>CM070682.1:2816000-3520000 GCA_036346265.1 Melocanna baccifera | reverse complement strand
CCTACGTTGTGAAATACGATATAGGTGTAATTACACTGGTGTAGAAAAGAGGCTTTATATATATATATATATATATATATATATATATATATATATATATATATATATATATATATATATATATATATAAAACCATTTAAGATTATACTTCATTCAATTAAAAAAAATTAATGCTACTTTTGTTTGTAACTTTTTCTGATATTTAACCCTTCACATATTTTAAAGTATGAAGATGACATAGTTACATCCATATATTTTTACCATCATAGTAAACTATATGGTTTTTAGTAATATACTATAACATTAAACATTACTATATGTAAAAAAAATGTAGTGTTGTAAAAAAAATAAAGGGAAAAATTTTATTGATGTTTTTACTCCTGCATATTTTTCCACTTTCTCTACTCTATTTATAGCATGAGTAGTGAATGGTAGAAAAAATATAACTAAAATGCATGAAATACAAACAGATATGCCAATGATATTTTATTTGCATTAGATAAAGTAGATATTTTCACCATCAATAATATTGGTACAACAAACACCACAAGCATCCTCAAGTGGCCATCAATAAGAAAATTGTTAAAAGTTGGTGTAGGTTGAAGAAATCACATTCATACTTTTTTGTGGGGGTGTTCACAATGTATTCAGTAAATACGATATGTTAACTTTTAAGTGATAAGAAGTTTAAAACTAATAGAGTAATCGAATACACACGAGCTTTTGTAGTAAACAACAATCACATGAACTTTTAGCCAAGGTTTAGCAATCTGTATGTACTACAACTTTCATTATACCAAGGCCAAGGTAAACTACCTACTAGCTAGCTCAGTTATATACTAATACTGATTACTGAACAATGACAACCGGCAACCGTGCATCAAGCAAATACAAATTGCCTTTCAAAATTTGATGAGCAATGCACATGGGCCAGAGAAAGGAGCAATGAAGGCCATTTTTTTTAACTGCTTATTGGGGTAATGTTACTCATACAGTTACTATCTAGTACTATAAATAGTTTGAACATGTCACTACCTATACATATATTTAGATACATAATGACACCTTCGTGCGGCTGGCGCTTGAGCGGTGGTCGCGTGCCTACTGTTGGCGAGATAACCCTTCCAGCCGAGGAGGACACAGGTGGGAGGTGCGGCGTCGCGGCAGGGTAGGACGAACGAGCAGAAGTTGGCGGCAGGGAGATGACTGGAACTCGACATTGAGACCAACTGGAGTCGATGTAGCTAGGCCGGGGATTTGGGACCTCTCCCACGGGATTCTATAGGGCCCGGGGGCCTCGGCGCTCGGACTCGAAGCGGAGATCAGCTATGATTAGGTCTTTTTAGAGGTGTTCGTATTAGCTGCGACTACTAGTTTTTAGATAAAAATAAACAGTAGTGACTGAAAAGGTGATTTTTTAAAGAAGGGTATAAGTAGTGCGGAAAGTGAGGGAGAGATACATACGTGAGACGAGAGCAAGAGGAGTGGGGCGTGTGATGTATCCGTGCCCCCTACCTTATCTCCGGAGCAAGACATGAGTGAGAAAAGTGAAGAAGCTGCTTCAAGAAATCGGATGTTCATGAGCCTATTCTTTGTGGCTGCAGTTTATAGTTTTTAGCTGAAATTTTTGAATTTTGGTTGTTCATGATAAAAATTACAGAGAGATACTCTCTTGCGATTTTGACTGGTATAGATGTTGGGCTTTTAACGTGTACTAAAATTAACTTGTAGACTCCGTCTCTGAAAAAATACTCTATTTAAAAGTTAAATATTGTAAGAAAAATCAAAAGTAGATTTTAAAAACCTGAAAGAACAGATTTATATTGACTTCTGACTTCTCTAAATAGAAGATGAAAACAAAAACTAATACAAACAAACCCTTATACACGTCATTCCCTTTTTCTTCTCCGTGTAATTTCGGCCCCTACAAATCTACAATTCGCTTCTTCCTATAAAGAACGATCATCTTTTTTTGACAATAAAAGAACGATCATCAATCTTAAGAGACACGGTGAGCCACAAGAGAAGACACTGTACCATTGAGGCGCAAGCTTGTTCCACTGCCGTGCGTGAGCCGCCGCCGCCCGATTTAGTACAAGCCTTTTAGAGTCGGAAAGCAAATTGTTCGCTACTTAGTTCGCGTTCACTATAAGCAAAAGCCATGAGATTTAGAGTCTATTCTTTTCAGCTTCTTAAAATAAATTTTAACTTTTATTACAGTACTAAACTTTCAAACGAGGTATTTTTTTAAGAAGAAATCTACAAGTTAATTATAGTACACATTAAAAGCCCAACATCTATACCATCCAAAATCGCAAGTGAATATATCTCTTTCCGTAATATCAATTATAAATAGCTAAAATTCAAAAATTTTAACCAAAAATCATAACTCACAACCAAAAATTAAGTGTTCTTGGGCTTTGCTCGTTGGAACTGTTCTGTTCACTCGGACGTACACGAAATTCGCTCGCGAGTGCATGGGGAGGGCAAATGGGCCCTCCAGTGGGCTTCGATTCAGGAGAGCAATGAACAGCGCTATTTAGGCCACATACTTGGATGCTTTCCCAGAAACCACAACTTCCCAGATCGACCAACATTCTACGTACGATAAATATACACGAATTATTTCGTCTTTACCACACACAGCCCACATAAGTTGCTGTTTTCCGTACTAACAGAACACCTGAAGAAGCAAGTTGATGGGTACAGCTCACAGAAAACAAGATATATTGTACTATGGGAGATGCAAGAAAATCCCGTCACATTTCTTCAGCAGTTTACAGAGTGGCAATTCTCTGAACCATCAGTAGCAGATTCTACACTTTTACACATCCGACATGCGAACTCCTGGAACTCTTCCGTGCGTTACTTTGAGTTTGAGCTCTTGTGCAACCCAGATCCCGTGACGGATCGGAACAGCCATCAGGTGAAAACACCGCTGATCTATATCAGGAAAAATTCCAGCGAATCTACAGAAACAATGGCATGGATTTCCTAGCATGAATCCCTGCAAAGTATGTCGGTGAAAACAGAGACTGCCTCCTGCAGGTAGGACGTCCTATGGTCATCAGGGACGGGAGCGTTGAGCATTGTCTGAAAGCAGCCCATGTAGAGATTTGGCGCCAAGCCCTCGCCAGGAGAGTTCATTAGAAGCTCGCATAGTTCTTCCGCCATCTTCGAGAAGCATGCCCTGCCATACTCAAGAATGAGAATAATCCTAGAGAATGGATTCTAAAATAAACCAAGAAAGAATACCAGTATGTGTTGATGAATTCAAAATGGAGATAATTGGATGAGTTGTGTATGAAGATTATAATGGCCATGAATTTCCACTGTGGCTAAGTAGCTTGGCTTTGGATTGGGTTATACAATCCAGGTGCAATGAAAGTACCTTTTTGCAAAATCTAGTTACACAGTAACAACACTAAATTATGTTCTTGGAACTGGGACTACTTAAATTAAAGCAAGAAATGGAAGACCAACAATTTCATGCAGAGATCGATATTTGGTTTCTTTTCACACTGGATATGTTACATTGAAGAATTGCGTCTTACCTCGCCTCAACAGGTAATTTGCTTCCCCAGATAAGCAATGAATCATTTAATCGGCCAAAGAAACCCCTGCATGATTCATTTTTCTTCTCAAGTGGATCCTGAAAGATAAAAAAACGTTGTGTTCATTCACAAATCTTCAGGAAAATGTTGAATTTTTTCAGGGAAATAATTCTTACTGAATCATCCATGGTACTTTCTTCTTGCATAGAGTTCCTTAAAATGTAATAGTCTATGTATATTCCAGCACCAAGGTCCCAGTCAGCAATTTCAGACTTGTAATTCTCCAAAGCACTTGTAATGTCCCAGATCTCCTGATGGTTTGCTGGGAAAAAAACATCAACCAAGTGATTGCAAACTCACACCACAATGTCAACCATGAGATGTTTATCAACAGAAGCAGCACAGAAATGATAAGACACCTTCTTCAAACATATGAGCAGAACAGTGATGACAATAAATAGCACAGAAATTCACAAGAGGCTTTTGATTAGGTTTTGGAGAAGTAGGTATAGTTGCACATTTATGTACAATAAAGAAGTTGAAATGTTGAATCAGGTTATTTATAAAGTTATTTGTAAATGCATGGCAGGACAAACTTACATGACAGAAACAAAGAATGAGCAACAGATGTCATGAAAATAGTATGAGCTTTCTTCCAATTGCCACATTGAATAAAATTCTCCATTGCACCCTGCCGATCTCCATAGTATTCATGATAAAGAGCCTGTATATAGAGATCATTAGCTACGCAGGGTTCAAGTGTAGTGCTTTTCACATAGCGGGATACTTTAAATATTTGCAATTGAAGTGCTTAGACAACTTTTTATCAAGGATCACAAATTGACTGCATGTCAGATAATTTGTAGACAGCTAAGAAATTGCTACTCACCAGTGCCTCATGCATCCATTCTTCTGGTATACCAAGTTCAGCAATACATTGTCTCTGAGCTTCATCTTTACTCCATATTTCACAATACTGTGACAAAACTTCCCTGATTAACTTCTCATGGATGTATGGGGCATCATCGAGATGTGGCATATGTAGAATGACATAGATAGCCCAATGACACTTCCCAAGACATAGTAATTGATAAACAAAACTCAAATCTAGTACATGCAGGTCATTTGTATTGAAAGCACCAATAGCTTCCAGAATAGAACGCTGATGCCAGATCATATGGTAGTCCAAGGGATCATATGAAGACGAGAATGCACTGAACATAGTTTTTAGCAGCCCAAACTTCTCATCTTGATTGGCATGAAGAAGCATTAGATAAAAAGATATGTCAAAACGGTCACCTGGGGACCACTGAAGTGCTTCATCAAGAGGTCCTTCATCGATATATACAGGAACAGGATATGGAACTTTGCCCTTACCAAGCAGTTGGTGATAAGAATGAATGATAATATCTAGTGATGTATCAGATGATAATTGATACCACATGATTAAACCGAGGTACCTTTTCCAGTCAATCAGTGAATCTACTAAAGCGCCTTGTATGTTACCAGCAAGCAACTCATATATCTTTAACCTGTCTTCCTCAACATAATCAAAATCCAGACCATTTATTTTCCATAGATCCAGTTGCTGAGCAACGTCAGATCGATTTAAGATTGATCCACCTGCCTGGCTTAGCAAGATTGCCAACCGGACATCACCCCTTGAAGCAGCAACTTCTGTAGCTGTGTCTAATTGTCGACCAGTCAATAGCAGAATAATATGTTCCAAGTACCTGGTGTCACTTAAGGAGCCCACCTCTCCTTGAACCCGATGACAGACACTGTCCTGTAACCAATTGCTGAAGTCTGCTCTCCTAACCAAAGGCAGTGCTTCAAGGTCTATGTTGACAGAACCTTCTTTCTTGTCTAAAATCATGCCCTCCTGATCCTCATCACCAGTAGGCTCCAACTGGTTACCAGCTGCTCTTTCTGAGAACAAGACCCTAATTAACTCCCAAACTGTAACTTGATGCATTAACAGCACACGCGAAGACATAGATAAATCATTGACTTCAAGCTGCCTTTCAATGATGTCAATATAAGACCTGCAAATATCTGGCAAAACCAAACGATTTGCCACAACTTTCTGAAGCTTTAACTTAAACGAGTCAGATTCAGTTTCCAGAATTTCACGATCAAGCCTCCTATGGAGGTCCATTGGGTTTGAGAAACATAATTCTGCCAGGTCCTCCTTAACTTTGTTCTTCTCATCACGCACAACTTTGTCACATGCAACTTTTTCTATGTGAATAACAGAAGATAGGCCAGTTCCAGGACTATTGACCAGACTACCTGAATGAACAAGGATGCCATTTGGTCCCCAACCAACTCGAAATGATCTACCCATAAATAAAGCAGCATCCACTACGCAATTAGTATATATTTTTCCAGCAACAGGAGTTGCTTGCTCAGCCGGCAGCTTAAAGCCTTCCACCTTGGTCATTCTCACTGGAAATCCCTTGTTTTGCCCAGACATAAGAATTCCATGAGAAGACAGACCAAGCTCTGAAGAATTTACACTATATTCCAGCAGTGCCTGTGGTTCTTTCCTTGCAAGAATGCCAGGTCTCCTTCCAACCTTCTGAGAAGAACCATGCAAAGGAGAGAGAGACCTCAGCCTCAGACCGTTAGCACTTGAGTTGGGTGAATCCACATTCATCCTTTCTCTGCTAAGGTACCTCTGATCAGATGGGAAGCCATCCTCCATATCTTCATCAACTTCCTCATTGGAAAACATCACCATCTGCATTTCTTGCATCTTTGCAGGGTCAAGTCCAAGATGAGCAGGCAATGAATGTGAAAGCTCCTGTTCTAAACCATTTGAAGGTGGATCTCTTACTTCAGCAATCGACTGCCGAGCAACCCCCTCATCCATCACAACATCTTCTTCCTCCTCGTCCGCAAGACCAAATCTACTAAAATGATTAACCTCAAATTTCCATTTGCCATTCACTGGGTTGAATGAAAGAAACTTAGCACCTTGCTTTTTAGAGCGACATCTTAGCAGCTCAATAAGGATCCTGGGCTCTGGAAGTTTCCTCAAATTCAGCTTCAGCGTCACTTCTGCTGCTTTATTAAGACCATGCCCTACAGGGGGCTTACCAGCCTCATCCTCGTAAACCACCACATAATGGCAGCCAAACCTGACGATTTCATTCAGGTCCATCCCCCTCACATCGGTGTTGCCAAGGAACATAACCTGCCCATACCTCACCCTCCCGACGACGAAGTTTGGAACCCTACTGCAGTAACCTGGGTCAGCCGCCTCCCTCTCAACCAGCTCATCGATCGACGGCCTCGTGAAATAATCGGAGGAACGCAGCACGGGGAACATGGCATCGACAGCCACTGGGAGCAGTGAGGCAACCCAGACAGAGTTAGCAGCAGCGAGCGAGGGGTCCCTTCCTTGGCGCTGCGGACTTCATAGCTCCATGCGCAGCTAGCCCTGCTCCACATAAACAATGTTTCGTTGTGAGATTAAAACAGCGCACAAGGAGCAAGTTAGTATTCAGATCATGCGATTCCGCCGCGGCGTAATCGCATCGCTGAAACCGATCCTAGGGTTTGAGCAATTCGAAGGCAGTACGCACCACGCGGTGCTAGCAACTGGAGAGGGAGTAGGAATTACCTAGTGGCCGCGGGGGCAGGGGCGCAGGACGAGGCCGGCGTGCGGCGAGGGAGGCGACGGGCGAGCCGCGTGGGAGACGGCGGGCGGGTGGAGTGGACTGGCTCGGTGACTGCAGCGTGTGCCGACGGGAGCGGGGAGCGGCGCGGCATGCGTTGCGAGTGCGATTTGCGAGCTAGGGCATGGCATGGATCATCGATCGGTCCGCCGTGTCCGCCGTGTGGGCCGTGGCCCGTGGGGCTTCCCAACCATGGGCCTCGGACGTCTCGCGTGGAAGGAACGTGGCAGTGGCCCGTGCGCCGTGCCCGATCGCATGGGATATTCGTATTCTGACGCTTGGTGAACTGGATGATTGGGCTGCTGCCAAATGGGCGGGTAGGCCTGTTAGGCTTGTCACACTGGTCACTGGTAAGAGAGCCCACTTAACATTGGCATCCTAATCTCAAAAAAAAAAAAACATCTGCAAGTGTATGCCGTTGCAGATGTCTTACACAGCGAGATGCTGATGAAACAGTGGGGAAAAATAAATGGTCGAATAGATGGACAGGCAGGTTGCTTTTTCCTTTGATGACTAAAAAAATCCTTGTACAAACAGCAGCTAGACAACACGCTCTGCATTTCCGATGTTTTTTCCCTTCATTTATTCCTGGGAGTTCTAGTTCACCATGACACCATTGCAAACACAATAACCGGGAACATGTACATGAAACGGGCTGTCCGGCTATCGGTATCAGGGCATGCATCTCGCGTTGCGGGTGGAGGGTGGTGATGTTCCGACGCGGAAGAATGTTCAGGCCATGTTTCTTAAAGCCCTGACATTGCATAGTCCATGGCGTCCACCAAGAAGTCTGCAGCAAGCAGCGTTTCATTAGTCTGAGACTACGCGCAATGCAGTAATGCAAAGATTTGTTGAGATTGTTCCTACAAACCTGCATCGTCCTTGGAAAAGCACATTGGTGGTTTTATTCTGAAGACGTTACCATGCAGACCACCTTTTCCAACCAGAATGCCAAGATCTGGTCAACAAGGATGAAGAAAAAGAATGTCAGCGTGCAGACATTTGATACAATCATGGAGGGAGGAGGGAATGAGGGACGTCACCCTTGAGTTTCTCAAACAATACAGTAGTCTCAGCCCTGGCGGGTGTCTTCTCCTTTCTGTCAGTAACTAGCTCCATCCCAAGCATCAGGCCCCTTCCTCTAACATCTCCAATGACTGAAAACGGCAATACCAATAAATAAATAAAGTAGCTCGATTAGATAAATTAAAATTTTAAAAACAGATAGCTAAACCAAAAGGTTAGTCCAGAGAAAGGCCTTCCCCAACAATTTATTGATGATTCTGATCAATCAGAATGTGAAGGAGCTCTGTTGGTACACAAATTAATAGAATCAAAGATGAGAAATTTTACTTTCATGCTTTTGCTGAAGTGATTTTAGACGCTCCACCAAGTGTGCGCCAACATCAGCACAATGTGCCTGCCGTTTTTCCTTATCAAGAACCTTAAGCACAGCCAATCCTCCAGCAGAACAAACAGGATTTCCACCAAATGTGTTAAATTGGATTTTTTGAGCCAATACATGTGCAATCTCAGGAGTTGTTACAACTGCCCCCAATGGTAGACCATTGCCAATTCCCTAGAAACAAAATAAACCTTCACATTGGTATTGAAAGCTATTGCCAACAAAAAATTAAACCTTCTAAGGCAAAGTTTTTCCAAAGATCCACAAGACGTGTATGTGCGTTGAGTAAAGACCTTTGCCATTGTTACGATGTCAGGAATAACATCTTGCGTCTGGAATCCCCAGTAGTGACTTCCAGGACGACCAAATCCACTCTGTACTTCATCAGCTATACAAACACCACCAGCCTTTCGGACAGTATCGTAAACTAACTTCAGGTATCCAGGAGCTAGTTCAACAGCACCTCCTACACCCTACAATCATGTTCATAGATCAACAAGATTCCTATATGACAAGTTATTGTGGATAAAAGCAAGAAGAAAACTATATTTCTTCAATTTAAATTACATAATATAAATTGTTCGTACTTGGAAAGTTTCTGCAATGAAACCTGCAACTCTTCCTGAGCTGCCATAGTATATATGTTCTTCGACTTCCTTGGCATAAGCTGCCGCATCAGACCCAAAAGTTCCACGATAAGGGTCAGGGTTCATGACATGATGTATTTCACCCTGTAAAAAGTTGTGATGAGGCTATGATTCATTTTCAACTAACAGGTAAATGCAACTACAGTAAGTGAGGCTATGATTCATTTTCAACTAACAGGTAAATGCAACTACAGTAAGTGATTTTAAACAAAAAAAACGTGCAAGAAATGTACTATAGGTTATCTCCTTTCTTTATATTGCGATGCAGCATTTCACAGAACATAGGTGAATTTAACTAACCGGGATGAAGCACATATGCGCTTGATGAAAAAAGTAGGGATTGCACAAAACTTTTGTCCTTCAGAATTAATTTGAGGCGTTGATAAAAGCATTTCTATTTGCAGACCATCTTTAAGCTGAAACAGTTGCAGTACTAATACTAGGGCACGCACCTGAGGAATCGGGTACTTCCATGTCTGCAAACCCGTCAGTCCTATTGTACCGGCACTCCCACCATGATACGCATTTCTCAATGCAATCATACTGAGGTTTCCACTGTACAGGCGAGCCATCAACATTGCCAATTCATTTGCTTCAGTCCCAGAATTGACAAAATACACAACCTATGATGTCCCCAAATATGAAACAATCGTATTACACGCACGTCAATGAGTCCATTTGCATTATAATTGCATCCAGGAAGTATTTTACCTTGAGATTGCCCGGCATTTTAGACGTAAGTGCTTCTGCAAACTGGACAATGGCGTGGTGCAAGTATATGGTGGTTGTGTGCTGGAGCAACTTGGTCTGCTCCACCACAGCATTCACAATGTCCGGATGGCAATGGCCGCATGACACTGTCACGATGCCTCCGAAGCAATCGAGGTATCTCTTCCCATGCTCATCATACAGATACTGCATCTTCCCTTCCACAATGTTGAGCTGTCAATACAATTGAAGTGGAAAGGATTTTACTAACATATCTTCAGACATTTTGTGCATAGTTTCATTATTTGCGGAATAAGATTACACAGCTGTTGTACTACTGCCACAATGTCAACCCGAATCTTACATGATGAAGTTGAACCAAAATTGCCCTACGCATCAAAAACTACTGTCCTACTAAAAGAATCGGTATCACATCCGAAAATCTCCATACTTTCGCATCAACACTTCTGCACCTAAAATCTCCATCTTTTTGGGGACATTTAATCACACGAAAAAAACACAGTATAATTCGCGACGAAATTAAAAAAAGGAACAGGTACGATCAAATCCGAGCTTTACCGGCTTCTGGTAGTAGTAGAAGAGCGACGGGCCAAGAAACTTCTTCCTCTTCTCGAGGATCTCGTCGCCACCCATCCCGGCGTACGGCCGGGGCCGGTGCTCAAACGGCGGCATCTCCGGCGGCGATCGCATCGGGGCCTTCTCCGGAATCGTCTCCGACGACACCAGCCTCCGCAACACCTCCACCGGACACCGCCGGCGTCCGGCGGCGGCGGCGGCACGGCGTAGCAGCGAAGTGGCCATGGATTAGGAGTCCAAGAACAAGTTGCAATCGAACAGGATTTGCTCGGGTTAGTTAGGCGAGAACGAGATAAGAGCGTTTGATTAGCACGGCAGCGAGGTAGTGGCAGTGACGTGCAAAAGGTCCGGATTCCGATACGACGCATCAAACAAAAAGTAGAGAAAAATTCTCGCGGGATTTGGCTGGTTGCGACGTGGAGGGATGCGTGCTCGTGTCACTGACGTGTGGCCATAGTCGTTGGAGCCATGGGTGGGTGGGTAGGTGTGCGCGTGGGGAGCGTGACAAACTGACACAAAATATTCCTTAAAAAAATTGGTATCTCGTGAAACGGGAAGACGGCCCTTGGGCTGGACTGGAGGCTCGGCCGGTCACTCCTGTCGGCCCGGTCAGCTTCTGCCTCGGAGAGCTTTTCTTGCAGGGTTACGCTCTCACGAATTACGCCTTCCACGGAGCGTTTGGAAGGACGCTTTCCCCGCCTCCGTCTCTTGTTTTACGGTGGAACCGTTTGTTGCTGTGCTCCGCTTCAGAAACAGATCTCTGAATTAATTATTAGCCATCAGACGTGTGTTGAGTTATTGATGGCCGTCGGATGAGTCCTCACTCTGCTGTATGTTTTCCTCCTTATCTCTTATCTCCTCAGACAGCGCCACTACCTTCTCTTCGTCTTCATCAGACACCGGTGACGCCATCTCCTCATCCTCCTATCTCGCGCCGCCCCACCGCCTTCTCTGCGCACGCAGCCGCTCGCTCGCGTGGTCCCGCAAACTCCTTCGTCCGTGCCACCGTCGCCAACGACGCTCTCCCCCCTCGAAAACTCCCTCTCCCTTGCGTTGCTCATGTGCACCGCCGCTGACGCTGCCTCCCCCCGCACGACGAACTCCCTCTCTTCCTCTCCCAGCCAATGTCGTTGCAGCCCTCCCCATCGCCCCGTCGCCACCGGATCTACACACAGCCAGCTCCTTTGTGTTGTAAATACTGTGGTATAAGCATATATCTAAATTTAATTCCAGCATATTCACTAAAGACATAATCATGATATAAATGACATGTAAATGACTTGACTATTATATAAGCATATGAACGTTCTAAACCATCCAAATTGAAACATATGCCTAACAAATATATCATGTAAGAGTCTAAAATCAGCATATACACATGTAGACAAATTAAGCCATATCAACTGAATGTTGATAACAAAATGAATATAACATATATGACCAAATTCGACATGTTATTAATATTTTGAATGTTATATGTTGCTCTCAGAAGGCTAGTTACACAAGATTTACTCTTGGCCATCTCCGCCATGACAAAATACAATCAAAATTATATATAACAGTTTGTATATTTGATCTTGAGCTTAAATTAAGCATTGCTATTAAATAAACAAACTGATCATGAATATCTCTTACTAGACATCTATTAAAATAACAATAATCAATCTAGCATTCTTTTGACAGAAAAAACTTGATTATTTCAGCATAACAAAGTCAAGATATCAACTACAATGATTGAACAAAGATCACAGAGTACGGAGATAACACAATATGCATCAATTAATCACAGTAATATCAATAATCAGAGTATGGCAAATAGCAATCCAACCGAAAGCTCAAGATCTAATATATACTCCAGATCATATATAATTTCAGTGTTAAAGTCATTTCATCATTAAGCAATTAATCCACCAAAGCAATACTTTGCAATTTTCAATCAGTGAAAACTCACAGATATATGAAATGTATCACGAATTTGCAAAGAGTAAACAGCTGAAAACTCACAGAGCCAGTGGTATTCAAAACCACTGAGAAGAAATTAGAGCAAGACACGCCTCAGGGCACTGCACCAAGTAAGGAGACGATGCCAATCGGAGATATAATACTAGCCTTCACACCTCGGCAAACTGAAGAGTGAAGTTGAGAGTCGGAGATGCTGTACAGGACCACCAAAGCACGTTTGACCGAGTGCACTCAAGAGCAACAGAGGACCACCGCTGCCTTCTTCCTTTCTCAGGTAAATCCTTCAGATTTCCTCTTTCACTCCACCAAAGTCAGGGCGCTTGGGGATCCAAAAGAGAGAGCTCCAAGAGGAGATAGCACAAAAGCCCATAATCCCCTCCAAACCTGAAGACTACAAGGAAGAAAATTGAAGAAAGGGAGATGCCAGACCTGAAGATGAGATGCTCACGGAGCAAGAGATGGCAGCTTTAAATAGAGGAGGCAAGGGGCTGCGACGTGGTGGCTACGAGCGGCTAACTCCGAGGAGCCCGGACCAGTCTGCGCCTCCAATGTCGCCTCTCCAATCACTGCCCAAATCACCAGTCGAAGAACCGCCAAAACTAAATCCAAATCTGGGTGAGATGCCGCTTGGTGAGGATACTGGGTCTCCTCACCCTTATCTCTCCGGTCGGAATATTCAGATCATTTGAACTATCCATCTGCACAAGTTCGGACGGTCTGAACTCTCCCACACTGCAAGTTCAGACAGTCTGAACTCTCCTACACCACGCACATTCATGAGAGTTTCGGGCCTATTCTTCTTTTGTCCCACTAACAGGTGGGCCCCTCATTTTTTATTGATCAAATTGGAAAATTATTAATTTGCTCTCAGAAGTCCAATACTCTGTCCCTCCTCCACGCGCCTCCCCTAGCCCCACGATGGTACCGCAATATCAGCGTCATACGTCATGACAACATCACGACACTGCCATACGTCATTACCACGATGATGCCGCAATATCAGCGTCCCCTATAACATTGCAAAATGATTTATCATTGTTTAACTTACATAGAAGTACAAAATTCATATGACGAACAATATGACATTTTTTAGGGGTTTTTGTTAATTCATGTATATTCCAATTCAGGGCAAAGTATATCTCTGCACTGTAACAATTTCAAGACTTAGTCCAAACCGATCATTGTGGTTTCCACAATGCAAAGGATGTAGCAAAGGAGCAAGACTCCAAGGATCTGAATATAAATGTAAACAAAACTGCGAAATTATAGGTATCAAATACAAGTAAGTACTTTTGCTTACGCATGAATATTGAAGCATATACAATAACCTACACGTGCTTAATTTCTTACATGATCATAACTTTCTTTTTACCCTTTATTTATCTGCAAAAAGGTACAAACTCTACCTTACGGGAACTGATGGCACAGCTGAGCTTGAATTTGTTTTATTTGGCGAAACTGCAAATGATATTATTAACAAATTGTTCTATCAGTTACAATCAAAGATCTATGATGCGGACATACCATCTGAGATAATTGATATTAATTGTACAACAAAAGTATTCTTTTGCTGTCACAATCTCCAAGAACAGTTACGATAATCCACAACTATCTTTTGAGGTCAAAAAAGTTATTTGCCAATTTGGAAAACAACCTAATATCCCAATTATCCAACCTCATACTACTGGATCAAGTTCTCCAAGAAGCACAAAAGATCGTTTGGTTCCTCTCACTCCAATCAAACCATCTCCTCAAAAACGAAACTTCGAGCTTGCTTCACAGGTAAATTTCTACTTTAAAATCATATCTTATTGTTATTTAACATATTCTACTCTGCTAATAAAATATGATCTAGAGAAGATCGACCCACCAAGTCGAAAAAGGGGATATAATTCATCTGAATCATCTGAGCATAACAAAGAGATTTGTCATGGATGATGAAGGAGAAAAGGTTGGCTTGCAATCTGATAACCAACTTCCAACTGACAAGGGCAGGTTTGACACGCATTAGCTAAAAATTTAGCACTGTGGTGCACTTTTAGTCTAGAGCTACGATGGCAATTAATTCCTGTGTATACATCCAGTGAAACTCCAGGAACAGTTCCTACTAAAGTGGAACCTTCATCAACCAAAAATATCCAGCACAAAAAATCTAAGCACCACACTAACTAAAGTAAGTAAAATTCCCCCCACCATAGTAGTTTTACAGCTCCTATACTTTTTTTTCTGAAATTTGAATTCATGCATACACTGGCTACTTTGAAAAGTCTTCTCAAACTTCTCAAATAACTTCACTCTCTTAAGACCTATAACATTTTTTGTATATCAAAATTTAATATTCTATTCTCATTCTCTACTATGCTTGACTTCTACTTTTCCTATAATAATTCGTACTTTACTGTTAATATACAGGGTCATGAAGTATGTATCGTATCTATAAAAGCTGACTTTTGCTCCATCAAGCTTAAGCATTACACAATTTTTTGTTCACAGACTCACCGTATCCAGCTGGGATATATATGTAATCTGTAGCTCTTTTAGTTCTAAGCGTCTGAAAACTAATAG
Source organism: Melocanna baccifera (assembly GCA_036346265.1). Lineage (NCBI taxonomy): Eukaryota > Viridiplantae > Streptophyta > Magnoliopsida > Poales > Poaceae > Melocanna > Melocanna baccifera. The sequence goes on along the minus strand of CM070682.1, from coordinate 3,504,879 downwards.
CCTAGGAAATGTTCAGTTCAGAACTCTCTAAAATATTTTTCTGTAAATAATATCTGCATATGTAAGCTAAAATTTTATGTAAGGACATATATACACTACTATTAAAGTACTTTTGACTGTATCGCTTACTTTATTATAATTTTACAGCTTGCATCGCGCTAGCGCGCGGGGTATTTCTAATTTGTTTGGATTTTCAGAGACATGTCTAGTCTAGCAACCACTGTAGGCTTGGATTTTGTTAGGCACCGAGCAGACGCGGCGATTCGCTATGGATCAGGGCATGCAATGCAAGTGACACTGCAGTAACGCACGCGGAGATCTGAAGGAAGAATTGATCACACAGTTTTCTCATTTCTTGCACTTGCGAGCGATCGCCATGTTACCGAACCGAAGAATATACAGTTTACCTGGGTTCCAACTGCAAGGCAGGATGGTTTCCATCCAATGCCATCGTGATATCCCCAAGCCTGCGCGACCAAACAGCCAAACAGGGGATATCCGATAGATATGCGAAATCTTGGACCTTTGTGTCATGCGTTGAAGTTTCTTGTTGCAAGGTCGTACGCGTAGAGCGTATGATGGTATGAGCGACACTGATATGCACAAGCAAAAGCTGCCTGCTCCCGTAATCAACCCACCACCTTCGATGGCGTTTTCCTGGCGAGGGATGAATTCTTAGGTGATGCTAATATGCTATGTGTTCCGCCGTCTTCTTCAGGCGGTGAGGTCTCAGTCGCTGAAGAGGGTTTCAGCTAGCAGCTGCCGCCTACTGAAGTGTCATTTTGCTCGCGTACAATAAAATACAGTGTTGAATTTTCATTATCTCGCTGTTCTCGATGATCGAGTGGAACATACCAGCTGTCCCTCTGAGAATGTTGATGTTGGCTGGCTTGTTAGATTGAGTTCTGGCCATGTAAGGCAACATTAGCATGATGAAGATCAGGTGAACGATTTAATTGATTCTGACTGCTCGTGCAGCGTCATGAGAGACGCATGCGATGTGCAGACAATACATGCACCTGTGTTTGCATTCATGTTCAGAGAATGTGCGGGGATGCTAATGACTGTTCTATCATGAATTACTTTCTTCCGTGCGTAACTTGTTAGGTGATCTTTTGTTCTGTAGTTTTTGTAGGCTTAGGCATTAATCAATGCGTGCAAGTTGAAGTTTCTAAAGCAGCGCATGAAGGATGAGCGATAATTTGCAGTAAACCAACGTTACATTTCTACCCGCTGACACGGTGCCGGACTCATAAACCACTGGGGAATTGCTGATGCTCCTGTCAAAACAAATAGCTGCTTTCGTGTCCTTGATATGTATGCTGGATTTGTGATGCATTCTTATCTTTTCAAGCATTTTTCTCAAAATAATTCTTCAAGCAATTTGGGAGCTTTGTATACGAATCGTTTGAGAGGCCAAGTCGCATAAGCTAGTAGTAAGTACTTCCCAGAGCAACTCCTTCCCCCTTTTCTGTACGAACAAAAAGAGAATGCAGCGCTGGGTTGGTCACGAATCACTATCGTAAGATCATCCCCTCATTTATAGTGACGGTTGATACGATCACCTAATATAAACTAATTTGCTTTGAGATTTGTAAACGTTTCTAAAGGAGACACGCCGAAGCGAACCCCTTCCGTTTTCTACATCACCTTTAGTTCCGTACGTGCATGCTGATGCTAGTCACCAACCTAAGCTGTTGCCGTGTCACGAGATGTAATAGTTTGGTCGTTCTCCTCGCGCCCTGTTTGATGTGAAGCTGCCGATGCCGTGTCGCGGCTCCAAAGAAGATGATGAGGAGTTGGTTGTTCATCGGGGAAGACTGCACACACACGTCCCGAGTCTTCACGTCGTTTCGTTTTCTCGGAAAAGTGAACACCAGTTGGCACCACCACCGCGTCCCATCACCTTGACAAACCTTGGGGCTCTGGTACTTCCGGTACGTGCGTATACGTATAAGAAAGCAACGTACGTACCACCGGCTGCAGTCCAGTGGCGGAGCCAGGATTTGAGACCACTGGGACTTGTCGCAAAAGCTGTCTCCGGTTTACGGCATCGTATCACGTACAAATTCAGTTGCGACTTCTTATATCACGAGAGAGAGAGAGAGAGAGAGAGAGAGAGTGAGAGAACCAGTTTTGAAGATAGAGCAGCATTCTCGGTAATCAATTTAATTTCCAAAAAAGGTAAAGATAGAGCAGCATGCGATACATTAGACCTGGGCTACGTAGGCACGCATGGCGTACCCACAATGGGGGTGTGTCCACCGTGCACGTTGCACATGTGGGCTCCGGCCGGGGGGGGCAGGGCCTCAGATCCGGCCAGCGCATCATTCAGGCCCGGCCGCCCCGTACCCCCGGGCCATGTCGTGCGCCGGGCGCGGCAGCGGGCCACCCGCGGCGCCGGTGCGGGAGGCTAGATCCGACAGCGATTAGATGCGCATGCCCAGCTCGATCGGGCAGCGCAGCGCGGGCGGCACAGTTTCCACCACGTCCTCCGCTGCGTCGCGCGCGCGGTTGTTTTCTTTGGGTCGTTTCCCACTGCCGACTCGCCTCGGATGGTTCCAAAAACAGGGGCGTCGTCCTGCCATGTCTCGCGCTGCCGAGGCAGAGGACTGAAAGCAACAGACCGTGACGAAAAAGTCTCTTAAAAGTTTTTGATCTCCACGACCTGTTGTTGATGAGCATGCCCAGCCATGGAGGCGGATGGTTCTTGCTTGCATGCAGCGCAGGACAGAGTTGAGTCGAGGTGCTGTACGTGGTCCAAAGCAGTGCACGGGAGCAGAGGGAGAGATCAGAGATGTTGGGGGTGATCAGGACCATCTTATCAGCAACGTGTGCCTGCGCCCGGCCGGCCGGCCCTTACAGAAGCCGGGATTCGCCTTTTATGAGCAGCTGCCGCTCGGATCCTGGTGCCCGGAACCAAAGTCTGGATCTTGCGGCACCGATAGCGACGGCCGGCCGGCCCTGTACCACCGCCGGCCCCCTGCTGTCCGGCAAGTGGATCGGCGGGGAACCAACCGTTCGACAATCGCCACCTGCCCAACCGCCGGTAGCTGCAAGCGTAAATGGCAGCGCGCTCGCCCAGGCCCACCGTGAAACGCATGCAGACGACACCCACCGCCCAGATCTGAGCTCTTCTTCTGCCACGTCTCTGCAGACACACGCATGCGATCCTCGTGCATGTGTCATATACCGTACTATATTACACCCAAGTCACCGAATACTTGCATGGTACGGTATCTACAAAGTTAGAGACAATCTTGTCTCTAATATCTATCATATCATTTTTAAAGATAACATCTTCAATAAATTATCTCTAACATACTCCACAAGATCATACTTCTATAATTTTTTATTTAAAATGGAACCCACCCCTATTACCAATCTCTCCATCTAGTTCTCAACTCGTCACTCCCCTAAGTCTCTCTCCCATCGTCGCCCTCCCCTCCCTCCAGCCGCCACCCTCCCCCTTCCCGCTACCTTCTCCTCCCACCCCCGCAGCTTTCTCCCTCTACTCCGGCCACTACCTTCTCCCTCCACCTTGCCGCCTTCTCCTCCCACAATCCCACCCCCACCGCTGCTCTCTCCCTCAACTCCGGCCGCAGCCCTCTCCCCCACTCCCGTTGCTGCTTGCATTGTCCTTCGTCACCGCCGTGGCCTTCGAGTTCGCCACCATCGATCTGGCCAGATCCGCTGTGGCAACCTTCTTCAGTCGTCATGTCCGTCGGATCACCGTATGACCGTCATCGTCTTCACCACGCCCTGGTCGCGCTATCATGTGGGCCCCACAAAACCGCATGGGTGACGAACGGCGCACGCCACATTTCTTCGTGTTGACGTGACAAGACAAGTGAAGCACATTTCTAGGGCGCCCGGACACGGCTCCTGATTATGTGGGCACCGGCCTGGCTTGCAACCTGCTGCGAGCCCTTCACATCGCGGACAGAAAGTTTGTTTCCTCCCCAAATCGCTCCGAAACCATTTCCAGTCCTGCTCATCCTGCAGACACGCACACACCTTGGGTGGATTTTCCAGCTCTGCTTTCCATGCATGAACCTGAACACCGGCCCTTCCAGGGTTTTGGAACTCATAAATAAACAGTTTCTGCGTCTTCGCGGACTGATCGAGCCTTCAGCTGCTTTCCCTCCCCTCAGGCTCAAAGCCTGTTCCGGTTTAAAATGGTTTCTGTGCACGCTCTCCTGCACGGTTCTTGAACTCTGGGTGAGCCATTTCCTAAGCCTGCGGTTTTATATTTGCCACGGTCTTGAAATGTGCGAGTATTCCTGATGATCCATTAGGATAATCGTCCTGTTGGATGGAGGATTTTGGATGTATCTGTACAGCCCTTGAGGTTTTGACTAGATGTGGGGGACAAAAGCTTGGATACACCTGCACAGTTCTTGAGATTTGAGCGGGTGTCGGGAGCAAATCTGTGTAATGTGCACACCACACACAGTTGAAATGCGAGCAATCCAATCCATTAGATCATGAGAGGTGAGGCACTAGGGACAAAACGGGGCACTGTGCGTGTGCTTGTAGATGTCTCTGCTACTAACATTAAGCATGGCATATCTGTGGAATCGGGTCTCCTGCCATTAAAAGGAACACTATGACAGTGCCCATTGGCACCTTCAGACATCTAATCAAGCCTACCGGGATTGAAATTCAGCTAAGGAGAGTTCTACCGTTATCTCGTCGTCTCATTACAACTCGAGCGTACCTTTTGTCTCCGTATATGAATCTCAAGCTTTGATTTCAGATCGAATGGTTCGCAGTTGGCGAATTGCGGTTTCACGCAGGGGGGTCAGACCACATTTTCAACTAGAGGGGTCTTTTAGCAGTAAACACTTTGTGGGCCCCCATGTCTGTGACTTCCAATAGTTTTGAGTAGTCCCAGGCCGAGCCAAAAAGTTTGACCCTCTAGGTATTAGAGCCTATCCTTGATCCTTGCCATCCTAATCTCTCTTTGTGTCGAACGTGTCGCTCTTTTATGAACTCCTAAGGCACGCTGCAATTTTACTATTGTTGGTCCCATCTCCTTCGATCCCGCTCGCGTCTGTTCTTGGTTGCATCGATCGAAGAACTCGAACTTTTTCCACGTTATATGCGCACGAACGAGAGGTCTTCATTTCTCATTGCACGTTGCCCAGGCCTTGACGTGTCGGTTTTACCATTACCGTGCCTAATTGTAAGTTCTTGCATTTACTGTGAGACAAAAAAAAAAGAACAGGGGAAACATCGTAAAATAGATACAAAAGTAGCAGTACTTCTCCGAAGTGGTTGTCGTTAAGCTTCTCCATTTGGAAAGAGAGAGACAAAGCAAGCAATCTACAAAACAACACCTCTAGGGATGCATCTGAAGCTGAGCTCAGCTACAATACGTAGGTCTACAAGCTAGCAAGTACCTCGGCCAATAGAGGTTCATATATATCGATCTCTATTAACCTTGGTACGTGCATATACCAAACATATACCGCAAGCTAGGCCTTCTCTCCTAAATGAGGGCCTTTGATTACCTCAGAAACAAACACATATCAGGAGACTGAAGAAGAAGAAGAAAGGAAAGGGACAAGTAGCCAGCAGCAAAATGCTACGTCATGTCTTGACTTGTCATCTTCTCTTGTCTCGTCTTTCTCATCTCCCTCCTCGCTCTTCATTCGTCGAAGTTATATATATAATATAGCTACTAGCTAGAGCTAGGATCACCGGAGCAGGCTCCGGATGATCTCGGCCTGGGGGCTGTTGTTGTCCATGGTTGACATGAGCTCCGTCAGCCGGTCGGAGAGGTCGTCGACCTCCCGGTGCAGGCTCTTGATGTAGCTGCACGTTTCCTTCAGCAGCTTCGACGCCGACGACTGCAACAGCACCATTCACGTCAGTCAAGAATAGACAAACAGAATCCTTGTCAGACTTTGCTGCATTGACGAAACGGAGCTAGCTCCAGTGTGTACAGTCGACTCAGCCGGCCTGTCAGCGACAGTGAACACTGCTGCACCCACACGGAACTAACTAACAGGATTAATGTGCATTCGTACGCGCGCGCGTACGTACCCGGCTCGCTGCGCGGCGCCGGGAGTTCTCCGGGAGGAGGGCCTGCAGCTTGGAGATGAGCTCGTTGATCTCGTCGTCGGTGATCCTGCCACGGCTGCTCGACATCTCTCTCCGGCGACGGCTCTCGGAGCAGACAGCTAGCACTCGGCGCTTCTGGCCTCTTCCTCTATCTCTTTCTTGTTTGTGTGTGTGTGTGCAAGTGATCAAGCTAGAGCAAGTGTGCACAGAGGGAGAAAAAGGTGAAAGGGACTTGGGAAAAGAGAGGATTTGAAGATTTAAACCTAGCTAGTGAGTGAACTGAGCCCGGGGAGTGTGTGTGGCTGCGCGGTGAGACAGCAAGCAGCTAGCGTAGTGGAAGTAGCGAGGAGTGGTTGTGTGGAAAGAGATGGGGGAGGTAGCGTATATTAATAGGGAGAGGGGGTGGTGGGCCTACGGCGCCTTCAGTCGGGACCTTCTGAGAATGGGCCCGGGCTGCCCTGGCCCGGCCCATGGGCTCCGTGTACACGTACCCGCATGGCCCAAGGAGTTGTGCTGGTGGCACTAATTAACTTCTTGTTTTCACAAAACAATGCCAGTGTTGATCGTGTTACTACATCTGAAAAATGCACAGCAAAATCAAGTGTTTGTAACAGAAGTTAAGAGCATGCGTTCTCATAAGACAATGTTCACATAGTGCTCAGGCTGCATAACATAGGCTTATGGGTGGGTTTGAAAGTGTTTTTGCTTATGTACGGATGAACAATAACACGTCATTTAACGGTGTATTTTTTAAAGACGGATTCTACAGATTAATTGTAATATAAACTGTATCGAGTTCAACTATACTAATAAAAAATATATATAACTATTTCTCTATGTATACTACCTCTCATAAACAATCTAGAATTCAAAAAACACAACTATAAATCATAAATCTTAACAAAAAAAAACCCACCTATATAGCTTTCTGCTCAACTCCGAGTACTAAAGAATTGATTGCAAATTTCAATATAGTACCGATATGAAAACGTTGTAGGCTTTTTAGCACAATCAATGACTAATGTTGACTATGGCCAGCAACACGCAAGGACCAAAGTGGCAATGTGGTACTAGTACTACTACTCAAAGGTGACAAGATCACGACTATTTTGATTTAGATCTCGGTCAGTTTGGTCTCTTCTTTTCCTGAGAAGAAAGGAGCACTTTTAACATTTTTTTTTCAGTTTTAGCTCTTTTTTTTTTCAGTTTTAGCTTTTAGTTTCAGTTTTTTTTTCACTATTCAGTAATTCATCTTTTTCTGAATTTTTTTAGATTTTTTAGGCTTTTTTGCATTTTTATTTTTTTCCCTTGTTCCTTGCATTGTTCGTGATGGGTTAATATATTTTTTCTATTTTTACATTTTTTTAATTTAATTATGCCCAAGAAGCCAAATCAGCTACAGTAAAAAAAGTCAACTACAGTGAAATTTTAGCCAAAAGCCAGAAGCCATCGCTAAAACGAACGCCCCCATATGGTAGAAGCAAATGGGTAATGATATGTCCCGACGTCCAATCCGAACGTCTGGAGCGCTTTGGATGCTCGACTGTAACATTTTTCTGATTATATTCACAATATTGTTCACTCATACTTCTAATAAAAAAACAAAGAACAATGTGAATATTTCCATTCGTAATATTTCTCAAGTGCTTGGGATGTGCTAAATGAGAACCCTTTTGAGAGACTATGTACTAGGTCTAAGGTATATTTGTGATGAACAATTAGTATTTTTTGGTTGAGTTCAATTTGGATTCTCTAATAGTTTCAGAAAATTCAAATTCGCTAGTGATCGAACCCACCTGTGAATGGCAGTCTGACCGGTGATCCAGTGTGACCGGATTTTGGGAGCGGTAAAACCAAGGAAGCAGTATGACCGATTTCTAGTTGACGGTTGCTATTTTTCAGATAGCATGTTTTGGAGTTGGGCTCGCACGGTCAGATTGTCCACGGTTGGTGGTCAAACCGAGTGAGTTGGACGATGTGACCAGCATTGGAAATACAGTCACATCGTGGTTACCTATCAAATCGACCAGTGATTGACGGTCTGACCAGTGTGAGGAGAGCAGTCAGACCGATGGCTACGGCCAAAGATCAGGGTGAGTTGAGCTGAGTTTATTTGAGGTCGTTTCATAGCTAGGGAGCTATAAGGGTTTATGTTGTATTGCATAATGCATGATTTTGACTAACATAAATCAGGTGTATGAAACTTGTGCTTGATATGATTGCTTGGTGTTTGAATGTGCAGGTGGCTTTGAGGACATGATGGTCGGCGACTATGGACCGGGATTAGGCGAGGAGTTCAGGTTCGAGGGGTTATGTAAATCCGAGTGAGGCTACGTGGCTCAAGCGGGGAGCATAGAGAAGATAAGAATTGTGGAGAGGTGAGTTGGTGCATGTGGTTTGCCAAGGATCGTAGAGACGGTTTAGAAGAGTCTGAATATGTGAAAACGTGATGGCTAGTCATTGGGCACTACGGGCTACGTGTTAAAATATATGGAGATACCATGATGGAAAGGTGAAGACGGAGTCAAGGGAATGTGCTCAAAAGCTTCGTCAGGAGTGTTTTGAAAAATTGCCTAAAACTAGACTTGAGGCCTACACCAAAATAGAAACATAGGGAAATGCAATAAGAGGTGGTTTAGAGTTAGGATAGAGTCAGTTGTGTGGAGTAGATCAAACACTAGTGCATTACTGGATTGATTCTTATAAGAGTTTTGAGAAGTATGTATGAGTGTGTAAAACCCATATCAGTGAGGTTGACGTGTTTTTCTGGTAGGCTTAATGGGTTGGACCTGTAAGGGTTATTGTTGGTTATTTAGAGGGGAGGTGGAGGACTAAGGATTCTAGGATTTAGGTTTGCTCAACTACCTTATCTCCTTCTATGGTTCTGTGAGAGAGAGATCTTGAGAAAGAAAAGGACTATGCTTTAGCTGCACCTTATAATCATCTATGAGCATGCAAACTTCATCATCCACCAAAATTGATCAAAACTTTGTCTTAATCATGTTATGTTTGAATTCTTGCTTGGATTATCTTATTCTTGATCTAGATTTGTGATTTTAGGTTTGTAAGAGTTCTATCCCGATTTCTTGTTTAAATTATCTTGCTAGAATATGTGAGAATAGATGTGAAAGACCCCATGTCTTAGATCCTCACGAGTAAGAAGTAATTTGAGATTTAGAGTTTTTTTTGTGTTTTTATGATTTAGATTTGATTCTTTTAAATTTGTTGAACTCGAGCCTAGGAACCTTGTGATTTTTTATTGGTTTAAATTTTTATTGCCTTGAACAAGTCTTATGTAAAATTTAGATGTGTTTGGATGAGAATTGGACAAATTTGTGAGATTTAAGCTTTTGTCCCTAGAGGTGTTCAGGTCTAGAAACAGAGGATTGGTTGGATCGGCCCCAGACCTATGGTCTGACCGAGCTACCGGTGTGACCGGTTACAAGCCGGTAGTTGGACCGGCCTATCAACAGCAGTCTGATCAAGCATGTGAAAGACACTGGTTTTGTAAGCTCCTGCTTCTAGATTTGGTTTGCATAGCCGCGTTGGTGTGATCTGAACTTAATAACGGTTGTCATTCGAGTAAAAATTTTAAATACCTTAGGAAAAAAGTTTTAGAAACCATTCAATCCCTCTAATTGCCTAATTCTTGGCCATTTTGGCCCCCCAACGCCACGGCAATGCTGCATTTGTCCCCCTCCCGCGCCTTTGCTGTTTTTTGCCCCTCCTGCGGCGGGGGAGTGTGCGAGGGAAGGTGGAGCGGTCGGGGACCACGCAAGGGGAGATGTCGCGGTCTGGGTGCGTGCGAGGAAGGTGGCGCGGTTGGGATGCGTGCCAAGGGAGGTGGTGGCGGCGACGTCTCTCCTTCGATAGAGGTGTCCCCTCTGCCATCCACACGCCTGTCGTCGTGCCGGCGTTGTCGTCAGCGCGCTCATTGTCGTGTGGCTTTGTTGGCACATCGTCCTGCCTCTCACGGCCCCATACCACGCCACCTCTCCCTTGCATACAGCCCGGCCTCCCATGTCCTTACGCGGTCCCCGACTGCACCACCTCCCCTCGCGCACTCCCTGACCACGGGAGGGGACCAAAGACAGCAAAACTCGCAGAAAGAGGCCAAATGCGGCATTGCCATGGTGCTAGAGGCTAAAATGGCCATGAATTCCTAATTGCTCGCGTTGATCCTGCACCTTTCAAAGTTAAGAGCCCAAACACTAGGGGTGGATCTAGCCATAGGGCTGCTTGGGGAGCCACCCAACCACCCAACCTTGACGCCGAAGAACAGTGGACCTGTGACCATGTAGGTATATGTTTCTCTCTCTCTCTCTCTCTCTCTCTCTCTCTCTCTCTCTCTCTCAAGAGGTGGTACTCACCTTGCCACCTCGGGGAATCGAAACGGGGTTGGTATTTACTATTGTTCTGTCCAATTTGAAGGTATTTGCACATGAAAACTGCAAAGTCAACATATCCCCACTAATTCCTAGCTTCGTCATTGCAAAATATCGTGTGATGCCAAGCCATTGATGTTTGTTCGGTCATAGTAATCTAGGTTCCTGAAAAACATAGAATATAGTATCGGCGAAGTAGAAATGTTTGCATTACAAAGGTGTATTTGGAATCGGTGTGGCTCATTTTATACGCCGCTAAGTCAGTTGGCAGCGTGAGACGGTCGTATCTTAAGCTTCCTCTGCTCGCTCAGAGCAGAACTCACCTCTAGCTCCCTCCCTAGGCACGCGCGGGCTAAACCTGGAGGTGGTTTAATCGCTGTGCAGCGGGGCCCATCGACTGTGGTGCTCTGCCCCCACTGGGCCCACCTGTCTTCCAGAGGGCGTCGCCAGAAACGAAAAGCAGAGCGATGCGTAGCAGCCATGCAATGCAACGAGGAGACGCGGCAGCTTTGCTTGCTGCAGATAAGCAGCCAATGAGGATCGACATGGCTAACTAGGAACACTTGGCAGTACCATATGCCACTGCCTGCTAGCTCTCCTAGGTATGGACCCCTCCCCAAAACAAATCTTATTGTCCTTGTGGAACAAACAAAGCCTTGATTGCCCTTGCAGATGCCTGCAATGGCATGTGAGTGAGATATGTGACTGACATGACAAATCAACCTAGTATCACACATACATGGCTTGTGTTATGCCCACAAGAATATATGGCCGTTTCAGTGGCACACGCAGTACTACTAACAAGAACAGTTATCACTGGCTCGGTAAATCTGCAAAGCTAGTTCGTTGCCATTTCTTTTCGTTCCCTGACATTAAAAGGACAGTGCCTGTGTCATATCCAACCAGTCACTAGGTTAAGTGACCACAGGCAGACAGAGCTAGCTGCTGACAATTTTTCTGCGGCGCTGCGTGAGATTGCACGGATAAATTTTTAAAGGCCATCCCAACTCATGAATCATGAGTAAGAAGGTAGAAACTGAAGGCATGGAAGTCAATCCCTTGTCATTCCTGCCCTGACATTTCCACATGCAGCGGCCTGTGCACCGCAGAGCAGCAAGCGCCAAAAGGCGATGAGGAGAGCGGACGAGCCCATCAGACATCAATGATTGCGCCATGATGACGCTGATACTGCGAATCTCCAGATGATCTCATCGACTGTGGAGAGGAGAGGGCCTCGTTTCAAACTGGTTGTAGTATGTGTGATGAACTATGAATCATTCAAACTTTCTGCTTAATTTCTCATTTAATATGTCATGAACTAGCATTTTGTTTGGCTTTTGATTATTACTTACTTGCATTTTACCTTGTTCAGTTTGCTAGGACCAGAGGACGGTGGTTAGTTCATAGTTTTGGGACTAGTTTGTTGTTTACCTAGCATGGATTGTGGAGCTGCCGTTCTGCCACATTTTTGCCGGAGTTTGGTCTTCATCATAGGTAGAGTTGGTAATCGAGCGTAGCAATCACGGGTACTACTCATCCATACTCATGCCCGCCAGCCAATTCCTTGTCCACGGGCATGCCCGCGAAGGGCAATGGGTAGAGAACATCGCCTATGCCCATCACCCGCGGGTGCCCAATGCTAGCGGACAAGCCGTTTACTTGCCACCACTCAAAACAGTAGCCAGCAGCCTAGCACATAGTACATGACAAAATCGGTGATTCAAACAGTAGCTTGTCACAATTCAAAATGCACATGAGAAAAATAAACAAGGGTATAGTTCAATTCAACAATTAAAATGGAAGGGGTAGCTCAAGTTCAACAATCAAAATGTAAATACAAAGGACATAATTCATCACACATACAGACATACACGTGAAAAGAGTTCAAATTCAACAAATAAATGACAATTGACAACCAAAAGGTTGAGATTCGAAATACGAAGGACATAGTTCATCACACATACTACAATCAGTTTGAATGATGTTGAAGAAGGTATTGTAGCCGATTTGCTATTCAAGGTAGATGGTTGAAATTGAACAAGAATCTTTAAGCTCATCTTCAATGCCTTCAAGGCATGTCCATAAACCCTCAACTTTTCCTTCACCTGAAAAGTAAACATTGCTTTACATCACTAGTTACAAAATCACATACAAAAAATAAATTATTTGCATCATTAACTGGTACCTACATACCTTTACAGTCATTCTGAAGCCAGTTTTGTGAGTACATCAATGCCTTCAATATATTTGGAGTGAGACGGCTGCGATGTTCACATAGCACTCTACCCCTTAGTGCTAAAAGGTGATTCAGAAGCTACTGTTGTTATTCGAATAACCAAGATATAACGGACAATCATCTGCAATATAGGATAATATGTCCCGGCCACCTTTCGCCAACCCAGAATATCAAATTCCTCATGTATGAAAGAAAGAGCTTCTTCTTCTTCTTCTTCTTCTTCTTCTTCTTCTATTAGGGCATTTACCCCATGAGCACGTGGACAATTGGGCATAATTGCCATCCCTAATCAGAGAAGGATTCTGATGCACCGAGCGGCAGAGCAAACCGTCCCGCGTGGGCTGTTTGGTTCCTCCCTGAGTGAGCTCGCAAAGCATGCTACAAGCGCATGTGCTCTTGTCTACCTGAAGCTTACTTTCCCCCCCCAATTGTTAACGTCTGTGCCTCACGGCGAACCTAAGAAGGCCATTTCTGCGTACAATGCATTGTCGTATGGAGGCCAGACCAAGTGCACCCACGCGCACAGTAGGCTGGGTGAAGCACGGGATTGATTGATCTGAGCCATCCATTGCGTGATTGGACGGCCATCGGAAACTAGCCCTCTAGTACGCTGCGAACACAGAGGTAGATGGAAACCTCCCCGCCAAGGAGAAAACTTTTATGGGATCGAACCCGTAGAAGTATTTTCCGCCGATTGACGCCGGTGAGTGAGCTAACTACAGGCAGAGCACCAGGAGTTACTAGCTAGGGCCTAAGAGCTTCTCTGACTCTGTCTCACGAGATGGGGAGATGCATGGCATGCGATGCGATGCAGACATGCACGACGACGGCACGAGCAGTGTTAGGTTTCCGGGCTACCAGTACAGGCGCCCAGAGAGGAACTCTGCTCTGCACTCACATGTGTAGATAGTTGTTACTCGTACCCCTCCCTCACAGTTGATACTGTCGGCCTCCTCGGGAATCAACAAGGAACCCCAGGACAAACCAACGTCGCCTTAGCCTTCTGTATGTGGTAGCTGCAGCCTGTCCCAGGAACCCGAATAACCAGCGACTGCCAGAATTATGAAAAATCACGCAGCTTTTTTTTCCTCTCTCTTCTTTTCTAGACCAACGTAGAAGCTGTGTTACCCCTGCCAGTCTCGACGAGGCAAGCACAAAGTAAGAGCCTATTTGAAACACAAAAATTTTACATGGATTTCACTAGAAACAATTCGATTTTCATAGGAACTTGTTAAAATTCCTACGTCGCGGACAGAGCCTGAGAGAGGATAGAACGGAACGGACTTGGAGAACACAAATCTGGGCCTGATTAGAAGCCTTGAGAAGCCCATTAATTTCCCGGCCTAATCCAGAGCACACAGCCTCCCTAATCAGCAGCAGCCCAAATCACGGAAGGAAGAAGCCTTTCACTTCGAAGGCTGAAGCAGAAGACAAGCCGTTCACGAACCGTGCAAATAGACCACCGAGGCATTGTATTTTCGGTTGTACAATACTATCAGCCGTGAACGTGGACTTGAACGGTCAATGGTTTTGAAGCGCCAAGAGCGTAGCGCCGGCGCCACTGACGCGGACGTCATTATTGCAATGGGAACGGCGAGCCGCGACGGCGGCGACCGGTAGGAGGTCTGATGGGCGGCGAAGAAAACAGAGGAAAGTTTCTTGCAACTTGCGGGAACGCATCACGCACTGATTCTTCTAGCCTCTCATTGCGTGACTGCGTTTCCGTCCATGCAAAAAAGGAAGGGGAAAAGAGAGACGAGAGAGAGAAAAAGGGGACTTTCCGGTGGAAGAATACCCGGCGTTTTCAGTACTCTTCATGGATAAATAGGATGAGAAGAGGTGAAAAATGGGGCCTAATGCAACCCTGCGAATAAAGGAGATGGACATGACTTCATATGCGGAGATATATTCTCCACTGAAATGTTCTCTCATTACAGCTGCAAATTATAGTGTGTAAACTGGACAAATTATTCGGTGAAGGCAAGATTCTAGGAGGACACCAGCTAATTAGCTTTATACTTATTTGTTGTTGGTCATAACTGATCATAAACATGGCAACAACATACCTCACAAATTTGAATTTTCCTGCCTGCTCAGACATTTCAGAGCACAGATCAAACAGGAATGTTAAAGAGATGGCAAATTTGGAACTCTCAAACAAAAAGATCTGAACATGCCCGCACAAACAACTGACCTGAACCCCAAAAAATGCTTTTGTGGCACGTGAAGCACGCACTCATGCAGTTACAGTAACCGCACGACAGAACTCGATACCAGAATAGTACAACAGCGACTGCTATCAAATTATTGTGATCCTATTCCGAACGCCATGCGGAGCCAGCATTTAGAAATAAGGGAACTAAATAATCTATACAATATAATTAAATTTCATAAGGGAAGCTAAATAGCACTACGATAACAAAATCCCTTAAAATATAAAGAGCTATAATTCAAATTTATACAACCATCCCTGGCTCCGTGGAATATTTTGCGAACAGAGAAAAGGCAAGGCAGCCGTGATGTAAAAGTACCAGAAGAGCGTAGCCACAGCGAAAACAAGACGCCAGATTGGGCATCTCGTGGAACGGGTAGCCCTCAAGAGTCAAAACAACAAAGCTTCACGCAACGTACCACTGTACCAGAGCAATTTCAGGTACGCATGTAGTCTGTATACATTTTCCTCGATCCTCTGTGGAGCCATTTTTTGTTCTTTTCCAGGAACAAGTCAGCAATTTTTCAGCTAGAGATTATGCAGGGTTCTTTCAAGTTGGGTTACTTGTCATGGATGGAACAATATCAGATTCTACAAGACTGAACAAGGCTTTGTTGACCTGATAACCCATAGAAATATGAGCACACTAGTCAAAATTCAGAAACAGCCAGCACAGATTTCAGCACGAAGTTCTCTGCCTTACAAGGCAAACATACACACACGGGGCCAGCATTTCTCATCAAGAAGCAAAGTTCAAAAATATCTGTACATTACTACACTGAAAATTAGCCTGATTTCTTTTAGCAAATTGGACTTGCTACTATAAAAGCAAAACAAAAAGGACGTCACAAACAGGGTCAACACAAACAGGTCACAAGTAATTCTAATTGCAAAAGAAGCTCTCACAACCATATTTCTACAATCCACGTTACTAATAGAGATTGACACTGACAGCAAACTACATTATAAATATACCAAACTCAATTAAGATATGGTCATGCACAGTATTTATCATGCAAAATGATCTCTGCTGTTTATGTAAATAACAGCAACAAGTATGCTATTCAAATTTGAGCATAATGCGAAAAAAATAACTCTTGAATAGGTCCTTTCCCTTCACTTCTGCTCCATACAGCTTATGTTTCATAAACCCCTGACTCCAGGGCATCCCTGATGATTACTCGCAACAAATGTGACTAAGTTTCTACAGTTACATCTGACCCCGTACTATTAAGGTAACTAAAGGGCGCCTTTTACTTCCAGCGGCATTTAAACAGTATCTCATATTCAAATGACATTGCCATTTTGGCTGTAAAGTAGCCAACTGCTGCGATGGTCAATCATTTGATAAAAGTGCAACGCTCTTCCCTCAACCCTGTTTTCACTCCAAATGGCATGATCTCCGTATGTATTGGCACAAATTCATGTAAGGCTGGTATTGACAGGCAACGCGAGCATCTTTTATAAAGAAGCGCTACCATTTGAATTTGCAACGCACCATTCAGTTTGTTCCCCAGGCACGATGTGAGATGTATGTAACAGAATTACCAAGAGTTACTACCCCAAAAGATGCCTGTATAATCTCATGATTCCAAATACTGTTGCAACATATCGACCATGCAGATAAACCCACTCAAAAGATGGTAATAAATAGCATTTTTCTTTTTTCACCTTGGGAAATTTCTAATGAAACCATCGTATTCACTTATTGCAGCATACTAATAGAGAAATAGAATTATATCTAATTGGTAAAATATCTAAAAAGGAACATGCAAAATCAATCAGCTGCAGAGTTTTCGCATTTTCGGGGATCATTCAATGATACAACAAACTTATGAGAAAAAGTACGCTAGACAACAACGCCGGCAAGTAGAAGGGTCGACCATAGACGCATGAATTCTGGGAAACTGTCATCAAATTGCCAATGCAAAAGGTAACGTTTGGTTTCTTGTCTGTTCAAATTCCGATTTTGGAAAAGTAATGCTAGTTTTCTCACTCCATCAGAAAAAAGTATCCACACTTACTCGATAGACTAATTCAAACATCAGTTCAAGCAAACATGAACAGAAAAAATAATTGAATCAAACAAATCTATAAAGTGACTGTCGACAACTAAAACTCAGAAGCTCATAAGACAATTCAGCACAAGCATCTAAAGAGCAAACAAACCATAAAAAATAACAGCCAGCAAAACAAGCATATCATTACCAACTCAGAAGCTCATAACACAATTAAAGAAAGACAGGCATACCATGAAGCAAGTAATATGGATAAAAAAAATTATACCGGTGAATATAAGGCACGATATTCATAACTGAGATCATGCCTTTGTTGCAGGCACAGATGAATCAAGTATTGCTTAACAGGTTGTTCATCGATAGTGAAAAGCCTTCTGAAAGTTCTTTCTAGATTATTAATATAACACTGTTTTGCATAGTCTCATATCTTTGAAATCATGAGCAGTTGATCCAAATGCAAATGTAGAAATGGACTAGTGAGGAAAACAGAAGTATTAGTACTCAAGGATTACATGAGACTGCTGCCGCTCAGCAGATGTCCAGTTAAGGTCTGAAACTGGGCAGAAGGCAGAATTTGCTACGAAGAATCAGGGCTGAAGCAAATGAACAGGCTGCCTTTGCATACTATCCTTCATAAATATCCACTGCATGCAATCTTATTCAGTGGACTCAGCAACCCATCACGGCGCAATTATACACGAAGTTCCCGGATGGCCGTCTGGCAATCAAATTCCACACAGGCGGTCGCTCATCTGGGATCCATGAATTGAGCTCAATCATACCACCAATAGATGTCCTTGGGCCTCCTATGACGATCAACCGGTCACCACATGCTCGGAAAGCAAGGCCCCACCCATTCATCGACACAGACCGTTCAGGCAATTTTCCAAGAGTGTGCCACTTATTGTTCTGCTTGTCATACTTCTTTACATCCTTCTCACTGTAATCAGCAGCATAAAGCTCGTTGTTGACAACCGCAATAAGCGGAGGAGCACCAGTCACTCCATTGAGGCCCTCAGACATGTTCTCGATCACCCTCCAAGACCGCCACTTCAAGTCATATTCCTCTCCACATGTCAATACCTTGTTGTTGCTGGCCACACCACCTATCACATAGAACTTGCCGTCCATGAACACCCCAGAGCACATCTTCCTAGCCTTATTCATGCTAGGAAGGGGCGTCCAAGTATGTGCCTCAGAATCATACATCTCTGCGGAGCTCAATATCCTGCCAGAAGAATCAGTGCCCCCCGCGACATACGCCTTTGCCCCAACACTTGTTGACCCAAACAGGCACCGCGGTGAGTTCATCGGATCAGCCCGCGCCCATGAATTGGTTAGGATGCTATATCTGAACACAATGTGTGCCATCCCAAACACAAGCAGCTCAGTGCCCACAGCAAGCGACTCCTTGTCAGAGCACATGAAGCATTCATCGGGTGGCATCTTGGGCACTTGGATCCAGCGCCCGCGGTATGGGTCATATGCGTCCCACTCTAGAACATTGCAAGAGAAGTAGACCCAATGCTCCGCTACACCATTCTGCCGCCGCAGGCGGTAGATCTCCCCATTGCGCACCAAGGACCAGAAGTCCCGGCTCAGGGAGGCCACCGAGCCGTAGTCCGACCGGGACAGCCGGAGGAGGCAATTAATGGTCAGGTCGCGACCAATTGCACTAATGAGGTTACTCCCGGTGCCATGCTGCTCTCCACCACCGGAGGAGGCATGGCGGCTGGAGCCATGGCTCTCAAAGATGTCCGGAGTGTGTGGCTGCGGAGACGGCGGTTTGCTGCGCTTCCCGCCGCCGCCGTCAACCTCGTCCAGGTCTTCGACTTGGACATCTTCCGGTGCCGGGCGCTTGCCGCTGCGGACCTCGTGCGCGAGGTACGCCCACTCGGACTCCGGCTCGCAGGAGCTCGGCAGGGAACGCGAGACGAGGCAGGACTTGCCTTCCAGCATCACGCTCTCTCTCCCTTGCTCCCAATTTATTTTCTTGTTGCTTTGTTCCCTCCTGCTCTTGTGAGATTGATCCAAAAAGAAATCTTTGCTTGCTTGCCAATCTCCTTGCTGCAATCTGCAGGAATGAAATTTACAGAAAAAGAAGTAAGCGAGGATGAAATGACAAGAACAACGGGATCGAGAACGGGGGGGAGCATTTCAGATCTGAGGAGACCGAGTGAATAAAACAAGGCATAAAAATCGAATCTTCCAGCGAGAACCCAATCGATCTCCCCAAATCCTCCCCAAACCAAATCTTTCACCCCCACAACAACTCAGGTAAACGCGAATCCAAGCCGACCAAAACAAGACGCGAAAAAAGAAGGAAGAGACAATAACAAGAAACGCACCTAAATCGAACCCATGGGAGATCACAGACCCCAAATCTCCTCTCAAAGATCGCGCCTTGGAACCCAATCAGCTCCTCCCCATCACCCCGCACCCAAGAAATCCCCTCCCCCACCAGTCCACCACTCCTGCCCCCCTCCTCCCTCTCTCTCCCCTCTCCTATCGATGTGCGAGGAAGGATTTATAGCTGTAGAGATAGATGGCTCTATCTACTGCTGCCACTTGGACTGCCGCTTCTAATGCTTCTGCCTCTGCTGCAGCCTCTGCCTGCCGCTGCCCACACTCTCTTTCTCTCTCTTGTAGGGTAATGCTCCTCCTCTCTCTCGTGTGTAATACTTGGGAATCGGGATTCTCCTCTCACTTTTTATTCCACCATTTCTTTCCCTTTTTATTCCACCATTTTTTTCTCTCTCTCTCTCTCGCTCACGCGCTCTCTCCCCCTGTTTTGGCTCGTCGAATTTGGAAACCGGGCAGGCCTCATAAAATAGAAAAGGGAGAAGCGGGCACCGGCCAGCTCACCCGAAGCTTAGGTGGTGATGTTTTAGCGATGATCTTTAGTTTTTATTTTTTTACTGTAGTTGACTTTTTTTACTGTAACTGAGTTAGTGGATAGTACAGTGAATAATGAAAAAAACTGAAACTAGAAGCTGAAACTGAAAAAAGTCGAAACGATCATCACCTTAGGTGGATTCTGTGCAACCTCCGCTCCGCTGGCTGTAAAGGCCGACGACATATGTCTTTCGCATATCTATGTATCCCCTTTCTTTTCATCGGCTGGATTAGCGCTGCTAATACAAACTATAGACCACTACCTGAAAAAATCATTTCAAAAAATTGTTTCTGTTGCATTGATTTCGGCAACCAGAAAGGATGAAAGACTATGAAAGCTTGTGCATTCGTTTTAGTGATAGCTTCTGACTTTTGGTTGAAATTTTACTGTAACTGACTTTTTTTACTGTAGCTGATTTGGTTTTTTGGGCATAATTAAATTTAAAAATAGAAAAAATATATTAGCCCATCACGGACAATACAAAGGAACATAGGAAAAAAAGAAAAACGCAAAAAAAACCCCAAAAATCTAAAAAAATTTAGAAAAAAATGAATTACTGAATAGTGAAAAAAAATATGAAACTAGAAGCTAACGCTGAAAAAAAGCTGAAACGAGTGGGACAAAATAAATATTCAAAATCATCACTCAAATTACTCTGAGGGTCATCTAATTCATATTACATCTCCTACAGGAGAATCACAGATATCTAATGAAAAAGATGCAAAACCCAAGTTTTGATTGCATAGCAGGTATGACCAATCTACTGTACTACCGCCACAGTAAGACTGATATGACCGCTTGTCCTGATCCCAGTCACAAACCACGTATGACAAAAACCCAAATTCGAGGATATTAATCAAAACTTATCCAAATGCTACTAAAATTGGTATGGACCTTTGCAATGATGTCAGTAACCAAATTAAATCAAGAAACACAAGATTCTTGGACTTGATTCCATCCCATTGAAGAACTTGAGTTCTAGGTCACAAGAACACACTAAACTCTAAAACTCAAATTACTTCTTACTTGTGATGATCTAAGTTATAAGGACTTTCGAATCATCTCTCACATGTCCTAACAAAGTAACCTAAACACATAGTTGAGCAAGAAATGTTACAATCATATTATCTCAAATCTTAGTTAAAAAATGCAACAATTAGACATGATCTTTATTCTTGCTATAGAAATGATTTAGATGGCCAAAGTTTGATCCCAAAAATCTACTATAGTCTCTTAGATATTATAGATCACAACAAAATCAAGAGGAGCACAAAAAGAACCAATCCCGAAAGCAAAAATAAGAACTCATGCAAAGATAGATAAGAGCACAAAGATTGCAAAAACTTGATCTATTGCATGGAGGAGAATGATTCCTTATAGCTTGTTGGTTGCAAAGGATCATCCACAAGTCCTACTCTTACCCACATCACGAAGGAGAGAGAAAACTAGCCTAAGCCTAGAACTCTACCCTATTTCCTCGCAAACCCTAGAACTCTTCACCCTTCATCATATAGGCTAACCAGCCCCCTTAGTGGGTCAAGACATACTAAGGACTTAGAGAAACCCGTCAACCCCACAATATCAGGCTCGCTATTGAGACCCAAATACGTAAATTCAGACTCTCTATGTATACCGCACTAGTCTAGAATCATGCTAGTGCACATAGTGTAAATATAGATGAAATATCGATCATATACACGATTAATAAAGGAAAAGACTCAAATATTAATAATTATCAGAATACGACCTTATGGCCAAACTTACAATTAATAGTCTGAAGGGCTTAAGAAACTAACAGTAGAAAATAAAATTAAGCATGATAGCCATTTGACATGGCTATAGGCAATTAACAGGGAAGCGAAGTCCTAATCTGCAAAGTCGTCGAAATATCCTCCTTCTGGTACCTCCTGCTGATACGGTTCCTCCTCCTCAAATTAGCAATAGTACGCATAAAGCTATGAGTATATTGGTACTCAGCAAGCCATTTGTAACAAAGATGCAATATAATATGTAAGACCTACCAATGGATGGCTAAAAGATTATTTTGTAGAAAGCAATAATTTAAAGTAAATATAGTAAATAAATTGAAAATGAACTTTAATGGAATCAGTAATAACTAAATAACCAAAAAAATTAAATAGATCATTAATGAACTAACCATCCACTTAATAAACCACTAGCGATTACCTGTCCACTTTTCAAAATTATCCGACCCAAGTTTTATGAAATAACTATCCTTCGTATGAAATCATTGAGCATTCTCTATAACTGGGGATATGACTATTCGAATAGTTTTACACTCTGCAGAGATTGCACAATTGTACCCACACGATGTGATCATCCTCACACTAAAGAAAATCACAACAAGATCTTTACGATGTTCAACCTCAACCTAATTCTGCCCGCTAAAGTATCACTGTCAAGTAGGTTAACCACCTAGTCAATAATTGCCAACGCTTGTACCTCATGGAAATCAGTAATCATGTTCAACTCAACGGCAAAATTAAAATTAAAATATCACAAATTAATCAGTTAGATCTATCCTATACTAAATATGTGGTTTATACGGTATGACTCATATCAATAACGCATAAAGTTATGTCCTTAAATATTACCTAAGGGAGACTTCTATATCCCTCGAAGTGAATCCACACTTCCCTCTTTACTGCACAATCATTCATCCAATAAAAACCAATTTTGTATAACCAACATCAATGGCATACCAATGTCATGGTACACAAATTTTGTAACTATGGCACCAACCACAATTCAATACCTCATTAAGTCAAATTACATTAATCACATGCGATAATGAACCCAACGAGACTATAAGCATGACTAAGCAAATTAATCGTACAACCCATATGACAACTAGTATTATATCATTAAATAATTTTTTATCCTATGGTGACAATGGTATCCTGACATTCAAATTATCAAGTTGAAAATAATCAAATTAGACAATAACTACCTAATACGAACGTTTATCATAAAATAGCGATGTATGATAATTAAAAATAAAATAATAAAATAATTGATTAAAAACTAAGTTCAATATGATCAAAAGATATAACTTGCATTGGCCTTACTCAATTATGAATTCTTGATCTTCTGGTTATCTTTTTGCTCCTTTGAAGACACGATCTAACGAGAGGGAAAACGAATGAGACATAAAAATAAAATCAAATAAAATTTAAATAAACTCTACAAACTTCAAAACTAGAACCAAAAGATAGAGTTTGATATTAGATAAATTTAGAAAAAAGAACGAGGTCAATCAGAACTAGGACGGGAAGAACGGGCTCTTGGAAAATACTTGAATTTAGAAAAGCTATTGTGCTGTCAACTTAGCTCAAGGAATAGTTGGTCTATGGTGGACTCGGCTCACGGAATAGCGTATTGGCGACTCGGCATGCTGATGTGGTAGCGATGTGGCCTGACACGTGTGCACTAGGGCTGATATGGCAGCTGAGCTAGTAGGTGACGAGACTGACACATGGCATGTTGATATAGCATCCAACGTGGCATCTGAGATGACTTTGGTGCAGACATGGTGCTGACGTGGTGGACACATAGGATTAGGGCTGACATGGGGCTTGCGTGGCTGCTGACTCAGCTAGCTGGCTCACTACTCTATGGAACAGTTGCGCTGACTGATGGGTCTGGCTTGCTAGACTCTCGGCGCATGGTGGACCAAGTCCACAGAGAAACAAAGGGTCATGGCCGACATGGGTATGGGCTGACGTGGCGTTATGCGAACCGAGGGGGCCCGACACGTGAACCGAGGAGGTGAACGAGCGGTTTCGACCGATGAGACGACGGAGCAGGGCGAGGTGGGGCGGAGCTTACTAGTGGTAGCGAACACAGTGGCCGTCGGCAGACGGTGGCTGGGCTATCTACGACAGACGGCGGCAAGAAGACGGACGTCGACCGGAGCTCGGTCAGTGCAATGGAGCTGCGAGGGACACGGAGCTCGACGATGGTGGTGGCTTATAAAGCACGGATGACGAGGAGCTCTGAATGGAGACGGCCGAGAAGTCGGGTTGGGCACAGACGCCGAGGTGGCGGCGGTGAGAGTTTGCGAAGGACACGACGGAGGGAGACCCGTTCAGAGATGATGAATAGTGCTTGGGCAGCTAGATGTGTGACATGTGGCAGAGTCCATGATACAATGGCTGAGGGCGACCACATAGATGAACAGTGCTCAGTCCTCCCAATGGTTGACACGTGTCATCGTTCGAGATCCGCTAGTTGGCTTTGGAGACACCCGGATGAGTGACGCGTGGCAAGGAGGTAATCTGACAGCTGAGGCTTAACGGGCTGGGATGAATAGCAATGGGCTCGGTTCGTTACTGTTTATGGGATTTTTTAGGGTTTTTCTTTTTCAACAATTCAAATAAATTTGCTTAAGCTCTAAAAAATAGCAAATAAATCTAAAAAATCCAAGAAAATTCCTTGAGACATAAGGAACCTAAATAAAATATTTTTAGTAAATTTTAATATTTATTTTATTTATATTAAATCCTTTTAATTAATAAAAATTTATTTTAAGCTTGTATTAATTCCAAAAAAATTAAAATGGTGAATTTTATTTTAAAAGGCTTTAAATACACTAAAAATCAGGATGTTACACATGCCATGTGTTGGTTGATCAATGGTTTCTCTTCTATCGATAAGCCTCTCCCGCTTCTAGCTCTCGTTGGACCACACCTCATTTGAACTTGTTCTATTTGATCTGTGATTTAAAAAAAGACCTTATGTAACTTGTTCTGTTTGTTAGAATTTGATCTATTTGGTAACAACATGCTTAAGTCCTATGTCCATGGTTGATGTATAGCATTAGGTCATTTACTATTTTGATGCTATTTTTTCTCAAAAAATTTTGATACTATTCTGCACGTGCAAATATAGTACCAATTTTCATTCAATGATTCTTAGTGGTCATTTTTCTCTCTCTACATGTTCTTGTATCAGCAACATCATGGGTCGGATCCTATCAAAATTGCTATCAGAGCTCAAGCATCAGCCCTTGCTTTCATGCTAACAACTTATTTTGTAGGGACTCACAATCTACAGTCAATCTATTTCATGTCAGATTGCATAACTCTTATACAGGAAATCAATGCACATGTCCTTCATGCTAAATCTGTTCATTGGGGCATCAAACTGGTCCTTGCCCACATTTTCAATACAACTGACCACTTACAACATACATCTATTTATGTACCAAGGAATGCAAATGGAGTAGCACACAACCTAGCAAAAGAAACACTTAAGATAGACACTAATGGGCTTTTGTAATCCCGATGTTTCATACCACAGTTTGTGTATCATCGTGTCCCCATTTAATTTTACAAAAATAAGACAGTGTCCATTCACAACAATTCGTCTTCTATCCATTCAATCCAGTCACACAATGCATACAACAGAGTAGTCTTCGAGCAATGCAACAAAAAATAGAGTACCTCTACCTGATACTGTTCAACACCAACACACTCATGTTTTGAAGGTATTCATCATTCACAAGTGCACTTAGGAACTAATACTATTCATAAGTACATGGAGGGACCAATTACATTGCAACTAATGGAATATTTTTCACACAAGCATCCTGGATCTAACAACTACAAATTACAGGTTCATTGTCACAATATCCTAATGTCTTGTTCATTTTGGCTAGAACTTGCAAAATTCCAAACAATGGCAATCTTCAACTTAAACCTTGGCATCCTTCACACCATGTTCTCGCATGCCCTCCATTGGCATTAATCACAAGCTCCTCAAGGGAGATGCTTGGAAGGCCACTGCAACAAGAACATAAACAACCAAACCAATCAAACTTCTAAAAATTCTCAAACTTGAGACAACCCCAAACTTAGGAATAAATCACACAAATCGGGTTTGGGAGGTGGGGTGCCGGTGGAAGTGGGATTAGGGTTTAGGGATGAGATGGTCACTGTCACCCCTCGTCATCTCACGAAGAGGGAGCTCATCGCCCATCTCCCATTGTCGCCACCACCGTGTAATGAGGCAGCACCATCGTGCTGGTTGAGTTCATGGGTGGTGTCATGAGAACTTTGGGTGGCGGCTGGAGGCAGCGGATGGACCAGGGGCGGTGGCATCATAGGGGTGGCAGCGATGATGCATCATCGTTAGGTCACCGCCGTGGTGGTATGGGAGTTCGCTGGGGGCTTAAGGATGGGGAGGGTGGTGTCCTAGAGATTGGGAAGGAAAGGGATGGGAGAGGTGGGGAGGTTTTCGATTAAAGGGCAACCGGTTGCGGTCTTTTTTTTTTGAAGAAGATAGCTCATGGATTTGGACGGCTGTATGATGACTGGGTGGATAAGATTCGCCAAGTTTATGAGTGCACCAAGGTGGCTGTGTGCATTGGATATGTTGAACATATAGTAGTGTTTAAGTGTACACTAACGCTTATGTTTTCTTCCTTATTAAGTGTACACCAACGAATTTTGTTTGTTGTTTGGTTTGCTACCAAATTTGGTAATGCCAAGGAAATTCAATGTCACATATGAGCAATTCGAGAGTGAGAAAATCGCTCACCAAAATATTTGTAACACCAAAATTTGACTTGGTCATGATCCAAATAATATTCTTTCTACCAATCGTTGGCTTTGCCTAGGTTTTAGTTATGCCAAAATTTTGGCACGGTTCATTTGGGCCACGAACCAAACAGCTCATGGTAGTCCAGTTGGTAACTTGATATGTTTAGATCGTAAACTGCCTACTAAACAACACCTAAACTGCTAGCATTGGACTAATCTGTTTATGCCTATATCTAAGGGCACGTACAATGGTAGATGTCAGCTGTCTGTAAATTTATGCCATATAGAATTTTGGGTGATATGGAGAAAAAAGTAAAAGGAGGGAGAAAGATGTTATCTACTATTTAACATACGGTCTTTCTACTGTGTATACTATTGTACAACTCATTAATTATATAAGATCATTGTAGATAACTATATAGACAATATATTATATAAGTTGACTTTAGTCATATCTATAGATGATACAAAGATGTCTTCTAGACAGCTATTGTCTGTATCATTGTACATACTCTAATGCCGCTAGTTATCACTCTTTTGCTGAGCTGACAACCATATTTCACCCTCTCGCACACATCAACTCAACTGCTGATGTGAGATCTTGTTGCGGCTGTCAAGAATAACAGAAATAGTATGTTAGCATATCCAACAGAACCCTGGCTGTTTCATACATGAAACTTCGGATTTAGATTAATAGCTTTTAAATTCTAATTAACATGCACTTTTCATTTTCAGAAAGCGATGCTCTGTTGCTCCCAATGCAAGGATCTGCTGCTTGCTGCAACAAGTACGTACCAGGGGATATTTACTTTTCACTCGTACTTACTGGCGTCTGAAACAGTTGGACGCATGGGCATCTCGCTGGACTGCAGAGCACGAGAGGGAATGGTGCAGAGTTTCTAAAGAGAAAGCAGGCAGGAAAGCTGAGGCCGCGTCAGCGTCTTGTACTCGCTGCTCGACGGCCGAGAAAACTGCGCCGCACCAACCTACCTCTGTAGTCTGTACTTCATGCGAATCTAACCAAGCCGGCCACCGGCTGCTGAAACTTCAAGCTTTTCAAAGCGCTGCATCTCCATCGCAACGCACGCTTTTGCAACAGTCCTGCATTAACTACGCGGTAATCAAAGTCTCCATCTATAATCATGTGTGGTAACAATCATGTGTCCTTTTGAAAAAAATCACGAGGGACTATTTCAATCCTGAATTTACGTAGGATCTTAATTAGGGAGACCGATCTTAAGATCGTTCAAATCACGACTTTTAAGACATGATCCTACAGTACAGTCTTGATTTTGACGACCATGACCATAAGGTAAAATTAAGGCTATAGTTAGTTGTTTCACTACTGAGTCGGAATCTTTTGGTTGAAATGAGATTCTACTTGATGAAAATGTGTTGGTATCCATTTATTGGATGAGTGACAGAAGTTACGTAAGGTGACCGTGACCCACTGACCCCCCCTTGGCCATTGGGGCTATGATTTGTGTTGGTAGTGCCCACTGGGTTTGCGTTGATAATCCCTGTTAATGCGTGAGATTAAGGGATCTGTCCTCAAAAGAAGTGCCCTCCAATCTATGACAAAGTGCCACAACACTTGACTCCTCTCTGTGCCGCCTTTCAGGTCCTCAATGCTTCAGGTCCTTAATGCACTTGCCAAAACAATTCTCTCCTCTCTCTCTCTCTCTCTGCCCCCCAGCTGTACTTCCTTTAACAAATTGGAGGGTGGTGATAACTCATGGGTCCGTACTGGTTTTTATTTGTAAATTCTACTTAGAGAAATAAGAAGATAATATAAATATTTGGTTTTTTGAAGTGATATTTTTTACTCCTCTCGCTTCAGAGATAAAGTGGGAGTCACGAGCGCATCACGCACCCACTCGTTCCCGTATGTACACATATCTCTCATCTACTTTACCCACCACCCGCGTCCCACTTCTAAAAAATCACTTTTTTTAGCCACTACTACTCATTTTCAGCTAAAAGCTATCAACCACAAACGCCTCCTAACCCACCAATCGGGAGTAATCCTAAAGCCAAAACTTTATCGATGCCTTGGTGGAATAGGGGGAAAAAGATGGGAATAACAAGAAAAGAGAGACAAATGCATCACCCGAGTTGAGAGAAGAAAAAAGAATAGGATTCTCTTATGTCAATGTGAAGAATGGGTTCAAGAATAACCCAACAGTATATGCATCATGTCACTGTCGATCAACTCTGTATAGTTTTATTCGACTCTGCATGGGTTAGTGCTACACACGAATCGAACGTGGTGCTTTTTACACGGTTAGAATACAGCCACTACCATTCAAATAAAGCAATAGAGTCGAGGTCCCTATACACATATAGATGATCTCGTAAGGTGTCGCTGCTGTTGATCTTTGGTGTGCAACGGTGCCATCGCTCAAGTTGGGTCGGTGTTTCTAAACTTTGCCGTTCTCTCTCTCTCTCTCTCAGTAACACGGCAGAGCTCCTGCTTATGTTTCAGAAGAAGAAAAATCAAGAGGAAGAACGCTGGGTAGTTAGGATTTCTCTCGGCACGCATGAAAGCGTTGGAAGGGACGCGCAGCTTTAGGACTGTAGTTTTGTGCGTGTGGCGAATGGCGACAAGGGAAAAACGACCGCGGGATAATCGGTCAATATGCAGGGAGAGTACATGGACGCAGAGCAGGGTGAGAGCAACCCATGGATGGGGGAGGAGCCACATGCGTGATAGCTCGTCGATCGTGTGTCGTGAGCTGTGACCACACTGATCCCTGCTCTAAAGTGATTTGCGCTCACATGGCTAACCGCCCTCTTGCCTGCCTGTGCGATGTGATATTTCTTTCTACACAAGCATGCCTAAGGCCCACCTGATTTGAACTTCTGACTTTTAATTTATTTTTTACTATTTTTAAATTTTATCTGTTTTGCTTTTTCTATTTTTTTAGCTTTTTTATCGGTTCTTTTTTCCTATATTCGTTTACATTATATGTGATGGGTTAACATGTTTTTTATTTTTAAATTTTTTAAAATTCAATTATGTTAAATAAATCACCATCAACTACAGTGTAAAATAAATCAGTTATAACATAAATTCAACTATAAACCACCATTTTTCTAGCACCCACTCTCAACGAGACGCGACCAGATGGCGTCTACTACTAATAATTTTTAAGAGAGAGATAGCCAGGCGTAGAGAGAGAATGGCCTCTACTCTCTAGCTAGTCCTCTCCTTCCCATGCATGTTAGCCCCCAGGTCCAATGATTCATTTCGTATGCTTCATGCAGTGGCTTGCTGGGCTCCAACTTGTTGCAAATTAAATGTCACTTCAAGGGAAGGCTACTTGCTCGCTTTTCATTGATCGATCCGTGCGAAATTGATGAAGTACGAGAGGCTTTTTAGTTAGCTGACACCTTACCTTCTCCCTTCCACTTGAAGCCATCCTTGGCCTAAATTTATTGCATCTAAGCCTAGTACTACTAGCCGGCTTTTTTCGACTTCAGCTTCTAGCTTCAGCTTTTTTTTCACTATTCACTACACTATCCACTAACTCATTTCTGATGTTTTTCAGTAAATTCTGATGTTTTTTCACAAAACCAAAAGCCATCGCTATTCCGATCACCACGTAACTCCATTCAAACTGCAGATGCATCGCATAATTTGCCTAAAAAGCAAATGCAAAAGACCGTTGTTTATCGATAAAAACCCCTCAGCTTAGCCCAGTGCTCTCCAGTTAATGACAGGACTCAGGATCGGGACAAAGGGAAGGGAAAAAGAATGAGTGATTCGAAGTGTCTGAATAAGAACTGGAGGTGATATTTGGGGGGTCCAAGCTAGCTAGCCAAGCAGCTGGTTCCCAGCCTAGACAATTTTGGTCGTATGTATGTTGTGTCGCGCTGGCCGCTGCCGCGTGCATCCCCCCGTCCAATCTGTCGCCGTACGTGGCCGCGGACGCCCGCGGTGACTGACTGACGTGTTGCTGCCACCGCGCCGCTGCCTCGGCCGCGTATGTGCCTGTGTGTTTCGGACGGGGCGGACGCGCGGGGGTCCAACGGCCCGTCCAATCCGCTGATGTGGTCCGCTCCGACGTCGCGCAACGATGGGAAAGAGGAGGGTGCACACGATACACACACCGGCCACCACACGCGAAAGCCGAAGCGATTGGCGACGCGTTTCGTTCGGTTCCCACACCCGATTCATCGAGCTGGTCAATCGTCCGGTCACCTCCGACGGAGACGTCGCACCCAACTACCCCATCCAGCCATCCTCAGCAAACCCTCTTTCCGCTCTCTACTCTCTCTCTCTCTCTCCCCCAGTAGAAAGTAGAATTATATTACTACATGCTTCCATACTGAGTTTTCGGCCGAATTAGCTATTTTTGGGTTTATATTTATAAAAATAACATCTGTCACATAAAAATAGCAAAAATGATGTTTCCATAGTATGGTATCCGTGCGGCGGAGTCCTAAAGGCCGACATGACAGGGCGTCGTATGACCGAGGTGGGTGCCACACGGCCACCGTGCGGCAGCCCATTAGCACGATAATTGCCACACTAATTAATCCTCTACCGCATGCATGGCCGTGCGGTGAAGGTGGGGCCCAATGATTTTTTTAGTATATAAAACATGTAAGAACTCAAAGCCGTGCAATGGAGGTGGGATCAGGGCAATTTGTTGGCTCTGCTTTTGCATGCGAAATCAAAGCTCATGCTAAGTACCTTACCCCGAAGAGGGAAAGTGGTCAAGAACGATATGTCCTGTAGAGTGACCATCATCTCACCTCATCGAAAGTGAATGTGTGCGTCTCGGACCTTCACCCGTCCACAAGTGCCGACAACAGACTAATGTCCAGGGTGAACTGGCGTCCGACGGAGACTAGCGTCGCAAGGGGCAACAAGCTCGTGGCCCAGAGGATTGGGATTTAGCGATTGTCCAGCTCCCAATGATCCCTCCCACCCCAGAGCACCAAGGGAGGAGGACTATCCGCATCACCCACGATTCACAACTTGCACCGGTGGTTCTCATCGTAGAAGTTTTCTAGAAACTCTAGTAAAGACATACCTTACAACAAATGGGATAGACGAAATATTAATGCGAAGATTGATAATGACAACAAAAATACTTCAAATTAAAAAATGCAATGAAATAAATAGTATAAAATAATGTACACTTAGGACTAAAATGAACACTACAATTGTGTACTAATCAAAATAAATAATGCATATGAACACAAGCTCATAATATGGTCAAGAAAAATATCTGGGCCAATTAGCTTTTGTACTTGATGCTACTTGTTATAATTGTTTGTCAGTATATTTTTTACTATATATCTGATCTTTTATTTTTCTCTAGCTCAAATGTCTTTTGATCAAAAGCAAGCAAATTAAGTGGTTAAGATAATGAGAAGTAGTGCGGCTTAAGATCTGTTTTATATATAGGAAGCCCCTGTACTCCTGGGAGTACATACTTTCACTTTTAATATACCACTTAAATGATTATTTCAGACATCTTTATCACTTTTGGTATACTTAAATACTAATTCTAAGATACTCCAATGCGACTTAATTAAAAATTTTCATCGGGGCCTTTTATTTTTTTGCTATATACAGTTTTCCATTTATAAAAGCAATCGGTATGCTTGTCATGTGTAGGTATACCACTGGTTTGCCATGCGTCGGCAAGTATTTCTCATTCCACTTGCATCAGACCATGCCTCACTTGAACCAACCAAGCCACATAGTGCAAATCCGCCGTTCAAAATTTCCTTCAACACTTTTCGTCTTTCATTGAAAATCTTGCCCATAACTCATCCAAATATTCATCTGACATTTGCTCAATCTTTAGGTATTCTTTCTTGAGTTGGTTCTGTCTCACCTCCTTGATCACAATAGAACCCTCATGATAATCAGCGAGGGTCTTCCAGATCTCGTGAGCATACCTCAAGTGAGTAACACACTCAAATTTAGATCGACTAAGCACTTGAATCAAGAAGTTACATGTCTTGCTGTTCACCTGCATATTGGGAGAGATCTCATTGTCATTGGCCGACACCACATAAGGATTCTTAACTTTGAGTCAAATTGTGTGTCCTTGAGCCTCGATGTAAGCATACATGCGAGCCTTCTAATAAAAATCGACTACATCGAATACAGATGGTTTGGTAGAATACTTATCTACTTTCATGGCTTTTAAGATCGATTAAGATCTATGAGAAGAGCTAACCAGACTCTAACACCACTTATAAAACCAGTATAGCAACAGAGAGGGTGCGAATGGTGCCTTTAAATTTCCTCCCAAGTATTTCCTTAATTTTTACTCCAATAGTTATGAGAAGATATGAAGATCAAGAATCCAAAAATTCCCGGTGCTACAATGATTTCACCATCTCACCCAGCATCCTTAATCATGCTGAGCCTCGGCTCCTCCATGAGCGTAGTCTCAATTCTCGCCGTTGATCATAATTGACTCCAAACGACTCTGCATATCTAAAGACAAATAAATTATTTTCAAACATAAGTTCTTTACAACTTGACACACATTAGGAGTGACATGTCACATGCAACCTATAACCACTGACCTAGGTTACCAAATCATTGCATGACTCAAACTTTCCAAAATCGTCAATTTCTGCAATTTATTCAGAGAAATCTAAAAATTTGCAAATTCTAAATTTTTTCTCCTCCAAAATAACAATAGTTCATCATAATAAAATCATAGACATTCTCATATGGCCCTTCAACATGCATGATGCAGGCTGACCTAAACGATAAAGGATGGTACGTACAATGTTCATGCTGTGGTTCTGAAACTTTCAGCTTTTAGGTGCACGCGAATGCATGTCATGCTTATGGCTCGTGCATCCTGGCTATTTGGTGGAGCTGCAAGTGAGAAACGGCTGACATATTTAGGGTGCGTTTGGTATGTGTAATTTTACATTCCCTTGTAATCTAATATTCTCTTCAATCTGATTATCAGTAACACATTACCAATAATATGAGATTTCAATGTTTGGTTGGTTTGAAAGAAACTATAAAATGGTCCTTATAATAGTTCAAATATTTCATAACTCCAACCAACAAATCCACAAATTTAAATTACATGATTTGAAATTTCAAACCTTGAAGGTTAACATTTATAAATTCTATATTAAAACTAAAATTTGAATTCTATAATTTAAATTCTCTCAATTTAAAATTTCACCATTCAAAAAAATCAATTCTTATAATTCAAAAGTTCAAATTTTGAATTTTTGAAAATTTTAGTTTGAACTTTAAAATATTCAATTTTTTTTATAAAATTTTAATTTTTAGAACTTGGTTTTTTGAAATCTAGAATTTAAAATTTTAGATTTCAAGATTTAGTTTTTAAAAAATAAAATTTCAATATCCAAACTTGAAATTTTGAAATTTGAAATTTAAAGTATTAAAATTTAAGATTGTGAAATTTAGTATTCAAATTTCGATATTTTGGTTTTGAAATTCATGCTTTGAACCAAATATCTTTTAATTAGTATTTTGAATTCAAAAGGTTTTAATTTTGGCTATGAGAAATAAAAGAAATGATAAAAGTGCAATATCAAATATTTATTTCCTTTGTTAATACAAGATAAAGCACCCTTTTTCTACAGGGAAGTGATTGCTTGAAATTATGGTAATCTGGTTCCCAAAGCAATATTGGATTGCTGGTTTAGATTACTTATTGTTTTACCAAACATGATAATTTTATAGAATTATTGAAGCATTACCAGAAATCCTTAGGGCATCTCCAATGGTCCTAGTTAGCAACTAACTAGGAGACTTCCACATCATCAACCAAATAGCTAGCATACAAAGGATTGTCTATAAGGATAGCTATTTGATATTTACATGCACACACAGTCATTTATAGAGACTGCCTCGTTTTCTGTTATAGCCTAGTGCTTAAGGAAGAGCTGGCTCGATTTTTTTTGCATACTCTCTTTCCTCCACATAGAATTTATCTTTGATACAGACATACAAATAACCACTGACTGGCCAATTGGAGATGCCCTTAAAGAATTTCACTAACCAAACACACCTTAATAGGATGGTTGCGTTGGTTCGCGAATCCTGATAGGCTAGCAGGCCAAGGTGTGGTCCATGCACGGAAGCGTAGGAGGAAATGAGAACTCGAGTGCATGGACTGACAATTAAAGGCGTACCGCTACTACTTTTCTCGTAGGGGAAATGAGAAGTCGAGTGCATGGACTGACAATTAAAAGGCGTACCACCACCACTATTCTGTTTTAGCCTGGGAATCACAAACCATGAAATCACCACGTGCATACATAGATCCTGATCGTTTCGGTTTTTTTTAGCTTCAGTTTCTAGTTTTAACTTTTTTTTCACTATTCACTACACTATCCACTAACTCAGTTACGGTAAAATTTCAACTAACTACAGTGAAATTTCAACTAAAAACAAGAAGTCATCGCTAAAACGATCACCACTATAGAGTATCTGTTATTCTGCTCTGTCCTAGCTCATCTTCTCTGCCGCCACATCACAAGCATATACGCTCTTCATCGCCGCACGTCAGCGTCCCATGCATATCGCCCACCAGGGCGGCATTTTGGACGCTAGTACCACGTAGTGTTTAATCCCTCCTTGCTTGACAGAGACGGCTGTACGACACGGCGCTGTGCCAGTGACGTGCGCACACACACGAGTTCCGTTGGCGTTTGCTGATCGTCCATGCGGCCGTGCCCGGCTCCCGTCCCATTGGCACCGATCGATTCGCTCGTTCGCTGGCAACTTGCGAGTTCCAACCGGACAAGCGAAGAGGAACCCGGAGACTCACTGGGTTAACGATTCCTCTGGTGCTTTCGCCCGCCGCGTTGTGTAGCGATGGCGGTACTGCTCCACTTGTAATTTTGCGTGCGCGCCACCGTCTCCGCCTGGCTGGAGGTGGACGGATGGGGACGTGTGCCGGGTGGGTGGCCCTGGCCTCTCCGGCTGGTCGCACGCGCAGTCACGGCGCCAACAACCACCCGCGCCGCATTGAATCCGTCAACCTCGCCACCGCAGCCGCAAGGAAGCGGCCTCGGGTATGGGCTGCTCACGTCGCCAATTGGAGGCCCATCTGTTCAAATCACAGACATCTTGCCAACCCACCGTTCAGACTCGCTGATTGGGACAAACCCACCGGCCCAGCACGGCCGACCCGAAGCCACTCCTCGCCTCCGCGCCCTGATCGCTTCCGCTCCCTCCCCCTCTTCCGCTCTCGCGATTCCCCCGCGAGACTTTGGGATTGTGGATTCTGCTCCGGCTCCTGTGCTCGTTTGGATTGGACCCCAGTGATGGCGTTCTGCGTCGGTTCTACGATGCGATCGCCCTGTTTTACGAAGAAGAAAAAATGACTGTTCTTTTCCCCATTTATATATTAATTACCAAATGTGGGGCAAAAGCAGTACAACCACATATTTTGGTATGTGGGGCAAAAGCAGTACACCCACATATTAACATGGCATGCGTGGTTCCTTCTGACAGTACTGCCCTCCAAGTCGTCTCTCTCATCAGCATTTCGTCTCCTGTTGAGCAGAGCTTCCTCCCAGTTGCAGGGGCAATGCACGGGTAGCACAACACACACAAGTTCCTCAGTATGGCCTCTCTATATATCATCTTTACAGTTTCGCTTTCGCTTTTATATATCCTGCCTGTAACTGCCATTCGGGCCATAGCGTAGTCTTGTCCCTATAGGTCAGGGTTTTGGGCTGGGTTGTACCGTGTGTAAGATGACTAGATGAGAAGCTACCCTGTGGGTTTCTCTATTTGCAGCAAGCACTATTTAACACCCCAGTTACCAGTAGCCACCCATTTCTTTCTCCCATGCACTTGTCTTCCCTCACTTCCTAACTCCCCTCTTCTAGCTTCTCCCCGTCCTTGTCTGCCACCACCTGTCTCCCAAACTTGTCTCACCCCAACCATAAACCCTCACCATCTTTGTCTCTCTCTTGCAAGCACGCAGCTCCTATCTCTCCCAAGTGCATATTTATACCCTATCCCGTCAATTGCAAGCACCCACATTGGCCGAGATGTCGAGCCGGAGGTCGCGGTCGAGGCAGTCAGGCTCGTCGAGGATCACTGACGAGCAAATCATTGACCCCGTCTCCAAGTTGCAGGACCTCCTCCCCGAGGCTCGCCTTCCGAGCAATGATAGAGTACGTGATGATTTGTTGGCATTATCACTTTATGCAGCAAATGGTTCTCCAGAAATGCAAGTTTTTAAAGAACATTGGCCAGCGCTATGTTGTAGTTATAATTTAGCGTTCACAGTTCAGTCTAGCCTTCTGTGCATTGTGGCCTAGATCATGATCTAGTATCTACGGGCTGCTCTGTTAGTTGTTACACCTACCGACTTGGCCAAAATTGTCAGTCCAAGTTGAATGGCCTCTATTATTGCTCTGCAAGAGTTGAAGATTCTATGAACTAATCGACCACGTCAAACAATCCTACAATTGCATGCTCTACTCACGCTTCAACAATCATACGCATCAAATTGCATGCGTTAGCTTATAGTGAGCTTGAGCTGTCAGAAAATCTTTTCCCTTTTCTTGTCAATCCAGGTGCCATCTTCAAGGGTGCTGCAGGAGACATGCAACTACATCAGGAGCTTGCACCAGGAGGTTGATGACCTGAGCGAGAGACTGTCAGAGCTGCTGGCGACGACCGACATGAGCAGCGCGCAGGCGGCGATCATCCGCAGCTTGCTGATGTAGCCGGCGCGGGTTGGTGCGAGAGAGATGGCCGTCGTCGCCATTGTTCTTGCTGAGCACACCCTTAATTTGAACGTTTGTAGCTTAGAGAGTGATCTTAATTAGTACTGGAGGGGCAGGTTACCTACTTCGCTGTGTACTGCGTCTACGAGCGTACGTACTGTTGTCTTGTCGTTGTCTAAATCAGGCCTATCTTTTTTGTGTACTTAATTCAAATCCACCGTGATTCGTGCAAAGCTTATGTTTAATTTCTGTGTGTGCATGCTACTGTGTTATTTAGTAGTGGTACATGCGTAGCCGAGCCACCGGAGTTCACAATACCATGGGGGTGCCAACTGAATAATTGTATCAATGCAAATTCCTCGATAACAAATCCAAATTGCAAACTATCCAAATTGAAATTATATTGTCAGTCCGATCACAGCACTTGCTCCACACAAAAAGTCACGCTAGCTGCGAACCACCGATTGGGAGTTTCACTTGAGGAGTATGAGTATCCGGCACTATATGTCTACCTCCAACTACGAGGGAAAAAAATATAAAATAAGATATGTGATAAATGATATCCGTTCATATAAATATTCGTATGTCAATTGATATAAGAAAATCTATTGTAACTTTACTTAAGAATAAAATAACATATAGGTGAATTGTTACATCTAAATAGATGGGGAATACTAAATGCTCTT
This sequence comes from Melocanna baccifera, assembly GCA_036346265.1. NCBI lineage: Eukaryota > Viridiplantae > Streptophyta > Magnoliopsida > Poales > Poaceae > Melocanna > Melocanna baccifera. The sequence goes on along the minus strand of CM070682.1, from coordinate 3,467,098 downwards.
TTTTCGACATCTCAGCGATTAGTCTCTTTATGTTTATTCTAATTGCACCTTATTATCTAATATCATATGTAAGAGTGTAAGTGAAGCGGATAATTTTCGTCTGACTGATCATCCGAATGCTCATAGAACAAATACAGAATAGAGAAATAGGTATCTGGTATTATTCATGTCTGACTCCGATTTTTTTAAAAATATAATATAGAATATAGAATAAACAATATCTATTTGTAGGCTCTGATTACACCCTATACCCGGGGCTCAAAATTGTTACACGGTTCAGGTTACAGGAATTAGGATTTCGGGGCATTCGCACCGGCATTGCGTTGGACGGGCCGCGCGAGCGGGGGAGCTCGCGCGAGCCGTGCGCTGTGGAGGGTAGATTGGGCTTCGCGCGGGGGGAATCAGCCAGGTCGTTACAGGAGAATCTGGGCTCCGTGCGGGCGGCGGACGGGGTGCGGGTGGAGTTGCGTTTAGCTGGGCCTTGGCCGCGCACGAGAGGAAGCGGAGCCACGGGCCACGGCTGCGCGCCCAGCCCGCCCGCCGTGCAAAATGTGGCCCGGTACGTGGAAATCTGGCCGTCTGCGGGGGAGCTCGGACTGGCCGTGGAAGTTGGCGGTGGGTTTGACTCGAGCGGTTGAGCCACATGCCGTACGCCGCCGCGGCGCGCGTGGCGGGGAGGTCCGTGGTCCGCTTCACGCTGAGCGCCCCCGCGTTTCTCGCTGCCCCGTGCGGAGAGCCGGCGCGACGACATATCGGTTTCGCTGTGGTCTGCGCTCGTGAGAAGCGAACTAGCGACACAGGTCATAGCGGCCACTTTGCGTCCGGCACCTACGGGCTACGCCGACAGCGTTTCCGACTCCTGACGTGCGTCAACCAGGCGACACCTCGCTGTATTCTCTGCAGGGCAGATTGATCTATTTGTACTGAAATTGCATTTCCGAATGCTCCATGAAGATTGCGCTGAGTCCTAACTGCAATGATCACATAAAAGCTCAACAGTTGAAGCTGCTGGCTGCGGAACAAGATGGTTACCAGGCATATGTTCGGTTCTTCACAGGCAATCACTACGACAATTCCGTGGTATCTAGGGGTGGCAACGGGGAGCCTCCCGTGGCCCTGTCCCGACTCTCGTCAGCACACCCCTGTCCCGCCCCGCTAAGGCTACCAGGGGGAGATGGTTATTTGTCCTCGGTCCCTGTAGAGATCCGATGCTATGGAGATAAAAAATAAATTAAATATTTTAAAAAATAATAATATAACTTTATTTATTAATTTATAATTATTTAGACGTATTTTTAAAATATTTATTCTAACATATAGATTCAAATTTTAGTTAAATATACAAGAAAAAATCTCACATATTAAAAACTATAATCTAATATTTAAAAAGTATTTTTTATATTTACCAGGTCCATGTGGCGCCCGTATGGGAAGAGCTCACCATCTCGTCCTGTATCCTCGATAGTTCTAGACCTCAGCTTTTCCGTGAGCACAACTTTGATCCTCATTATTGAACATAGTTGACTCCAACCGATCTTGCACATATAAAGACAAAAAAATCGTTTCCGAACACAAGTTCTTCATAACTTGATTCTACGTTAACAAAAACATGCTTCATGCACCATATATAACTGACCTTCGTCAAGCCAACTCAATCCATGACTTAAATATCCTGAAACCCTATTTTTCTATGAAATCTAATAGTACACATGCAACATACCGGTACTATCGCTGTGTGGTACTACTACTCCCCAAAACTGGTACTACTGCACCTTCGCACCTTGCACTGGACCTCTCTGGAAATTAGTTACGGCCAACTAGAAATCGAAACTACCATTTTGCAGCATGACGACGCTCTCATTGCGGTACTACCGTACCGCGGTTTGATCGTTGACACAACGGCGGTATAACTGATTTACATGAAAAATTCAGAAACAGATCCAAACAAATTGTGATCTTTGCAAAATCACTTAACCACTCCACAAAACTTACAATTGTTTATTATAACATTAATCTAGACCTTCTCACATGGTCTCTCAATCCCCCATTGATAAACCTATTGGCAATTCTTTAAAAAAAAAATACAAATAGAGGTGGTTTTGACAAGAGAAAGAATTTTGCAAAAAGATGCTCAAAATGGTCACAAGAGTAATACAATGACTAGAAATAGCCATATGAGGCAGAAATGGATAGAAGTTACTAAAAATGGTAATTTTTCACAAAAACTTCATATCCACCAAAAGAGTTGAAAAATCTCACTATAGGTCCATATGAAAGAACAATTATTCTATTTTATCTTGGTCATGGTGAGAAGTGATAAAAAGTTCCAATCTTAGCAAAATTTTACACAAAAACTCCAAGTCATGTTTTAAATATGCATTTTTATCAATCTTTCCCCCCCTTTGACAATAGAGTCATTAAGATGTATGGAAGAAGACAAAGTATGAATAAAATAAAGTAGTTATATTTTTGTTTTTCTATTATTTATTTATTTTTTTAATTAAATATTTTAGAAAAAACTAACAGCTACTACAATGTCGTTTTGGCCCAAAGCGACAACACTTAACGGAGCCTAAAGTGTAAGTAGGTCATTCAAGCTGGTGATCTGTGAAGGCTCTGTAGCTACTGGAGTACCCTTGCTCTGATCAGGTGACATCTTATGTTGTGTAGCGAACCGGGGGCAAAGACGTATGAATGAACAGGCTGTTGAACTCAGGGATCTCAGCAAAGTTTAATCTGGTCGTCCGTTGCATTATGTTCAGTCATGTTGCCTGCTTAGTTTACATGATCAGAAAGATAAACGGTTAGTAGTGCTCCTAATTCAGTCAAGCAAAGCACACTAAACTATGTCCGCATGACATCCGATGGTGATGATTGGTCTAGAGGCCTAATGGATACCCCGTTTTGAAATTTTTGACTGGAGCACCTTGCTTTGCTCCAAATGGCCTGTTCTTCTGGCTCGCTTTGCAATTAAAAATGCGTCGCAACGGCGCCGGCTTTGAACCGAGGCTATTGGCTATGCTAGCTAGAATCACCAACAACTCCAACCAGCTAGGCAGCCGTTCACGTCGCCAACAAAAAGAACGAGTAAAAGAAGCGGCCTTCTGCCGTTGAGGCCGGCAAGAGGTCTAGCTCTCGGGCAATCATCTGAATTTGCTGTGCAATGTTTGGATCGTCAGAGGAAGAGAAAGCTAATACTAATACTCTTGTGCTCTGTTTGGTTTATCTCAAGAGCACCACATGGAAGAAGCTGAGTACAAGCATGGAGCATTGGCATCTCTTGCATCACAAACATGCACAACAAACAGAAACGGCACGATCACCGTACACCGTCGATCACCTAACACACAAACGAATACACGATCATTCACAAATCACAAGAGCGCCACGTCCAAGTGGCGCACCGCACACAAAAAAATCTGAACCGTGCTGGCCGTCACGTATCCGTGACCAGAGACGCAAACGTCTCAGCAGCAGCAAACCGGGCACCTCACGAGGCCGTTCTCGTTGCACTCCGGGCATCGCCGGAACCCCACGGCGCCGCCGTCGTCCGACGGTTTCTCTTCTTCATCCTGCTGATCATCCTCGTCCGCCTCGTCCACGTACACCTTGCAGCTGCCGGAGCACACCTCGCAGAGCACGAACCGCACGTCCCCGCAGGCTTCGCACGGGCCGGCCTCGCCGGGCGCCCCGTTCTCGCACCCGGTCAGCCTCGCCGCCAGCTCCCCGGCCTCGTGCAGCCGCTTCAGCTCCTCGGCGTTGCCTACGAGCTCCCCGTCCACGAACAGACTCGGCAGGACGGTCGCGGCCGGCGCCCAGCACTTGGCGAGGGCGCCTCTTAGGCCGAGGAGGCCGTGGAGCTCGTCGCGGAAGCCGTAGTGCATGGACACGTCGCGCTCGTCGACGCGCACGTTGTAGCCCTTGAGGATGGCGCGCGCGAGGCAGCAGTCCTCGTGCGTTGCGCGCACGCCGCGCAGCGACGTGAAGTAGAGCACGGCCTTGCGCGGTGGCGCCTTGCTCGCCTTCTCCTCGCCGTTCACGACCGCGTGAGCCATCGGCATCGGCAGCGGCGTGACCTTCGAGGACACGGCGAGCTCCTGCGGCACCGTGGCGATCGGGAACGAGAAGGAGTGGCGCGCGAACGGCGTGGCCAGCGCCGGCGAGTGCTCCTCGAGGCCGGCCATGAGCGCCCACGCGTCGATGGCCTCGGGCTCGTTGGGCGGCGTCATGGTCGGCGTGCGCGGCGCCATCCTCGTTGGCGCGCGCGCTGCTGCGGCCTCCGGTGCCCGTGGCCCGGCCTTGTCGAGCTCGAGGGAGCCGAGCGTGGACGACGTGAGCCGCACGACGTGGAAGCCGGCGTCGCAGCGGGCGGGGAACGACTGGCTGCGCGGCAGCGCAAGCGGCGACGGGCAGTGCCGGAGGTCGTGCCGGGCTTGCCTCGAGGTGGTGCACCCCATGATGGCAATGCACAATGGCAATGGCAGTGCCAAATTGGCAATATGATTAATTAGCTAGAAACATACCATGCTAATCTATGGGGATTGGGGTTTCTGGGGTTTAGGATCTTATATATGGCTTTGGGGAGATAAAACTAGTAGGACATGATAAGTGTTAGTAAGATGTAGTGTATCAATTTAATTTGTCTAGTACTTGCCCTAAAAAGAATAACAATAATTGGTTTTTGGAACATCCTTTTCTGAAAGTAATGGTTTTGGAACATTCATACTTGGGAGTTTGGACTTTGGAGGGAAGTTCAAATGTTAGTGGGTCATTTTGTGAGTAGGACTGGCCTTCATTTTTGTTTATATCTTAATAGTACCACCACCTTTCAAGTTGTTTGCATGCATCAAAATGCGTGCAAAGCTATCTAACTTTGGTTACTTGTTTAGGACCTAATGAAGATTGAAGACGAAAGAAAATTCACTACTAAAGTTTACATCATCCCTTGTGTACTACTCATTTTGTGTCACTACGTGTGGACCATTTTGAGAATTTTCAGTGGCATATAAGTTTTTTTTTGGGCGCAAGACTAGCACCATTGAATTTAACATTGGTTAGGGTCTTCTTGGTCAAACGTTACACTTCTCCTTTCTTGCATCTTATTCTTTTGCATCACCAGTTCCCCTTGTTTCTAGGGCCCTGTTCACAGGGCGTTGGCTTTGGACTTTGGAGCTTCTCTTTTGTTGCACTTGCACACAGATAGATATACGCATGCAACTTTAGGCGCAAGTTAAAGGTTTGTATGTAAAGAAATGCTAAACAAGCAAATGAGTGAATCGAGCCATGCGAGGATGGCAGCTGGCAAATAACAAAAAAAAACTGTGGATTTTGCCGCCCTATTTTGTCATTTACGTGTGGCCTCAGAAGCACACGTATTAGAAGGCATTCAACGGCAGATCCTAAAGCAACGGAGTAGGCCAAGCCCAACAAGAGGAAACATTGATGCAGTTGGACCATACTTGTTAGCTATTGGGCTGGCTATGCTATTTTTGATAGCATGTGATTCTTTGATTCCAAGGTCAGCCCAGAAAAAATGTCGCAGTGTACCTGGCCCAGACCGAACTTAGGTCATCTTTCTAACTCCGCACGGATAATGGCTCTTGGAGAGGATCCTCACGCTACCTCGAGCCGATAGAAGTCTACTCAAGCCAAGTCCTTAAGTCAACCCCAGACGAAGTATACAAGATCGTCTCTAGAAAGACCCAGGCCAAATTCGGACGAAGTATGCAATATCGTCCCTAAGAGGACCCTGGGTCAACCCTTGGCATAGTATGTAAGATCGTCCTTAGGAGGACTCCGAGCCAATCCCAAGTGAAGCATGCAAGATTGTTCCTAAGAAGACCCTAGGCCAACTCCGGGCGAAGAATGCAAGATCGTCCTTAGGAAGACCCTGGACCAACCATAAGCGAAGAATGCAAGATAGCCCTAGGAAGACCCCAGGCAGAGTATGCAAGATTGTCACTGAAAGGACCCCATGCCAACCCCCGATGAAGTATGCAAGAACGTGCCTAGAAGAACCCAGGGCCAATCCTAGACCGACCCCAGGTCCCGGACCTAACAGGGCCCGTGTGGAGTAACTGGCCGAAATGCCTCCAGAACTAGACCAAACTATAAAGGCAAAGTTATAACTACATGGGCCTCCCTCTCTCCCTTATAAATAGGACCTCTTGTAATGGGAGAGGGAGGCCACTATTGTAACCATAATACACTTTTGAATTCATTTGGTGGTGGTGGTGCTACCTCGAGGTCTCTTTGTGGTGGTTGTGCTACTTCGAGGTCTCTTCGCATCTGCGGCGGTCTTCGTACCCATCGAGATGCTTCTAAGTTTACTATTTGGACTCGTACCAACGACAATGGCATGCTCTTTTCATTTTTTTTCAATCGAATTTTGGTTTTAATTTCTTTCGGTAATTATTTTTTATTAAATTAATAAGTTGTAGTTAAAAGTTAAAAACCATAGTTAGAACATAGCCAATAGAAGGACGACGAGAATTTGAGTACTCTAGCATTAGCTTATAAATCCAACAAAATAAAACGTCACTTTCAGTTGTTAGAGTCTACAACCGGAGTCTAATTTTAACATTTCGGATCAACTTATCGTTACGAAGCCTAGTTGAAATGACACAAGAATTCACGTAAGGCTTTTTCTAGGATTGTTGGAATTCTCATAGAACTATAAAAAAAATGCTTGCATTTCAAACAGGGCCATGATGCTAAACTACACTGTTGGTACACTAGAGGGTTGCCTCGAGGGGTGCTGGCAAACCATTGTGTAGGATCAAATGGCAATAGAAAGGAGTGAACAGAGTTTTTAAATTTTTTCTAAGTATTAGTCAATTTTTTTATTTTAATACCTATGAAAAGTTTCAAAAATTAAAAATCCAAAATTCTGAAAACACTCGATGCTATAGTAATTTTAACCCCCCATGAACAGTAAATTAAGCTCTATTTTAACAATAAAAATTTATAAAAAAATTGATCTATTGATCTGAAAGACTTAAAACTTAAACTAAGACTAAATTATGACCTTACGAGCCTATCTCTACGAAAAATTTTGAATGAATTTGAGAGACTTGTAATCTTTTGATTCGTGAAGCCCTACTGTAACAAAACTGGGCCAAAATCTAAAATTGAGCTAACTCTCAAACCAAAATTCTAAATCACTTGAAATTTAGTATACACATTCTCTAAGATGTCAGCTTCTTATTGACCTAAGCCGCTCTCCTAAGTACCGCGATTTCGTTCTAAGGTAGTTTCCGATATTGTTTTATCAAACTACCAAAATATCATTTCTTGACTTGGTCATCTCCTTTTATTGTAAACAATCGCTATACTTGCCATGTGTAGGTGCACCATTGGTTTACCACACGTTGGCAAGTTTGTCCCGTTCTGATTCTATCAAACTATGCCTCACTTGAACCGACCAAGCCACATAGCGCAACCCACCGTTTGAACTTCCTTTGAATATTTTTCGTATTTCTCATGCCATGTTAAGCTCATCTATCTCACCTGACATCTCTGATCATTCTGGACCTCAGCTCCTCCATGAGCATAACCTCGATCCTCGTTATTGACTATAGTTGACTCCAAGCGACCCTACATATTTAAAGACAAAAAAAATCATTTACGGATATAAGTTTATCATAACTTGACCCCATATTAACAATAACTGTCTCATGTAACATATAACCACTAATATATGTCACCAAATAATCTCATTACTCAAAATTTTCAAAATCATAAATTTATACAAGCTGTCTAAAATTTTTTACAAATTTACAAATTGTAAATTTTTAATCTTTCAAAATAACAACAATTCATTGTAATAAAACTACGAACCTTCGCATATGATTCTCCACATTGGTTGGAGCAACGAAGAAAACCGCGCGCCGACCGCAAAGCTGTGTGTTGACAACTTTCGATGACGTAACCAACGATCAATTTTGTAATGCGATCGATGTGGATATTTTTTTATTTATTCACCCTGAAAACATTCCACCATTTGTCACGTAGGCAGCAGTAATGCTCTTCGCGTGCAGCTAACAACCGCGCCGTCTCCTCTCCCACACGGAGAAGAATATGAATAATCGCGGATCGGTCCAAGTAGATGGCATAGAAAATGGGAGGGGAAGATGCGGGGGGCGAACATGCAGGCAGGAAGATGTGGTTGGCACGTGAGTGGGAGGACGAGAAGGTTCCAAACGGCTTGGTGTACACACCCACTACCGTGCAAGAACCACAGAAAAATGCGCAAGTCGTCAGCTATGTGCTCGAGTCTTGGGCATCAACATGGCCCTACAATGGACGCCTCTGTTTCTCCATTGTGAGATATTTTACGCCTGATCAGCAGTGTCGTGCGCTATATTCATTGTGAGATATTTTACGCCTGATCAGCAGTGTCGTGCGCTATATTCATTGTGAGATATTTTACGCCTGATCAGCAATGTCGTGCACCTGATAGCATGACGACGTGGTCGATCCAATTTTCGTTGTGACTCGTAAATTTGGGTCTGTTTGTTTTAGTTTCTGATAGCTACAGCTACTCTTAGAATTTACAGCTCTTCCAAATAATCTAGATTTTTATTTAGATTCTAAGTAGCCAGAAGCTACAGAATCTAGAAAATGAACTAGTAGCAAGAAGCTAGGGTTATCCAACTTCTCCATATTCTAATTAGCTAGATACTCACCAGCTGCTTTTTAGAATTTACAGCTGAAACAAACAGACCTTTGGACTTGTAGAATTCTAGCTAACATTCTGCCCTCGAGCGAGGGCCATGCATGCACTGGCATGTAACTATGTTGGGCATGGGGAGGAAGGGTCCAAGGCGAAGGGAGCAGATGACGCATTGGGATCTCTCCCTAACTAACAGGTCCATGTGCTGGCCTCGGCCCTTGAGGCCTTCCAAAAAGGCCGACTAGCGCCAGGGTCATCAGCTTAGGACCCGCTATAGATGAGATTAATTTTTGACTTCTAACTTTTAAAAGTTTAGTTATTTAAAATATATTAACTTTTTAATTTTTATTTTTATTAATTTTTTCTTTTATTTCTTTGTATTATTTGTGATGATATAATAGGTCTTTTTTTATTTTTTTCTCATTTATTATTATTTTTTCTTATTCTTTGATTTTAAAAAGTTAACAGCCGTTTTACAGCTAATTAAAAGCCAACAACTGAAGGCAGAAGTCAAGGCTGTTAAGCCAAGTGTAGCGGGCCCACTAGCAGAGACCGGGGGAAATGGTGGGCCCACTGGAGTGACCATGTACATTGCACGTTTCGCTGTGCGTGGGGCCTAGCAACCTCTCTGTTGCATCGATCTCTACATGTGTGCACATAGCTCGCTAGCTTCTCAATCTCCGTGCGTAACAGCAGACCGTTTATCCAAGTCATGGCAATGCCCAAGCATGGCCTTACACGTGCATGTACAAATACAGCGTGTAATGTGTGTGTATGTGTGTAATTTGAAGGAGCCTGTCACGCAGAAAAGGAATCCACGGCATTGACATGGACTGGATCTAGCCGGCCACATGCACGACGCGGTGCATGGTGCACATCTCTCTCTCTGCGCCATTCATTTCTTGTGTCCACAATTTTTTTTTTGTTTTTGTGATGAGCGCAACTACGCCACGCTATATAGTTTGGATTGATTTGAACAATACAGCATCCAATCAGCGTCACTCCTCCGCTTTCTTTTCCACCGCTTCCCTCTCCTTAATCTCTCTTCTCAACGCCGTTCTCCTCGCCTTCTTCTCCGGTGCTAGCCCCACTTCGTGCTCCTCCTCCACCTCCCTCGCCCCCTCCACCACCACCCCGACCGCCGATCCTTCTCACCGTGTAACTCCCAACCCCTCCCCGTCGCGCCGCTCAACCTAACTGCCATAGCCACCGCTGCCACTGCCCTCCTACCCCGCCCATCACCCCCGCCGTTGCCCACTGCCTCCCCTCGATCTCCTTCTATGTCTGAGGGGAAGAGTGAACCTGTAGCAGGGGAGCCGGATCTAGCGGCGAAGGAGAGAGAGAATGACAGTGGTGAGGAAGGAGGGAGTTGCGGGCGGGACCGAGAGGGAGCACGAGAGGGAGGGAGCGGTGCATGAGAGAGAGAGGATGATGATATACCGTCTCATTGAGTAGTTTTTCTCTTTTCTAATGAGGGGGCTAACGCAAGCCACAATCTGGCCAGCATCACCCATATGCGAGTCCAGATTGGCATGCATGGGTGGGTCTATCCATCTCCTATGAAATGTTCAAAGCTAGGGCTGCTGGCCTGGTGCCTACCGCACGCGAAATGTATGGGCGGGATATATGTAGGGCTGAGATCCCATGGTGTTACCGATAGCCGATGGAGGAGTCCGTGGAGTGAAGTTTTGCATGATCTTTAGGGTTCTGCTTCAATTTTACAATGTATGATCAGAACTAAACTTAATTATAACGGAAGTGCTATACAACATATGGATATTTTCAGGGAAAATTGGTCAAATTTCTAATATTTCAATTTGCTTTAAGATTTGTAACCACCCATAGTCGTCTTCAGCTCTGGCCGGTGGGTTCTTCGTCTCCAGCTATAGTGGTTTTTCACCAAATTAGGATTAGGATTCACCAGGTTAGGAGTTTGGGTTCACATAGTTGCCATAGAGGGGGGGTTTTTCGTTGATCTTTTTTCATTTAATGTTTAGAATTGGACTACGAATTCTAAAATGGACAGTTAGGATCGACAATGTTGCACGAGACAAAATCGTAAATGATGGCCGGTACTCCAGTTTATACTAAATGTTTATCTAGGAAGGAATTCAACTGGACGAGATGTACTGAACAGTTGGAATCAATAATTCTCAAGGATATGTTGTACTTGACTTTACACTCCACATATATCTCTTGCTACTTACAAGTTCTCATGCATGCGTTAAGCATAATTCCATGCACTGCCTATGATGAAGTGAGATACGGTGCTCATTTGATCATCACGTTTGGAGTGATTGTATAGATTATTATTGCGGTCATCATCAACGTAGTTTTCGGATTCTTTGTCAATTTCTAGAGCCATTTCATCCTACATATATAGGCTCGAAAGGGATCGATGTGATATTTTCATTAGTTTCGTTTCATTCATCTTCCTTCTTTCTTTTTAAAGTAAGAAAAAGGGCATCAAAAAGTTGAGAAAAAGGGTATAGATACTAGCTGGTACATGAAGGAAAAAAATAATAAAGGAACAGTAGAAGCTACTGTCCTACTCATCTTGAGGGTTAGCTTTTAGAGCAGTCCCAATGGAAGAAACTGACACGATTTCCATAGCACAAGAAATCATCTATAGAAACTATCTTCCACAGTGGAGGTGTCTTCGAGTAATAATTATTTTCTCTTTCTCTCTCCCAACTCTATCTTCTTCCTCCAATGAGAGTGTGCCACGAGCCCCCTAGAAACTGGTGGTTTCTTCTCAATGGCGATTTCATAGTTTCTTGGTGCATTGGGTGGAGTGAAGACCTGATTTCTTCATGAGGAAACCGTTTCTAGGATTTGTGCTCTCTTTCATCATTAATTACGTTGCCATGTCAGCATTTTGCCTACGTGGCAAATTATTTAATGAGGATAGAAACCATCATCAATACACCATTGGGACTGCCCTTAGGAAGCATGGTCCTTTTGGGGTACACTTCGCTGGCAGGTCATTTAACTAAGCAATATGCATGCCAATATTGTCTGCCGGTAATTTTTAAAAGAATTTTGATAAATATCATTCGAACGTTTACTTCTAAATAATCATCCAAATTTCTCACCTTTGAATATGCGCGAAGATTCATGCGTCGCCACTTCCACCTTCTTCTACAGTGACCCATTCTTCCTCCTCTTCAGCAACTGCTTCTTCCTCCTCTCCAGTAACCCATTCTTTCTTCTCTCCAGCAACTGCTTCTTTCTCCTCTCCGGCGACCCAAGGGGAGACCCCCTCGGCGCGTGCCTAGGGTCACCGTTTCCCTCGGGTATAGAGGGACGAGGGCGGTGGCCCGGCGGTGGGGCGATGGGTGGGATAGGAGGGTGGTGGCGGCAGAAGGCACTGGCTATTAGGTTGGATAGGGCGTCACGGTGGAGAGGAGTAGAGAGTGGCGCGGCGAGGCGGTGGGGGCGCCGTCGGGTGTGGGTGGTGGAAGAGGGTGTGGGGTGGCGAGGGGAGGCGCGCAGAGCTACTCCGGTGAGAGGACGGAGCGGTGTGGAGGGCATAGGGTGGGAGGCGGTGGGGTTGGGATAGGGGTTAGGAGTTATATAGTAAGGGAGAAATGATGAGAATCATTGGATCTTAATCTAAAGGTCACAAGTTTAAATGATCATTTGAAATTAAATATTTAGCTTTTAAAAACTATTGTATATAATAGATAATTTTAATTTGCACCCTTTTCTCCACTGAGCAATATAGGCTAGCTAAGACCATCAGCTTAATGAGCTAGGTAGCTCCTAGAAATTTCTTTTTGATTCTTTTCAAAGAAGAATGGTGGTGCTCATTTGGGATTTTAAAAGTCCTGGTTTATGACTTATTTTGCACTATAGTGACTGAAAATACCTTATAACTACTGACAGTTTTTTTAGTGTAATTAAATTTTAAAAATAAAAAATTTATATCATCACGCAAAATGAAAAAGAATAAGGGCAAAAAGAAAAAGGAAAAAGCCCCAAAAAATCATATGTCAGAAAAAGACAAAAGCAAGAAATCAGAAGTTGAAGCTCAAATGAGCAAAGCCAATTTATATTTTTTGGATATTTTGTCATAACATCCTTTTTCCATTTTCTTTTTTGATAAACCACCACCACGCTGTTATATTTCCATTTCCTCATCACCCCCCTCACACAGAACTCTCTCCCTCTCTCTCTCTCCCTCTCCCTCTCTCTCTAATACTCCCCATGCTCCTCGGCCTCATCGTTTGATGAGGCCAATGGCCAGCAATGGCATGGCGTCCTCCCTCTCCTCCTTCCCTCCAAACTTCCTCCTCCACATGCAGCAAACACCACCACCTCATGAACCCCAAGAACACCACCACCACCATGAGCACCACCTCCCTCCTCCTCCTCCCCCTCCACACCACCACCCCGGCCACAACCCCTTCCTCCCCTCCCTCCAAGACTTCCGAGGTGGTGTACACATCCACAATTCCATGGCTAGTTGGGCACCCTTTCACGGATCATGCACCAAGAACTGAACTGATCCATTCACTGGCGAATGTGCAATTGTGCATGTAGGTACGGCGCCAATTCTGGGGAAGCAGCCGATGTACGGAGGAGACGGAGGCGGCTACGGCGACGAGGTGAACGGCAGCGGCGGCGGTGGCGCGAACGACGACGAGCTGTCCGACGATGGGTGGCAGGCCGGGGAGAAGAAGCGGCGTCTGAACGTGGATCAGGTGCGGACGCTGGAGAAGAACTTCGAGCTGAGGAACAAGCTGGAGCCGGAGCGCAAGATGCAGCTGGCGCGCGCGCTGGGGCTCAAGCCGCGGCAGGTGGCCATCTGGTTCCAGAACCGCCGTGCGCGGTGGAAGACGAAGCAGCTGGAGAAGGACTACAACGCCCTCAAGCGCCAGCTCGACGCCGTCAGGGCCGAGAATGACGCCCTCCTCTCCCACAAAAAGAAGCTCCAAGCCGAGGTCCGACTCCGACCGCCACTAATCTAATCTCTCGCTTACACGTACAATTCAACGACTTCATTCTGTGGTCTCTGCATTTGATCCACTGCCACCTGCGTAGATCTGTGTGAATTTTGCGATCCTCGTTCCACTGTTGATCTGGGGTTGCGCTTTCTCGGGCTTCCGGCTCCTCAATGATTGGTTGGTGATGGCTTAGCTAGCTAGGATCGATGTGGGCGTCAGTGTTCGCAGAAGGTTGTTGGAAACGGTGCCAATGGGGGCTTGCCTTTCCATCCTGCGCGTACGTACGTAGCAGTTCGCAAAGCCAGTGTCTGAGATTAGAATGGCTTTTGGAAAGGTCAGCAGGATATGCAGCGTCTGCTCGATCCCGTGCCCTTGCTGCGGCGAGTCTCTGTTTCTTTCTTTTTTCTTCGAGTCTTTTGAGGAGGATCGATCGACGCTGCCGTGGAGTCAATGGCTTCATCATGCCATCTCTGTGCCAATGGTCTCAGGGTGCATGAGCTCCTTTTCTTTTCAATCAGGTTTTGCAATGATGCGTGTTGACCGAAGAGAACACAATACTCGTATGATTGGGGATGCAAATGTAATTTGCTTGTATGAGTTACAAGCATGAATCAGTTTATCTAAAACTTAACTTAACGAAAAAAAATACAATTTACTTATATTTCAATATACCTCTCACGTATAGGCTCCATCAAGTCTAAGACATGGAATAGAAATAAGTTACAATTATTATTATTTTTAATTGCAACAGTTGAGTCTTAATCTCAAGATCTCTTCTTAGTTTTGGTATTATATTGAGTTATATATATATCCAAATGTCTAAAATAATAAGAAAAGATAGACAAATCACTTGTACTTTTAGCATGGACTAGTAGCTCTAGCTGTCCTTCAATAGCCTGGACTAGTAGCTCTAGCTGTCCTTCGTGTTTCACTGAAGAAGCAGCAGTATTTTTTATCAGACTTATGGGACCGTGTAGTACCAAGAATATTGCATTGCATCAAGAACCCAACCGTAACATGCTAGTAGTGTAGTGTTAAAGGCAGAATTTGATGCATTTTCTCTGATGATTTCTCTGCTAAACTTCACATAAGCAGATGCAAAAATTCTCATGATCTGGCAAGATCACTCGCTGCAATCCCTGTTCCAAAGTGCTTGCATTACATTTACTGCCAATTAGTAACCACAGGATGACTGAAATATATTCTCGAACTGTCGTGTGGTAATTTAATGCAGATAATTGCGCTGAAGGGCAGGGAGGCGGCGTCAGAGCTGATCAACCTGAACAAGGAGACGGAGGCATCCTGCAGCAACCGCAGCGAGAACAGCTCCGAGATCAACCTCGACATCTCGCGCACGCCGCTGTCCGAGACCCCCATGGACCCTCCCCCGCCGCATCAACAGGGCGGCGGCATGATCCCCTTCTACCCCTCCGTCGCCCGCCCCGCCGGCGTCGACATCGACCACCTCCTGCACAGCTCCTCGGTCCCCAAGATGGAGCACGGCAATGTCCAGGCCGGAGACACCGTCAGCTTCGGCAACCTACTCTGCGGCGTCGACGAGCCGCCGCCGTTCTGGCCGTGGGCTGATCACCAGCACTTCCATTGATCAATCGATCGATCGGCACAGATACATCTTGCAGTTAATGATTCATGATGATCAACAGTGAGCACGCATAAAGATTTCGAGGCATTTGCATTCTTGATGAGGGAGGGAGAAGGTTGTGTATGAATGAGAGCTAGCTATGAGATAATGACTTGGTGATGCAATTTGAGTTGATGAGGAGAGGGGTTGTAGGGGAACAAGTGTGGGTGGTGGAATGGAATGTAGGTAGATTTTGGAGTTCGATAGTATCTTTTGTATTTTAACTTTTTCTTGGCTTCTTTTTTTCTTTTTGCTACTTTTGTTCGCATACATAAATTTGTGATTTGTGAGGCAGTGTTGTTGTATAGGTGCATGGTGCTTCTTCCTCTAATTCGTATGAATCATGTGAGGACTAAAGAGTACCTTTCTCTCTCTCTCTCTCTCTCTCTCTCTCTCCTTCTCCCTCTCCCCTAGTTGTACACCACTACTCCATAGTTGTACATTTTCAAGTTAAGTTTGTGTTGCTGGGTTTTTGACATGGAGCTTTGATTTAGAGGCATGTAAGCTAGCTAAATTGTGTTGACGATGTGTCCATTGTTTTGAAGTATATTGAGATCATTAACTTGGATTTTACACACACTATACTGTACTTGGATGAATGCAAGACTGGATAATTTTTTCAGATTAAGTCTTCCACTGTTAAGCAGTACTACTAACATTCGTCCTGGCATTAATCTTGCTCATCCACGACATCCTACACTGCAATTAAGGCCATTTAAAAAGAACAGAAAAGCTTGGACAGCTATGTCTGGTTGGGTCCCTTTCTCTTTGGAAAGGTCGCACGCTACAAGTTAATTAAGCTTGTGAATAATCCAACTTGTTCGACAGAGTTTAATCTCACAGCGATCAACTTGTTACAAAATACTTAGGATATGTGCATGTGAGACAGTGGGAGGACTTCTAGAATTAAATTAACTAGCAATTTGCACAAATGCTGGATGAGAGGGGATTCAGTTTTTCAGTAGATCATGCAACATTATGCTGAGTTAAAATCACCGGCCGAACAAGACCTAAATTAAAGATACCTTCACTTTAAAATTTAAACCATTGTAGATACGGAGTTTTGTGGTGGTTAAATATTGGATGGGAATGTTGAGGCCTACACAAGCATGACCATGCATGTCTAGTATGGTTTTCTTTTTTACCTGCTGGCTCTCTCCTGTGTCGTATAAACTGTACATATATTACCATCTTCTTCCCTTGTCGTCTCACTAGCAGCTACAGTTGACTGAACTGAACACTACCATACAAAGGGTAATCATAGATGGTTCTAAATCCTCTTCATAGATGGTTTCTCAACTGTCTGAATTTTTACGTCTATGATAACAGGCTACTATCACAGACGATTTGTGTACTGTCTGTAAAGGCCGACTATTACAGACGGCTGCAACCAAAATCCGTTTGTGATATGTCGGACATCACTAATGGTTACTAACACAGACGATCACGTATATAAAATCGTTTGTGATAATTGCAGCACTGATGGATTTAAAGAACCGTCTATGATAAAATATCTAGTATAACCTTCTATGTAGTAGTGAGACTTTGCTAGCTTGCATGTTTGAAAATGATTGGTGAGATGGGGCACCAAATGAATGCAAGTAAAATTGCAGGTTTTATTGCGTCACTGTCTACGTTTCTCTAATGTGTCACTGCCGATCAATTTAGTACTAAAATTTAAGGATACACTAATTAATTACACGATAAAAATGTTTAGGATTGTGCTACATTAGCGCACAAACGTCAGAGTAAATGAATCGCACAACAGGTAAAATCGAAAGACGAGTGACTATTGCAAGGGTCGTGGCATCAAACCTCGGCGTCCAGCCAGGCAGCCGGGTGCCAGGCCAGTTAAATTTTGTACTATCAAACTTGCATCTCTTGCGACGGAATGCGCACCACATACTTACGCACCTTAACTTATTCTTGCTGGTACATAACGAGGCGAAAAATTCAGAGAGAGAGAGAGAGAGAGAGAGGGGGAAGGAAGGAAGGAAGCAAGTGTATGGCATTGGCAGGGTAGGTCACCTCACGGCCAGGTCCACAGCTCGTGGAAGAGAAGAAAACAATCCCTTGTGGGTTGATCAGCAGCGGCGGGGCCGAAGCACGCAGTCGCGGGCAGAAAAACCAAAGGGCCGTGCCTGGCCCCGTACCACTCTGCCCGCTGGGCCCGCGCGGCTGCAGAAAAACTACGCCCTCCTACAACGTCACTGGCTCAAGTACCTCGCGATCTTGACGTGTACGCATCGGTGCATCACAGCTTCCCATGATTCATGATTCCATCTCTCTCTCTCTCTCTCTCTCTCTCTCGCTGCAAAGGATAAAAAATTAATGGGAACTTGGAGATACTACTGGTCGCTTCTCGTTAGAATTAGGGGGTGATCGGAATAGCGATGGCTTTTAGTTGAAAAAACACTGTAGCTGGTTGAAAAAACACTGTAGCTGAGTTAGTGGATAGTGTAGTGAATAGTGAAAAAAAAAAGCTGAAACCGAAAAAAGCCGAAACGATCAGGGCCTTAGAGGGAGACAAGTGAACGCTGAATGGTGTGCCAGAGTGTGGATCTGTTTGATATGATTGTAGGTTAGAGTTTTTAATTGAAATTTTTGAATTTTAGTTATTTGTAATAGAGATTACAGAGAGAGATACTCGCTTGTGATTTTGGATAGTACAGATGTTGGGCTTTTAACGTGTACTACAATTAACTTGTAGACCTCGTCTCAAAAAAAAAATATTTCGTTTGAAATTTAGATACTATAACAAAAATCAAAAGTCGGTTTGAGAAACTGAAAAGAACATGCCCTGTACTCTAAGGATGGCGCATGTAATACTGCCATGAACAGCTTGATCTGGTCCAGATGTGAGATGCATGCTCGTATACTATACTATAGAATCGGTAAGGCGAGTTGAATAACACTTTTAAAATTTTTCTCTAAATATTACCAACAACATATAACAGAAACACAAACTCAACTTCACCAAAGCCAAAAACCTAAGATTGCAAACTCATGACGGAGTTTTCTACAAACCGGTCTAACCGCCGACTTGGTTGCAGTTTGATCGCTAGGCTCTAGTTTAATCGTCAGCTTTGCAAGTCTGATTGCTCGGCAATTGGACCACTCGAGCACCGGTCAGGCCGCACTCTGGTCGGACCGCTAATTTTCTTGTGGTTTGACTACTCACCAAGAAGAAGTGCAGAACAAGCACACGATCCAATAAAAAAGCCAACTTTTAAACCATTGATATAAACACAATGAAACTTGACACAAGCCCCCAATAGGATATCATGAACTTATTCTAATCATGGATCATAAAAATCGATGCCAAAGTTCTGGCATTTATTTAAAATAAGGAATGTTATATCAAACTAGGTGAAAGAAAGAAATCTTGATCCACTCTTGCTCGTGAGTTCTAGATCTAAATGATCTTGGAAGGACTCTCACATATCATAGCAAGTTAGATCACTGCACGAATTCAAACTAAATCACTCTCAAAAGTAAAACCCCAAAATCCTTTCTCTCTTGAGAAAAACCGACCAAACTCAAAAACTCTCTCTAGAAAATGCATAGATAGATGAGATTTGATCTCCTTGAGATATTTCCACCTCTTACACATTCTTGACACAAAAAAGATCAAGAAGAGAGAAATCCAAACAAGAAAGCCAAGTAAATCAAAAGCACAAAAAATGATCTATAACACAACTCATTTGGGTAAATTTTGGATCTTTATTTCACTTATAAAGGAATGGTTTACAACCACTCTCTCAGAATGGCAGAGCTTTAAACTTAGAGCACACACAAAAGTCTCCAATACACAAGGGCTTATATGATGCAAGCTCACCTCCTACTTAGCCCTAGCAACCGGAAACGCTTAGTGGATCAAACTACTTACAAATGGAAAATCTTGTGTAACACCTCGGCCCATGATGGCCCATGTGTGTGTGTGCACATGAGGATATGGATCAGTCATATATTGCTAGCTTAACACGAGAAGCACTAACATATAAACACATAGGTACCATTGGTAATAACCTCCGGTTAATCATTTTACGCGAAGTGAGGGCAAAAGCGCAAGCAGATTGTTACGTGTGCGTGACTTATTCATAATGGGGTTAGGCCTAAACTGGTTTGGACCCTAGAGCGTTACAAATGGTATCAGAGTCGACTCTCGCGGTTGCACGGGCGCGTACGGGTTAGGGGTATGGGCATATGACGCATGGCACGTGTGAGCCCGGAGTGGATACACGGCATGGTATATGTACCAACACTGGATACACGGAAGTGTGCTAAGAGGGAAAGGTCTTGTTAATTTGTCCCAGTGTGGGTATGTTAGACCGACGAGGACGTCGTGTTCTTTAAGGAGAGGTGTATGTAACACCTCGGCTCATATGTGTGTGTGGATATGAGGATGTGGATTAGTTTTACATTACTAGTTTAACATGAGAAGCATTAATATATAAACACATAGGTACCATTGGTAATAACCTCCGATTAACTGTTTTGCACGAAATGAGGATGAAAACGCAAGTAGGTTGTTACGTGTGCGTGGCTTATCCATAATGGGGTTAGATCTAAGCCGGTTTGGACCTAGGGCGTTACAATCTGGTAACCCATACACAAACGGATTTTATATTTCACACACTTGCATACTTTTTAAAGTATGACTTCACAAGCACGATAAGACGGTCCATTCTTAAAGACGTGACCTAAATCACTTAGACCAATGTCATGATTTTGTAAACCATCATTCCACCTAGTATTAAATAATTTCCTCAATTACCACCCACCGGTCTTCACATAGAGACGATGCCCAATGCCTCGTCGGCAATATCGTACTCCTACTCCGAGGCCGTCACTACTTAAAACGTCTAAGTTCTATGGCACACCACATCGCACCATAGTTCGTGATGCACAATTACTTGCCGCCAAGATCACACATCTGTTCTGAGAACCATCACCGCTTGAAACACATAAGTCCAATTGGTACACTACATGCATGCACTTACCTCCTTAAGATCCTTATATTTCTCCCATGCTTCTCCACTTGAGATGATACTCCATCCGGACTTTGCAACACGTCACGGCCACCAAGCTACTGTCTTACCGATGACCGCAATAATCATCAAGCACCTGCACATCAAAGAACAAACAATCGATCCGAGTATAAATGGCATGCACCGATTCTCATTAGTAAAATACATGTATGACCTACGTCATGATTAACACATGTATGGATACCCCATGACTAATACTTGTATAGGCACACTATAACTAAGATTTGCAAAACAACGCAAAACAACTGAACTCAGCACGCTCAACAACAGGGGTTAGTCTGACCATGGCCACCAGGCCGGTTGGACTGCCCTACACTTGTCGGTCATATTGCCATGATAAGGCCAATCAGACAACCCAAAACATGCCAGTCAGATTGCCATGACAAGGTCGGTGAGACCACTCCCAAAAACCTCACGCAACTCATTGAAAATCTCTAGAAAATAGCTACCACCAACTAAGGGTAGGTACTACCACTCTCTGGTCAAACCATCACTCCACGACTGGTCAGAGTGCAACCTGGTCAGACCACCACTTTCTGACAGCAAAAAACAGAGAGTTCCAAACACAAAATCAAACTTAAACTTCAAAGACAAGGCATAAGCAAAATCAAATACTGGGATGACTCTAGGGATGATCACACACACACACACACACGCACACACACATAGGAAAAATACTTTCTACACCCAGGTGTAATTACACCCATATCTAATATACCACCTAAATGAACTTGAAATACTTCTTTATCATTTTAGATATACTCATATACTAATTATAAGATACTTCAATGTGAATCATATGAAAAAATTACAAGGGAATCTATAATTTTTAGCGTATTTTGTAAATACCTTCATATAAGCACATAAAAAGGAGTATGTCAAAAAAAATCTACATACTACCTCTTAAAAATTGTCCATACCACCTAGATGATCTTAAATACTCGTATATTGCACGTATATAGCCTCCGTTACGTGAGATACTTCCTACGGTATGAGATACAATATAGGATATAATTACACTCGGGTATAAAAGATATTTTTCATATATATATATATATATATATATATATATATATAGACACACACACCACCTAGATGATCTTAAATACTCGTATATTGCACGTATATAGCCTCCGTTACGTGAGATACTTCCTACGGTATAAGATACAATATAGGGTGTAATTACACTCGGTATAAAAGATATTTTTCATATATATATATATATATATATATATATATATATATATATATATATATATATATATATATATATATATATATATATATATATATATATATATATATATAGCCGCACATAGGGATGCACCACCAACTATTATTTCCACCGAAGATTCATCTCAAGGAAGGAAAAATCAATTCATCCAATGTTGATCTTTGAAGAAAAGCATAGAGAGCATTCCATCCATTTATCTATGCCGGGTACAGCCATGTCCGTGGTTTAATTCACCCAAGGTGGCACCTTTTGACACTAGACCTCACGAACAGCCCCTTTGTCCTTCACAACTGTGTACGGGAAACCTTTTGAAGACTCATCAACAAGTCAATCTACTAAGAACTGGCTTGGCATTGGCTCTCACGTCACTCGGTAGCTAGCAAACTGAGCAAACCATGCTGGGTTGTAAAATTTACATATGCAACACTGACTGACAATTTATCAGGTAGTGTTTGATGTGTGGCAATGTACATCAAGCTCTGGTATATTACGACATTGTGCAATTTGTTTTCTGAAACGAAGATACTGGGAGAAGCCGAAAAGAAAAGGAGAGGGAGAAGCCGAAAAGGAGAGCGACCGGGGGATGCTGGTGAGTAGGGTCTCGAGTGTCTCCATCGAGATGCATACCAGATGCTCCCTGATGGGCTCAGCAAGGACTAGGGTAGTGGCATGTAGTCCAAACTGTTGCATCGGCTCGGTGCTTTTGAGAGGGGCATGCATGGCCGGGGGCCTTGCTCCTCCATGTGGGAGCACAGTGCCCAGCTGACCATGTGTCCTTGGCGATGTCCCAACTTAGCGCTAAAAGCCACCGATCGATGCAAAATGCGCGAGGTCGATCTTGACGCTGATGGCCCCGCTTGGCACTGCGTTTCATACCGAGGGTTCCAGTTCGTAACCCCTGCATTTCATGTCTGCACTGCAGTTCAAAGAAACATAAGGCCAGCTACATAGTACAAGTGCTGCAAGTGACCTCGAAGGCATTGGACTCCAGTAGCTGAGGTTAATCTTTGAGCTAGGACAGGTACACAGCACATACAGATGTGGACCGTTGTACGTGCCGAATAAAGGCGTTAGGCTAGGCACAAGGTGATGGAGGACCACCATGGCTGTTCCTGCGATAGTTTGAGCATCACACGCGACCTTTTTTTTTTAATCAGGGGATTAGGAGTGGAATCTGACGAATCGCATAGAAAACCAAGGGTGTGGCTGCAGGGTTGTTGAGCGATCGAAATCCGCACATGAATCGGCGGCTAAAGTCAGCCCACCATCGCGTTAAATATACATGTACGCCGGCGCATCGCCAATTCCGTCGCGCGGACGAGACTTTTTGTTAATCGGTCGTCTCAGGGAACAAGAGATTCAGAAGCATGTGTCGCCAACTGCTCCAACCGATAGATAATGCTGCACATGTATATGCTAGAAAATTGTAATTTTTATCAGATGTACAGGATCCTCTACCGTAACGAAGCATGTATGATGGTAAATTAGGAAGACAAATGTTTTCGCCATGTATCTCCTACCGTTACTCCATCTCTGAAGAAGAAGAAGAAGAAAGCTTGTGAAATGTGAATCGTGAAGAAGTAAGTGGCGCGTGCGTGTAACAGAGACAACGAAGCTGCAGTAGAGCTGAGCTTGGTCCAGCAAACGTTTCCTGCAGATCGATCTCTTCCAATCATGCTCGGTACTGACGCTGTGCTGAAACTGTTAATCTTTTGTCAGGCTATGATTCGTGATCGACAGTTGAAGGGCACATATGTGCACCACTCTACATATGTGCACCACTCTAGGACCGTGACTATGTATTGCGATGATTTATCTACTCCTGCTTTCATTGATAAGAGGAAGAAACCGTGATAGAGTGAAAGAACGAGGGTACAGAGGTAAATCAGTACTGCAACTGAGGACATCGTTCTCATCAATGTTTTCTATGGCCAGGCCAGCAGCTCTGCTGCAGCTGAAAGCTATGTTTCGGTTCCTTCTGCTAGGGTTCCTTAAGTGCAATCAGTTCATAATGCTCTCTCCTTTTCTTCTTTTTGGAACCTCAATCAGTTCACAGTTCTCACTTTCTGGTCGTCCAAGGCAATCTCACATAGTACTGCTGCAATAAGAATTCCATAAACAATGCCAAAACAATGCCACGAGTGGCCCAAATCTGTACCATATGTATGAAAATTAGGCCCACATAGGCCCAAAACATTAGGCCTTATAGGGCTATGGGCAACCAAACATAAGCCCAAGGAAGCCTACGTATTGTATTGTGGTTCGCCCACGTGTTTCACTCCCGCGCACACAAACGTCCACCAAAAACTGAAGGAGCCCCACACTTCCGTTCACCACCAACCAGAGATAACCCACCAGCACAATGCGCCGCCGCCGCGGTCGCCTCCTTCCTCCGGCCGCTGCCACCTCCCCCTTTCTCCGTCCATACCACCCTCCCACCTTCCATACCCCTCAGGGGCTCAACCGGCAATTCTCTCCTGGTTGCGATGGCCGCGGCGTCCGGTGCGCGCGAGGACGGCGGCACCGGGGCCGATACGGTGTTCTTCGACGGAGGAGCTCACTACGGCGACCTTGCGGCGAACCTGCTTCTGGGACTGACCCTGCTGTGGCTGCCGCTCACCCTGGAGGCCGTGTCCAGCTCGTTCATCCTCCGGTGCCGCTTCACCTCCCGCCGCGTGACCGTCATCTCCGGGCTGTCCAGCGCTGATCGCACCGACTTCCCCTACTCTTCGGTATCGTCCGTGGTCGTGCCGCGGTTCGTCGGCGAGTGAGTTGACATCGTCATCACCCTCAAGGACGGCACCAAGGTCGACCTCAGGAGCGTGCCCATGTTCCGCGAGGTCGCCGAGTACGGCCGCAACATGGCCGCCGCCGAGGGCGCCCTTGGGAGCCGGTGAGGGCGGCGAGATTGCTCGTAGTTTGTGCAAAGTTTTGTGCGTGCGTTTGTCTGTTGTAAATTTGGAATGTGAAGACTGAAGCATCTGGTTATAAGCGTGCATGACGACGGTTAATGCCTTCTCTTCAGTCTCGATAATATGCTGATTCCTACAACCTGTTGTTCCACATGAATCATATGAGGTCTACTGATTACTCAACGAGATGCCTCGGCTAAATTGGTGGCAGAAGATTGTGCCTTTTGAACTTTGATACTAGAATTATGCGTCTGTTTTAGAGAATGTGTAGATTTCTCGGAGGAACAGGATATTCTACTACCGTTTTTGTGCTCAGATTCAATTCAGACTCTCTGAACTCAAAGGCGATGATTGCTTGATTAATTTACAAGTGTCACATAGTCCACACGGGTAGAGGATAAAATCAGGAGGCTCTTCCAGCCGTTTATACCGAAGATTCAGACAATACTTAGCTTATTTCCTAGCTAACACATCATGAGCTATAATCTGCCTCCTCCCTTGGAGAAAGACAGCCTGAACTCTTGCTTCGTCAGCGAAGATGTTAGGATCACGGGTCTCCGTTTTCATAGCAGCGAGAGAAGTAGCGAAGCTTGGTGTTGTGGCCCATGGGGATGGCACCTTCTGTCTAGTTTTCAATGGGCCTGCCCAACAGAGGGTGGCACAGAGGCTACGCATTGGCATTCTACTGTACCTTGTTGAGTTCGCATGCACCGATCAATTCATCCCAAAAAAAGTTAACTACTAAGAAAAAACAAACAGTCTACTTATACTTTGACACTTCTCTCTGCACCAAAGGAATTGATGTAACTTTTATATTCAAGTTGATATAACTTAGGAAGCTGATCAATCTGGGTACTGACTATCAATTGGGTGCCTGCCGCAGCAAGTGGCAAGTCTGAAAGCAAATGGGGGTCTGAGTTGACCTTTCATGGTTTCTTCTAACATACGCATGGTCAGAGGTGTTATTTATTAGAGTAAATTGCACTTTACATTAAATAATTTATCACTTGTTTCACTTTATATTAGGTTTGACCAAATAAGAATCTTGTTTGCACTAGCCCCGCCCAATCCCTCCGCTGGTCCATTCCGAATCAGATGATTGAAAGGAACAAACCGTGAGAAAAAAAGATGTGGGTCGAGAAAATAATAAATCAAGAAGCAAGATTTCGGAGAAGCTGTAGACCTGTGGACGTTGACGCCGGCGATGGAGAGGATAGGCTCAGAGTTGGCTGCTGCAAAGGTGACAGCAGTGAGCCATGGCTCTTTCCCAGGCTGATCCATTTTGCAGCGAGCGTGCAAATCCAGGCTAATACCAGCCGCCCGATCTCACTTACCCCTTCGTTTGTACCTAACGGCTCTGATCTAATCTTAGTTGATCGAACGAATCTCGACCCTTAGCTTTCACTTACCGGTTCATTTAAGATCTAACGGCCCGCTCTCTCCTCTTTGCCACTTGTCACCAATTCGCCCCACCGCTCTGCCCTTTCCCTCTCTCGCCGACGTGCGGGCCCCGCTTGTCAGGCCATCTTCTTCCCCACCCCTTTCTTCCTTCCCGCGCCACCGCCATTACCGCCCCACCAATCTCCGTGATTTTCGCCTCCCGCCTGTTACTCCTTGCCATCAACGGCCCTTAAGTGTCCCATTCATCACACGCTATCAATCCCTGTCGTTTCCATTCAGCTTAAACACCCTATTCCACCGGTTATGCGCCATTAACAACCGCCTTAAAACCCCGCCGCCGTGACCTTCCTACGACCGCCGCTTCTCAACACCGCCTGCCCTCTCCGACCATCCTCGGGATCCGTGCGAGGGACGAGAGTACTCCCCTCACTTCCTCCTTCCTTGGCCGGCAGCCATTGGGCCCCGTGCACCACCCTCCGGTGGCCATGCCACGTAGGCGGCTGCGCACATGTGGCAGCTGCGTGGCAGCTGACATGGTCGCCTTTAGATGCCACGTCTGCCACGGCCTCGCCATGCCTCCAAACGTTCATCATCGATCGGACGGTCTGAAAGTCTTTGCCGTTCGGACAGTCCGAACGTTCGTCATCGATCGGACGGTCTGTTGCTAATCGAACGGTCCGAAAGTCTCTTGCCGTTCGGATGGACTGAACGTTGCCTTGACCAATCGGACGGTCCATTGCTAATCGGACGGTTCGTGCTGACATCATAATTACCTTAATCAACGTAAAAATAATCCCAGTTTTCTTTAGAAAATTAATTCGGTAAATTACCCGCTGACGTCATAAATATTTTTCAGTATAAAAATAATTTCAGAAAATAGTCTTTTTCTTTTTCTTTGTATTTAATCTTGCGGAAGCTCGTATTTCTTTGTTTTAACTCCGACTGGACCCGTTCAAATTTCTAAATTCATCAAAAATTCCAAACTATTCATTGCTGCCATCCTTTTGAATATTTGAAGATTATTTGATGATCCCAAGATTTAAATTGTATATTCTAATTCCCAGTTCATTTTCAAAAACCTCAATTCCTTTCCAAATTTTCAATTCCCATCCAAAATTTAAATTCAAATCTTGCAAAAATTCAAAATCTCCATAAAAATTTTTACTCTATTTTTCTGAGTCCAAATATTCTCCTAGCATTTCTCTCTTTAAAAAAAAGGGGGATTCCGAAGGGTCACCCATCCAAGAATTGCTCCCAAAACCAGCACGTTTAACCCACTAAGTTTTCCAACCATGCAGCTAACAGTTCCTTATTTCTTTCCTATTTCTCTTTCTCCCTCCCTTTGTTTTATTCTCTCCTCCCTCCGTTCCTGTTCATCTTCTACCTCTAGCGGTTGCTGCTTCTCTCTCTCTTCATTTCATTTCTTGAGCAAATCAAGAGTTAATGAGAGCTAATAAAACCGAAACCTCCCAACCAAAATTACTAGCGTGCAGCAAGAGACGTCCTCATTTACATCAAGCAATCAAATATACCCGTTTCTTAGTCATTTATTTATCCGTTTTTAGTTTCTAAGCTTTTAAACTTGAAAACTGACATTTCCTTAATTGAGCCGTTTCAATCTGTTTCCTCTCCCTCCAAGCCTATAAATACGACCTTTGTGACTGTATTACTATTGACCTATATTAGCCAGGACATACATCATTCAACCTTAATCCAATGACCCAGGTCATCCCAACTTAATCCATAACTCGAATCACCAAAACCCTATTTTTCTAAGAAGATTGATAGTACCGCACTTACAATGCTGCTACTACCGCTCTCCAAAATGATACTTCTGCACCTTGCAAACCCGAACTGGACCTCTCTGAAAAAACATACCGCTACTTCATCAGTACTTCTGCCTTGCGGTACTACCGCCCTATGATACTACTGCATTTACTCTTGTGGTACTTTCGATTTTCCTGACACTTTCAGAAAACAGCTCAAATCAAATGCACCCTTTGCAAAACCAATTGACCATTCCGCAAACATTGCAATGGTTCATCATAATATTAAACAAAACATTCTTATATGGTCCTTCACTTTGGCAACAGTGCAAGACAGATAGCTAGCTTAAGATGTACTACTACAATACTACGGAAGAAGAATAAATGACCCGGTCGAAATTATGTCAGCCTTCATCACTTTTCTACACACCTAATGGTTGTAATGATAAAACACGACTGATCGCTCACCGAGAACATTGCATTGGTTCTCAAGAAATTAAAGTATTTCAAGTTGCTCGTATATGGCCGGTGCTCTCTAATCGGCATTTGATTCTTGCAAACATTAACGTGCAAATTAAAAGACCTTCAACTTTCACTTGGAAAGCTTATTCTTCTCGTACAATCTAGAACAATGTATATAAGCGCCTTTGTGGGCAATTGTGTTGTTGGCAAGTAAATAAAGATGCTTAAGATGATTGGTGTTAGTGCCAGGCTGGTAGTAGTGGAACGGTCTACCATGGCAGTGCAACTCAAGCAATTAGGCTCACTTTCTTGATTCCTTCTTTTCTTTGCATTTTTTCCTTCACCTTTAGTAGTCGTTCTGAAATGTCAACTACATACTAGTGCAATGTGTCGAAAGCTTTTGGAATGCTTCCATTACCCTCCACATTGAAAGAATGAATATGGCAATAGAGTGGGGGTGAATGGCACCAACTCAAAATTTCCCCCAAGTATTCAAGATTCTATCCTCAGACACCTACAGAGATGTAGAACACAGAATCCTCAGCTAAAAATCAAACCAACTAGCATAAATCAACAACATTTGAAACCTAACCTTTCCCAACGGTCTGACCGGCTTCCAAACGACGGTCTGACCAGCCCGGGTGGTTTAATTACTTGATGAGGCCAAAAACAGGTTTCTTTATGAACTTACTCTCAAAGTGACTAGATGATAGGAGATTGATCTCCAGAGGTTATCTCCATCTCAATCACATCCTTGATACAGCAAGATCAAAAATAGGAAAGAAGAGAGATTAAAACTAATCGAAACAATAGTAAATCAATTGAAATAAGAAATAGACATGAAAATCATCAAAAATTGATGTATTACTTACTTGAGAAGGATAGTTTTACAGTTACTCCACCTTGGAGGATAAAGACCACACCATATACTCAAAACTCTAACCCTAAAATATCAAAGCACAAGAAAGATGGGTTGGATGGTTAACCACATGTCTCCATTCCAATCCTCTTTTATAGATGAACTAGCCAGCCACATCTACCTATTAATGGATACTACCAATTTAGTACAATGGAAAAACCTGTTAACTCCCCACACATAGGTTTTACTCACACATGTTCGCTTATACATGCTTTTCAAAGCGTATAAGTCTGTATTCGCTAAATCTTTAGCTTGATCCATCTCAATCAAACCAATTGCATCTTGACCTAAACCACTCTCCAACGTGTCGCCCATGCACCGCAGTTTCGATCTAAGGTGGTTTTTGATATTTTGGCTAAACTACTAAAATACCGCTCGTTTACCCAGTCATCATCATCTTTTGCAAGCAATTACCATATTTACCATATGTAGGTGCACCACTTGCTTGCTATACATCACCAAGTTTCTCCTGTACCGGTTTCACCAAACCACGGCTCACTTGAACCGTCTAAGCCTCATAATGTCATCCTGCCGTTCGAACCCGCCTTCAATATTTTTCGCATTTTTCGTACCATGCTTGAGCTCACTGTCTCACCCGGTATCCATGATCGTTCTGGGCCTCAACTCTTCCATGAAACTAGCATTGATTCTCGCCGTTGATCACGGTTGACTCCAAGCGACTCTGCACATCCAAAGACAAATAAATCGTTTTCAAACACAAGTTATTTACAATTTGACCCACGTTAATCAAAACATATATCATGCAATCTTAATGTAATAACCCATGTCATCCACTCAATCTATGACTCAAATCCCAAATATCTCAATTTCTACCTAAAGATATTTCTGACAAAGTGCGATCTTTACAAAATCACCTGACCACTCTACGAAACTTATAATGGTTCATCACAACATTAAATAAGACCTTCACAGATGGTCCTTCACACATTAATTTGTTAATGCCTGTAAATTAAATGTGAGTTGTTTAACATATCTAAGACGCTTTTGTTAATCTTCCTTTTGGGGTGGATTTGACTAAGAAAAGAGACATTGGGCTCGCCGTTTATATTTGCTTAGAGCAAGCCAGTACACTAGTCACTCTGGAGAGTTAGTGTGCACTGCCTAACTCAACTCGATCTCCTGTAACCTGCAAGCAATTTGTCAGAACAACGACAGCAGGAAGCCAAAGTTAACATAGCGCTAAGCCAACTACTTGATGCTACATTTGCAAGTAGAAAGGGGGTGAAAAAAGGCATCTCGACTTAGTGGAATAATGTTGCTATTGTTATTGCAGCGATGCAGTGTGTATTTAGAGAGCTTCTGTTCTGCTGATGAGCGACATGGCAGTGCAAGCGACAAAGTAGATTGTTGCAAGCGTTGCCATTATTCTGCAATCTCCACCTTATAGAGCTTTTATGAGATTCTTGTTCTTATCCTTCCACATTTCTGCTTCTTTATTCACTCGTGCAGAATATCCGAAATTGTTGCCTTTGACTTGCCCTAGCAGTAGATGAGGATTTAGTAGGGCTTTGAGTTGTTGGATCAGGACATAGCCGTAGTATTCGGCCGGTCGTTGGAATTGATTCTTGCTGTCCCCCGTGACTCGACGCGAACCAAGGCAAGGTTTTGCCAATCAAGGCCATGGAGTAGTAGTGCCTTTTCCATTTTGCAGTTGCTATGTATGTTTATGAAATACACGTATAAGACCCGTTTGGAATATATAAATTTAGCAGAGATTTTATATGAAACTGTTCAATTCTGCAGGAATCGGAAAAGAAAACTATTGCATTCCAAACGGGGCCTAAACTTTGTTAAAATGACCATTTCTCCGTATTTTCCATCAGATACAGAGGAGTAGCACGATTAACATTTCTTGACCCGTGCCCTAGCTTTACCCTACCCCATCAGAATATCAGATAAGCATTTCGAGACTGCATGGCACTGCTTGATTCATCACTCACGCTCCATGAGAACTGTTGGTGAGGTCATACGCATGATTCCACAAATTTGCACTACCATGACACCGCGAGACCAGAAGAAGAAAAGGAGGAAGTTGCAATCTCTCGAACCCTTTGCTTGCACAAAAGGGGAAGGAAAAAAGGTGAAGTGACAAGGCATCACACAGAACTACAGTAGAGAAGGACAATGGTGTGATGGGATTGAAATGCCAAAGCCACAGGATTCTCTTTTCTCCGGCGAAGGGAATAAATGGGTCACTGGAATCCCTTTTTACAGATCGGTTTGTGATTGCAGACAAAGTGTCATTTTTGCTGTTACTGTTGGGTGGAATCCTGCCAAGTTCTCTTCGTCCTGCCATGCCATTTCAGGTTCAAAGAAAAGCTACACTTGATGTCTTCATCCAAATATTCAGTAAAAGCACTGTCTTCACAGTGGTTGAACATTTCAAGTGGACTTCCAGTTGTTTGTTGGAGGTGCAGGCTGCAGAGCATTGATGCCAATAGCGAAATCTAGTTGCTGCTTTTTTTCCGGCACGAGTGCCTGCAATTTTTGCAGTCACTAGAACTAAGGATTTCCCAAATCGGCTGAAAATCATCTGATTTTCGCAAAAATGGGATATATGGGCCACCCCCAGTAAAATTTGGTTTTGTGTTTCTTTATCAAGTATAAAGGAAATTTGTAACCACTTCCAATGAGGTATGTGTGCCTTGGAGCAGCATGTTGTGGGTTCAAACTTTTGATTTTTCATTTGAACTTCAAAAAAAATCAAATGATAATTTAAAAATTTTGATCAAAATTGGTTGAAATTTTTCCTAAAATCGGAAATATCAGAAATTTTGGTCCCTGTAAAATATCAGTGAATTGCTGCTCCAATTAAACACGCTTCTCTCTCTCTCTTTTGGTCTCGGAACGAGGGAGGTTTGTTTGCTGATGGTTTTGGCTGTGGTTTATAATTTTTAGTTAAAAATAAATAGTAATAGTTAAAGTAAGTGATTTTAGAAGAAAAGAGTGAGCGGTCAAAAAGTGATAGAGAAATACGTGTGTATGATGAGAGCGAGAGGAGTGGTGTGCGTGATGTACCCATAACTCTTTGTTTTATCTTTGGAGCGAGACGATAACGAGAGAGGTAGAGAAGTCGTTTCGAGAAATCAGATATTCATACTATTTTTTAATTTTTCTAACTAAAAGTTAGAAGTAAAAATCAATACGAACAGGAACATCAACACATTTCCGTGTTATGTATTCCAACTATGTAGTGTGTGCCAAGTTCAGAAAAGAAAAAAGAGGAAAAAAAAACAGGAAACTATGTAGTGTGGGACGAATGAAATGAAGCATGGCATGGAAAGAGATCGAGCAATGGAGGGCATCACTGGAAATTGTTGGCAGAAAAAAGTAAGGACAGAAAAGTAAAGAAAATCAGAGTCAGATTCTCAAGCTCTTTTGATGGAGTATTAAAAGTGAAACGATAAGGTTTTTTTTTCAAGTGAGTACATTAAAGATGCACATATGCATATAACATCATACATATGCATTCACGTGGGTACATTTAATACATATGTTTTAAGATGAGACAGGGATCTAAAAATTCATAGGAGTACGGACATATACTTTAACCACTAAAAACACTCACATACATATATACTTAAAAGATACTATTTATATAAACAGTATTTAAAAAGTATTATTCATATAAACAGTATTCTCTAAAAAATACAATCTATCGGGTTTAAGCCCGGACAAAGAGCGGCACGGCGGCGCGTCTCATCAGCCGAGCAAGCGTCGGTCTGCGAGACGATAAGGTTGAGTAGTTCAGTATGTGCTATGCACATACGTTTGGAATACGTTTGTGGATTTCTGATTTTTTTTTTGTATGAAATAACAGGAATGGTTTTTCATTTCAACTCAACTCGGTGCACGTGTTGGATTCTTTTCTCCCCTTTCAAAGCAAAATTTCTGTGACGCTCTCAAGCAACTCAGAATAGGTTCCAATGTAAGTAAGTAGTTTGGTTATTGCTCATCTCTATACTGTACAGTACCAATTCATTCGATATGAATTTCACATATTCCTAAAGTACTACATTTTTTTTTGCTTTAGTAAAGTACAAACCGAAATTCCTCCCTAAAAAGTACGGATCGAAGTTCCTCTACGTGAGCTTAAACTTATAGTTTTTGGTTTATTTTTTATTTTTTATAATTTTTGTTTTTTGACTTTTTAGCATTTTTAAAGCTTTTTTATTGGTTTATTTTTTTCTCATATTCGTTTGTATTATACGTGATGGGCTAATCTGTTTTTTATTTTTAGATTTTTTAAAATTAATTACGTTAAATAAGTCACTACAGCTACAATGTAATTTTAATCAACTATATTATAATTTTAATCATAAATCATCAAATTTTAACTCAATTGAGCGGACTCAGCAAAAAGTACAAGTCGAAATTGGGGGCAAACATCGTGACAGATTTCTTTTTTCTCTTTGCAACCGCCGTGCAATCTCAAGGATTGCTTCTGCAACCGTCCAGTGTTCTGCAAGGGTATGTACGCGGGGAACATATCTAAGCAAGGGTGTTTTTGCAAATATCCACAAAAGTTGTAGTAGAAGAGAGGGAGGGGAAGAAGCCCACCGTGTTCTCGCTCGCAGCTCCTCTCATTCCACCTGAGGGCGGTCGGTGGCTGCAGGCTGCTTCCGCCGCTATGCTCCCTCCCTTCTCGCTTCCTTCCTTCCTCCCAGCCTCAAATCAAGCGACCCAACCGTGCGGTTCTGGGCATCTTCCTGCCTGCGTCCCTCTCCTCCGTGCGCGCGGTTCTTGGTGAGGGGGTTGTTGACTCGAGGTGTGAAGGACTTTGGAGTTGGGACAACTTCTGTGGCTCTTTTCTCGGCTACGTGCGTGGTCGCTATCTTCTTGCGGATTGGATTTCTTTTCCTCCGTCAGTCAGTGGGTTGGATTTTTTGCGTGCACCCGTTTGGTCAGCTCGGACGGAGGAGCAGCAGAGCGTGGTTCGGATGGAGATTTGATTTGACTTTTGCTTGTCTGTTTCTTGGCTTTGCGGCTGCCGGCTTTGCGGATTTTTTTCCGTGAACTGGTGATCGAGCTCGATCGAAACCTTGCAAAGATTGGACTTTTGGGGGTTGGCTGCTTAGTTCTTAGATTCGTTGGCGAAACTTTGAGCTGCTGTTCCTCTTGATCCTTTGCATTATTGGCCGTCTCTTGTTGCAAATAGCTATTCAAAGAGCCAAGAGTGGCCATCTTTTCGTGCTCTGTTCTGACTTCCAAGGAGAAGGATGGAGTTGACTTAGGGATCTTGTGAGGCTAGAAAGTTTCTTGATTCTGTTATTTCACAGCTCAGTAACAAAGAAGGATTGGGGCAGAGGCACACAGTGGATGAATGGTCGGTAGATTGGTATAGAGGAGATATAGAAGAAGAGGAAAGATGGGGAATTGCATAGGCACCACGGCGCGGGTGGATAACAGCGTGAACAATGGTGCTTGTGAGTGCCTTAGCTCTTCTCTTCTTAAAACTTCTAAATTTGCTCTGTATATGCTTGTCAGTTTCCTCTTTATAGTTTTGGATTTGGCGTGGCTGCTTGGGGTGTTGGGCTATACTGGTAGCTTGTGGATTTGAATTTGTTTTGAATTGAGATTAATATATGCCAATTTTAGGATCAGAGTGTATCTGTGTCCTTATACTAGTTATTTTTAGTCAAACGTTTTTTCCGCTTATGCACCTTTACTTCTATTTTTGTTCCTCTCTTCCTATTTCTGTATAGTAAGTATAGCATGCCATGTTGCATGGATAAGACATAGAAATAGGGTTTAAAGGCAATCAAGGAACTATTTGTCTACTTAAGTAAGGGCTCTTTTATAGTTCTTCTAGGAGGTACTAGGTACGGTGATGTACGTTGATCTATGATAAGCATGAATAGATAGTCGATTAGATACTTAAAGTGCTTGGCAAATAGATAGTAAATCCAACATGGCAGTCCTGTCCAACTCTATGTCGAGTTAATATCATTGTAAACCTAAGATGATATTAGTATCAAGTTATTGCATTGGTAATGGTACCAGATAGGGAGGTGTGTTTAATTCTGATCAACCTAGAGCATTGGATGTTGTTAACTTGACAATTCATAAGTTCAATATCATTGTAAGCCTAAGATGTTATTGATATCAAGTTGTTCTTATAAGCATTTCCTTTGTTTCTTGTGGGGAGGCCAGACCCATCAAAAGTGACCAGCAAAACAAGTTTATCATCTGTCCCTTCCACGATTAAGACCAACTCAAGTCGTTCAACTTTGACTCTGCCTTCTATGAAAGATCGAAGTGAGCTTCCAACTCCTCGAACAGAAGGTGAAATCTTGTCGTCTTCGAATTTGAAGGCCTTCTTATTCAGTGATCTAAAAAATGCAACCAAGAACTTCCGATCGGACAGTCTTCTTGGGGAAGGAGGATTTGGGCATGTCTACAAAGGTTGGATTGATGAACACACACTTGCTCCTTCAAAACCGGGAAGTGGTATGGTTGTTGCTGTCAAGAAGCTTAAGCCAGAAGGTTTCCAGGGACACAAGGAATGGCTGGTAGGTTCAGCATTTTTTCCCCTATTTTCCACTTTTTCTCTAGGACATTTTTCATATTTCCTGATTGTTATTTTCCTTCTGCAGACTGAGGTTAACTACCTTGGCCAACTTCACCACAAGAATCTTGTAAAGCTCATTGGTTATTGCTCAGATGGCGATAACCGACTTCTGGTGTATGAGTTCATGCCCAAGGGAAGTTTGGAGAATCATCTGTTCAGAAGTATGTATTTGATTAATATGGTTCTGCCTTGTTAAATACCTTGTTTGTCATATTTTAAATGCTTATGTGTTGACTATCACGTAATATTTCTTTCCTTTTAGGAGGTGCGGATCCTTTGTCATGGGCAATAAGGCTCAAGGTTGCTATTGGAGCTGCTAGGGGTTTGTCATTTTTGCATGATGCTGAAAACCAAGTTATATATCGTGATTTCAAGGCATCAAACATTCTCCTTGATTCGGTATGGTTGAAAAAAATGCTGACTTTGATTATCAAGTGTGCCTAGCTTGTTGAAATGTTCTTTTAGCTTGTTTTTCTTGATTCAATACAGGAATTCAACGCAAAGCTTTCAGATTTTGGTTTAGCGAAAGCAGGTCCAACCGGGGATAAAACACATGTTTCCACACAAGTCATGGGCACTCATGGATATGCAGCTCCAGAATATGTTGCAACAGGTATAAAGATTATTCTTTGTTTGCATAATTATGAAAATGGGGGCATTGGTCCTTTATTTCCCTGTTATATAATATCAACTTTCAATAGGAGATGCCAGGTCCTTGCTTTGCATTAGCTAAAGCTCACTGTAATTATCTTGCTGTCAAAAGCATCTTATGCATACTAGTGAGTAGTGAGTCATATAAAGGCCTATTTTGTTTAAATTAGAAGAAATTGTTATGGCATATGCCCATCTTGTGGGTGATTATCTTTGAATTTAGATGTCAGCACTCTAGAGTCAATAATACTTGTCTTTTGTTTTGTCTTCACATCCTTGATTCCTAGCATTCATTGTCACATGTGAAGTCAAACTAAATCTTTTCATGGAGGAAATGTTCCATTCCACTTTCTTCCTACTCAATACGATGGTCGACATATTAGTCCTGGATTTTAGGAAGTGATAGTACATCTGTACATGTATTGATAAAACTGTGCATAATAAATAAACATATATAGTTTATTTCTTGGTCAACCCACTTTTTTTATAAAAAAAAAAAGATTGGTCAACCCACTCTCATGTTACTTAAAACTTTACAGGTCGCCTCTCTGCAAAGGCAGATGTCTACAGCTTCGGTGTGGTGTTGCTTGAGTTCCTCACAGGAAGACATGCTCTAGACAAATCGAAGCCAGGCATAGAGCAGAACCTAGTTGACTGGGCCAAACCTCACTTGGGTGACAAGCGCAGGCTGTACCGCATCATGGATACGAAGCTGGGAGGCCAGTATCCGAAGAAAGGCGCACATGCCATTGCAAACATCGCCTGGAAATGCATCTGCAATGACGCCAAGATGCGGCCTCGGATGTCCGAGGTCTTGGAAGAGCTGGAGCAGCTGCAAGACCCCAAATATAATTTAGCATCACAGGTCGACATCCGGAGGACCTCAAACACTGTCCCAAAGTCACCAATGAGAATCCAACCGTCACCGCGGCGCTCGCTTGGAGCAGTCTCCCCGTTGCCAGCTTCGCAAGTGCACTAGAAACGCAACTTAAAAGAGGCCATGTATCTGTGCGGCTCTATATTTGGTGGTGTAAGCAGTGAGCAGTGTTAACGTTTGTGTTTCTAGTGATGTTTCTTGGTCATGTGTGACACGGACTATGACAATGTCACCCTAAGATAAGTTGTTTTATCAAGTTAATAGGTGCTCAAATTTCACCACTGGGGGTTCTGCTGTTGCCATTTGTTGGATTGGCCTCTCCAGCCAGCGCATTGCTTCAGGAAGCCTATTAGTCGTAGGGCTAAATGACTGACCCAAGAAGACTATAACAAGAGAGAATGATATTGCTCCTATAATCATATATCTAAATAGGGATGTACATGGAATATGTCTCCTTGGAGCTATAAATATGTCTTAGGACGCTACGAGGCGTAGGGCTCTCTTTTTTAGATCTAAGTAGCATAAATTTCCATCTCTGTCTCCATGGTTTGTAAGACTTCGGGTAGCCCATTTGTGGTCTCCCTGTAGTTTTCTTATTTACTGTTTGGTATGTAAATACAATAATTAGCGTCATCCGTAGGGACTGACATGGAAGCTACTAGCCAAGGTAAGAGCATTCGGATGCAATGGTGCCGAAGAAAGCAGTGACATCGACCCTAAAGAAGACGGTGACGTCGACGTCTAAGCGAAAAGGACGCTCCACCTCTGAAGTCGCCACGGCAAGAATAACGAAGGCGGTCTATGAAGGACCCCTGTCCTTGTGGTAGCGGCGCACTAACACAACAACAACCGAAGTAGCGATGGGCAACGAAGGAGGTCCTTCGATTGCACCAACGACGGGGTAGGAAGCATCGCGAGTGGAGGACCCGATGGCGGTGGCCAACCGAAACCCTAGGACTCATACCGGCATCTACACCGTTGCCATCACCGCATGAGGGGCAGAGGGTGTCCTCCATCCTTAAATGAATGCGGGTGGACACACTCTTAAGGCGATCTGCGAGACACTATGACAAGAATTGGTGGACTTGCATAGAGCCATGTGCGAGATATAGGAAAGCCAAAGCCCATCGCAGTAGCAGCAGAGACAACTACGAAAGGCCTTGGTCACCAGGCCAACGCTGGAGCCCGCAACACCTCTCGGCGGATGGACCCAGAGTCCCCCCTCTCCGTAGGCTTGTAGTAGAGTGGCTAGTCGGAGGACTTCAAAATGCCTACCGTGGAGTCGTACAAGGGTGACACAGACCCCCGTGAGTTTCTGCATGTCTACGAGATGGCAATTGAGGCAGCAGGGGGATGACTCGACAAAGGCAAAGGGTTGCCCGTCGCTCTCCATAGGGAGGCGCTCTCCTGTTTTTTTACCATCACCCCTGACTCCTTATATGCGTGGTAACAGATCCAGAATCTCATGCACAACAACTTTTAAAGCAACTATGTATAGCGGGTTGACGTCGACCAGTTCTTCGCGGTAAGGTAGCAGCCGGGGGGAAGTTACGAGCCTACTTCTAGCGCTTTACGAAGGTTTTCTGCCAAGTAAAGGATGTCAACGACATGACTATCATTAATGCGGCCATTCGAGGTCTCCAGAATGGTCCACTCACCAAATACAACATGCAGAAACCCATAAAATTGGTGGTCAAACTCTTCAATAAGATAAAGGAGTATACTAAGACGAAAGAAGACGCGACGCGACGTGAGGTGGAGATCGCACCGGCCATCCCTGAAGCCAAGTCTATCCCCGTGGCTCCAAAGGAGGACTCGAATCGCAAGCAGCGGAGGACGCCTCGCTCCAAAAATGTTTTTGATATCGAACAACCTGAGGAGAGCAACGCCCTTGAGGGACATTCAGATTTTGCCGGTGGCTTGGACAAGGTCCAAATTCGGTCAGTGTAGAATCAAGAATTACCGGTTAGAGGAGGTGAATAGGAGGTTTTTAAATTTTTTAGCCTTAATTGACAATTCTAGCAAGTATGAGCTAATTTATGTTTGATGGGCCAACAACTTTTGTGGAGAAAATGGGTGTAGCTGATAGTTACTTGACAAGTAGTAGATGCACTGCTTTTTTTCGCGACGACGGAACAGAACTAGCAATAGACAGCAGCACTAGCAGCACAGCTAATAGAGGCACGCTTACAGGTTCAGGGTCAGCTGCTGATTGCTATCGCTGCTGCACGCGGACATACATGGCACATGAGCCAGCCGTCCGTGGTCAGTGAAATCTCGTCGCTCTCAATGACAAACCAGTCGTGCCGGCCCACTTGGTTTCTTTTGATTCCGTCTCTTTTCCTAATGTTTCGTGTCGTCTTCATCAAGGTGCAACGCGACGCAACGGACGGCGCGTTGGAGTTGGAAACTTCCATCACCTTAGCTGTGTTTGCTAGTGATATGTTTTAGAAATAATACAGAGATGATTGTATTATTTTTATATTTATGACTATTTAAATAATACATTATTTTATCTATTAAATAAATATCTTTGGTATTAATCAACAAGTATGTGACTTATTCGTGAAATTATTTATTCATGTTATTGATATTATTCTAAATTATCTCTGATCTTATATCATTATATGAGACAAATATAATTTATAGATTAGCACATATATTGATTAATGATTATGTTTTATGGATCATGAATATGAGGATATCAAATCAATAATGTAGATATATATCAGAAAATATGGTGTTGTACTAACCTACCATAAGACGCTGCAAGAATTGTTATATTCTAAGTGTCATCAGTTGATCTCGTATGTAGAATGTTTAAACTTGATATTGTCATAGTTTGCTACATATGTAATAGTTTATTTATAGGTTGCCAAACACTACTTTGTAACTGAGTTGTCATAAAAGTAGCTTTTGGATTAACTATGAAGAATATGAAAGAATGTTTGCGATCCAAAATGGAATTTGCCTCTCTTATATAATAGAAGAGATATCTCTATGCCTGTTAATGTGGTTGACGAGTTAATAACAATTACGTAATCAACTAAAGATTCGAGTGAATGATCGAGCTATCATAGAATGGTACGCTTCTCGTCTTGAGTTTGATCTGGTGTCATAAGGCAAAGGGATCAGCACATAAACACTATATAAGTTTGTCCGATAC
Organism: Melocanna baccifera; assembly: GCA_036346265.1. Taxonomy (NCBI): domain Eukaryota; kingdom Viridiplantae; phylum Streptophyta; class Magnoliopsida; order Poales; family Poaceae; genus Melocanna; species Melocanna baccifera. The sequence goes on along the minus strand of CM070682.1, from coordinate 3,426,802 downwards.
AATCTTTATGTATATTTGAGAGTTAATATGTTCTACTAGGAACCATTACTGACTTGTGGACTAGAAAGGAATTTTCATGTCACAGTCGAATATACATGAATACACAGAGTCACATACTTCATGAGTTGACACACCTCAGTTATGATTGGATCCGTTACTAATGAGCTAATTGGGCTTTGCACCTTGTTGGACCTCAAGTAGGGTTCTACTATTGGCCTATATTTAAAAGAGGTGTGGGGCTGGTAACCACCATCTGTTACTGGCCTTGCCATACACGCTAATGTTAGTATACCGGTGCACGGCGTTTCGTTATGGGCGTGTGGATTTTGGTAAAGATGTTGTTGTGACTGCGACACTAATCAGGATTATCACAAGGAGAAGACGGTTAGCTCATGTAGATTGACTACTTCTGCTGCACTATGTGTGCTACGTTAAACTGAGCTGCTTTAGTTATTTTTCCGCTGTACTGTAGTCTAGTGATAATGATTTTATAATCTTTTACTTGCATGAATTCTTGGTATGTACGTAGAAATTTTGATATCTGCACTGGTATAACCTATGTTGTATCCCTGCAGTGTTCGCGGTGCGGCACGTCCGGTTGTGACCGGGACGCGACGGACCGCGTCAATCGTCGGCTCGACGCAGCCGATCGGCGGTGCGCAGTCCACCTGACCGTGCGGCCGTGCTCGTGCCAAAAGATGCCTTGCGCTCGCAGTCGCGCGAAGTATCGTGGGCCGGCTGTATCAAACTGTCAAGTTTACCTGGTATTTGCACGACGCTGATGAAATCAAATCAGGTTCTGCCGAGTGGAGATGACTCTCTGTAGTGGACTGTTGAGCCGATCGAGCCGAGTCGAGGCACAAGCGAGATGGTCTCGAGAGAAAAAGCAAGGCAAGGCACGGCAGTGGCAGACACAGGGACCTGGTCCAAGGAAGTCCCCCGTCTCCTTCCATGATCTCTTATTCTGGTCAGGTCCAACGGCTACCCCGAGACAAAATCAGCATCCGATGGAAGGGACCTTTTTGCAATCAGACCCTTTAGATTCCTCAAAATTAGGTTTATTTTTCATATTCACTATTCATTTTTTTTTCACAATTCACTACACTATCCACTAACTCAGCTACAGTAAAAAAACCAACTACAATAAAAATAATCAAAAATCATCGCTAAAACGATCACCACATAAAAGAACATTTGTTTCCAAGGAATGCACAAGCCATAAGAAATGACGTCTCACAGCTAGTTTTACTACCCAACACTAAACAGCAGCTGAAATGGAAAGCTATAGTACATTAGTACTGCTAAGCGCAACGCTTGCAATGATTATATTTATGCTATACAGTTTCTCAGCTCGTTAATTTATGTGTGGGTCCAGACCTTGGATCTTTGATAGATATTTGAAAAGCGTGCAAAGTTTTGTAACTAAAAAAAAAATCCTATAGGAGTCATGCTTGTTGAAGTCATTCCCATTGTAAGGAAGTTCAATAAGAAGGATGCTTCATAAAATGTGATCGAAGAGATATACGGTTGTTTTTCCCTAAGTTGGGATATGGATGGATGATTGGACAAACCCTCAGGTTTGGTTATGCGAGCGATTTCAAGAAGATGCAGGACTCCTTTGTAAAATCAATCCAACGGTCCAGCACTCCCACCTCGTATAAACGAGTTCGCTCCCCTGCAACCCGAAGGCCGAAGCCATTCCCACACCGCCACACGGAACCCGTCCAAAGAAGCAGAGATGTTCGAGATACACAGCAAAGGGGGGATCTTCGGGATGGCCGGCTGCTGCGTCTTCCTCCGGTGGCCGTCGACCTCGCCCTCCCGCCTCGGCTACCGGTCCCTCGAGGAGGATGGAGGCGAGCTCGCCACCGGCCCGTCGCCGGCGACGGTGACAGTCGTCGTCGGGAAGGAGCGGAGGGTGTTCTTGGTGGACCAGCTCGTGCTCGACACCTACCCGTTCCGGGTGCTCCTGGAGACGGTCGTAAGGAAGGAGGAGAGGCGGGGCAAGGCCATTTTCGTCGACGTCGACGCCATCCTGTTCGAGCACATACTCTGGCTGGCCTGCCACGAGCGGTCCGTCTCGCTCCTTCAGCTCGACCTCAAGGAGATCATAGAGTTTTACTCCCAGGACGCGTGATTCTGATTCCGCCCGTCCTTGCGGCTGCATGCTGATTTCTTGATCAGATTTCCCCCCTATATTTTCCCCTTCTGTTCTTGCTAATGTGCATACTGATGATCATCTGTTACAAGTTACAACAATACTATTGGCAATGAAAATAGTGAAGCGTAAACTGGCTTGATCGCCAAATCTGATTGCCTCGCAGTTCTCTGGTTAGTTCTTGGGCTCTTGCCACGCACGTCCTTCTGAAGATTCTTGCCGGTTTCGTTAACTCTGTCTCTCATTTTCTTTTCGTTCAAAATATGTGCTCATGTACGTGGTCACCGTGATACAATTACCAAACATGCAACGCAACTAGGAAAGAAATTTTGTTCTTGTCATTTTCACTCAATTCGGTAAGAACATGTCAATACCTAGTTTGCTCAAATGTTGTATTACAATACGCTATCGCCTGAACATGACATCCAACAACTTGAACATATTGACTATTTCGTTGTCATGATGTTTGTGATCGAATCATCGAATTGTTGACTACTAGACAAAAAAAACACACACGCAACAATGTGTACATCCCGGCATGATTGGTGTCCTTAATGAGAGAAAAAAAAACGCGCTACTAGGTAAGAACATCCTTTGGTGTATACACCCGATTCCAGCTATATTTCAACTATTTATTGGCGTCAAATCAAACTTATCGTTCCCTAAACAATTCAACTAGATGCGGACACGCCGAGTAATTTCAGAGAAACGGCTGTTTGTTTTGTTGGCTATCTTTGGGTTTCTATTATCGCTCTAGTTTATGTATGGTTGTTGTTAGAAATAGGTCCATAAAATAAGATTTACTTTTTTAATTTCAAAGCATGCAAGGTTTAATACCATATTAATAAGGTAAGGTGGGGGAGACTAATTTATAAGATGGAGTCCATGTTATTTCTTGAATTATGCATATGGATGGTATAAGGATGGTTTTGGCTAATCACACACGTGCGCATGCACGTGCGTGCGTATTCACGTATTTTTAGGTGAAAATCGCGTGACCGTGCTGTGACGTGGCGCACTACTTAGCAGACTAAGTCCACCTTTATTTTTGCTGAATCGTGCATATCTCTTTCTGTTTGAATGAGATTCAAATGTTTGAATTGAGGCTTTATTGGGTTTGATGACAGGCAGTTATCAGTGGGTAAATGGCTAGTTAAATATATCAGTTACTAGTGGGTAAATAACTGTTTTAATCATATCAGTTACCAATCTGTCTATATATATATATATGCATGAAGACGTCCAGAGCATACAACCAAGAATCTCTCTGCCTCTATTCTCTTCCTCCTTGTGCTATTGTATTGCGCCATCTGAACCTCGTCGACTCTTCTTCCTAGCGTGTACCGTGAAGAAGAGGAGCGATATCTCCAAGCCATGGCTGCCATGAAGACCTGCACGGGGGCGACAATAAGGTTTCTGGACATTACACATCTACGCGACCACTCACTGCACTGCGTCATCTACGTCCTACACTGCATCGAGCCTGCACTACTTCCTCTTCTTCATTAAGCCAAACAGTAAATCGTTCGCGCGTTCGATCGACTTTTATACTGTAATATATTTCTATTTTCTTTTTCTGAAGTACAATGATTAGCCTGCTATTAGTTATGTGTTTTGCATTACTAGTTTATTGTATTTGTCTTTTAATAAGACTTAGAATTAAAATATTATCTATATTTCTGACAGTTGTCCGAATGAACCCTTTCAACATGGACAGGTGCTAGGTGAATTCCAGGCTTAAGCTCTATGATCCTTCACAACCTGGGTTTAGTGGGCTAGTTTACGAAATTAGGCCCAAGCATAACTTGGCTGTTTCTATTGGAAAATAAAACAATAAAGCTACTGTTTCCTAACATCTACAGCTTTTGGAAGAAACAAATATTCATTGATACCAACCATAGTATTTTGGTGCAGATGAACCTTTAAATTTAGGGCTGGTTAGAATAATCTTTCTGGAATATTATTCATGTAACCTTGTATTGATGTATGTAGTTGTTGCGGAACGTAGACAGCAAAAAGGCTGAAGTGTTCTAGTACTTGTCATATCAGTGTTCTCTGAGCATCTTCTGTTCCCAACCAACAAAGGTCCGGTGCCTTTGCAACCGAATTCCTTACCTGTTAAGCCCCTCTATGTACCAATCTGGCAGAAAGTATCGGAAATGCTTCAATCACAGGTGTCCACCGCTGTTGCAAGATTACTCCAAGATGTTCCTTACGTATATCTCCGGAATTCAGGTGATGAAAAATCCTTCCAATCAGAAGTTGCCAACGCGTTCTGCCGTAAAGCATACCACAATTGGTACTAGTTAATTAGGAACGAAGTACTGTAGAGAGCTAATGGCAAGTGTCTGAAATCTGCCTCACTATGCTCTCTTCTTTTAGAACGTCGCAGGAAAAGAGACCGTCTGAAACCTGCACACATCAAGGAGGAGGAGATCGATGTGGAGCTGTGGACAGGATGCATTCTTTTGCGAGCTGCAGCCATGCGTTGGGCAAGGAGAGATGCACTCGCTGTCGCCTCCAATTAGCAAGGAGGTTAGGCTGGGTGATCCCCTGAATTTTGCAGTGTTTTCCCCTTATAATCTGCACTGAGCTGGCCACACGGAGTCGCCGATTTTTTCGCCGACCAAACACGGAGCTCGCCTACCTTTCAGCTCCCGGAAAGGCAACTCAGCTCATCGCAGAGCCGTGTGAAGCGGGCGCAGATTCTCTGACAACGTCCATCCGATCGGCGATCAACGGTCCAGATTAATTCAACGTTTTTTGATTTTTCTTACTTCTAATTTTTAGCTTTTTATTTTTAACTTTTTCTAACTTTTTTCTTTTTTCTTATATTGCTTTATATTATCTGTGTTAAACTAACATATTTTTTATTTTAAAAAATATGTTAGTTTAACACAGATAATATAAAGCAATATAAGAAAAAAGAAAAAAGCTAAAAAAAGTTAAAAATTAAAAGTTAAAAATTAAAAGTAAGAAAAATCAAAAAACATTGAATTAATCTGAACCGTTGATCGCCGATCGGATGAACGTTACGAAGCAAAGTCACGTAACGTCAGAGAATCCCGGCCGGTGTGAAGCTAGCTGTGGGTGGGTCACGGCCCACAGGCTGGGTGGGCCCAGTCCTGTCCAGACGCGTCGATACATCACCAGCTGCAGACGCGTGGTGTGCAACGGGTACTACAAGTATAACGTCTCAGTGTGACTCGCAGTCCTACTTAAGATAGATTAGTCCCAAAGCTATGTCTAAAGTGGAGGCCTACTGTTAGCTAATTACCAGCTGGGTGTGGAGGATTTTGTTTGTTCGTCAATTAAGTACAGCTTATCTTTTTCTTGCCCCCAGTCTCCACACATTTTTACCTCCAAGACAAGCTCAGCACTGCACTGCCTGCTGAACTCGCACCACAGCTCCTGCAGCGAGACAAGAGGACAGGAACTCAGGAAGAGAACAATAGAGAGAGAGAGAGAGAGAGATCATCCATGGAGAACCTCAAGGAGGTAAGAGCAATTTCCTACGAACAAATCGATCCTTGTTGTCTCCCCTGTTTCTTGAAGAGTCCACGGATTCTTTTCTCTGATCCATTCTGCGGAAGCTTAAACATTTCGCTGCGTGCGTGGAGCAGCAGCAGGGGCAGGGGGCGGCGGGCGTGAACGGGTGGATGACGGTGCCGGCGTTCGGGGACTGGGACATGAAGAACGGCGCGCTGCCGGACTACTCCATGGACTTCTCCAAGATCCGCGAGATGCGCAAGCAGAACAAGAAGGAGCTCTCCCGCGCCAGCCTCGGCGGCGACGACGACCTCCTAGCTCATCAGCAGCACAAGCCCGCCCAGGCCCAGGCCCAGCCCAAGCTCGCCAACGACCACCGCCCGCCGCTCCACGGCCGCGACGACTCTCCAACGGTAAGCTCGTCTTCATCATTTACTGGTCGACTTAATTTGCTATGACTATGAGAAGTCATCACTTTGTTGTCACCTAACGGCCCAAGAGAGTTCCCAAGCCCCATTTCAGGATCACAATATTTCCATTTGATTCGTTTGATCTTAGCTGAATCGTGTAGTATTAACTGGTGTAGTGTAGACTGTAAAGATTTGATCTTTCTGTTGTTTGATACGAGTACAGACTGACGTTAACTAGTACTGACAAGTTAAATTATTAAAGGCGAAAACATATAAAAACCAGCAAGTGGCAAAACCAGTTCTTGGATGTAGCATTGACGCATGTAAAACAACACATATCCATAACACTTCAGTAAGCAGCTCCACTGTAGAAGCTCTATTCTCTATCACTGAAACAATATCTTAATCACAAAGTTAGCGAACAGCAGCCGCATGATGTTTTGCCTAGTCAAACTCATATTCCAAAGCATGGATAATTTTACCGTGGACGGTGGATCAGAGCATTCGAATGTGGGGACTGTAACTTGCATCTGCAAGTAGCAGTACCGATGTTTGGATTGGAGTACCACTAGTTAATGTCTTGGACAAACGTTTTCATGTAGTAACTCAAAGAGGCTTGGAAGGAAAAAAAACCAAGGGGTGTAAGGGCTTCCTCAGTACAGGTTACTACATGCTGATAGCCATTCTGTAACTCTGCATTTGCCTGATGATTCTCCTAAGTTCTAGCTCTTGCTGCGACAAGTTGTAGACTAAAAAAAGGAGAGGAAAAGAATTGTGGGCATTGAAATTTTGGAACGCCTTCTGGATGTATGGTTTAGAAGAAATCATGTGAAAGGTGTAAACACATCTTCTGAATTAGAATTAACGAGAGTAAACAGATCAACAGATATATGATTAAGGAAATTTAGATGATAGTGTTATGATGGGCCCTATCCAAGTCTATGCCCTTGTCCTGTAGCCGCATTGACAATGGAGTTGGTTCAACAGCTATAGGTAGGTCGGCGAATATATGAAGCCATATCACCGGCCATTCCAACTTTATGCATGTAGTGCTTTGTCACAACTCACAACTGATTGGCAAGGAGAAATCATCTTATTTCGTTAATCAGATGCCCATATCCCCATATATGTATGCCTCTAAAAGGCTGTACTGATATGCATTATGTCATTGTCCATAGGACACCTAAATATGTTAAGAATCTTGATGGACAAAAGATGATTAGAGGGAACTAGTAGTTAGTTGAGTCAGGTTAAGAGGATAAGCAGCCTGTAGACTGTAGATGTGATAACAGTGGCAAAATACGGTTGAAGAAACTGAGGATTAGTTACCAACTACCTAGTACAGTTGGTACAAGTTGGTCATCTTGGTACAATTTCTATTTGCTTATGCTGTTGCTTATGAGTAATGACAATGGAGAAATTAACTGCCAATAAAGCTTGTGTCCACATGTCAGTCAGTTCCTTTCTCAAGACATAGCATGACATATAACATTCAGAATTGCAATCCTGTCACTGTCCGATACTCAGAAGTGCAAGTACTTTTGATGCATAACATATGAAATTGCACATTTACTGATTTGCAAAAATGGTTGCATGATGAGCTTAAACTTCACTATGTGTCGTAATTTTGTTGTATAAAATTGATTGATGCCTGTGAGTACTGACCTGGAATTGTTCATGCAGGGAAGGAAGAAGTTCCTGAGCTACTTCCAGTACTGCTGTATCAAGGCCTGAAGAACTGATACCACTGCCTGTGTCGTGTCGCAGCACAGAACAGCTGAGCAGATTTAGTTTAGGCTTCTTTGGTTTTGTTAAAAGTTTGCAAAAATGTGTAATATATTCGTCCTGATGCTTTATGCACTGGTCTTCTTAGAGAACAAACCGATTTATGAGGGGAAATACTGCTTGCAAGTTGAGGTACAGTGCTACCTTGTAATATATTGAAGGAGAAATGGCATTTTGTATTTTTGTCAGATTGAAGGCATGGTCAATTTGGACTGGTTCAGTAATCATGAACAAAAATATAACATTCACTTATCATGATAACTAACATCACTATATGTTCTACTGTGCTTGAAAGGTATTTCGAGGTAGTAGCACTTTTGGCAAAGGGTACTTTGGGGATGAGATTTGTGTTAAAATAGGTAATAACCCCAAATCCTTTTTTTTTGCCTCGTTGTTTTCAACTTTTTAGCCAACAATCACTGTTAATTAGATTAAAAGTTATAAGCCGTAGCCAAAACAACAGACCCTCGTTTCCTCATTCTTTGGAGGAATGTTCCCTTCTTTGTTAGTTCGTGTTCCCCTCCACTCTAAGGAATCATCCCCTAGTCTCTCTTCATTTCAGCACCACGGATGGAGCCAGCGTATATGCGACAGTAACACAAGGATGTTGGCACAGGATTTTTGTAAATCGCCATTAGACAGAAAACTATGTAAATTACGTTTAGATGATCACCTGGTTTCAATCTGATTTACCAAGCTGCGAGGACAGGAAGGATATGATTAATTCAACGTGTAGGTTCTTATCATTCATGATTCAACGTGTAGGAAGAATATGATTAATTCACTACTCTCGGTACAGTTTAGTGAATTGTATATTCATGATTCAACGTGTAGGTGCTTATCATTTCCTCCTGCTGGTGCTACCATTGTGAGCCTTCCGCCATTGACTAGCTCCATTGTGGAATCTCTGGTTTCCCTTGGTTAGTTGTTTAGATGGACAAGTCCTTCCATGAAGGATACGATGAAGGAATGTACTAAATCAATGGATTTTACAACTTAACGACGTATCCTAGTAATTTTGGTGGGGAAACAAATTATCTATCTAGCCCTACGCATCATTTCTAAGCTAGTACTTGCCCCACGACTTGAGTATTTTCTCATAGGTGTCTCTTGTCTTAGACCTTAGACCGTTGGATTGATCAAATGAACGGACCTCATCACTTGCAAGCATAGTAGAACATCAGATTGCAGGCCCGGCGGTCCGACCGGTGGCCTCAAGCTCCGCCACTGGCACTGCCCGATTCAAATACTCTTGTGTAAGCTTGCTTGGGCGAGCGATTATTTCGTCACCCACGAGAGTAGAGATGGCAACGGGTATATATCGACTGGGTATAGCCACCTCATACTCGCACCTGAAAGATAAAACTCTATCCGCTACGATACCCGTATCCGCACACGGATATAGAAACTTACCCATACCCGCACTCACGCGGGTATTTGTACCCGACGGATAACCCATAACCGATAGCACAAAGTGACAAGTATGGATTTCTGTTCTCACGGATTTCACACAACTGACAGACACAAAGTGAATAAGGCACAAAGTGGACAAATATGACTAAATAAAAGCAAGACATAGACCACCAAATCTCCAAGACAGAGTACATCACAGACATAGAAGTTTTTGACTCAAATATAGCACCAGGCAGGCATAGAAGTTTTTGACATGAGCCGCCGGGTATATTTTACCCACGGGTATATTTTACCGCGGATACGCACGTGTCATGTACTTTTCAGTTAAATATATTATTCAGCTGGAAAGAGTTATTGAGCCGCATCAAACATTGCCAGGTGAACTCATTCCAAACTAAATATAATGTTGTTATTAATAAGAATAGAATACTACCTCATGTCATTAAATGGTGCATTCTTAGGTTTGTCGATGGCAAAGCAATGGAGACGCAAAATAGAGAGGAAAACCACATTAGGTGTCAAAGACATGAAGGAAGAAAGCTCATTCAGTGGGAGAGCAAAAGGGAGAAGACCACCTTTGAGAATAATCAATCTATTGAACTTTGTTCGAGTTTATCATTGTTGCTGAAATTCCATGAGGGAATTAGGAGTGTTCTTCAATCAAGATCGTTCAGCCTTTCCGCTGGGAACTGGGTGCACGATAGATCTTCGCTTGGTGGTCGGCGAAATCGACGCGAGTGTGTTTTGGCGGATTAAAGAGTGTTCGTCCCTTGCATTGGCATTGGAGGATCATTGCGATTCAACAAGACTCCCGCGAGTATCCATCCTACGTCGAGAAGATCGGGCGACCCCGTATCATCTGGTATCAGAGCGCGGTTTACTCGGTAGGATCTTATCCCTTTACTTTTAGATTGATTTATTTCTGTCCTATAGTTCAATAAACCGAAAATTGCAACAAAAAAAAATCCAAACCCTAGTTTCACATCTGTTATTTTCGTGAGTTTTATTAAGTTTTGATCCATTAGAAATTTTGTTTACGTGCTGATCTTAGTGTCCTTTTGCGTTGCTTAATCGTTGTTATTTTAAACTCTTGAAAATCCGCTAGTTGATCTTTCAATTAGCATCCAAAAAAGTAGATTCAATTTACTTTTTCAAATCTTGTTCTAGCTGTCCACATATGATCTTTACACATCTTGAAAGAATATCACATCCGAATATATCTGGGTTTCCTTTTTCTTGATTGATTTGGCCACAAGAATCTTAGTTGCACATATTCAGATCTTCACTTAAATCCTTTGAACCTTGAGACTAGTCTTTGATAATTGCTTTAGGGCTGTTCTAGAATTATCTACATTCTTTGAACAACTTTGGACTTACGAACAATTAAACCTAGTTCGGCCTTGAGTATAAAAAAAAGAGCCAAAAAAAAAGAAGACAGCCAATTGAAAAAAAGAGAGCAACGGCTTGAGCAAAAAAAAAAGAAAGAAAGAAAGAAAGCATTGGCCGAATTTGGGTGAGTTAATCTTAGTCCATAAATTAAGATTGTGTATTTAATTTCTTTGGACAATCTTGTGCCCTCAAATTCATATTATTGCAATTGGCTAGCGTCTCTCCTAGTACTTGGTGCAAAATGAGCTAATATTCCCGATTGTTTCCTTTAGCTCATTCCTTTTGTTTGCATTGAGTCACATTGATCATTGCGTGTGCGTTCATATACTTCACTTATATCATTTGGATCGGCACATAGGCAATATTTTCTAGTTTGGATTATTACTTAATTTTACAATATCGTGAAATTCAGATTGTGTAGGATAAATATTTCCTAACCAAACTCCACAAAATATCCTTTGTCGTGCAATTGTGAATCACTTTTAAATCCGCTTGATCATCACTTGCTATTGTAGCCACCACCAAGTGTAAGTTTCTTTTTGGCCTCAATTCACTTCGGAAAGGTAAGAACTTACTTGGTGAGGAAAAAGTGAGATAGTGTGAACTCCACATATCGAATATATGTTATGGTATTTGTGCGTTCTTTGTGCCACTAATCATGACAGGTAGAGACGATAATATGGAAGAGAAACATACCCCGGTGGATCGTTTTCAATTCCACACTTTGAGAGGAACTTTGCGCAATGAGTTCACCACCACTTCTTCCACCTTGAAAGCGCAACTCAAGACCAAGATGAACAATTTCGCACAAGATATGCGCATTGAATTCAATCATCAAATGAAAGTGTTACGCTTGAACATCGTGAATGATGTTATGCGGGCACTTCATCCACAACAAGTCGAAGATAGCTTTAATTCTTTCTATGGTAATGAAGATCCAGAGGAGTATCTTGAGTGGGAATGGCGAATGGAGAAAGTATTTAGATTTCAAAAGCTTCCCAAAGCCCAAGAGGTGATGTGTGCCACTAGAGAATTTGAAGATTATGCTTATAGTTGGTGGCATCAACAATCTGGAAACGAATTTATTAAATCTTGGTCAGATTTGAAGGCACTCATGAGGAGAGAATTTGTGCCACCCTATTATGCACAGGGATTGCTTCGCTATTTGGAGAGTATCACACAAGGGAGTAATACAGTGCAAGAATATTATTTTAAGCTACAAGATGCATTACGTCGAGCCGGTGTCATTAGTGAACTACAAAAGAAGACATACTTCAAAAGAGGATTGAATTCTAAGATTGCCGCTACAATTCAACATAAATATTTTGGTAGTGTGCAAGATCTTGTGAATTGTGCTATTCAAGAGGAGAAGAGACTTATGGAGAGACGTACACCACAGTTTTCTCCCAGTCCATACTTCAATTCTGCTGCCTCTACTAGTGTGACACATGAGAAGATGACCGAGTATGGGACTTTCCCTTCGGTCAAGGAGATATATAGTATTCCAAAACTACATATAGCTCCTAAGATATACCATAACCTATGTGAGGATGAGAACCACATAGCCAAATTGAGTGAGAGTGATAAAAAGACTGAGCTGTGTGATTCCACCATATGTGAGGTTGAGAACATCCAAATTGAGAGTGTGAGAGAGACATAAAAAGAAAAGAGAGAAGTAGAAGATAGACAAAGTGAGGATGCATCTGAAACTAACACATTAATATCTACTTCTAGTGTTGTTTCTCACATTGTGCAGGTTGACATTAAAGATGAAGAATTAAACATTCAACAACCGGCACCTTTGAAGCCAAATAAGGAGGAGATAACCACGGGAAGGGATAAAGTGTTTGCTGCCCCGAGGGTACATCCTAACAATTTTAAACCCCCAGCACCTACATCATCTGAGAAGGACGATAAAGGTAACAATAGTGGTGCTGAATTTAGTTATGCAAAGATGAGTAATTTTGAGAGCTCATATGATCAACTAAAAACTCCATGTTCTGAAATTTCTTTGCACAATTTACATAATGTGGAATTGATTACTCATAAAGAAGTTCTTAATAGAATATCTCCTAATGATTCTTTGTGTTATATCATGTTTGATGATCCTAGAGAGCTATCTAGTGTGATTTATAATGTTGTTGAAATTTCAAGTTCAAAATCACTAGTTAGTACCTATGCCTACACATATAAGTTCAATTTGATTGGAGATTATGGTGTAGATAACAAATTTTATGTTCACAGAATTTGTATTACATGTGATAAGCTTACAGAATTGAAATCGCATATTATGGATAAACAATCTTTTATGCTATGTTATGATCACAATGAGATTAATTTCAACAATTGCACGTACTGTTTACAAAGATTTCATAAGTCTACTTGTTCGATCTTTAATGTACAACCATGTAAAAATAATCAGAGTAGCGCAGTTGAAACATGGAGGCTGCTCAAAATTTTCTTTCCTATGTATGAACAAATAAATCTGATTTTCCCCATTAATGATTTGTCTATAGAAAAGTCGAGGATCCATCCTACGTTGAGAGGATCATTGCGATTCAACAAGACTCCCGCGAGTATCCATCCTACGTTGAGAAGATCGGGCGACCCCGTATCAGTACCTGTTTTACCCGATGGGTAGAGGTTTTTGCACATTAGTATACCCATAGGTGAAGATATCTTTCTATGTTCACCTTCTTATCGGGTAAAATCTATCGGGTATTCGGATTTCGGGTATCCATTGCTATCTCTACACGAAAGCCTAGTGCCTCAAACTTGGAAGGATGTTTTGAGCATAAAGGTCCCTGAACAACAGCGTTGATTATAAGACGGCAGAGTTAGTAATCCTAGAACATTCTAGAAAACGTTACTAACCTAGATTGCTGAATGGCCTCCTGGGCAGTTATGCCCGGCAACGGCAAGAACTCAATTCACATCAACCTCCTTGTTCTCATTCTTCTTGTCCGGCAGAAATCAAGTAAGGCAAAATAGCAAGTCAGCAGTTCTACTGGGTATTGATCATGGATTTCCGAAGAACTGACGATGATTGAAGCAACTGGGGAAGAAATAGATCGAACACACAATCAGTCAGCCAAGGTTAGCTCAATTCCTTAACACCAAATCCAAGAACAGGCACAAGAACCGAACAGCGTAGACATGGTATACGGCCGAAAGAGCCGGGAGACGAAGAGACGGAGGAGCAACGCGTAGACGGCCGTGTGCTTGTACGCGCGCACGAGGAAACAACCCCCGTCCCCGTTGTTGGAACAGCTCGATCGCCGCGGCGGCTTGAAGCGCGCGGTTGGGCAGGAGATCCGATCCCGAGGACACGCACACGGCACACACTCCTGCGCAGTGGATGCATGAACGCGTGTGCCGCGCCCGAGTGAGCGTCGCATTGTGATTTATGCCATGGTCGCCGCGCTCGCCTATCATTCGCTTAAACGTTTTTTTATTATAATTAATTTATTTTTACTATAGTTAAGTTAATTTATTTAATATAATTAAAATTTTAAAAAGTAAAAATTATGTTAGCCTGTCACGGATAATACATAGAAATACAAAAAAAGATAAAAAAAACCCAAAAACAAAAAAAACAAAAAATGAAATTAATGAATAGTAAAAAAGTAGAAAGTCAAAAGCTAAATTAAGTGGTGCCGAAGTGCCTTCCGCAACTTCGCAAAAAAAAAAAGTTGAGACGAGTGTCCTCAATTGCCCAGTTTCGGGGTGGAGCGCTCGTTTTAGCGATGGTTTCTGATTTTTAGTTGAAATTTCACTGTAGCGACTTTTTTACTGTAGCTGATTTGGTTTTTTAGACATAATTAATTTAAAAAAATGTAAAAAAATATGTTAACCCATTAGGGACAATACAAAGTAACACAGGAAAAAAATACAAAAAAACCTAAAATATCTAAAAAATTCAGAAAAAAACGAAATACTGAATAGTGAAAAAAGAAGCTAGAAGCTGAAGCCGAAAAAAAGTCGAAACGAGCGGGGCCTTAACGAGAAATTAAATAGCTAGTTGGAATTACTTTGAAACTAGCAAGTCCTAAGGTGCAACGTATACTGTTATAAATACTGCAACTCAAATATACACAAGATGCAGTCTCAAAAAAAAAAGGAAACATGTCACGAAGAGAAGGTCTGTCAAATGATTCAGCTGGACGCATTTGCTAATCGTTCAAAAGTTCAGGGTTTGAAGACAATTCAAAACTGAAACTTCACGGTGAAGTTTCAGTTTTGAATTGTCTTCAAAAACCTAGTAGTGCTATATTTCTGGAAGGAATTTTATTGGAAGTGGGCCTCACGGTGAGGCCGAGGCCCACTTGCCAGTCTCTCAGAAATCCGAAGGTTGCAGGGCTCCAAATAGGAAAACAGAAAAAAAAAAGGGAAATCCCTGCACCCACACACAACTACTCATCGAGATAGGAAGACAATGGTGGGCCGGAAGCCGCTCCGCCGGCGCCGTGCGGACCCGCCGCCGCCGCCTCAGTCCTTCGGTGCCACGGCACGGCCAACGTCCCCTCGCTCCTCCACTTCCGCCGCCGCTGTCGCTGCTGACCTGGACGAGCTGCTCCTCACGGCCCCGCCGCCGTCGGCATCGGAGCCCCGGAGCTTCCCGTACGCGGTGAAGCAGCAGTGCTGGGAGAAGGCGGAGAGGGTGCACGGGCGCGACCCGGAGAGGTGGCGCCGCGACGCGCTCGGCAACGTCGTCTTCCGCAAGCTCGTCGGCTGCCCCGGCTGCCTCTGCCACGACTACGACCACGTCGTGCCCTACTCAAAGGTCCCAACACCAATTCCAAGCCCAAACCAGTTACTGATAAACTGCTCATGGTGTTTGCTTGATGCGTGGTGATGCGAATTGCGAAAGCCGGGAAATTCCAGTGTTTCCTGGAGAGTAATACAGCTTTGACGCTACGAGACTCGCTAGCGCTTTTCATCTGACTAATTTTAGTGTTTTTACATGATATGTGGTTTTGTGTCATGTGTTATATGACTGATCCTTTGAAATTGACAGGGCGGGAAGAGCACATTGGAGAACTGCCAGATTTTGCAGGTACAGGCATCTATTCCCTGTTCGATCACTCCACTGTTTACCCAAAAATGTGCTATGTTTAGAGCAAGATAATGGGGACTGGTTGGTGCTTCTAGGCAATTGAGAGAACTGAACTTCCTACATCATTCCAACCTGTTTGCATGTTGTTTGTGCAAGTGTGCTTTCTTCAGCCACAGATCTATCAAACTAGTTGTTCATTGTTTTACAGTTACTAATAATGTTGAAACTTGTCTCCAGTGTGTTATCTTGTTGGAAAAAAATACGGCAAGTAGTGTGATTACTGTGATGCGTACCAGTTCATTTTACAAGGCACGACTGATGTATCGTCCCTGCTTGCAGGCTACTGTGAATCGATCTAAAGGGAACAAAACTGAGATATCCAAATCTGAACTCGTACAGAAGAGTGCATATTGTAGGGTTTCAGGTAAGTAATGTCTATGTTAAATGAGCCTGCTGCCTTTAGTGAAGCAGTCACTGAGCACAGTATTTAAATTATTCAGGTACCTGACTTGCTAAGTAACTCTGTCTGATATCTGCAGGACGTGATATGGATCTTCTTGAACTCTCAGCCTATGGGAATGTCCGACGAGGGCCAGATTCAGGGGGCTGCAAAATCCAATGAAGATGGGGGATATATCTGAAGAGAAAATGTTAATCAGTTTCGAGTGGTTGCCTCAAATATGGAAAGAGAAGGCTTGGTTGATGGTTGTGTCAGATATGTTTAATTATTTGTCTGTAATTTGATACTTCAAGTGATTTATCTGAGAAAAGGAATATCTGCTATTTTGGAACCCAACATCATTTGTGTTCAGTACCTTTTCTTGTTACTCCAGTCCTATAGCATGGAATTTTTACTATCATATGATTTATCTGGAAATACTAATGAGAGAAAAAACTATACATAGGAAGAATGTTCAATATGATATAATGTTCAAATTCAGATAAGTGACAGCTGACAATTTGTGTGTTCGGTTTTAATATTTGCGATATTGTATACTCTTATAGACTTCTGGTGACTTCTTTTCTTAAATACTTCATCAATGTCATCAAGTAGTTGAGAAGCTTTTTTGCAATTGCCATCCACTTTCCGCAATGATTGACCATCAGGAATGTTATTGAGTTGTCATCTTAGTTGTGCTTGACAGGTTGATGGCCAAAAATTCCAAATCCTGATTTAGGGCCCTTTTTTGTATGCAATACCTGAGTTCAAAAGTGTGGTCAGCGCAAATGTGTATCGATGCATTTGCTTTAATTGCGATATCACATTTGTGCCCACTTCTCCCACTTTTCTGCATATAGGATTGTGTACACAGATACTGAAATCTTTCCACGCGAATTGATTGGGCTAACGTTTGTATCCACAGATGTATGAGTGGATGAGGAAGCATGGAGATGTATGACCTTAATTCGCAACTCACAAATGATGCAATATCCAGATCTAAGGCATGATGATGCCACTAAAGCGACAATGACTGGTTATGTTGAGATTTTTTTTTGGTACAGCCTGAAATCTTTACATTTTTACACTGCTTTTGAAACTTCAAACCTGAGTACGATTTAACGCCAGTATCTGAATCGGCGCATAGTGTAATTAATATCATGTTTTCTATAATTTGAAATACGCAGAATGACAATTTGTTGTATTGCTGTCATTTTCTAATAGTGTAAATAGACCTGTTCTTCATATGTTAAAGATAGTCAACTATTCATCGCATATTTGTGTTTCACATGTTTATTGATTGTTGGTATATTAAATTAATTCATCAAGAGACCATTGTTGACATCCATGCCGCATGAATCTCTGTGCCACATGTATTTCACTGTTTAAAATTTAGGTCTGAATCTCACATGCTAATTTGTTTTTACCTTTAAAAAGAAATATGCTATGATATTATCCCCCAAATTTATCACCGTTAGCTACCAAAATTAACGGTGCACTACACAGTGCTGGAAAGACCAGTGGTAAAGGTTTGGCTAATGGCCAGTTTCCATATTACCTGGCAAGTACGAGGATTAGATAAACTGGACAAGCCCCCAAGTTATAGGCAAGTTACACCTTTCTCAGCCAACCATAGAATTGTTTCATATGTTATATGAAAACATGGGGAAAACTATGAACCACTTAGTTTTGTGAAGTCCCAATTCTTAGCCCAGGTAATTTTGGGGTTAGCATAAAAATCTAACCTAGCTCTACATGGACCTCGCTAGAAACTTGTATAGGCCATCTGATGTTCCAGATCTAGAAGAACTTTCGGAATGATAATACACTCTAATAATACTAAAAAGGCAAACTTCACATTTTATTTTCATTTTTTATTGTTCATGCATAGATAAATATGGAATTAAAATATTTATAAATAGCATTTTCTGGGTTTTCAAGTGAGTCATCAGCTTGCTTGGTATGTTTACGTCCATGGTGGGTAGGTTGACATCTCATTATCATAGATCTTTTCCTTTTCCTTTTATTTTTCGTTTGTTATTAAGCTTGACTTCATGCATAAAATAGTATTCAAAAGCAAGTATGATGAGTTTGTTAAATACTTAGTGTGGACTGGAAAGTAGGTATTCTCCTAGTGACCAGTGTGTCCACTTTAGCACTCTAGTGCAACTTTTGCTTACTTGCCTTTGATGGGAAAGTGCACTACGAAAGTTTGCTAAAGTTAATGTCCTTAATGTTTTAGCTGCCAATGATGTGTAGACACCAAAAAGGCAACTGCTTATTGGGTTTGACCTTCCAATGTCAAAATGGATTGTTTTACTTGTTTCATGGCCGAAAGTCACAAGGATAGACATGGTGTGCGCCCAATGCTTGAGAAAATATGGTTATTTTCCTGTCACATTGTATTAAGAAAAAAGAGACATTTTTCAACACGTTATACTAATGATGTGTTCTCACCACCAGAACACTGTTGAAAGAGGAAAAATGGTCAGAACTCAGAAGATCGATCCTCAGAAGTATGCTAGTTAGAAAAGCTTTAAGCTTTATGCTTTCTGTTTTCTGTTTTCTTTCCAAAGTTTATTTTTCAATTTTTGATTATGTCTTGACTTGAGTTATTTTGGAAGGGAACGGAGATGTATTTTTTTTATTTGTTCTGATAATAGACAGGAAATAAGATGCACATTGGAGTTTTATTAAAGGTCAAACATGCTGGTTTATTAAATTGGTTGACAATGGTGTAAGTGGAAGTGGCACTACAAGATGTCAATGGCTGAAAAGCAGGATGAATGGTGGTAATAATGCATGATTTGAAAACATTTCAAAGCTGGGGTGTTTCCTAACAAATAGGAAATTTTGTTTAGTAGTATCTACCAGTCTATGTTTCCTGAAATGATCTGTAGAACTTTTTGTTCATATTTATGCATACATATGTCTGCAAATCAGAAATACTGTAAACAAACTTGTCTGTGTCATAACACATAAGGTGCAAAACTAATTACTAAATATGAAACTATCCATATTTTAGATAGTACTTCTTTGATATTTTATGAATTCTAGAAAATGGAATTTCACCATTCTACCAGTTTCTTCTTTAGTTATTCTACAGAAACGATCTCCTTTCGCTTATTCAGAAATTACTCCTGTCTGAACCTGATGTTTCTTCCTGATCACATGATAACATGTTGAATACTGACATACACCTATCAGATATTCACATGAGAACCTGCATGAACTTAAACTTTCTTTTTTGTGCTCATCTTTTCTTGTTGGTTAGATTTTTTCTGCAGGACAGTTGGCAGTATGTGTGAAGGAGATAATATATTCCGCTCTCGCATTTAAGGTCAGTGGGACATGCAGTACCTGTCTATCGCTTTCCTTCTTTCTTCCGTGTCTTCCTCCACTTTTTACGTCACTTTCATGATCCAATTATCTCAATTAAAAAGAGGAAAGAAACAAAGAAAAGAAATGGAGAAAGAAAGATGTGTAAAGGAACCAATAAATCAGGTACTGCTTGTACTGTCCCTGCAAATTCTGGTACCAGAAGAAATAGACAAATGGACTAGTTTTCTACACTAGAATCAGACAACAACCAATTGTTCAGACTTCAGATACTATTGCAGAAAGAAATCTTTTGAGCCAAATATTTCAGTCATTATATTATTTATCTACAAATACGGGAACTTCCTATCTTTCCCCAACCCAAATAGCTATCTACAGGTTATCTAATGCAGCTACAGGATCCGGTTGTAGCTATGTTGTACACTCCATTTCCCATACCTAGTTTACAATGCTCTAATGTACAAAAATTCAGCTGTATCACGCTACATGGTCTTTATAGCAGCAGAAGGCAGCATGAAAAAAAATTCCAGATGATGCTCATGATCCCTCTTGGAAGGTCACTGAGCGCGATAATGCGGCTGGGTTCCCCTGCAAGAACGGTAAGCTATTGATCACTGTGTGAGTTGCCGTCTTTGCCTTGCCCTTCGGCTCAAAAATCCCTGCAAGCTTACACCCTCTGCCATCATCTGTCCCCACCTTGTCGCCCTTGATCCCAATAAGGGACCAGATAGAGCTCCTGGCCAGCTCATCTGCGTCGTCGATCCGGACTGTCTTCGGTACCCACACCTTGCCATTACCCTTGGCATCTCCTTCCTCATCACCATCTCTAGGGTGCTTTCCTAATTTGAAGCAATTGGACATTGTGGATACTGGAGAAGCAGCACCAGGCGATGTGCTAGATTGAGACTGGGACTGCGGCGGCCATGGAGTGTTCCAAGCTCCCGGAACCATGCAGCCCCAGTAAGCAGCAGCAGCTGGATAGAACGGAATTGCTATGCTTGAGGTGTAATAGGCAGGTGATGGTGCACAACTGAAAGGCCACATGGTTCCCCCGTTCATGCATGGATGCTGAGCAACATTTGTGGATTTATCTGGTGTAACTCTCTCCTTTAAGTTCACTTGCTTCGGGTCTTCTCCCTTTGCCAATCCTTCAGCACAAGACCCTACTGACAGGTCATCGGTGTTCTTGATCCGGGTTATCGGGATGAGCTTCTCCTTTAGGTGCTTCATTTGCTCTGTGAGGTCTAAGGTGGATGTGTCAGAGCCGAAGCTCAGCACTGTGCCGTTGGTTTTGACTGGGGTGCAGAGAGGATCACCAGGTAGAGCAGCCCTGACCCTCCGAAGGAAGTGGGAAGCGGCTGACGCACTCTTGCTCTTGCGGCGACCTGCACCCACGGGCATGTTGCGCATGGCGCCACCAGCCGTCCAGTACCTCTGGCAATTCTTGCAGAAGTGGCGCGGCTGGTTGATGTTATAGTTGTTGTAGTAGCAGAATTTGGTGTCCATGCTGCTACACCGGGGGCACGGTAGGATCTTGTCAGGCTTCTTCAGCCTCTCCTTCTGGTTGGCCGTGTCACCCTGTTGTTGTTGTTGTTGATCTGCTGATGAGTTCTTGACAGCAGATGAGTCCTCGGTGTCGGCAACCTCTGGCTGTGGAGGTGAACCTGTGGAGTCCTGAGGGATGTTCTCTTGTACTTTCGGTTCAGTCGTGCTGCTGCCACTGTGTTGAAGGTCCTGGAACCATGCAGAGAATCTTTGCTGAGTTCATGGATAGATTTAAATTTGCAATTTTATTGTTGGGAATTAGAAGTTTACACCCACAGGGAATACTTGGGTTATTGCATCTGTGAGATCTGTGACTGCACTTGCTTTCCCCAATTCTTAAGTGTAATTTCGGACAAAGTTTGCTTCTTGTTTCAATTCTAATCTTTTGCCGACCCAGTTCTACATCTATTATAAATTTCTAACAGCAGAGCACGGTGATGTAATTCACAGTGTATTATATAGCCCACATGTTCTGAACTCTAGCTTATGAAAAGAAACTAGTGTGCTGTAATTTGTAATAATTGATCTAGCTCAGATGCATCTGAACTTCTGGAGTCCAGTAGGTTAAGAAAAGATATAGCTGCTTTCAGCAAGAATCCTTGGAGGCAGTGCGAAAAGTTCCAATCAAAAAAGACAACATAGCTAGAAAACCTTCAAATTTTCAGATGTCTGTTCATATTGGCTGCGGACTTTTAGCTGAAAATAAATAGTAGTAGCTTATAAAAAAAAGATGTGCGGTGGGAAGGTGAGGAGAGATATATACGTGAGACGAGAGTGAGAGAAGTGGTGTGTGATGTGTAGCTTATCCTTGGAGTAAGATGGAGCGAGAGAAGTGGTAAAATATTTTTGGGAAGCTGGGTATTCATATTGGGCACTGTCAGGCCCTAAATCCTATAGTAGAAGCTGCTATTAAAAGAACAGCGTAAACACTGTTATTATCCTTGAAGAGAACGTAAAAAGAAGAAACTTTGGACAATTCTCTTGCTGATGGAAGCTAAACAAACCTACTTACATTGATATCTCCCAAAATAGTCAAGAGAAAAAATGGAGAGGAGAGGAAATTGAACACCTGAAACCTTAAGGGAACAACTTCAAGGCATGTGCAATCGGATTATACTAACTGTTCTCCCTATTGCCCATGACCAAATCCAAACCAAAGGAACAGCCTCTAAAATCACCACCTCCCAAGCTCAGCAAACCGATCGAATCCCCCCAATTTGACCGCCCTTTCGGCAAATCAAATACCCAATTCTGATTGTGTACCATGGCCAGATCACAGCACCCAAGCTCGAACCACTCTCACGTCAATTCCAAGGCCCCAACCGATATATAAAACACCAACCTTATCGGCGTCCGTCGCGGGGACGATGGTCTTCCCGAACAGCTTGATCAGGCAGTCCCCTCCTCCTCCTGCTGCCGCCCTGCACGCCACCATCTCTCCGTCCTCACTCACCAGCCACCCGCTGTCCTGCAAAACTGTTCTGTCTTCTGGGCTATTTCTTTGGTTCTTGCTTGTGTTGTTGGATTTTTCTCGGACTGGTACTGTATTATACTTGCAGACAGCAAGTAGGCGGCAACGATGCTACGGGTTCATACGGGAGATTGGGATTTTTGATTTCTTGGACTTGCTCCGGATCGATGGGATTTGGGATAGTTTTAAGGAGGGCCGCGGGGGGGCACGTAGGCAGGGTGCGAGGGGTCGAGAGCCACAAGTTGGATTTGTGGCCTCAGGGGTGCGTTTTTTGATTCTCTCCGCGCATCTCCCTTTTGCCCCTAGGTCCCTCTCAAATCCTTCATTGCCGACATGCACAGCTCTCTTTTTTTCCTTCTTTTTGGCTTGGTGAGTGTTTGTTGCTACATGAAAATTGCTTGGTCGATGACCGGAAAGAAGTTGTTTTCGCATGCCCAAATGTATGGCATGATCAACAGTTTGGCTTTGTTCAGATAGATGTCACGGATGCGCTACAGGAGCATGACCAAACTTTGGTCGATGTTTCAAGTTTGAGGAAATTTGGAGTTCACAAAATAGCGCCCTTGATTTGGGCAAAAAAAAAAAAAAAGGCTGGCCTGAGTTTAGTAACTGACTAATGGGCCTTGTTGTGGTGTCGTGACAAACAATGCACATGGGTACTTCGGGGGTTTGTAAAGAGTGTCCACAGCCTAAAACTCAAGTAGGAGAGTTGTGTAGCTTATGCTCAATCTCAGCTTAAATCTATTTTATATATTCAAAGTGCTCTTTCTCCTCGTAGTGCCTTATGGTTTATATTTATAGTCATGAGAGAAATTGTTTACATAAATATCCTATTCGGGTCTTCACTATTAAGGTCAAATATGTTCTTTCGCTGACGTGGTCTTAGTGGGTTTGCCTTTTAGTTACACATGTAATAGGTCATTTGGCTTGGTGGGCTGACTGGGTCTAGATGGATGTCACTCCTCTAACACGCCTCTTTGATTTGCAGGATTCTAAAAATGCAAGAACAGTAAAATTATAGTAATATGATAGGAATGTATATGCAAAATAGAAGTTTGGGAAACACATGAATTTTATAAAAATGAGTGTGAGAATGGGTTGGAGGAAAAATAGAGTAACCTTTAAAACAAGGTAGGAGTGGATGTGAATGTTGAGATTTCATTAAAATTTCTGTGATTTTGTGGGAATGGTACAGTAAAAACTAAGAATTTCCATCAATCGATACCTACATCTCAAACGTAGCTACAGTACAAAATCCTCTAGGAATGAGATTCTTGTGTTTTTCGTTTGAATCAAAGATGCTCTTAAGGTTAGTAAAAAAACCAGACCCACCGACCTCGAAGTAGTTATTGATTGGGGCGATCTAATCCTCACTCAACACTCTACTACGCTAATATATGCACTTAGGATCCCCCACTTCTGGGTTTTATACCAGTTCTGGGTTTCTCTTGCTTTGGATCCCACACTTTTGGGCTTCATACCATTTTTGGGTTCCTCCTGGATCCTCTACTTCTGGACTTTATACCGGTTCTTGGTTTCTTCACCTAGTTATACTACTTACCCATGTAGAGATGATAATAACCTTGATAGAGTTATTGATTATGTCTGTCTTTTGACAAAATAATAGTTGATATGACTGATACGGTCAGGTCCAAATATACCCCTTTTTATCTAGGGACCCTTCACCCACCTCTTATCTAACAATACGACAATAGCTTCTCCAATTACCTACCCTTATCTCTTTCATTTTTCTCATAGTATTTATTTGATTTAAACATGATTTCAATTTTTTATACAGGGTAATGAAAATTTAATAATCAAATACTTATTTTACTGAAGATAATTTGATCATATACTCAAGGGTATGCTTGCCCGAGTATGGATTGAAAGCTACACCGTGCCGACCTGGCCTTAAAAGGCTGGCCCTCAGCCTGTCAGGCACAACCCCTGCCTGCTAATCACCTCATTCAGTCGGCCTCGGTCCCCGAGCCCCCACCTCTTTTGGCGTTCGGACTACTCCGCTCCGCTTGCTCCCTCCTTTGCCTCTCCAGCGCCTACTTCCTCCCCCCACTCCCTCCATCAGTCCTTCCGTCCTTTCTTCGCTGGCACGCCATCGGACACCCATCTCCTCCGTCGCTCAGCCCGCCTCCACCTCTCCAGCATGTCGCTTCCCGCCCACCCTACTCCCTTCACCGTCAACATCCTCGGTTCCTCTATCGTTGCCTCTTGCCAGATCCACCGGACTGCCGCTGGCTTAGATCCCACACTGTCAAGCTTAACAAGTCGTGACGTGTTCACCCATGCTTAGCACAGTACTGTGCGTGTCATGCTGGGCTGGCCCGCTAGGCTAAGGTTGCAACCCAAGCACAACACGTCATGTCAAGCCAAGCCAGCACGACCCGATGTAGTCCTAGGTTGTGTCATGCCGTGTCTAGGTTGGGCCAACAGTACCGTACTTCGGGTCAACACGATTAGCTCGACCCATTTAGCCACCTCTAACCACGGACATAGTGGCTTTGACACTGGGTGGGTTCGGGAACACTTTGCTTTGGCTTTGCTTTGTTAAAGTAACTAGCTTTTAAACAGTGTGTTTTTTAAAACAGGGTCTATAAGTAAATTGTAGTAGATAATGTATCAAGTTTAGGTATACTGACAGAAATCACATATGATTGTTTTCCTCTGCATACTGCTTCTCACGAATAAACTAATTCAAAAATTTAAATCAAAAGTCACAGCCCAAAAGAACCCACCCCTATCTCCATGGAACTTCTTTATTGTGTTGGTTCATTTTGTTTTACAAGAGGTTTGTTTTGTAATTTCAATGGAAAAACATGTACTTTTGTGATATTGGAGCCTTTGTACTTTTGGTACGTTGTTCCCTGAAATTTTAACGTGGTTATATAAAATTCTGAAGCATTATCCATTTGGTAGTGCCGGTGGAGGGCATAAATGGAAACAGTTACGAGTTTGTGAAGTTGAGTGTGCCGTTGGTGGTGTGTGTGATTTGCCAAGCGGAAAAGAGAGCGGAAAGAAGGGGACTTCGGTCCTGCTCATTTCGGTTTGAATTTTTAGTTTATTTGTTATTATTTTTAAATTTTATCTTTTTTTTAGCTTTTCGGCTTTTTGAGCTTTTTTGCTGGTTCTTTTTTCCCCTATATTTGTTTGTATTATATGTGATGAGCTAATATATTTTTTCTATTTTTATTTTTTAAATTTAATTATAATAAATAAGCTACTATTAATTATAGTATAAAATAAGCTAACTATAATATAAATTTAGCCATAAGTCAGACACTGTTTTTCAGCGTAAGTGAGCGGGTCCTAGTTATCCTACTCGTCAACTAATAGCCTAATAGGTACTGGTGAAAGTGCGACGGTCGGTAGACCAGGTTCACATGGTTGTACGTGGAGCTGTCGCTGCTCGGATTTCCTGGTTTTCTCCAGCTTCATGCGTTGTTGTAACGCGGAAATTTTTTTGATTTCTATAGAAATTAAATTGTTTTCTAGCGATGTTTCTGAGCTCTAAACGAAGCGTTACTATAGTCTATCATATTAAGTTTTTTTTATCGATTAAGTATGTGTAAGCAATTTCACTAAATCAATTACTAGCAGAAAACTATGGGTCTACAGGGTCTAGCACTGAGCTTTACCCAACATGAGACAGTTCATACAAGGGAGAATTTTTAAAATTAATTTAGCTCAAAATATTACACTATAAATATTATAGGGGGTGTTCAGAATGACATTAGTTTATAATTTTTTTACTGTAGCTGGTTTATTTTTTACTATAATTGAGTTAGTTTATTTGGTATAATTAAATTAAAAAAATAGAAATATAAAAAATATGTTAGCCTATCACGGACAATACAAAGGATTGTGAAAAAAAGAAAAATACAAAAAACCTTTAAAAAAGATAAAATTAATGAATAGTGAAAAAAGCAGAAGCTGGAAGTTAAAAGCTACACATAGTACTATAGTAGAACTGTTGTAATTTGTAAATCCTAGCAAATAAAAAATGGACACAACTCGTTGAGTTCTCTTCTAGAAAGTTCTATGAATCAAAACTTTATCCTTTGCCTTTTCCCTCTTTGCCTTTCCTTTTCTCACGCAGTATTGCGCGGTGAGCTGATGTGCTCCTATTTATTTTAGGTTTTCTCATTAACGAATCTCCCTTTATGTTTGCAAAGTAGCCCCCATATCTATCCAGCAACCTTAAATATTAAAGACATCACTCTCTCTGAATAGTGCCAATGTAGTGCCCAAGATTGTGCAGAGTATTTTACGTCTCGTGTGTTTATTGTTAATTACCTTCAATTCAAACAAATAAACACCTGCTTTGGTCGGCGAGTTTAGCATACGTGGAACTTTGGCTCCGCTCGTTTCAGTTTTTTTTTAGCTTCAGCTTCTAACTTCAGTTTTTTTTCACTATTCAGTAATTTATCTTTTTCTGAATTTTTTTAGATTTTTTAAGCTTTTTTACATTTTTCTTTTTTTCCCGTGTTCCTTTATATTGTCCGTAATGGGCTAGCATATTTTTTTCTATTTTTACATTTTTTTAATTTAATTATACCCAAAAAGCTAAATCAGTTACAGTGAAAAAAAAATCAGTTACAGTAAAATTTCAGATAAAAATCAGAAGCCATCGATCACCCTTTTGTCTAATGCAACATATTTTGACGTGTACCGTTGTACGTGTCAAACGTTGACGGAAGACTTATGGTCCTGGATCCTGATTTCTGGAAGAAACGAACGTAGAAGATGACGATATCTTCACAAAGATTTTTGGGATGTCCCAGTAGAAAAGATTATCCTAACTGGCAGAATTTTCCCACAAGCCGATGCACGTGGAAGAAGCAGAGGATGTACAAGTGTTTCATATCTTCTTACGTGCAACTAAGGGAACACGAAGGTCACGTTCAAGTACGTATTGGCAATCCAGTTCATGGTCTTACATTATGCGACCTATCAGGGCCTGGTGGGCTCTCGTCTAAGCCCATATCTCAGCCACGTCAGGCCAGCCAAGTCGGATCCAGACCCGCTAGTGTTCACGGACTGAGTAATTATTACCAGGCTGCAGGGGCTGTAAAATGCAGAGAGCATTGGAAGGCTGTCACTATTATAACTTACTTCTGGGATTTACCTTGAGCGCTTGTTCTGTTTCCTTTGCACAAGGAATTGCTTCTAGTTACAGGATGCAAATCATGAATAGGGAAAGAACAAAGAACACATCATTTTGCAGCTGCTATGAACAGGGAGTAGCATGCATCATAGGTCATAGGAAAGATTTTTCCTATGTGCATGTACTCCCACAACCTGACGTAATTCATTAAACAGATGGTGCGCAATTCATTAACATGTCCTACATCTTATCAATTGATTAACCATTGTTTGATCTCACCTGGTTGTAGTACCTGTCTGTGTACTGGCAAAATTCTGAAACATGTTGCTTCGAGGAAGCATTAGAACTTTTTCATAAATCTTATTAGGTCTAATAAGAAGCTGATTGTGTCTCCTTGCCGGGAAAAAAATGAGTAGGCTGCAAGCATGAACTCACTGAACCTCCAACCATTGTCAAACTTCGCCAAAAGTTGGTGAGATAGTCTTTGTTACTAGTAGCGGCTGGGCATTGTCTCAACACACACTGCATTAGGTAATACAAGCAACCATAAACCAAGTCAATGGATTTACTCACACAGAACGGAGTCATGTGATTGGATCACTTGATGCATGTATGGAATGATACAGAACCAATTAACTGTTGATGTTTCTAAGATACCATGTGTCTGCCCGAAACACTGACACTAAAGGCAAAATATGGTTATCTTGTTTCTCTATGTGTCATGTGAGTTACGCTTTCCTGTTTCCGTCACGCACAAAATGAGACTTGACAAAAATTTTGATCAGTTCCATGCATTGTGCACTCTACAGTGATTTGAGTTGGTTTATACCGTGTTTTTCATAAACTTTTTGATGACTTTCATGAACTTCACTCTTTTGGATCTTTGAGTCGAGAATATCAGAACTGAACTTTTCAAAGTTGTAGTCTTGAGCAGACCAAATATACAAGTCTTGACTTTGGATGTAATTTGCCTAAAAGTCTACTTATGTATTTTCTCAACTGTTTCATATTTTAGAAGCAATGTTCAAGTAGGCGTTATGTGGGCGACGGGTGGTGAGGTAGGGCCTAGCATCTAGGGGGCCTAGGCGACGGGCAGTGAGGTAGGGCCTAGCGTCTAGGGGGCCTAGGCGACGGAATTAAAAATGAGATTTACCAATTTGTATTTTATTTTTTTCTAACCTATTTAGTCTGTTAGATCTATTTATGCATATAACCGGCCCACCGACCCATTTACCTGCCCTTATCTCCTCTCTCTCTCCCTCTCCTCGTTCACTTTTCACTGCACACACCTTATCTCTTCTCTTTCTCACACGTCTCAACCCGCCGCTGACTGAAATTTCTGTAAAAGGATTAAAAAATTATTTATTTCAAAAAATTTAAATCTATTTCCACAAATTTAAAATAATATATACGATCATGTGAAGAGATGCACAGTTGTTAACCATAAATAATTATGTATGCAAATTCGACTCGTGACGGGGCAACGTTGAGAAGTTCAAATTCTCTCTACCTTTCATGTTCAAGTCTCCACACACCACCGTCGAATCCC
Source organism: Melocanna baccifera (assembly GCA_036346265.1). NCBI lineage: Eukaryota > Viridiplantae > Streptophyta > Magnoliopsida > Poales > Poaceae > Melocanna > Melocanna baccifera. The sequence continues at coordinate 3,397,640 of CM070682.1, read as the reverse complement.
CACCTCTCTCAGTGTCCTTGTAGTAGCAGTCATCCCTGGAGATATATTTTTGTGTACCCCGATTTGTTGGGGTTGGCACGTACCGACCGACGGGGCCACAGAAGATGAAGGAGAGTGCCGAGAAGATTCAACTTATTCTAGATTAAAAGCAGTTCAGGACCAGGTACGCCGACCACGATATTTGGAGTTTGCAGTAGGTGATCATGCTTGACTTCGGCTTGAACCTACAAAGGGTGTGATGCGTTTTTGAGTGAAGGATTAGGTATAGCTGACCGATACATCGGACCTTTCTTGGCCCATATCCCCCTAGCCCGTCGGCGGCGCCTCTCCTCCCTCTACTCCGGTAGCCGCCGCCGCCTCCCCCGAAAATCTCCTCCACCTCCAGCCGCCTCCCCCGCAGATCTCGGCCCCTCAGTTCTCCCCTCCGCCGTCGCCCTCCTCCTCCGCTTGCCCCCCTCGCCGCCTCGCCCACCTCCGACCTTCCCCCCAGATCTGTCAAGCAGAGGGGAGTGGGGACGTGAACCAGCGGAGTTGTCTGCGGAGGACACAGCGGCGGGGAGGCAGAGGAGACGGTGGTGGGGAGACGACGAAAGGGATAGGAGGCAGAGGCAGAAGGGAACCTCGGTGGCGGAGTGGCTGATTCCGCCGAGGCAAAGGGGAACTCTTTGTAAGCCCTCAGTCCCTCTTCCTCTCCCCGTCTTCCCCGGCTCTTGGTCGCCGTCTTGCGCACCTAGGCGCCGCACGGCCGCCGCGCTCGCCTGGCAGATCGCCACGCCGAGGCCGCCTTACCCCGCCTTGGACCGCCTCGCCGCCCAGCCACCCGACTAGGTGCCAAGGCGTGGCGGCACCCTGCCGCCCAGGCCGCCTTCTTGAACACTGTTTGGAAGTGAACCCCGAGGATGAAGCTGAAGAGGATGGTGCTAACATTGATCTCGACTTGCAAAGGAAAGGAAAATGTGTTGTTCTGAAAACATCTACAAGACAAGTAAATAAACTTGCTCAACTTTTTTGTGGCACCTAGACCTTAAGTCATATGCATGAACCTTTTCCATGGATTGCTAAACAAAGCATTGGAATTTTGAGTTGATTTTAATTTTGAAAACTCTATCTCTGGATGAACACCACCAATTTGGTCACTTGATGTTGGCATGTTTTTTTGCGTCAAGCTCTCCTGGGAGTTGATACCATCAATCACAGATATGAGAATTGCTGAGGTTGAATTAATATTATAGTTGTGTATAGCATTAATATTCCTGTTCTGCACACAACATTTTTGCTCTTAATTAATTTTCTTTGTATCCATATTTACTTTTGAGTGCGTGGGGTTATGGACTATTTGGATTTAGACCCTGACATGGTTTACTTCCATATGCCATTTGATGAACTACATTAGTTTTGTGGGTGATCTTATGCATTGTGAACAATCAAATTCATTGTTCAATGTTGGTATATATATTAAGGAATTTTGCTCAATCATATCCTATATTGTAGTTTTTTTATTGCTTTTAGTATACTACTAAGGTAAAAGTGTGTATGTATATTAGTTCTGATCCATGCCGCCCTACCTCCAATTTTTTCCTGGGTCCGCCATTGGCCCCAAGCATCTTGCGTGGCACCTGTTTGACGAATTATCCCGCGCAGCCATGGCACTGCTCGGCCAGCCATTCCCGCCGTGCCCGGCACCCCCAGCTTGCCGCCCTTCGAGCTCTCTAGGCTCCAGGCATGGCCTTGCATTTGCACTCCCGCACCGACCTGGTGAGCAGTTGTGGTGGCGTCAAGAGTTCTTGTGCCTTCTCTCTCCGTGCTACCTTGCTTGGCTCGATGGCGTCAGTGTGTTGTTCTTCCTATCTGGTTTGTGCAGGCGTCGTCGCGCGCCGATGCATGTACCCCAGGATCGAGGCCACAGCAAGGCACGGTGCACAGAAGGAGAACGCCAAGGTTAGGAACCGTCGGCTGCAGAGGAAGGTAATTAACGGTTGGTCTGGGTTTCAGCTTCCAAGTTTGAACAATCCGATGTTGCTGCTGTTCTCCGCTAACGAGGATTCTCGCTGCTTGCTTGTTGCAGTTCAATGGCACCGCGACGAAGCCCAGGCTCTCTGTCTTCTGCTCCAATAGGCAGCTCTATGCCATGCTCGTTGATGACCACAACAAGAAGATCATCTTCTACGGCAGCACGCTGCAGAAGTCCATCTGCGGCGACCCACCTTGTAGCACCACGGTGAATCATCGTGGTTGTCTAGCATGCATCTCGACAAAGATTTTGACTTGAGCTTTTTGTGTCTTCTTGTTGCAACAGGAGGCCGCTCGAAGGGTTGGGGAGGAGCTCATCAAGGCGTGCAAGGAGCTGGACATCTCCGAGATCTCGTCCTACGACCGCAACAGGTTCGCTCGAGGGGAGAAGATGATTGCGTTCGAGGATCCGGTCGCACAACATGGGTTCCTGCCAAGATAACAAATCGTTTGTATAGTGATGCTGATGCTTCAGAATCAGATGGGAGGCTTGCACTGACAATTCACCGTGGAAGCTTATTGACAGGGCGAGAAAGAATTAATCGTTTACTTGTGAATTGGTGAATGTATGATTCATCAATCCTTAAACAGCTTGTAGTTCTCATAAAAAAGGCATGTAATTCGTATTTCACAACAGTAATTAAGCCAGACATCGCTCACAATGAAAAAAAAGATTCTGCACTCTCACATGGTTCAGATAACCGACTGCTCCTCTCTCGTTACAATTTACATCCTCCGAATGTATTCTTCTGGTGCACTAGGCAGGAGAGGCGAGATATCATACTATCGTGAAGCTGGTACACTTTGTTCCATCTTGTAGAAGTGCCATGGACTCATGATGTCTGGGTCAACGAAAGTTTGTACAAGTAACGATACAGCTTTGTCACCAACCAATTCTTCGCACCAATCTGGATCCTGGATCAGAGCACCTGTCAAGAATGCATTGACGCTAATCATGAAATGTATTAAGCAGCGAGTCATAAAAACCTTACAATCGAGACTCGAGCAGCTCAGCAAGAATAGTGATCAATTGATAAACTTAAGAAATATGAAGTTTTCTTAGTTCAAAGTAACACTGGATTCATTAAAAAAAATGAAAGAAAAAGATTGATTAGGTACTCATAAAAGCAAGCAATTTGTTCATTCTCAGGTTTGTCCCAGTTATGCCACCCAGCAGGCTGTATGCAGTGATCCATGAGAGTTTCTCCAAAAACAACCCTCCCGGAGGGCTCCCACAGCCGCCCAAGGGCCAAGGTACATATACGCAGGCTCCCCATGACCAGTAATGACACACCTGAATGGGATCATTTTGTGTGGTTTCTAATAAGTAGTAAAATAAAATGATAAACTCAAATGCTCAAAGAAATTTATATATTAAGTCCCATAACGCAAGGTAACTCAATTTTGAAGACTGAAAAACAGGCTATAAGTGATTCTAGATAATCGGATAGCATGGTTTACGAGTGAACAATGGTGGGTAGTGAACTCACTTCAGGTATACAAACCCAGTTGATTCGAGGATTTCCAACCATGATCAGTGCGTTCCAAGATGCCAGGCTCCCCACCATCATCCCGTCAAACAAAGCGTGTGCTTCAGGGAGACACCCACACTTAGCGTACATGTCCATGAGTGTGCATTGCGGAGTGACACCATCCACCCAAAACCATTAGAATCAATGTGCCTCCGCACACGCTCCCCAGTGGCAAGGTCCCCAAGAGCAGTGCAGGCCGACACAACGCTCACCACGTCTGGCTGCACTGGCATTGCATCAAACAATACCAAGGCCTCTTGTGGCCGGCGTGTCCTGGCATACGCAGAAATCATGGTGGTCCAAGAAACGACGTCCCGGTAAGGCATCTGGATGAACACCACGCGCGCAGCATCCAAATCATTGACCTTGAGGTACACATTGAGTAGCCCTGAGTAGAAGACCACGTCCCGAGCGGGCATTTCGTCAAACACCCTGCGCGCGTCGTCCACGGCCTCCCGAGACGCACAGGCGTGAAGCAGCGCATTGTGGACGTGCGTGCGCGCGCCGAGGCAGCCGTGCTTGATCGCCTGGGCGTGGAGGTCGGAAGGTGACCGCCGCAGCGAAGCACAGCGAGCAAGACTTGAAGACGAAGGTGAAGGAGGAGGCGTCAGGGGCAGCGCCTGCGCGGCGCATCGCGGTGAAGAGCCCGATGGCGGCGCCGGGCGAGGAAGAGGCGGTGAGGCCGCGCATGAGGATGTAATAGAAGAAGGCGAGGTCAGAGGAGGCGGAAGAGATGAACTGGAGGTGGCAGGGAAAGGATGGCAGCGGCTTGGCGGAGGTCGCGGCGGGGGAGACGGCAGCGAAGCGGAGGAGCTTGGCGAGCGCTGCGACGGCGAGGAGAGCGCCGTGGAGGAGGCGGAGATCGCGCTTTGTGGAGCACCGACCGGAGAACGCTACTAAATCCCCCGGCGAGATGGACGGCGGTGGCGAACGCGGAGTCTGGCTGCGCGTCATCTGTTCGCCCGCCGTCGAGTCTGTGCTGGCTCTCTGGTGTGTTGGACTGTTTTCTTCACTCAATTCAGGGTGATTATCCTAGTCGTGACCAGGGGGAGTCAGACTCAAATCTCACGTCACGTCACGTCACGGCACGTCACGTCAGGGGGAGTCAGAATCTTCTGGAGAAATAATAAACCTGGCCTCGCCACTCGTAGCAAGAGAGAAATAACAAACGCAACCAAAAGTCAAAGGACGGAAACAGTCACAGAGCAGCACACTCGCGCCCCACAACTAGGCCAACAAAATCGCAGGTCCCCACGGCCCCCTCCCGAATCTTCTGGAACCTTCCGGAGCCGACGCCTCCGCCTCCCCCAATGCCGGCGGCGATCGGGAGGCGGCGCGATCGCCGCCGGCTGTAGGGTGCGATGGCGCGGTCGAGGCCTAGGGTTTGGCTCGTGGCGGGCTGCGCCGCCGTGCTGCTGTGGGCATCCGTCGCGCAGCTCGTCGCCGTCGGCCGCCTCCTCGTCCTGTTCGGCCTCGCCGCCGATGCCGACCCCTCGCCGCCGCCTTCCACGCTTCCGCCCCCAAGTGCGTGATTTCCGGATTGCTTTTTTCCATTCTACGCGTTTGATTTAAATTTGTTCTTTATTTTGATGTGCATATTTTTTATGAGCAAACATGAGTTACAAATGGTGGAGGATATTGGAGATGCAAGAGTGGATGCATTTGTTACCGTCCTCCAACTTGTTAGCACGTTTGTTAAGTTGCAAATGTTTGCCATTGAAAGCATCGATGCGATTAATGTGGAAAAAAATGGTGCGTTCTGGAAGGCATGTGACTCAAAACATATATTGATTTATTGACTGATTGATATCCTCATTTTTTTTTGTTTAGATGCATTATTTAAAGAGTTGCAAATGCCCTCATGTTTGTGTTGAGCTGCATTGTTCAAGAGATTATAAATGTTTTGTTGGTATGTTATTGTTTCAGGGAATCACCACTGGAATATGGCAATTTTAATTTTAGTTGTTCTCTTTTTCAGGAATCTACAAGAGCAATGGTTATCTGAAAATATCTTGCAACGGGGGCCTGAATCAGATGCGTTCGGAGGTCAGTTGTTGTCTGCATACTCGCACTGTTCAATCCCGGATTTCCCTTTTAACTTTTGTTGTTATCTTGAACCTCATGTATTTCAGATATGTGACATGGTGGCAGTTGCCCGTTTGCTAAATCTCACAATGGTTGTTCCGGAACTTGACAAGAGATCATTCTGGGCTGATCAAAGGTATCTTCCGTTTTCTTGGAGACCTTCTATGTGACTAGCCATGTTGATATCTAAAGCAAGTGGTATTGTGTATACTTTGCAGCAATTTTGGAGACATATTTGATGTGAGGCATTTCATTGACTCATTAAGAGATGAAGTGCACATTGTTAAACGGCTTCCAAAGAGGTTTGGTCAAAAGGATTCAAACAATATACTTAAAATGCCTCCTGTGAGTTGGTCAGATGAAAAATATTACTTGCATCAGGTCTGTAAACTTATCTGGGTTCTACCATTGATTTCATGGTACTTGCACTACTGTATACTCATCATGGTCTCTCATATGTGCAGATTTTGCCACTGTTCAACAAATACAGTGTCATCCATTTTAACAAGACAGATGCTCGGTTAGCCAATAATGGTATCAGTACAGAGCTTCAACTGCTTAGATGCCGTGTTAATTTTCATGCGCTGAAATTCACTCCTCAAATTGAGGCGTTGGGGAATAAACTGGTACAGAAACTTCGAGCCAAGGGATCATTTGTGGCCTTGCATTTACGATATGAGATGGATATGCTGGCCTTTTCTGGTTGCAATCATGGTCTTTCTCCTGAAGAAGCTGAGGGGCTCAAAAGAATGAGGTCTGAAGCTAATACCATGCAGTCTTTCTGAGTACCATTGTCACCGACAAATTACTGTTTACGCATGTAAACATTATCCATGTACTGTAGCAGCTTGCGTGGTGGGGGTTAGATTAGTTAGGATAAATATAAGAATAGTTAGTTTCTTTATTATATGGGTTTCCTATCTTATAGATATATTTCATCTATTAGAAATAGAAATTATTTCTTAGAGATCAAGTTAAGTTATCCCTATAAAAGGGACAATATATATCTATTATCATCAAGCAATAAATAATGAAGAAGTATTCTGAAGTCTCCGATTCCTAGTTCTGATCTCTCTGCTAGACCGGCTACTCTAGATCCATTCATTGCCCTAACCGGTGCCCTCTTTCGCCTAACGCCATTCTACCTCAAGTTGTCATCGTCCGACCTCCCTCCGATAGATGTTTATCACATTATGCACTAAGGTTCATGACAACCATAAAGTAGCATTTTGGATGTGGCCCAGGTAATTATTACAAAAAATGAGGAAGATTATTGTAGTAGTTGAGTGGCGTTTATAATGTTTATGGTGACCATTCAAGAATGGCAAAAAGATCTTTATCTCCGTAACTATACAAATGCTAGTACGGTGACATAGATACTGCATACATTAGTCTTTCTACTGCGGTTCTCCATAACACTTTCGTTTTATATTTCTTGTGTTCATTAGATGCAGAGTCTTTTTAACGTCACTATCAGTTCTTAACAAATTGCACGATTTTTTATACCTGGTCCTTTTTTTTGCTTCTTTTTTCATGATGGATTCATGTCAATGGAATGAGAATGAAATTGTTCATTCACTCTTAACATTGCCGAATTAATTATATGCCAGCTTATCCTGATCTTACCCTTATTCCTAGAGCTGAGCATTAACAAACTGTTTATGCTATTCTGTATGTTTTTCTTAAGACTGACTGTTATTGGACTAAATCTGCAAGGTATAGTAGGTTGTTGCATTACGTGCCATTTTTCAAGAAGCTAACTTTTTCAATCAACCAGATATGCTTACCCATGGTGGAGAGAAAAAGAAATTAATTCCCAAGCTAAGAGATTGCAAGGACTATGCCCACTTACACCTGAGGAGACATCACTTGTTTTGAAAGCTCTGGGTTTTCGGAAGGATACTCTCATATACATAGCTGCTGGTGAAATTTATGGGGGAGAGAAGAGATTAGAACCATTACAGGCTGCTTTTCCGAAGCTTGTAAGTGTGCTTTCCTTGTCAAATTTCTGTCAATGATTGTGGTGCAATTTTCCAACATTGCATTGCATGTGAGATTTTCCCTAGGTCTGTGAACACTGCATTGCAGTTTTCCAACATTGCATGGCATGTCTGGGGATATCACCTTTTCCCCTATGTCCACCAACCTCACTTATAAGCAGTGCTGAATATCTTTCAGGTAAGAAAGGAGATGCTGCTAGACTTGGAAGATTTGCGTCAATTCCAAAATCATTCTTCTCAGATGGCCGCACTCGATTTCATTGTATCCACAGCCAGTGATGTTTTCATTCCTACTTATGATGGTAACATGGCAAAACTTGTCGAAGGTCACCGAAGGTATGAACATAAAGCCAGATGTCATCTTATGAGATCTGATTGCTTTTTCAGAATGAACAGAGTGCCAGATGTCTTGTGCAACCAGATTATTTCTTTTAGAAATTTAATATCATCTGATTATATGATATTTGTTTGCATTTGAAATCCTCAGGTTCCTGGGTTTCCGGAAAAGTGTGCTGCTAGACCGACGGAAATCAATTGAACCTCTAGACCTGTACAACAATAGGACAATCTCTTGGGACAACTTTGCATCTTCTGTCCAGGAAGCTCATAGAGGTCGTGTAGTCCAACCATCCTGTCGACAAAAACTTGAAAACAAGCCAAAGGAAGAGGATTACTTCTATGCTAACCCCCACGAATGCCTGGCCAATTCAAGCTGGTGTAGTGAAATCAAGGATCCAGTTTCTGGAAGGTGAGCAGATGAGCGTGAAATCATCTGCAATCCCGCTGAGGCAAATTGTGGTTGTTATGTGCAGTGGACTGAAGCCAGTCGGCACGGTCCATCTCGATCGTTTAACTGATATTCCTGATGTCCTGTTGTATATGTCAGTTTTTTTTCACGTTACTATTGATTCATTTAATTTCCAACATACCGAAACAGGATGTCCTTTTAGAGCGTGTAAATTGGGTTTGTTGTTTGCCGTTCATTTTCATTGATGACTAATACATGCAACATTTGATGGAATTACTGGTTGTTGTTACATCACGGATATCCATATGCTTATGCTTGGTCCATCAAAATTCTTACCTTATCAGACATGTAACCGTAACAGTTACTCCCTCATTCTTTTTTTTTTAATGTTCTTTTAGAATGCATGTAATCAATCCTTTAAAACTTTGATCGCTAATATATACAAAACTATTTAGATTTATCATACGAAAATGACATCACTAGATTTATCATCAAAAAATGCTTTCATATCATTATACTTTTAATAATTTTTACAATTATCTAATTAGAAAAGTAATAATCAAATACGTGTATTAGAGATCGTATCGATGTCTAAAACAACATACAAAAAGATGTTCTAAGCGTAATATCATTGAGGTATTTTGACCACTCAAAAGTATCATTGACCAGTCGGGAGGGCCAGAGGAGCTTCGGGTGGTTGCGTCGGGTAGGACCGACGGGCAGGAGGCGGCGTTGCTGCGGACGGGCATTGGGGACGTGGTGTCGGTGCAGCGGATTTTGGATTTAGGAATTAGGGTTCTTCCTTGTACGCGACTTGTAGGGATTGGTGATCCGAGGGTTGGTATTTCGGGAGGGCTTTCAGCTGCTTCGGTTAGAGTTAGGCGGTGAAAATCGGCTCGGCGAGTGTCCGACTTGGGCCTTGTTTGGAAGCCGATCGAACTACATGGACGATGGTGTACATCTGATTGATCTACAGGTCGTCAACGCGATGACTCTCGAAATTTAACAAATGCGAACCAAATTCAGGCTAGGGAACTAGACATGCCCATGGTCAGCTAGTCCGGCCCGGTTACCTTTTCCGCTCTCGGCCGCAAGGTTTTGTCGGCTCGTCAGCTCGGTCGTAAGCCCGATAAATAAAATTAAGGAAACGAATAGAAGATGAATATTTAATTCAGCAAATAATAAGCCAGGCCAGGTTAGGCCTCAAGGCCTAGCTTTGTGGGCCCGGTGTGGGCCATAAACAGGTCTATTCTTCAAAAGCTAGAATAAATAGAGCAGCTTTTTTTAAATGGTTTCTCAAAGCCGTACCTCCAAATAATTTTTTGAGTTTAAAATCGTGTACACTACCTAACCTACATCAACGCCTCCACTATCCGCTGTTGTTTCAAAAAGCATATCCAAGAGCTATTATACACAGTCCAAAAGAAGTCCTTGGCGGACGGCTGTGAGAGAGAAAGGAGTATACGAGTATGACTTCATTCGTCAGCAACGGCAAATCAGACGAAATTTATTTGGTTACAAACCTTTCAACCAATGTTTCTTTAACAAAATTTGATGACCCTTTGGCACGACACCAGCACGCCTTACAGTTACCACAGCTGAGTACCAACTACGAAGGTGGCGGTGTTGGCACCCACCGCTTCCCAAGAAAGGTTTAACAGAGGTGTTCAGATGCTTCATTGCTTCACAAGAACTGCCAGTTTGGCTTGCTTCCCCGAACATGCCAAACCAAGCAAGCTTCCCGGCAACCTTGGTAAGGCAGGATCCCTTGCTTTGAGGTGGTTTTTTATTAATAAACTTCAAATGATCATATTTTCTAAACCGTATATCCAATTTATGATCTGCTTCAACCGCTGTATTCCTTGCGATTTAATAAACAAAACAAAACCCATATTGGCTATTATCATGGACCTCAAGGTACAGATGAGAGAATTTGCAAAGAAACATGTTTATTATGAACAATTCCGCGCTCGTGCCAATATCACACAACATTGTGTAACATGGTACTAGACAAGCATCCCCCTTGACAATAAGGAAAGAAAATGATCTTTCTTCACATACTTTCTTCTTTGATTTCGCCAATATATCATACGGCTTATAGGCATCTATACAAACAGCAAGAATGGTGAAAACAACTTGCACATCGTAAATGTGTATGCTCCAGTTCCTCATGCTAGTACAGCTACAGGTCTTTGGCTGGTTTTAATTCCTTCAATATCTGCAAAGTTGCAAGAGGAAAAAAGACAAGAACTTTACCATTCATAAGATACTTGATGTGAAACTTATCATTCCTGAAATTGCTATTTAAGAACTTAGAATGGTAGAAGATTGAACGGATGCAATTAAAAGAAGTCACGCCTTCAGCATAGTCTTTAGCCCCAAAAACCGCGGAACCAGCAACAATTGCATTTGCTCCAGCCTCAATGACCTGTCATTTAATAAATGGAAAAAAATTAGCACCTTACTGGACCAAAAGGTTAGTTCATGATAGATATGTATATGTGTGGAGATAGAAGAGGATAAAAGTAAAAATGCCAGCATGGAAAAATTTTAGCAAAAAATTGTGGCGAAACAGTAACAGAACTACAAATTAGCGTATCCCACCCAATAGTCAAGGCGGAAGGGGATTGATGCATCGAATGCCCTCTTAGAAAGTGAAGTGGAAGAATCACCTCAATCCAGGGGTTCACTCCCTATAAAACAAAGAAATTGAATTGAACGCTTAACACATCAGGGCAGTCAAAATACATTCAAGCAATAAGGGATATACCTTCTCTGCACATAATCTTCTCAAGTCCACAATTTTCTTTACTTGACTCTCGATAAAGCTCTGCCCACCAAACCCAGGATTCACCGACATAATCAATACCAGATCATCAACTGCACAGGCAAAAAAAAAAAAAGTAGCCTGCCTCTTGTCAGTACATGTTGGACGATCAAGAAAATGATGAAAAAGTGGTATATGCCTTGTTGGCTGGTGGTAAATCAAAGAAATATGTGGTGTAAAGTACACTAAGAAAGCCACTTGGAAGTTTTTTTACTGTGAGTCCCATTAATCTTACCCAAGGGATACCATATGACTACATGCAGGATATTCAAGGAAGTCAAGGCTGTCATGTGGTGAAAACTGTCATCAAACTCTCACCAGAAGCAGCACAATTTGCCTCTTGACTAAAATGCTGTTATGGTTATGCATGCTGATAGAAAATAAAATACAATCAGTAGCTGAATGATAGGAGTGATTAGTCTGATTCAGAGAATTACACGCGTACTCTGAATAGATTGTGTGCTTCTTCCAACATCAGCCCATCACCAGTCACCATTCAGTATTAACTACTAATTTCCAGAGTATAGGTTACTCATTCTATCTTTGCAAGATTGTATCCACATATCGAAACAAACAAGATTCTCAGCAAACATAACTCATGAATCTATCAGGTAGAGTTCGGAACCTAGTTTGGAAGAATGGATATTCCAAACCTAATCTGGTAACATCATAGATTTCCCAAACCTCATGCACATGATAAGGCACCATAAATATTGGAGTGAGAATAGTCATGTAAAGTACTAATGTGACAGACTCAATTAATGGCAACAGAGCGGACGCGCCTTTTAAGGGGATGTGCGTCCCTCTGTAACTACCGCATTGGCTCATGTTGCATGACCATAAACACAATGATCGCCGCGTGTATGACTAGTCTTGCACGTCACGCGTGCCCATGGCATAGATCGAAAAGTGGCGGGCAAACAAAATGGGCAAGCAACCAGTGAGCTAAAGGGACGAAGGGGGCCAAGGAGCAAGCACCATGATTTCAACCTACCGGTCACGAAGTCCTTTATCATGAGAGGCTATTGTTAGGGGAGTGACCCCCACCTTGACGCAGTAATCAATCCACTGCACTAAAAGGCCAATTACGTATGTTACTATGGCAAACCCAAATTGGCTATGCCAGAAAAAAGTTATATTTGCCTTTACTAGTATAAAGGAGTATTTGTGTGAACAATCTCTATATGGCTATAAATACGTTCCTTAAGGTATCATGGAGGAGAGAAAATTCATTTTATAAGAAAAGGTTAAGCAATAGTACAAGCATAATATACATTTTCTACATCAACTCCCTACTGCTAGTTTTATGCTCTGGGTAGCCCCTTTATGACCTCTTCATAGCCCCAATTATCTATTATTTGGTCAGTAACCATAACAAAGAGGATGGCCAATAATCAAGATCATGCATGAGAGCTCTATTTTCGTGCTCTCTTGGTCTTGGTTTCGGATTATTCTCTCAATGTTGACATGAATGCTCCCCATTTTATCCGTGCCATTTTTAGAGTGGTGTTCCTTAAATTGTATGGATTAGGAGTGGATATCGTGTCTTACACATCATTGACAAAATCGCAACTGATACGATAGTATCAGCAGAAAAAGGAAATCGATTGTGATCAACGTGAAAGTTCAGGAATGCAATGTTGGAAAAGTACTACTGAATAGAACATACATGTGAATGAAGTGACGGGCAATAGCCTTGGCAGTACAATATTAGATGTTTCCACAATTGCAAGGTTATATTTCACCTGTTTTGTTTCTATTAGAAGGTTTTAACTAGAAGGCAACCAGTTTCATCAATATATTATAGATCTGTGATTGTTCACTTTTAGGGAGAGCATTAAATTACCTCTCGATATTCTCTCATTTCCAATTCGCCCAACGTACACTCCTTTGGGTTCAGAATTTTCTATTGCACTGCAAGATGTGCTATTTCACTTAAGCGTCATGTAGGATCAAAGACTGTATCACTGTACCTTAATCAAGTCATTATGCACACTGGTTTGTGCAGTTTCATTACTGGCCAGATGGATCATAAGAATGAATACAAATCTGAAACAGAAATTCGCGTAATTCTACTTGTCATAAAATGCTTCAACTACATGAAGAAAACTGAACGAGATGCAGAACCCATACATTTGGTTTAGCATAAAGAAACACATACACACACCTGATTTATGCATATAAAAGTGAGTCACTCTTTTCTCGGTGAGCAGATCACAAAAAGGAAACAAACGCTAAGCTCCACCTTCTCAGGGGGTTAGGTTAGGGACACCATACGAATGAGGCAATCTTAATTCTCGGCCACACCAAGACTGTCTCAAGGTTGGTAGCATCAATGTCCAGTATATCACCTAACTAGGACATCCAGTGCTACATAGCATCTCTTGTAGACCGAACCCTTCATGAAGAGCCCCATGGAGGAAGCTCATGCCATGCCGGCGACGTCGTTCTTCCCACTGTTAGGGCTCCACAAGTACATCGCGATCTTCCTGGTTGTTCTCTCTTGGATCTTGGTCCACAAGTGGAGCCTGAGGAACCAGAAAGGTCCAAGATCATGGCCAGTCGTCGGCGCAATGGTGGAGCAACTGAGGAACTACCACAGGATGCACGACTGGCTTGTCGAGTACCTGTCGAAGTACAGGACGGTGACCGTCGACATGCCGTTCACTTCCTACACCTACATTGCGGACCCGGTGAACGTCGAGCATGTCCTCAAGACCAACTTCACCAATTACCCCAAGGTAAATGAACCCCCCACCCTTCGGTCTTCTGAAAGATGCCAAGGTTCAGTTCTGACACTGATACAAATGTCTGAAAATATGTAGGGGCAAGTGTACAGGTCCTACATGGATGTGCTGCTCGGCGACGGCATATTCAACGCTGACGGCGAGATGTGGAGGAAGCAAAGGAAGACGGCGAGCTTCGAGTTTGCTTCCAAGAACTTGAGGGATTTCAGTACCATCGTGTTCAGAGAGTACTCCCTGAAGCTGTCAAGCATACTGAGCCAAGCATGCAAGGCAGGCAGAGTAGTAGACATGCAGGTAATCAATTGGTTTCCTTGCCTAGATATGTGAGCATTTCTCGGACCCTTATTGATCAACATTCTAACACGAGAATTAATTGAAATTCAGGAACTTTTCATGAGGATGACGCTGGACTCGATTTGCAAGGTCGGGTTCGGGGTTGAGATCGGCACGCTGTCGCCGGATCTCCCTGAGAACAGCTTCGCTCAGGCCTTTGATGCTGCCAACATCGTCGTGACGCTGCGGTTCATCGATCCGCTGTGGCGTCTGAAGAAGTTCCTGCATGTCGGATCGGAAGCCCTCCTTGAGCACAGCATCAAGCTCGTGGATGAGTTCACCTACAACGTGATCCGCCGGCGCAAGGCCGAGATCGTGCAGGCTCGTGCCAGCGGCGAGCAAGGGAAGGTAATCGTTTCTGATCAGAAACTCTAGTGGATGTGTTTCTGCAGATCGTGTGTTGTAACATTGGCGTGCAATTACAAGCAGATGAAGCACGACATACTGTCTCGGTTCATCGAGCTGGGCGAGGCAGGCGACGGCGGCGGCTTCGGGGACGACAAGAGCCTCCGGGACGTGGTGCTCAACTTCGTGATCGCCGGGCGGGACACGACGGCCACGACGCTGTCGTGGTTCACCTACATGGCAATGACGCACCCTGCCGTGGCCGAGAAGCTGCGCCGCGAGCTGAGCGAGTTCGAGGCGGAGCGCGCGCGCGAGGAGGGCGTCGCGCTGGTCCCCTGCGGCGTGGGCTCCGACGACGACGAGTCATTCGCCGCCCGCGTGGCGCAGTTCGCGAGCCTCCTGAGCTACGACAGCCTCGGGAAGCTGGTGTACCTGCACGCGTGCGTGACCGAGACGCTCCGGCTTTACCCGGCCGTGCCCCAGGACCCCAAGGGCATCCTGGAGGACGACGTGCTGCCGGACGGGACGAAGGTGAGGGCCGGCGGGATGGTGACGTACGTGCCCTACTCCATGGGGCGGATGGAGTACAACTGGGGCCCCGACGCGGCGAGCTTCCGGCCGGAGCGGTGGATCAACGGCGACGGTGTGTTCCGCAACGCGTCGCCGTTCAAGTTCACGGCGTTCCAGGCGGGGCCGAGGATCTGCCTGGGGAAGGACTCGGCGTACCTGCAGATGAAGATGGCGCTGGCGATCCTCTGCCGCTTCTACAGCTTCGAGCTCGTGGAGAACCACCCCGTCAAGTACCGCATGATGACCATACTCTCCATGGCGCACGGCCTCAAGGTCCGCGTCTCCAGGCTCGTCTGATACTCTCATGTGATGTACGTAACCCTCGATCGGGTCGTTTAATCAGCAACTAATGAACTCCTATATATGCACGATCATTAATTTGCCATGTTATCATGTATGCAATTGGTTCATGTTTGTGATCAATGCTGGTATGGAATTTGAGTATGGGATTTGGTCTGTGGCTCCAAATATATGGAAGGTTTTTTTTTTTTGAGGAATGCTATGTAATATTGAGTGTTTTTTAGGCTTGAATTATTTAGATTTTTAGGGTGTTAGATCTTCATCTAACAAATTCTCTATACCCCTCAAAAAAAAAGATCTGAAGCGTTGGATCTTTATCCAATAGATCCCATATATCTTCTTTGAAAATATCTACATAATTTAAGTTCAAAAAAACACTCAAATATTATATAAACGCTCTTTTTTCACGAGGTTCAGGCGCAAGAAACTTCTGTACCAGTGAATTCAATGCGCATTTGACCTGGAATGGTAGACGTGATTAGAGGGGAAATGATAACGAGGGTGTGGCAAGGAAAAAGAAAGAAAGGTAAGGATCGGATGATTTTAGAATAGGTTTCAAAAACAACATCAAGAATCAGTTTCGATATGGAAAATTGCGCATGTAATCCAGCTAAGATCCCACTAGCCTTTTCCAAGATCCCCCTCCCTGCCTCCTCCGTCCCCTGCGGTGCCGCTTCCCCTCAAACCCCTACCTCATCCCCCACGCCGCCACCTCCCACCCTGTCTCTTATGCCGCTGGATCCAACCAGATCCAGCCATTCCTGCCGGCCGAAGCTGAGGAAGATGGGGCCAGCCACGGGATGGGAGTGGGGGAGGAGGAGAGAACAGGGAGCTCGGGATGACTATCCGATCACTGCCATGGCCATGGACGCTGCCTCATTTTCTGCATTGCCACCACCTCTTCCCCTGGCCTCCCACCTCTTGCCGCAACTGGAAGTCAAGGCGAACCTCCATGCAGTGGCGGAGAGAGGGGGGCCTGGCACCCCCCAAGCTACGGAGTATACAGGACCAACAATTCAGCAATCTAGGCCTCGC
The DNA here is from genome assembly GCA_036346265.1 of Melocanna baccifera. NCBI lineage: Eukaryota > Viridiplantae > Streptophyta > Magnoliopsida > Poales > Poaceae > Melocanna > Melocanna baccifera. Next base: position 3,381,108 of record CM070682.1, on the reverse strand, counting down.
TTCATCAACATACAAGCTGAAGCCACCGAGGTCAAATCCATTCAGCTAAAATGCTTTCGACAAGGAGTCCTGATCCTTAAAATCCATGTATGCTATCCTGCAGAACCAAGCAAGCCACTTGTCACTGACAAGAATAAGATTAGGGCCTTTCAGAATGAATGAATTTCAAAAGAAAACAGTACAAATTCTCAAAAAAAAATTCTTCTGAAATCTTACGTTCTAGACAGGGCCTTAACTTAAGTGCAATGTATTTCATAATGTAATAGAGCCAACTGACCCTTTGCTTGCACCGGTTTCATAATCCTTTGGAATTGAAACTCTCGTAATCTCTCCACATGAGCCAAAATGTTCTTCAAGTGAGCTTCGGATCTGGTGAATAGTCAGTCAGATGTAATATAAAAGATGAATGGAAAGCTACAAGTACCCTGTAAAATTAGTCGGATTTCACAAAACAAAAATGTGCGGCGGCAAAGCAGGCCGGCGGCGAGCGTGCGGATGAGCGGCTGCGCAGGGGAGCGTGCGGCGCACAGGAGCGGCCCCCATGCAGTGTGCGGCGAGGCGCGGCGTAGTGCAGCGCGCGGACGGTAATAGAGATGTAATTTTCTTTGCACTGTAATTTGCGAAATATATTACTCTGATATGTGACTATTGGATTGGTAAATCCGGCATAGTTTATTGGTTGTACTCTACTTGTTGTCCATGTTGCCCCCCCTTATCTAATTCCTGGCTTTGCCCCTGCCTCCATGGCGTCTACCTAGGAGCGCCTTTCGATTAGGCGACGCCATGACAAGCATGGATGATGGTATTACCTTCTCATGATCCCTTCAGCTGTGAGTAGAACATTCAAGGTACAATGTTGGATGATATTGATTTCATTGGGTTTTGTTATTCCCACTATAGTCTAGTGTTCAACTTGACAACGATTATCAGTTCACCACTTTCTGAAAACCACACGTCACCATTTGTTATATTTTTGTATCAAAAAAGCCTTTCGCCCTATTGTCCTTCATGAGGTGTTTTTAAAAGAAATAATGTTGGGCAAAATAGGTTCTCCATATCCTTCACTCCTCTTTATCAATACTGTTTAAATTGCTTATAACAGACCAATGCATCTCAAAATTGGTACCTACCTTGCTTGCTACATGTCATGCAAAATTGCTGCATCCTTCTATAGATTGTTACTCCTACAGTAGCTATCGAAAACTGTTAGACATGTGGCCAGGTCTAGGTTATTTTAGATGATGAATAATTGACAACGTTGGTTACGATATTACTTATGGTGTGTTACGCGTGTACGAATTGACATTGGTCAAGTTCAGACGAACTTGTACCGAAAAAATATTCTTTGGTCTTTGCATGTGCAGGTTGAAACATGGAGGCGATCGTGGTCGATAACGAGGACCGAGACTAGGATGGGGAGGTCCGACGTCAGGCAACTAGAAAATATGGTTGCTGGACTTGCTATTCGGTTATTCACAAGGATGCCGCAAGGTGATTACCTGATCAATACACGCATCCTTGTGAATAATCGAATAGCAAGTCCAGCAACCATATTTTCTAGTTGCTCACCTCTCTATCCCCTTTTTTCTGTACGCGCCGCCAGCCTTTTCTTCTCTTCGCTCGTCACAAACAACACAGCGCAGTCATCCCCCTTTTCTTTTCTGTAAAATCTCATGGCCACAGTCACTTTTTCTACTTCCCAATGAACGAACACAGCCGCCGCCACAACATGAGTACACTGGTCGCTCCCCTTTTCCTTCTATTTATACATGTATCTAGCCACAACTAGAAACCCTAATACAACTCAACTTGGGCCTTTTTAGCTCAATCAGGCCTTTTGGTCCACTACTTTTCAAGAGACCCAAAACCCTTCAAAATATGGGTTTTTTTAATTATTTTTATGCTTCCGATTTTTTCAATTTCTCACGTATCGAAACCTCTAGGACCGCACCTCCTGTATCTTCTCCACGTATCATACACCTTTGATCTTCACGTGCCCAAGCATGAGCTCGACTATCTCGTGACTCTCTCGACCGCCTGACATCGAATCTTCCCATCCTAGTCCCGGTCTTCCTCGTCATCGATCACGATCGCCTCCATGCTTCAACCTGCACATGTAAAGATCAAAGAATATTTTTTCGACACAAGTTCATCTGAACTTGACCAACATCAATCCGCACACGTGCAACACACTATAAGTAATATCGTAACCAACGTTGTCAATTATTCATCATCTAAAATAACCTAGACCTGGCCATATGGTCTAACAATATCCCCCTTGATGAATATATTGACAACACGTTAAGTTAACATGACTTCCAACAAATCTAAGTGAAGAATCGAAGCCAAAATTTCAAACTCTCCCTCTCAACACAAGAGAAGTAATTTTAATTTCTCCATAAACTGTCCAATCTCTCAAGTTTCTCTTCTCTTTGGCAATGTAATCATCAAGAAATTTTAGTGAATAAGAATAATTCTATGAAGGAGCAATGAGAGTAAAAATCTAGAAACTTTATAGATTATCCAAGTCACTATGCATTGATTTAATAAAATAACCAAGTCATATTTTTGAGTAAAGCTAACTAGATCATATAAAGCTATATATCACATAGCAATGTCAAAACAAGTCTGTCAATATAATTAAGCGATTTATATCAATGACAGGCATCGCAACAATGACTAGACTAATTATAAAGAGCACAATGAGATATCACAACGAAAAGTCAAAGCATAAAAGTGAAGCAAATCTTAACTCTAGACGAGCTAGTAGTCTCATATAACAACTTATTACTCCACACTCAATTCCTAGGCATATGGCATGCTTGTAACATACTTCTTTTCATAATGACACATTTTTCTTTTCTTTTCTTTTTGATGGTGGCATGTTTGAAACATACTTCTTTTCATTTTGCGCACTTTTATGCTTTTTCTTTTTATTCACCATGGCATGCTTGGAGTATACATCTTTTCAATTCTCTCTTTCTTGTATACTTTTTTGTAAATAGCATGCCAAATTGAGTGATCATAAAAATTGACATATGAAACATGCGAGCCTCATAGCTAGGAGTTAAGATAAGACTCACATTCAAGTTAAACCTTTTTTTATGGATATCATAAAGTAATAAGTATAATCAATCTAGTCAAAGTATTCCGCCATGTTATGCTTTTAATTCAAATGTAGCAAGTTAATTACAACTAGTCGTGATCAAAAGTACACAATATATGAATAAATATAATAAAGATAGATCTACTACACAATTAATTTCAATGACTTGGACTTGATTAATTATTTGATAAAGATAATAAACAAAGCTTCTGAAATTATAAATGATAAACTCTCCCTCAGAATAATTTCATAGGTTGCAACACACTCAACTCACTTCGCAAACGAACAAACCGAAAAGTATCAAGCGATTTTATGAGAGTATCAGTAATTTCAGAATCTAACTCCATAAAATATAAGACAATATTACTTTTTTCACATGGTCTCTTAAAAAGTGAAATCTCTTGGAAGCCATCAAGAAGAATGAAGAATTATCAAGTATTCCAATCAACCAATGATGTAAAAGATCGAAACCCAATCAAGCTCATGTTCTCCATCCTCGTCAGCTGTTCTTACATCACAGGAAACATCGATCTCACAGTACTGGAGTTAGTGAAATAAGATTTGAGAATCCAGTACTGAGATACACGATATGGAGAAACAGTAACAAAATCAAAACTAAAATCATGTGCATGTGATCGATCAAGACACCAAAAAGAGCATGAATTACTTGAATTAAATCCCAGACCAACATGTGAAGCAGATTTAAAGTCATCATAAAAGTTATCTAAAAACTTAGCTTTCACATAAATTCTAGGAACAAAAGATGGTACATATTTTTTGTCTCGTTGTATTCAATCTTTCTCTCCTCTCTTTCTTAGCACGTCTAAAATAAAATTCATGCAAGTACCTACAGCATTAGCAACTGAACTTTGTACAAAACCAGCAGATTTATAAATAGTTTGTTTCGATTCAAATTTTACTTCAATTTTTTAAGATTCAAGAAGCTTAACAATCTTAGGAGAATTATTCTTGGCATACTCAATATAATTAAATCCTAGACCATAATTTTTTACATTTATTTTTTAATTGTCTAGAATCATATTCAGATTTTTCTTGCCGAAAGAGAATCTCTCTAAAGTGTCCTTAAGGTATTCATTTTCTTTAGCTAAAGTGGGACAAGTTGAGCACTTAAAAGGTTCATTCACAATATTCTTAGAAGCACTAGACTGGACCAATATTTCTTTTTCAGCAAAATCATTAACTTGTTTAGACAATGCTTCTATTTCTGTGTTAAATTTAGGACAATTAGAATAAGAATATGTCTCATGATAAAGCATATGTTGAATTATTTTCTGAGATGAATTAAATCTAGTTTCTAACAATTCACACTTAGAGCAAGTTTTAGATTGAGCACATGAAATGCTTGACTCTAAACATGTAGAGAACTAGACTTGAGTTTTTCAATTTCATCATTTACAAGTTTCAACTTCTCATCACAGGAATCATGTACTAATTTTAATTCAACAAGTTTAGCAGTTACATCTCTAAGTTGAACCAGGTTTGACATATTAATTGTTCTAACAATTTCTAATTCAGAATGTAAAATTTGATAAGACTCACAAGATTCATCAGCAGGAATAGAAGCTTTAAGTTTATTGATTTCAGAATTTAAGCTCTCAACAACAAATTCATGATTTTTAATTTTCTTTTTATACTTTTTGAGCTCCTTTGTCAATCTAAGTACAGCACGAGATAAATCAGTATAAGAAGGCTTTACCTCATCATGATCACTGTAAAGATCATCATCGTTGAGCTCCTCACTGTTGGCCATAAAACATATCCCAGTGAAGTCTACCTCCTTTACCTTCTTACCATTGTCCTCATCGTCGCTTTGAGAATCATCATCACTTAAAACAATCTCATCAAGTGCTGAAATTATCTTGTTAACCGCCCTACGATAATTGCGCTTCTTGTTTGGATCAATCTTGACTTGGGAGCGACGAGTTAGGGTCTTGTCATCCTTGACCTTCTTGCTCCTCAGTTTGGGGCAATTCATCTTGATGTGGTTTTGCTCACCACATTCATAGCATTTAGTTGGACCTCCTCTTCGTCTTGATCTGATATTACTAATTGCCTTGGTCACCCTGTTAGAGAGAAGTACAAGCTGCTCTTCTGGAATCTCCTTTAATTATTCATCTGAAATAGAGCACAACGCAGACAAAGAAACAATAGAGAAACTAGAAGAACTGTCAGCTTGGTTAGTCACTAAGTCCAAAGAATTATTCTTATTTATTCTGGCCAAAACATCAATCTCATGTGTTTTTCTCTTGGAATAAAGATCATTTAAAATAAGTATTTTCATATTAACAGAATGATTAATAGTAGTGACTAACACATTCCAAACAGACATATCCAAAACATTTAAAATTTGACGCGTATTATCAGAATCAGAATATGTGATATCAACAGATTATAAATCACTAATAATTTTATTGAAGCGGTCAAAAAGTGTATCTACTGATTCTTCTGATTTCATCTCAAATTTTGAATACTCTTTTTTGAATTAATTTTGACGAACACCTTTAACAGATTTAGAATCTTCATGATAATCAGTTAGAGTAGTCCAAATTTTATTTGCAGATTTAATATAAGCAATTCTAACAAATTCGTTTCTACTGATACCTTGCAACAAAATATTTTTAATCTTATCATTTGCTTCAACATCAGCAGTATTATCAATAGTAACAACAGGAGGCACAATATATAGATTTTAAATTTTTTGCCAAATTACATTACCTTGTACTCGTAGAAAGACTTCCATGCGTGTTTTCCAATAAAGATAATCGGATTCATCGAAAAAAGTGGTTTACTTGAGAAACAATCTCGATCTGATGCCATTGTAATCTCACTCTCATACCACTTGTAGGATCATAGATGGCAATCAGAGAGAGAATGAACGATTGCGGTACGTAGCGAAAGCTTTTTCTGAAATTTACTATTTCCTTATTTTTGCCCTATGCACAAAAACTAGAGAACAAACTAAAAAAACAAACAGTGACAAGAACAATAGCGATTTCTATTTCTCTCTCCTAGTACTGTAGCAATAGTGATTCGGGTACTACAGCTACTGTTCATGTACTATAAGTTATTGTAGCAATAGTGATTTGTGTACTGTAGCTACTGTTCATGTACTAAAAGTTACTGTACAATTCTAAGAGACCAGACCTGAGATGGCCAGCTCGTGAGGCAAAATAATTTGAATAATAAAAATTTCTTTTCCTCTCACTTAATCACCTCTCTAATCTCGTTTTCTTCTCTCCTCAAACCCATAGCGCACAGCTAGTAGTCACAAAACCAATCTTTCGGCCAAAGAGCAACGCATGCAAATCAAAACAGATGATAGCATCACGTGAACACTCTTGTTGGATCGTAAGAATCTTCTCACCCCAAAATCTAGCAATAAGATAAGAAACTCGTCCACTTTTAAGTTAAATCTATTGCCCTTCCATAACTAATGTGGGACTATTCCAACAAAAACGATTATATACATACCATAGGATGGTGAAGACTGAAGAGCCAAAGGTGGTTAGCATTTCCGAAATCTTCCTAGCACCACAGGTTCTTCCCGCGGCACAAAGGCCACGTATGAGTGCATCACATGAAATCTCACTTGGTTTTAGGTTTGTTAACTGCATGTCAGCAAGAAAATCAAGCGCCTGGTCAAATTCTTTCAAAATACAAAGACTGTGCGTAACAAAGCTGTAGCTAACTTCACTCAGAAGATTGCCTTTCTTTATCGTTGTATTTAGCAGATTAACAAAAATTTTAACGTCTCCTAGTATGCAGAATTCCTTTATTATGACATCAAATTGATGCCAGATCCAATTAATGCACTTTTTCTCAAGTTGTTCAGACATAATTTTGCTTCAGAATGTCTTCCAAATGAAAGAAGACCTGAAATGAGGGTTGTCTCAATGACAAACCATGCTTCCCTCCTCTGCGCTCGATCACACGCAGCACTAGTACTTTGCTCTCTGTTGAACGCACAATGATCAAGCTGCCATGTTGGCCGTAACGTGTGGAGAGATTGAAGTGATGAAAACACATTGAGGACTACGTCAGACGCACAGCATCCGGCAGCGGCAGTTGGCAGCCTATAGATGGATCAATTTTTTTTATTGCTGGATCATCATGTGTCCTCCTGCATTACACAACTGTGCAGTTTAAGACATCTTGCTTTCCTGTTTACACCATTGGTATATCTTCCAACAGGCATTGAAAATTTGACGAACTTAAACAGTGGAATTTATAGTGAGAGAGGAAAGTAAGGGAGGTGGAGAACAAGGCTGTAGCTCGCAAGGCCTTGAGTCGATGTCAAATCTTCGGTCTCTTGGGATTGACAAGATGGAGAGAGCACTTCATGGATCACCAGATCTTAACAACATAATTATGCTAACATGTCTAGGTTTGTTCTGTACACTGGAAGTTGAAAGACCAGATGGGCATTACAAAATTGAAGAGAAGCAACGGATTCAGGAAATATTCGAGTCCATGAGGCTACCACCTTTATTACAAGTTCTAAAAATTCATCATTTCTATGGTGACAGTTATCCCAGCTGGATGGCATCAAGGCTTGCAGAAGGCAATCTGATGAACCTCGAAATGCTAAATCTTTCCAACTTTATGTCATGGCTGTATCTCCCTTCACTTGGTCAGTTGCCATGTCTCAGATTTCTCAAAGTGGATAGTGTATCAGCCGTTAAAATTATTGGCTCAGAATTCCTGGGGTGGTGTGAGGAAAGGACATCCACCAGGATTAGCATTTTTTCCGAAGCTGGAGCAGCTAATGTTGCATAGCATGCCAGCATGGGATCATTGGTCTCCGCTCAGGTTGGCTTTTGCCATCGCTGAGCGGTGGGCGATGGCGATTATTTCACTGTAGCGTGTACTATGTGCGCTACAGTGAAATTTTTTTTGTTTTTTTAAATTTACTTATACTTTTTTCTTTTTCTTTTCGGTTTTTTATATTTTTTTACATTTAATTATACTCAATAAACCAACTCAGCTACAGTGTTTTTTCAATCAACTATAGTGTTTTTTCAGTAAAAATCATCGCTATTCCGAACGCCCCCTTTGACACCCGGTATTGCTGCAGCAGCTGAACCTTTGCTTGTACTGCCGAGCCTGCGGAGAACGGACATTCTGTACTGCCCTGAACTGATAGCTCTCCTAGAATGCCTCTGCCATGTAACCACACTGCAAGAGCTGCGCATTCAAGAAGCTCGTAAGTTGACAAGAATTGGAGATATTCGTTCACTGACTTGGTTGGGTACCTTGGTGATGACGGGAAAATGGGCGTGAACCCGCGTCCACATCATTAAAGATAATTTGATTAAATTTAATTGAAAATGAGATAAAGAAATCAGGTATTGCAGGTCCATTACTTCCGGAATTAATATATTTACATAAAAATTCTGTTAATTACATCTCTTTGCGAGAAAAACCCCTGATTAAGAATTCCAACATAAATATTACAACAAATTACAACATATGACTATTACAAAAATATAAAAGAAAAAGGTCTTCAATCTTGGCGTCGCTAATGGATACTTGCTTGATGGCATTTTAGTTGTATTTATATTATTTTGCTAGCATGGCATAGTATTTATTTTTTTAGCGAACCTATGCATGTAGCGTGATTGAAGTTTAATTATTTCAGTTTTTAGATATCTTTTTACTTCACCGAATATTGTATGGCGCTTGCAAATATTGAGTACTCGCATATAGCGTAGCCCAAGCGAATGTCATTTTTTTAATATTTTATTATTACTAGCGTGACACGAATTTTATGCACGTAGTGCAATATGGGTTTGAGTGTTTCATTATTTTTTATTTTACTTTTGTTTTGCTCCGCCTTGTATTACTACTAGCATTGCATAGCGCTTGCAAATATTAAGCGCTTGCACGTAGCGTAACCGAAGCGAAGTTTGTTTCTTTAATATTTGTATTACCACTAGCATGCCATGGATTTTATGCATGTAGTAGAATATAAGTTTGAGTGTTTCATTATTTAATTTTACCTTTGTTTTACTCCACCTTGTATTACTACTAGCGTTGCATAGCGCTTACAAATATTAAGCGTTTGCACGTAGCGTAACCGAAGCGAAGTTTGTTTCTTTAATATTTGTATTACCACTAGCATGCCATGGATTTTATGCATGTAGTAGAATATGAGTTTGAGTGTTTCATTATTTAATTTTACCTTTGTTTTGCTCCACATTATATTACTACTAGCGTTGCATAGCGCTTACAAATATTAAGCGCTTGCATGTAGCGTAACTGATGCAAAGTTTGTTTCTTTAATATTTGTATTACTACATGCTATAGATTTTAGGCATGTAGCGTAATAGACGTATTTCATTATTTTATATTTTTATCGTTTTGCCCCACCTTGTATTACTACTATCATTGCATATGTATACCACCTTGTGTGTGAATATGGATACGTACAGGTATTTTTTTAGGGGTACAGCATGCCTTTCATGCAAGTACATGAACACGTACTTTTTTTAAGGTGTACAGCAAAATCTTAATAATATGGACACGTACATGCATGTATAGCATGTATCCTTTCATGCATGGACGTATGTAGCCCGTGCTGCTTTTTTTTTTTGCGACACGTATAAGTAGTGTCGGACGAGTGTATGCATATCAAACATTTTCATATACACGTATATATGACCACAGTCCCCCTATACATTTTTTTAGGGTGGCAAAATATATCCTTTTTTTAAATTTTCTTTTCTTCAGTATTGTTTTTTGTATACGCTGTCCGGCTATATTAATTTGTACAAGCAGCATTTGTTTTCCAAATGACCTAAAAATTAAACACGAGACTTTCACCTGTACCACAAACATGCCATAAAAATTCGCCACTCGATTGTAATATGAAGCAAACACAAAAAATCCTGGAGGGCGGACTTGTACTTTGTGTATGTCATCCGGCTGTATTATCCTATTCAAGTGAGCATATGTGCTCCGAATGAGCTGAAAATTTGACACAAGCTTTTCACTTGCCCTGCAAACATGCTGTAAAAATTTGCCACTCGACTGTAGTATACATTGTGCAGAAAAAATCTCGGAAGGTGGCTTAGGAGCATGCATGCAGTCCTTTTTTTTAATGCATGGACGTGGTGGTGACTCTCATTTAACATTTAGTTGTTTTATATCATAACGGATTTCATCAGTATAATATATTAATTTAATGATTATATATATATTTTAGATATGTTTATTTATATTTTAAATTCAGGACAAAATCGATGTCAACACTTGGGTTTGCTTGATTGCCGGCAGCTTGAAGTGGTCTCAAACATTTCATCGATACACAGCGTGGGGATAGTAAATTGCCCAGATTTGAAGTGCATGGATATTGATAGCGCTAATAGTAGTCGCCATGAATTATATCGGAAGGCACTCGTTACAAATATATATGCCAGTAACAATCCAAATCAACCACGGTTTATGGAAATATGACCGGTGGGATTGGAGTGAAATACGGCAAGCGATAGCGCTAAAGATAGAAAATGATCTCAACCAATTGGGAGATAAAGACTAACTAAATATAGTCTAACACTCCCCCTCAGTCGGAGCGGGAGGGGAGCGAACGTTCAGACTGGATTTGAACTCAGTGAAAACAGACGACGGAAGTCCCTTGGTGAAGATATCCGCATACTGTGAGGTTGTGGGAACATGGAGAACACGGACAGCACCGACAGCCACTCGTTCCCGAACGAAGTGAAGGTCAATCTCAACATGCTTGGTCCGCTGATGTTGCACAGGATTGGTAGATAAATAAACAGCACTCATGTTATCATAATAGACGAGGGTAGCTTGCTGTAATGAACAATGAAGCTCCAAAAGCAACTGGTGCAATCAACTAGCGCGCAAAGACGGTACTCTCGCCTTCCGCATCGGGCGTGAGGCAGTGCCGACGCGCCGATGACCAAGAGATCAGGTTGTCACCAAGAAAAATACCATAGCCGGAAGTAGAGCGGTGAGTATCCGGACAGCCGGCCCAATCGGCATCAGAATAAACTACCAAGGATGAGGTAGGTGTACGATGAAGAACTAACCCATGATCCAAAGTGCCCTGAAGATAGCGTAGAATACGCTTGATCATATTATAGTGGGTCTCCCGTGGGACTGATACTGCTTATTTGCTGCTATATGTTGATGATATTATTTTGACTGCCTCGTCGATGACTTTGCTTCGCCATGTCATCTCGGCACTGCAGCAGGAACTTTCCATGAAGGATTTGGGTCCCCTGCATCATTTTCTCGGCGTCTCGGTGTCTACCATTAGATCCAGTTTGTTTCTCTCCCAGCGTCAATATATTCTGGATGTTCTTGAGCGTGCCGGCATGACCAACTGCAAGCCTTGTCTCACACCGGTTGACACGAGTTCCAAGGTATCCTATTCTGATGGTGTTCCAGTATCTGATCCTACTCATTACAGGAGTCTAGCTGGGGCTCTCCAGTATCTCACCTTTACTCGGCCAGATATCGCTTATGCAGTTCAGCAGGTGTGTTTGCATATGCATGACCCCGTGTCCATGTACCACTCATTAGTTGGCGGCGGCGGCGGCGGGAGCGTCATTGTGCTGAACACGTTGGCCAATGCGTTTTGATCCCACTGCAGGGCTGGTGGCAGCGTCGGCGCCCACGGCGTCGGCGCCCGCGGCGTCGGTGGCGGCGCCGCCCAGGGTATAGCGCCAGGGACCTCAGGCACAGGCGGCATACTCGGGAGGCCAGGCGCGGCAAACAGCATGTGCGGCGGGGGTGGCCGGTGCGGCTGTTGCACGCCAGGCTGCTGCATCTGTTGTTGTCCTGGCATGCGCGGACGAGAGGGCGGAGCGCCGGGCCACACCTGAAAGGTCCCCGTCCAGGGGTTGTACATCGTGGGCCAGCCGGTGTTGGCGCTGTCTGGCCGGCGTCCACGACGCCGATTCCGGCTGCGAGAGCCCTGGCCGCTGGGATTGTAGCCCTGGCCGCCAGGAGCGGAACCCCCGGCATTGCCGGTGCCATGGCCAGCACGTGGGGCCGAGCCGGTGGTGGCAGCGAGGGTAGTCGACGGGGCGCCGGCTTGGACGCCATGGTGAGCTCCTCGAGCATGAGGTCGGAGCGGACGTCGGCAAACGTCGGGAACGGCTTCTGGCGCTTGAGCAGGGCGGCCATGTAGGAGAACTTGTCGTTGAGGCCGCGGAGAACAGAGAGGACGAGCGTGCGATCCTGCACCGGCTTGCCAAGATCCCCAAGAGCATTGGCCATGCCTTTTAGTTTACGACAATAATCGGAAATAGAAAGATCACCTTGCACGAAGTTGCGGAATTGTGCATCGAGGTAGAGAGCACGCGTCTCCTTGTTACCAAGGAACTGTTGCTCAATGCCCAACCAGACGGTGCGAGCAGTGCCACACCGTGTCATGACCATCTCTAGGAGGTCAGAGGATATGGTGCCGTAAAGCCACGATCGCACCGTGCAGTCCATCCGCCTCCAGTCAGTATCGTCGGGGGCGGGATCGTCGTCGAAGAGGACGTGGTCGTCCAACTCGTACTTGCCGAGCGTGTTGAGGATGAGACCACGCCACATGTTGTATTGTGCCGAGGATGAATCAAGGACGATCGGGACGAGCGCCTTGATGTTGGGGACGACGATGGCTTGCGCATGAAGGGCAGCACGGGCTTGGTCGGAGTAGGCCTGGCGCAACTCGTTCTCCTGGCGCGTGAATTCGGCAGCGTGACGGAGACGTGCGGCTTCGGCCGCACGGAGGCGAGCAGCCTCGTCAGCGGCATGCGTACAGGCGTGATCAGGATTGGAGGCGTGATGGGCAGCGTCAAGACGTCGCGCTTCCTCCTCGGCAAGACGACGCGCCACAGCGTCAGGAGCGACGGCGGACATGATGGGCAGCGGCGGCGGTTAGAGTTGGAGGGCAGGAGGTCGTAGGAACGAAAAGAGTCTGATACCATGATAGCGCTAATAGTAGTCGCCATGAATTATATCGGAAGGCACTCGTTACAAATATATATGCCAGTAACAATCCAAATCAACCATGGTTTATGGAAATATGACCGGTGGGATTGGAGTGAAATACGGCAAGCGATAGCGCTAAAGATAGAAAAGGATCTCAACCAATTGGGAGATAAAGACTAACTAAATATAGTCTAACAGATATGTTAGACAGTGCACAGACTCGGGCGACTAATGCAGTGTAGAATCTAACATGTTATCCCCTGAGAGACTGGAACTCCTTCCATGCAGAGCAAGAAAAAAAATGTAAAAATGGCAAATGGGTGTTCGGTAGCGTTCAGAATAGCGATGGCTTTTGGTTTTTGCTGAAATTTTACTGTAGTTGATTTATTTTTTTACTGTAGCTGAATTAGCTTATTGAGTATAATTAAATTTAAAAAAAATATAAAAATAAAAGCGACATGCTAATCTAGAGCAGACAATGCAAAAGAATACGACAAAAAAAACAAAACACAAAAATTTGAAAAAACAAAAAAAAAGGAAACGGATAAAATCCTGCGGACAATCGCCGAACAGTGCTCACGTCGAACGCGGCGTCTGGCCGCTCAAATGAGCGCGGCTACCTCTCTGTAGCTGTTGCTTTCATCTTTGTCTCAGCTATTGTTTGACGTAACTATTCCTGTATCAATAGTCTGCACTCTGGAATCGTATTTCTAATGGGAACTGCAAAATTTTCCTTTGGAATCTTCCACAGTTCCACTGAAAGCATGGCCGTTGACATACTATGTTAGGTACGGACTGAAACCGTGTGGTTAGGTTGTTATACATGTCTGATATCAAGCTGTGTTTGTTTAGTATTAGTGGATTTGATCGCTGCAACGAAAGAATATCAGAACTGTCTCTACAGTTTTGAAAAGGGAAGTGCTAAGTAGCATTTGAGTATTTTTTTTAAAGATTAGGAGCATTCAGATTTTAGAGCGTTAAATATCTATTCAACGGATTCTCTATACCCCTTCTAAAAAAATGAATCTAAGGTATTAGATCTTTATCTAACGAATCTCTCCATATCCCTTTTAAAAAAAATACGAGTGCTCTGAATCTAAAACATTGGATAGAGATGCAAAATATAAAAAATCTAAATAATCTTTATTTTTTAAAAAAACTCAAATACTCTCTAAACACAACCTCTAAGAAACTAGGACAGAATTAGCAAAAGGCGTTTCTGCACGTGCTTGCACAGCCGTGCACGCTTGTGTCTTTTGTTGGTGGTTGTCTTACGATGCACGCCGAAGACTTGTCAAATATCTCAGCTTAGTTTTAGCCTTGTTTAACCTCTCTTAGTTTTAGCCTTGTTTAACCTCTCGCTCATTTCGACTTAATTTCTAGATTCTGATTTATTTTTTTAATTTTTTGGTTTTTTAGCTATTTTCTTAGTTCTTTTTTTCATATTCGTTTGTATTATCTGTAACGGACTAATCTATTTTTTCTATTTTTTATTTTTTAATTTAATTATATCAAATAAGCTACCATCAGTTATAATACAAAATAAGTCAATTACAGTAAAAATTTAGTCATAACATGTCTTATTCAGCCCAAAGGGTGAGGTTAATTTTGTGTAATAACACGAGGGAAAATTTATATAAAATTGTTCTTTTTAACCCTCTACAAGGAGCAAGAGCAAACTACTACACGTAACCATTCTACAGCTTGTCTGTGATCTTCACAGCCACATCCATCTAAATAACAGCAAACAAAATCACATAATGAAAAAATATCATATAGTGATGTGCACTGCTCCCGGAGCTGAGCCAGAAATCTAGCCTCACTCGTTTCAGTTTTTTTTCAGCTTCAGCTTTTTCTCACTATTCAGTAATTCGTCTTTTTCTGAATTTTTTATATTTTTTGGGTTTTTATGTATTTTTTTTCTTTTTTCTCGTGTTCCTTCGCATTGTTCGTGATGGGCTAACATATTTTTTCTATTTTTATATTTTTTAAAATTTAATTATGCTTAAAAAGTCAAATCAGTTACAGTAAAAAAATTAATTACAGTAAAATTTCAACTAAAATTCAGAAGTTATGGTTAAAACGAACGTCCCTCAGTTTTTGTGTAGCCGTCATGCGATCGTGTTCGTGTCACTTCATCATTTTTTCCTTTTTGCATGATTGCACCCTTGGTTGTTCGTGTCACTGTGTCTGGTTGGCAAACATTGTCAGAGGAGAGAACGTCGCGGTTGAAATGAAACACTGGAAGTTGAACTCCGGGCCGTAACAACCAAGAAAATCTTCAGAAACTCCCAATAAGAATTAGGGGTGTTTAGAATAGCGATGATTTATAGTTTTTGATTGAAATTTTACTGTAATTAATTTATTTTTTATTATAACTAAGTTGCTTTATTAGACATAATTAAATTTAAAAATAGAAATGATATGTTAGTTTATCACGGACATTGCAAAGGAATACGAAAAAAACAAAACACAAAAAAACCAAAAAACAGAAAAAAAAATTACAAAATGACAAAAAAAAACGCTACAGTGAAAAAAAAAAAGCAATCACCAGACGCAATCGCTGACTTCACGGGGCCAAGGGCCTGTAGCACTTGGAAGAAACGGCCTGTAGCACCTACATACTATTTTGCCTTTCCTTGCAAGAGTCCTCAACTCGGCATGCCTTGTGCAGTTTACTTATTGGCCCAGGAATCAAGCGGGGAAGCTCACAACTCCCAATTCTGAAAAAGAGTAGAAAGAATACCAGTACAGGGGAGAGGAGAGAAGAGGAGAGATGACATTGCTAAGCCTCACTCCATACCATCATGCAGTTTATCCAGGTGCTTAGCTTTGCTTCATTTCATGGAAATACTATCATACTACTTTACTAGTACAGTTGTGCTTGTATACATGTGAGGAATGTAAAACAGTCTACACAGGTGCTGGTAGGAGCATACAGTGCAGCGGCATCAAGGTGACACCTCTCAGATCAGGAGGGGATAGATCAAGGAAGGATTTTGTTCTGAATGTCTCGTTGTCGCGAGCGCTCACCACTTGCTGTCTGAAGTCTCCTTCATATGGCAAGTCGAAGAGGATCGATCCTAGAGATCTGTTCACCTTCTCCTACAGGTTTAACACTGACATCCCCATGAGCGAAACTCCAGGGGTAGGTTGTGTGAGATATGTAGCCTCCAAGCTTTGGGATTTCACTTTACCCTTTCAGGTGATCTTATTCCCTGAGGTTGTTTATGCAGGCATCCATCGATGAGTACCTTAAGAACAGGACTAGAATCGTTGGAGCTGTGTTCCCTGATCAGCGCAAACGAACGAAGCTTAGTGATGTGAGTGATATTATAATTTCTTTCTCCAATTTCTTTTCTGAAGTTGTGAACTGAAATGAGCAAAGCATGTTTTCAACAAACCAAAAATTCTGAAACTTTTCAGTGATTTTTGTTTCATTTCACCGGCTCTGAAGCCTGAAATGTCACAATTTTCTTGCCGGCGGCCATGGCTTCATTTTATAAGGAAGAACTGCTACAGTGCACCATCCATGTGAACAATATACTCAAGCCTAACATACTACTGCTCCATTGATCTTACAGGAAGAGTGGAGCGTTCAGCTCCTCCCCATCCAATTCCTCTTCCTGTCGGCATCTCCGGTGATCGTCATGCGCTTCGTCAGCAAGTCCAACGGGAAGGAGTACCCACCCAACGTCCCCGTCCACGCCACCAGCCTCCTCCTGATGGAAGTGGTAATTGACGATGACAAATCCATTCCTCATTTCCATCAGATTCATACGTCTGAAACTCGTGCCGTAACCCTGCTGTGCCGTACGCAGACGGACTACACGCTGAAAGGCCTGGACAGCAATGCCATGCCGTCCCAACTCGCGCTGACCGTCCGCGGCGCGCTGTACCCGCAGCGGGAGGGCAAGAAGAGCCTCAAGGCGCACGTCGAGATGAGCGTCGGGTTCGACCTCCCGCCCGTGCTCGCGCTGGTCCCGGAAGGCATCATCAGAGGCGTCGGCGAGACGGTCAGCATTTTGAGCGGTTGCTAATGTAAAAAACATCGGTGTTTTGTTCTCAGGACTGAGGCGTTTTTATCTGCGATCGTGGTGCAGGTGCTGAGGCAGCTAGCGGAGCAGATGAAGCAGGACATCGACACAGGCCTGGCAGCAGATTTCAAGAAGTACAGGAGGGAGAAGCTAACCGAAAAGCGAACATCACCCTGAATTTTGAGAACATTTATTATCCGGAAGCTAGATGTGTTTTTGAGGAGGCCTCTCCTAATTCTAGCTCTTTTTTCTTCTTAATATAATAATACGCGCAACTCTCCTGCGTGTTCGAGAAAAAAAAAAGATAGTACTAGCAGTCATTACACCAGATTCCTTGGAGCTCATAGCATCAACAGAGTTGCAACATCACTGTCTTATTCATCATCGTGTTGACAGACTGAGAAGATAATAAAGAATCTCATTTATTCATTGTAAACTGGAGCACTAAATGTAAATAATTACAAGAATATTCAGTTTTACAGAGATTGCTAATCTCAAGCTATTGTCTATGTTTCCTGTCAGACTGACTTCATTCGTTTTTGGCTATATCGTGGAATCTATGTACCATGTAGTATACAAGACCTAGGGCCTTTGCTTCAACAGCTAGAGGAATACAATTAACAGATCTATACTATGTATCCCAAAGATCCTAGTCTTCCAATGACCGCCTTCTCGCCCTCAAGTCACGCTCAAGGCTTTGGGGCAATGGAGGAGTCTTTCCACGGCGGAAAAGGACAGCGAGAGCTTTCATTTTATGGCATATGTGGAAAACCTGCAAACAAGCATGAATATGATCAGTTGTCAACCTCAAAATGGTATTTATAAAGGTCATGTCATCTATTGTCTTTACTGATGATGCTTCTAGCTCTGCAATTCCCTCGCATCCTTGACCCCCACCCTGTAGAAGGTCACAGTATTTTACAGCATCATCCTCGTCTTCAAACACCTGCAATAAAAGATGGGCATGAGTCAAAAGAATACAAGCATGGTTGTCATGGTAGAGTCGGCGACCACGGAGAGTGAGTGGTGCCTGGACGTCTAGGCGACGCCTAGGCGAATCGCCGCGCTGTACGTGTAGTATCACATATGTATACTCAGCTCAATACTCTGCATCCCTGACTTATAAATGCTAACTCCTCTTCCCTCCCCTCTCAGTCTCTCTCCAGCGTCTCCCTCTCCCGACTCCCACATCTCCCGCACTCCTCCCCCCCCCCCCCGGTGCCTCCTCCTCTGGTCCTCCCCCCGCCGCCTCACCTCCTCCGGCCCTCCCCCCGCTACCTCGCCTCCTCCGCCCCCCGCCGCATCCACCCCCACCGCCTCCTCCCCTCCCCGCCGCTGCCCTCCCCCCAGTCGAGGAGAAGCTCCACGGCGTCCTCCCAGCACCGCCGGGATGCCTAGGCGACACCGTAACAACTGTGAATACAAAGCAAGTAGTTACGTAAAAAATTGCAGAAAACTGGTCGTAAGTACCAACAGAAGAGCACACCCTTCAAAGTGTACTAATGCACCTTAAACGATTGCAAATTAGAACTATCCAGCGCACATCAACAGCCCCTTCTGTTCTCACAGACCACTTCGTGCATTTATAGTTTCACATACAATATTTATCTGGACTAGGTTGGAATCACGTTTGCCCCATAAAGAAACATGAACTAATAGATTACTCATTTCTGGAGGTACAAAAAATGTGCTTAATGTTGAATTGTTCATACGATCATATCATAAAGCTTCTAGTCCATGTATGTTGCCTGTGTTAGGCGGTCGAATCTTGCTCTTGGTGTTAGCAAGATCCTTACTCTCATCGAGAGGATGATACTCTTGGAGATGGGGCAATTTTCTTGTTGTTATTTCCCACACAATGCTATGCCAACCTGAGGGGTTGGGGATACAAATTTATAGGCCAAGATGGGCCAAGCATATGCTAAGAGCATCCTCTAAGATGCTGCCCTAGATGCTAGTCAAGATGCTAAAGCAAAAGCAAAAAGCAGATGCTGTCAGTCAAGATGCTAAAGCAAAAGCAAAAAGTAGATGCTGTTCTAAAGATATGCTAAAGCAAAAGCAAAAGAGATGCTAAAGCAAAAGCAAAAAAACAACA
This sequence comes from Melocanna baccifera, assembly GCA_036346265.1. Lineage (NCBI taxonomy): Eukaryota > Viridiplantae > Streptophyta > Magnoliopsida > Poales > Poaceae > Melocanna > Melocanna baccifera. The sequence continues at coordinate 3,361,898 of CM070682.1, read as the reverse complement.
ACAAAGACTTATCCATCACTCTCCCCCTAAGTCTTGTGTGTCTCCTTGTGGGGAATCTGAGCCATCCCGATCCTGGCGCGAAGCTCCTGGAACTTGATCCGCCCAAGAGACTTGGTCAGGAAGTCGACGAGCTGGTCTTGAGTGTTGATGTAGTTGACCCGGACACTCCTTCATCCAGCAACCGATGAAGTGATACCTCACCCGGATGTGCTTGCTACGCTCATGGAAGACAGGGTTCTTCGCCAAGGCCAAGGCGGACTTGCTGTCCACCCTGAGCTCCACTGCCTCCGCGTCTCTGCCAAGGAGATCGCCAAGCACCGAGCCACCCACGAGCACGAGTAGAAGTGGTAGTGGCTGCAATGTACTCGCCTCGCAGACTAGACAAAGCCACCACCGCCGCTTGACCGATCGCCGGTGATCGGACATTTGCCGAGGAAGTACTGACATCCGCCGGTGCTCTTGCTCGTGTCGATGTCGCCGGCGTGGTCGCCATCGCATGCCGATGAAGTGCGCGCGCCGCCGGCACCTTGGGTAGTGCAAGCCGTAGTCGGAGGTGCCCGCGACGTAGCGGAGGATCCTTTCACGGCTGCTGGTGCTCGTCGTCGGTCGCCGCAGAACCGGCCGACGAGCCGACGGCGAACGCCAAGTCCGGCGGCGTGTGGACAAGGTAGCGAAGGTCGCCCACAATACACCGCAGATCGCATCGCGTCCGCCTCCTCCGCCGTACTCTCACGACTCGGCCGACCTCTCCTCCAGGAGTGTGGTGGGTTGCGATCGGTGAGGCCGCCAGACTCCACGATGCGCTTGGCGTGGCGATCCGCGAAGAGATGCCGAGTCGTCTCGGTGGACCTCGATCCCGAGGTAGAAGGAGAGGGCCCGAGGTCGCTCATCCGGAAGGTGGCCTTCATCTCCGCCTTAAAACCTCGATCTCCTCTTTCTTGGTATCGGTGATCACAAGGTCGTCGACGTGACGCCTATCGCCAGGCATTGCCTCCTTGCCCCGCCGCAGACCGCGCCTCGTGAGCGCTCTGCTGAAATCCCATTTGCTTGAGGTGGAGTCCGGCTTGGCGTTCCAAGCTCGCGGTGCTGCCGTAAGCCGTAGAGGGCCTTGCGCAGCGGAGGACCTTGCTCTCCTTGCGGGGATGATGAATCCGTGGTGGGGGACGTGAGACCTCCTCCTTCAAGTCGCCGTTGAGAAAGCGGACTTGACGTCCATGTGATGGACGCGCGCGGCCTTCCCGGGCTGCGAGGGCAAGGAGGAGACGACGGACTCCATCGCGCAACAGCGCGAAGGCATCGTCGGTCGACTCTCTCCGCCGAACGAAGCCACGTGCCACGAGGCGCGCCTTGTGCTTGATCACCTCTCGGCCTCGTCTTTCTTGAGCTTGAAGACCCACTGAGAGAGATGGCGTGGTGGTGGTGGAAGATCACCGGCTCCCATGTCTTGTTTCGCTCGACGGCGTCCATCTCCTCCTACATCGCGGCACGCCATGCCGCGTCTCTCTCCGCCTCGGCGAAGGAACGAGGCTCGCCGTCGTCCTGTGCGAGGTGTAACTCCGCCTCGAAGTCGCGCTGCGCCGATCCGAGGACCGGCCGCTCGCCGAGGAGGTCGCCCACGCGACGATAGCGCAGGCTCGCCGCCGTGGTAGGCGTCGATCGCGATCCTCGTCGTTGGACAGCGGAGTGGCAAACTCCACCGTGCGCTGCTCGTCGTGGGCCGAAGCTGCCGGTGCCAAACCTGAGGGAGTAGGTGCCGGTGTAGGAGAGCGAGGCGTGGCCGGCGATCTTTGGCGATGGACTCGCCGAGCTCGTGGGCTTGCCGAGCCGTGGTGGCGGTGGTGAAGGACTCGCCGGAGGTGGTGGCGAACGAGGTGGTGGGGTGGCGAGCTCGGTGAAGACGAGCCGCCGCCCCGCCTCCTCGAAGTGGGCGTGGTCGGCGACGAAATCGCCGGTCGTCGAGTCGAGCCGTCATCCACCATCTTGCCCCACGCCCGGCCCGCCGCCGCCGAACACGACATCACGCGTGATGCGCACGCGCCGTGTCGCAGGGTCGAGGACACGGTAGGCCTTGACGCCATCCGCGTAGCCGATGAAGACCCCTGGCGTGCTCCGGTCGTCGAGCTTGCCGACGTGGTTGAGCTCCTTGACGAAGGCCAGGCAGCCGAAGACACGGAGGTGGCTCACCACGGGCTTGCGTCCGTGCCAGGCCTCGTATGGCGTCTTGCCGTCGAGGGCCTTGGTGGGGGAGCGGTTGAGCAAGTGGACGGCAGTCATCACCGCCTCACCCCAGTAGAATGCCGGCATCCCTCTCTGCTTGAGGAGGGCGCGGGCGGTGGCTACCACCGTCTGGATGCGGCGCTCGACGATGCCGTTCTGCTGCGGGGTGTACGGCGCGGAGAAGTGACGATGGATCCCCTCGTCGGCGCAGTACGCCGCAAACTCGGCCGCCGTGAACTCACCGCTGTTGTCCGTGCGTAGGACCGGCTTGCGCGCGCGCTCGCTCCGCAGCAGCTTGAAGGCGCTTGATGGCGTCCACCGCGGCTGCCTTGACATCGAGCAGGACAGCCCACATGTAGCGGGACATGTCGTCGACGAGGAGGAGGAAGTAGCGCCGACCTCCAAGTGTAGCCGGTGTCACGGGGCCACAGAGGTCACCGTGTACGAGCTCCAGCTTCTCCTTGGCGCGGAAGCTCGCCTGGCGAGGAGAGGAGCCGCGGCTTGGTGAGGACACAGTGTCACGAAGCGCTCCACGTGGTCGACGTGCCGCATGCCCCGCACCATCTCTTGCTGCCGAGCCGCCTCGGGGCCTCAAAGTTGAGGTGCCCAAAGCGCTCGTGCCACCTCCAAGCGTCGTCGTCGCGGCGGGCTGCAAGACACAGAGGTTGCGCCACCTGCGCGTGCAAGACGTAGAGGCGGTTGCTCCTGTTGACCTTGACGAGGAGCCGGCGGCGATGATCCCAGATGCGCAACACCCCGTGCTCGATCTCCACGCGCGATCCGTTCTCATCCAGCTGTCCCAAGCTGATGATGGAGTTCCTCAACACGGGGATGTAGTAGACACCGGTGAGCAGCCGGTGCTCGCCAGTCTTGGCGACGAAGACAGCGAGCCGACGCCCTTGATCTCCACGGCGGAGGCGTCGCCGAACTTGACGGTGCCTCGAACGCCTGAGTCGAGCTCGGAGAAGTACTCCCGCCGCCCGGTCATGTGGTGGGTGGCGCCGGTGTCAAGGCACCACCCGTCGGTCTTGTCGTTGCCGGAACTGTCGCCCAGGAGGGCGTGTGCTTTTGGCTCGTCAAGGTGGAGGAGAGTCGCTGCGGCCGGTGCCGCTGGAGGTAGTTCCATGCTCGCATGAGCAATGAACAGAGCCGGCTGCTCCTCCTCCTCCGCCTGCGCCACGTGGGCCTGGCCGCGTCGTGGCTGTCGACAATCCTTGGCCCAATGACCAGGCTTGCCGCAGTTGTAGCAAGCAAAGTCTCGTGCCGGCCTTTGCTTGCCAGCGTCGCCGCCCTGGGCGCCTCCACGGTCATTACCCTCGGCACGTCCTCGCGCCCCTGCCTAGGCGTCTTTGCGCGGCTTGCCGCGCTTGCCACGCATGCGGCCGCCTGTCGTGGAAGAAGGCTCCCCCTTCTTCCTGTCACCTTGGCCGGCAGCCCACTGCTCCCGAGTGAGGAGCTTCTCGCCAATGGTGACGGGTCCCGAGAGGCGTTGTGGCTCATCGCTGTCAACGACCTTGAGGCGACCCAACGCCTCCTCGATCGTCATCGTGGAGAGGTCCAGCAGAGACTCGATCGAGCGAGCCATCTGCTTGTACTTCTCGGGGACGCAGCGGAAGAGCTTTTCCACAGCTCTCTCCTCGCCGTAGGTGTCGTCGCCGAACTACACCAACTTCTGCAACAGAGTGTTGAGACGGAGAGCAAAGTCATCAATGTCCTCACCTGGCTTGAAGGCCAGGTTCTCCCACTCCTTGCGTAGTGCCTGTAATGTAGACTTGCGGGCGCGGCGGCTGCCGATGCGTCTTTGCGGCGATGGCGTCCCAAGCCTCATTGGCGATCCGCTTGTTAGTAAAAGCGCATCTCGGGCGAGGCTGCGGCGATGAGAGCATCCGGTGCCGTCGATCCCGGTCGAGTCGACGTCGCCGCATCGGATCGCATCCCACATATGCCGCGCTGGAGCTTTACCTCATCACCGCAGCCGCTCGGCGTAGTTGGTCTTGGTGAGTGTGGGCCACCCGCCGCCGGGCCGGCGCCCTCGACGACGACTGGTACTCGTGGTGCCACGATGCCGAACCGGGAGAGAGCGCGTCGCTGTGAAGGCGCGCTCTCCGTCGACCCGTCTGCCGCCGCCGTGCATGCCTCCTCCAGAGCGCGCCGCGCGCGTCCGCGCTGTCTGAGCTGCGCCGCGCTGCGTGGTCGTCGGCGCGCGCGCTTCGCGCGCGCTTCGCCTCGCTCGCCTCCCCTCTCCAGAGCTCAAGGTCCGCGTCGGCGTTGTCATCGCAAAGACGGCTTTGTTGTTCTTGCTGCGTAGAACCTCGACCTCCTCTCTGCTTTGCCGCGATGCATCTGCCGCCGCCTCGCTCGCGTTGCCGCTTTGACAGCGCCCTTTTTCCGCGCGCGGCGCTCGTGTCGCCGCTCGCTCGCGTTCCTCTGCCGCAGCGAGCTCGGCTTCTTGCCGCCGCCGCGTGCTCGAGGCGACCGAGCGCTGAGACTGTCCTGCGGACATGGCGCGCCACCTGGGGACTGCTGCGTGGAGAGAGCGCCTCGATGAGCTCTTGCTCGTCGAACGGGAGGAGGAGTGAGCGGAGGCAGCCGGAGCTGCTGCTGCTGCTAGTTGGGGCTGCTGCGAGGCTGGAAGCAACGCTGGAGAAGGGATTGAGCAGGAGATGCTCAGGCTACAGGATAACCTCGCTCTGATACCACTTGTTAGGCGGTCGAATCTTGCTCTTGGTGTTAGCAAGATCTTTACTCTCATCGAGAGGATGACACTCTTGGAGATGGGGCAATTTTCTTGTTGTTATTTTCCACACAATGCCATGCCAACCTGAGGAGTTGGGGATACAAATTTATAGGCCAAGATGGGCCAAGCATATGCTAAGAGTATCCTCTAAGATGCTATCATAGATGCTAGTCAAGATGCTAAAGCAAAAGCAAAAAGCAGATGCTGTCAGTCAAGATGCTAAAGCAAAAGCAAAAAGCAGATGCTGTCCTAAAGATATGCTAAAGCAAAAGCAAAAGAGATGCTAAAGCAAAAGCAAAAAACAACAACAAAGACTTATCCATCAGCCTGATGGCAAGCATAAAACATTCAGTCCAGAGACCAATCTATACCACTCAATGATGTATAGTCCTTTTGGTCCATCAATAGACAAACAGATTTATTTCACCATGATATACCAATAGGCAACCTTTGAGTCATGAACAATACGCATAAAACTACCCTTCTTTAGCATACATAGAAATCACCCGATTATTAATTCTACTCCATTTGATCAATCCCTTCTCCCGATTCCTTAAATGTCTGATTACAAATGAGGCAGCATGTTTCATATATTGATTGCACATAGACCCAAAGCACATGAAGACGATGGAATTAAAAAAGCTAATACATTAAAGGCCCCCTGTTGACTTCTTTAGATGTTGCATTTTTCCCTATTAATCCAAAAAATGCACTAAAAGGCCATAGGAAAAGCAGGACGATCAGCTGGCTTTCAAGAACACATTGCACATCCACAAAAATACACTCCTTTTACTAACTACTCACCAGTACCCCCTCTCTGATATCTTCAACAAGCATGTTAAACTTGGAGCCAGAGTACTTTGATTTTGTCCCGACTCCTGAACCCCCTGCCTTTGAGAAAAGCATTCCAAGTTCCCTTTCAACTTCACTGCAAAAAATGGTAGATAACAACATGTTCATAATTTTCAGTTAACCGCCCAATTATGACAAACATCCTGTAACAGTAGCAAAACAATTCTCACCTGCGACTCCTACGGGTTTTCATTGTCCATAGATGATTATCTCTTCTAGCCAGCACATAGACTGGCTTCGAGTCTTCTCTCCATGGGTTTGTCTCCAACACTGAACCATCATGAAAACATGACACAGTTACTAAAATTTCAAAATTCCATGTTAAAAAAATCATTTACATTTAGTCCATTAGCCTTTTGGCATGATTGGTGAGAATGAGTGCATCATAACCCTTCAGATATCAAGCCATTTAACCACTGACTAGTTTGTGGTCCTACTGTGAGCAGCACAAGCACGACCATAGTAGACATACCAATTGAGCACTTGATGCAAAGACAAGAAAACATTACACTATCCAGGCCAAAACTTTGGGGAAAATAGCTGGGGATTGCAACAGTTAATCATCGCGTACACACATAGTCATGTCTTGGCCCACTTCAAACTACACCTCACGATACATGGTAGGCGTGAACTCACAAGCCTCACATAGTTGGTGCTGATCTCCAGTTCATCGCAACACGCAATTCTCCCGTAGAAACAAAGATCACATCTTTGGACACTTTGGAGTCTGGAGTCTTTGGACTACGCATTTCATCAAACACTACGCGCGCGAGGGCACCTAAAGTCCTAAACCCATCCAAGCCCAGTCATTTCCTGCTGATGACCAATCATTAAAGTCGCTAAACCCCTAGTAAAAACTAAAGCCCTAAGCAAATCGAACAAAGATAATACGATCCAGGGAGCGGGTTAGGACATCTTACCGTCGTAGGCGAGGGAGTCGAGTGACTCCATGAGGTGGCGCCGCATGCCGTAGGCGCGGGAGGAGACGCGGCGCAGGAACTCGCCGGAGGTCCCGGGGATGCCGCCGTGCATCCCCATGGCCCTCTCCACCTCCTCCTCGTCGCCGTCGTCTCCCTCTGGAGACGGTGGAGGCGGAGGCCGGGACGACGCCGCGGCCACGACCGCGCGGTGGTACGCGGCGGCGAGGCGAGGGCGCGGAGGCGGGAGCGAGAGGAGGGAGGAGGTGAGGTTCCCGGCGAGGGTGGCGGCGGTCGCCGGCGGCGGCGACAGGGACGGCAAAGAAGCTGCCATATTTACGTTCCGAAGGACCTGGACTGCTGGAGCAACTAGGCAGGCGAGAAACCGCGAGAAAAGTTGCGAGTGAAACGTGGGGGGTCGGAGGGAGAGTGGAACCGAACGTGGACACGGCAGCCCCGCTCTCGAGGAGATCTTTCCACCGTGGTAGATGGGTTCGGCACGTTTCGCTCTCGGTTCGGTCGGGCTGACGGGCTCGTGCCGCATGTGCCACTACTCAACAGCGGCCGTGTGTTTGGCTACAGTCCAGCCATGTGCGTTCCGTTTTGGTGGACCGGTGTCTGTCTCGGCTGGCGAAGACGGCAAGCAACGTTACACGGCAGTAGGTTGGCTTGTGCGTATTTTTTTGACCGTTCGATCGGCGTTTATCAGGCCTACATTTTTTTAATAATTATTGGATTTAGCGTGCGTCCTCGTCGTACTGAATTCGGTAGCTAAAGAGAAAAGACATTGCCTAAGTCTAATAGTTGTAAGCTGCCACGATAGGTTTTCAAAACAAAATAGCTTGACTACACAATCCAAGAGACATTGCAAAATCACGAACTTTCTTAGCGTAGATAAAAGGGACAACAGCGAAGCGGGATGTGAGAGACCTTGCGGGCTTTTGAAAGAAAAAATATTTTCGTATCGACATATCATTAAAAAAACATAAAATTGTTGATCCACCTAAAAAGGGGAACGAAGCAACTTGGGCAAAACAAGGACAAAAATGCTAACTTTTGAGTCGAGGATGTTATCAAGCTGGAGATCACGTAGATCCAAATAGTGAACTTGCCTCATCGAAAAAAAAAAGTGAATCAGTCTGACAAATAGAACATAATCAATCTTGGCCCAACCAGTGGTAAGTTCAGCCCAAAACCGAACACTGGGCTCCGACTGGCCGGACAAGCAAACTATAGGCCCCGCTGACGAGCGACCAGAACCAAGCTCAGGCTGGGCCAAGGACGAGATCTCGGGCTCGGGCTGAAGTACCATGTCAACGACGTCGACGAGGAGGTGGCTGGCCGCGCGCAAGGCCGGCCACACCGTCAAGTCCGCGCGCGAGTGCGCCCAGCACGCCGCCTCCGGTACGTGAGCAACCCACCCTATCGATCGGAGCGAAACTCATATCACACCGCGCGTGCGCGAAAATGTTTTCTCATGTGACTGTGCGTGCGTTGTGTATGCAGAGGCAGGGGGGGCGGGCGAGCAAGAAGGCGGGACGCGCCAAGGAGGCGGAGGAGGCGGCGGAGGAGGCCGCGACGGGTGCGTCCGACAAGGCGGAGCAAGCCAAGGACAAGACGAAGGAGGCGGTGAAGGGCACGGCCAGCGAGGCCAAGCACAAGACCAAGGAGGCGGCCAGCGAGAGGGGCTCCGCGGCGCACGAGCGGGCGAAGCAGGGCAAGTCCAAGGCCGCGGAGAAGGCCGGCGAGGGCTACGAGAGCGCCAAGCACAAGGCCGGCGAGGGCTACGAGACGCTGAAGCACAGTCCTGTTTGTTCTTGCCATGATGATTGATGTCTGTACGTTGTACAATTTATAATCTGTGGAGAACCTTGCACGACAAAGTTGTTTTTTCCCCTGAAACTTTACTCAAAAGGAAAATATAAACACTCTGAAGTGGCATGATTTTAAACTAAAATTTTATAATAACATATTTCTAATGTGATCACTTTATAATGGTATATTTCTAATTTTTTCTACTCAAAACTGAAACTGTGATGGTACATGATTAACATAAGTAGTACAAAGAAGCGTCTTTCCAAATCTAATTGAAAAGAGCTGTATTACTACCAGCAATACGACAGACGATGCACTCTAGCTCCAAGCTAGAATGGGACGCTACAGCGACATACATCTTCCTTCCTTTCAAACCTAATTGAAAAGGATCTGCATTTTTCCTCCTCCTTACCTCGTAAGATACATACAGAATGTCGGAATTCCAGTTCCTGAACTTAAAGTCTGAAGCAGCAGTATGCTTCAGACAAGGAGTGGAGCTTCCAGTGAAGCAGCAGCTCTTGGGTTGGTGTCCTGCAGTCTTAAGGTGGAGGTGACCAGCAGGGAGAGGACAGCGAAACACGAGGGAATCAAGCCTATCCCGTACCTACTGACCGTGTTCAGTCCCCTCGTCTCACTGCAGCTCATCGTGTCTGTAGGCAAGGACATGATATTGCAACTGATTAGTTCCTCATAACTTCATCAGCAAATATGGATCATTTCGGTTGTACCTTCGTATGATTCGAGGACGAACAAAGCGATTCCACAGGAGATCTTGTCCAAGAAGCTCAGAGAGCCGTAGACGAAAGCGCAGCCGTTCAAGTCCTCACCAACCAACGCGCTCTCCAGCCCAACCGTTGTGACCTGTTCAGAACACACAAAGGGTAAGCAAACTCAGATCACAACAAGCAGCACCAAATCAGATCACCCAGAATGTTAAGTGCAGTGACTGTATTTACCATCACGAGAGCGTTTGCAGCACCGATGACCATGGCGAGAGGGTACATCAGGTTGTGCATCTGGCTCGGGAGGACGAAGACCGCGGCCCCGGAGATCACCCAGAGTATCGCCCCGATGGTGAGAAGCGACTTCAGGCGACGACTGTTCCACTTGATCTCCTGCATTGTAGTAGATGGAAAGATGTGTGAAAAGATTGAAACTTTCAATGCGGAAATTTGGAACCGAGTGTTACTGCAAGAGTAGGTAGGACCTGCAGAACAACGGACACAAAGAAGCTACAGCAGAATATGATGGCTGGTATCTGCAAATATCAAAGGTGTAAGTAAAGACGCAAAGGTATTTTCACAACAACGACTGATGCATAGACTTACAATTGCTTTTGAATATTCGTTCATTCTCAAATCTCTAGTGACATAGAACGCGATAAGCGACTGAAAACAACAACAACAACAAAAGAGAGTATATAAGAGAGCATACCAGGAAAACAACAAAATGCCATAACTACTTAGGGTTAGTCACTCGGATATTGTGCTAAGCGTATTCTGTTACAAACAAATTTAGACAAGGAAGAGATGATTGCAAAGTGTATGAGTTCCTCTTTTAAACAAAAGTTATAGATTAGTAGTAGAAATGGCTGAACAGTAAAATAGAGAATGAATCTTGGAGATTTAATGTTCAGAGAAATCTGAGGGGCTGAAGTGCATGACAAATGGAACCTATTCAGGAATTCGGTCTTACTAGTAGAATATAGCTATGGTCTATGATAGATCATGCAGTCTGCATTTTCATGTTAACTAAGAACATCTACTTTTCTGAGAGGGCAAGGTGTCAACCTGAGAGACGTTTGTGATCAATCTTGCAAGCATATACAGAAGAGCAACTTGGTAGTACAAGGTCTTCTTGAACCAGTAGCCCCAGGATATCCGAGCGGGTTTCTTACAATTAGATTCAGACTTCAAGCTGCAAAACAACAGATTTCGGCAAACATGATTTACAGCGCATACATCGGCTCACGCATTACTCCACGCTGAAGAATCTGTCGACATACGTTGGTTCCTTTGTTCCAGCATGGAACAGCACCAGGAAACAGCATCCTACGAAAATGGACACGTACGCTATCCACCGGTACTGCAGGTGAAGAAATGGAGGGCACTTAAGTAACAAGAAGCCTTTTCATATATGCCTTTGGTCTATGTAACAGTAAATTCTTCTTTTGGAGTGACCAGTTTTTGCAATAAGCTCAAATCTAACGACTGACAAGGTTAGAATATCACCTGAAAAACAATGTCTGAGCATGCTTTTGCCTTCACTGCACTAAAGACAGCTAACGCAATCGCGTATAAACCAAGATTTGCCACCTGTATTTGCCATTTGTAGTGAGCATATTCCTCATGTGAACGGCAGTGTCAGTGGAACAAGACGGGACAGATTAAAAGTAGGCATAAATAATTCGAACTACACAGCTTAAGTCACTTTAATCAGAAAATGTTCCGTAAGAAGATACCTTTTTATAATCCATTCACTTTCTTATGTACAAAAAGTTAATAAAATAACAAGATTGTGTAGATTTTTTTTTCAAAGAACAAGATTGTGTAGAATCAGTTCAATTGTTTAATTGCAGAGCTAATAATTCCAGTAAAAAAAATACTTCAATTGTTAATAAGATGACAATGCAGTCATGCTAGTACTCACCATAGTGAATGCATTTCTGCAGCTTGCTAAGGCTACCCGGCTTGTGGGATTCAATGTCATGCAGTTCACCATCGACCTAAAAGGAAGAAAACACATCGATCAGCGCTCAAACTTTGTCAGATAAAAGGCTCAGTCCAAGTTCAAGAAGCAAAGGGTGTTTACATGTGGGAAACTTGTGTGGCCGCCCAGCCGATGTTAAAGACCGCTGCGAAAAAACTGTAACCAATGATCTTCAGAAGGTATGAATCGGTCCCCAAAATGGTGCAAAGCAGACATCCACCAAAGACAGAGGAGAAGGAGATGCCGACCATGATTGATCCTCCAATGTGCCACATCTTGAAACGGCCAAACCGGTCAATCTGATCATACAACACATTGTTCACGGATCAATCACTAATGATGCATGTGGCGACAACACACAGTTTCAGTTCTTTTAATACCATCTCGCCAGCGAGAATCGTCATTAGCCCATCTGCAACCTGACCAGAAAGCATCACAACAGCTGCATCCCTGCAAGAAACACAAGCCATAATTAAGTCAGCTGAAGTAAAGATAAATCACTTCAGAAAAATGCAGAGATTTATGGTGACCACAAGTGTAATGTTGTTTATTAAGATCACACATACCTTGGAGCAAGCCCGATTTCTTGCAAGAAGAGCAGCAGGTACGTGAACCAGCAAGCCGACGTGATGTCATTCAGCATGTGGCCGACACCATACGACAGTATCGACCACCGTCGGAGAGGCTGGGCAATCTGTGCCTCGGCCAACACCTCATCACCCTTCGCATTGGCCATGGCGAGTACAGACTACAGAGTAATCTTCAACTAGGACTCTGAATACCCAAACAATAAAACAATAGCATTAGCACCGGGATTCAGAAAAGGAGGTTTCTGTGCCTTGAGAAATGCATGGGAGAAGCAACAGTTTGACCATGGAGTAATCTTCTGCTCAACAAGGACTTGGCACTTCTCTCTCTGCTTGTAACTGAAACTGAGGCTCTCGGTTCGGATTGGCAATCTATGTAGTTTAAGCTAGGTAAGTAGTTGTTCGGAGACAGTATTAGACGAGAGTTTTGATTAAATTCGCCAAAATAAAAACTTTTCACAGCAATTTTACTGAAGACTCCTTAAGACGAGTAATCCATAAGAAGATCGTCGGAACATAATAAGGCCTCGAACCTAAATCCAAACAAACAGAAACAGAATCCCAGATTAACCCTGGCTTCGGAAGAAACAGAGAGAAGCCGCCAAGCACTCATCGCAGAATCGCACAGGACAGCGATGCACACCGTACAACCGCACGCCGCTCCCCGCATGGGAAGCGGCGCCGGCACATCAAGATTCAAGAACGAGAAGGATTAGGGCAAAAGAACAATGATTCTGGAGAGATAGCATCGCATATCTGCACGCACGTACCCTGTTGAGGCTGTGACGAGAGCCGATCGCGGCGAATGCACGGGACGGGACAGGACAGCCCGATCGGATCCGGCGGTGGTATTTATTACAGGCGCAAGCGCTGCGGGCGAGCTGGCAAGCGGGAGCCTAGCCTGACTATGGCAGTAGACGCGCGCGCCGAGTCAGCATTTGATTTACCATCTCTCTTCCCCCCACCCCCCCCCCCCTCCTATTCTCTCTCCCTTTTTTTAATCCCTTCCCCTGTTCTTTACGGGAAAGTGGAAACGGGTCGCCCTTCCCGTGCGTTCAGAGTTCAGACTCCAGATTTGGCGTACGGCCTTTTCTTCTTGGCAACAGGGAGGACGAAGGAAATTCTATTTGCTTTAGGCCGCTGAACTTAGCTTTTTTTCAGTTTTAATTTTTTTTCACTATTCAGTAATTTATCTTTTTCTAATTTTTTAGATATTTTAGACTTTTTCGCATTCCTTTGTATTGTTCGTAATGAGCTAACATATTTTTTTCTATTTTTACATTTTTTAAATGTAATTATGCCCAAAAAGACAACTCAGCTACAGTAAAACAAACCAGCTATAGTAAAATTTCAGTCAGAAGTCATCGCTATTCCGAACGCCCCCTTAAAGGCCCTATTCAAGGGGTTTGGCTCTTTAGTTTTTATCGGTGTCTTTTGATTGGAACAATAGGCTGATAGCTTTTTCTGATATATTTAATTAAATAAAAAATATTATATCCTTACAGATAATATAAAAAACTACGTAAAGAAACCAACATATTTCAAATGTCTTTTAGCTTCTAAAAGACAAAAGTTATCATTGTTTAGGACGGAACCTAAGATTAGTTCAACTTGCAGTGTTTGATGCAAGGTACTAGTAGTCCTGTAGCTCCAAGTAGGATGTTGCAGCATTTTATAATATCCTCTTTTTAAGATCGGCATTTAGCAAAGTCACATGCCGTGCAATGGAATCATGGGGCATATGAAGTGTTTTAATCAATTGAAAAGGTTTATAACATAATTGAATATCGCTTGCACCCGTATGATACGACGACAACGTGCCAGCTACCGTACATCTCTATGTATTTCAGTCATGGAAATAGTCCTCGTTGACCTGCCAGAGACAGAGAGATGGACCAGCTAATGTGCTTATTACTTTATTTGTTCGTTTGATTAGTTGTATTGTTTAATCCATATTAGCATGTGTATTACAAGCAAGCAGCACATTGCCAATCAATTTATCAGAGGCCAATTCATGTTTGGCTATTTGAAACAAGAAAACAAGGCCATGGCTACCAACTTAGCATAGCGACCATGCTAATCGAAGTTGCATACTTGCATACTATTGCTCATTTCATGTCATTTCACCTTTCAAGCAATAGAAGCGTCCTTCTAACTTCTAACTATTGCTGGTCAACAAAATAATGTGAATTCAAGAACAGTTTTTTTTGTCCCGACTCCTGAGGTCATAGATTTGGACAAATCTCTCGAAAAGTCATGGCAGATTTGGTCATCCAAGAAATCAGGAACAGAGCCGCCTGCCGTGAATTCTGAACGTACTAGGTATAACTGCTGCAAACGCATTTTGTCATCAAATTAGCCTGTCAGACTAGCAGACATGCATTATTCTTCACCACTAGCTTTCATGTGATGTAATATTCCCTAAGTTCAATAGCACTACTAGCAAATTAAGATAGCTACAAGTCTACAACATTACTACAAACTGCACCGCCTAATCAATGGAGGAACCAGGTTTTCAGGTCAGGCATGTGGCTTGATTCATGATGCAGTCATATCTTGCAGCATCATGCAAAGATTATTATTAAGGCATCACAAAATCACCAGACAAAATTAGGGTTATTTTAGCAGAAAAAAATCGAGTGGGTAGGTTCTAAAACTAATATGTCAACTTGTCAGCCACATAGACCAAATTGGTTCTCGGGGCAAGCATCCAAGTTCTCTTCCTTAGCAGCCCAAGTTCTCGGGGCAAGAATAGAGATGCATCCAAAGGGCTAACTAGATAGGGTCAGAATTCTATCTATATTATTTTCTTTATCGTTACCACATTAGCAGCCCATAGTATGCCTTTGACAAGAAGGGCAGGGGTTTAGGAGCCCGTGGACTTCTGCATTCCCTGGCTTTGATTTGCATACCAACGAGAGGTCAAATATTCAGGTCAGCATCAAAATATGAGCACTTCTTTATCATCATATCTTTCTTCCTATGACAATGATTTTCAAGCAACCGGTAAACTTCTCTGTAGATATGTTTTCCTAGGCTGCATGTCATATTAGTCTTGCTGGGGAGTGGGTCCTATCTTAATCCAACCGGTCTACTATGACAAAAGGCTCATTAAGCGTGTAATCATGTGGCAAGCTTAAAAGGGCTATGATAAAGGAAAGACATGCTTGCCCTCACTATTGTAAATTCCAATAGAGGTATTTATGTAAACAACCTCCTCATAACTATAAATATATTCCTTAAGACGCATGGAGGAAAGAAGATTCATATTTTAGAAAAAGGTTAAGCGGTAGCATAAACATATTCTACATCCACTCCCTACTGCTAGTTTCAGGCTTCGAATAGCCCTTTTGTAGCCTTCCTGTAGCCCCTATTATCCACTGTTTGGTTCGTAACCACAACAGTTGGAGCTGTTCATGAGGAGCGACATAGAAGTTACAAGCCGAAGCAAGAGTGCCTAGGAACAATGACACCGAGGAGGGCAACAACAACGGCCTCCAAGCGGAAGAGAAGCACTATGGCCGAGATAACTGCGGTGAGAGCAAGGGAGTTGGTGGTCAAAGGCTATCCGCCCCCATGGCAGCGGCGCACTAGAGCGCCCTCGTCTGGGGCCGCAGTGGCGTCCTAGAGCGGCCTCGTCTGGGGCCATGATAGATAACGAAGATGGCCCTTCGGCAGCTACACAAATGACAGAGTGGAAGATGTCGTGAATGAAGGACCTGACTACGACCCCCTGGCAACGTCGGTGGCACCCAAGTGGTGGCCTTCACTGGCCCGACACCCTCACCGTCATCGCGTAGAGAACGGAAGGCACCCTAGTCCCTACGTCGGGCATGAACAGAGGTGCTTTGAGGCAATCCGCAAAACGCTATAATGAGAATTGGCAGATCTACGAATGGCCATTCGTGAGATATAGGAGACTTGGAGTCAACAGACCCCTGCTGTCGCGGTAATGGAAGTGGCCACGGAAAGGATTGAGAGCCGCGAGGCCAATGCTAGTGCCCGCAGTCCCTAGAATAGAAAGAAGGGCTCAAACATGCGGTGGGATTGCAAGAGGCGCGCATGGGGCCGCCATCCTCACCACGCGCAGGGGTGCCAACAGGAGAAGACGTTGGTATAGAGTGGGTGTTGTCATGGGCCTGGCTTCAGCGCTAGAATCCTCCTCTAGTACACCCATCATGACGTGGTACCCCGTCTCCAGTCAGCGCGCTTCGCAGGGCGGCCCGACGAGGACAACAAAGCAGGCTTTACAAGGGTCCCGAAGCCATAGCGAAGGGCACAGTATGTGCATAGTTAATTGAGAAGTTGTAGAAGTCTTTCTTAATTCTTCCAACTCTCATCTAATTTCTGAGGTCTGTCATCTTCTCCAATCCTAAGCTCTCCCTCTCTCTTTTCCCTTTCCCTTTCTCTTTTCCATTATACATGCATACCATGCATCTGAAAGCATGGCTAAGAGTAATAATGCTATCCTATGGTTCGTCTTATTGATAGTTTGATGGAACTGTTTCTATCGAATGGGTCAATGCTGACCACTTATGCAGAGGTATTAAGCAAATGCAACCATCTTTATTCAAAAGCATATCTTTATTGTCAATTTTTAGATATAGAGCATTCCTCAATCTACCTTTTCCATATAGGTTTTTATACGTCTTAACTATATTTTGTTCCTCTCTGTGCACAAATAGTTTGTCTGTTTGCTTTGATTCCACTTATGCAAACCGATATACCTGCTTCTTGTTGTGCCTTCTTTTGCTATAGAAGTGTTATAGAATTCGCAGGTACTGAGTTTTTCCATTGTGATTGTGATATATGGGATGTCCGCAATTGTGATATATGGGACGTCCTCTTTGCAAATTTTGGTTTTAGTTTTCGATAGTGAGACTTGCTACCGTCTACATACATACATAGGATAAAAGAGAAAATTAGTTTTTTCTACCATTTGCGAACCAATTGACTTGCTTGAATATAAGGACATATTTAGTTGAGAAATCAAGAGATTCTAGTGAGCTCATGAACAATGATTCCCTGTAGCTGATTTAGGGTGGGTTCGATCTTACTTTGGCTTATCACTTTTTACTATAATAACTAGCTTTTAAATGATGCATTTTTGAAGATAGAGTCTACAAGTCGATTATAGTAGACATTGTACCGAATTCAATTATACCAACCAAAATTGCATCTGACCGTTTTTCTCTTCGTATTGTCATAAATCAGAATTCCAACATTTAAGTTATAAGCTATAGTCCAAAAGAACTCACTCATTATCAGCTCTTCGATTGGTTATGCTATTTATTATACTTTTTTATTCTACCATTTATTTCCTGTAGCTAATTTAGCATATGGTTGATACATATCAGGGGGCGCTATGCTATTATCAGCTCTCCGATTGGTTCAACTATTTCTTCTCTATTTCATTCTACCGTTTATCCATTATTACCACTCTTTTCGGGAGCTTTTGCTGCTAATTTGTTTCCGCATTCTCCTATTTTAGGTTCAAGGCTTCCAACCGGATGGGCAATCGCCCTCTGGTGCTCTTTGCTTGTTGCTGCTTTGTTTCGTCTCTTGGTATTATTGTGATTTTTTTAAGTAATTGACTGGGAATGGCTTATATTTTGTTTAATCACCAGGTGTATACATTAATATTATTTCGTTGTATTGGTTCACAACCTCCCTTGCTCTATTTTAGCCCATCAAAGTGAAGAGATCGTGCCTCTTCCTTTTTCGTAGGATACTGGTATTCTTTTAGTTTCATTTAGTGGTAATTTAGGTGGTGATCGTTTTAGCGATGATTTTTGATTTTTAACTAAAATTTTACTGTAGCTGACTTTTTTTACTGTAGTTGAATTAGTGGATAGTGTAGTGAATAGTAAAAAAAATTAAAGTTAAAAATTAAAACTGAAAAAAACCGAAATAAACAGACTTTAGTCCTATATCATTTATAGTTCTGTCGATGGCTCGACGGGTTAGAGCTACACAGCAAGACGTGAATAAGTGCACATCAAAGACATCTTACAAAGATATTCGGTGGGCCCACGGCAGAGCTCCCTTGTCTTTACCATCGGCCAGCCTTCCTCTCCAGTCTGTTCATCGCCGGTTACCATCCTCTCCATCCTATCTGACAGGTAGGCCCCACCTCCCTTCCCGTTCTCTAAACAATCCGTGGGCTTCCTCTCCAGTTCACGCTTCCCTGCCGCCCACGGTCTCCTGCCCACTGACAGGTGGGATCCTCCCACCGTCCAACCTGTCAGCCACTGACATGCTCAGTTCTTCCCGGCACTTGCCACAGCGCTCGCGGCGCGCAACGTGCGGGACCCACGTGTCAGCCTGTCTTCGCGTCCAGTACTCCTCCCCCTCTCTCCACTCCCCCAGTCTCACTCCCCAGTCCCCACTCTCCCATTCCGCCCTGACCCCGAGCGCCTCGCCCCTCCCTCTCTAGCCGCCGGCGACGAGCTCGAGCTGGTGGTTTATCTCGGAGGCGGCGGGGGGATGGAGCCCATGAGCGTGGACAGCGGCGGCTGCGGGGGCCTGGACTCGCATATCGAACAGCTCATGCAGTGCCGCCCGCTTGCCGAGCAGGAGGTGAGATCCCCTGCTGACGCGCGCCGTTCAATTTTGGTTTCTTGCTCGGTCGGCGCCGGTTCCGCTTGGCGATCTGGCGAATGGTGGTTTTGATCTGTTACGACGGCGCCTCTAGGGTTTTTGCCCGGTCTGTTGGTTGGAGGCTTTGGATTTGGGGGCGATTTGGCTTTTTTGTTTTTTTGCGCTAAGCGATTTCACGGTTTGGAGGGATGATATGATGCGTTTGTGGCTGGCGATGGCGGTTTTGAATCATTCTGATGCTGTGGTTCAGATTTGGCTTCCACTGGCAGATCTCTGGTAATAGTCGCGGAAAAGTGGCATAAAAATAGGAAATTTACAAGCTCCTGTCGTCACTGCAACCTTTTGTTTAGAAGATAAATTTATCACCCAATGCAATTGCAGTCGTCAAAACGGCATCTTCAGAGCCAAGTATATCACCTTTAGGATGGCATATATACATTTGGGTAGATATGCATGGTACGTGGGCGGTTGACCAAAGACAGGAATATTTGATGCACATAATGTCTATAGAGTTGATGTTCTAATATTCCTGGAATCGGATATTCTACTTGTGTCCTTACGGGCCCTCACATGCGCAGGTTAAAGCACTGTGCGAGAAGGCCAAGGAGATAATGATGGAGGAAAGCAACGTTCAGGTATCACATACTATCAGTTCTCTCCTCACTGTTGTGCAGGGTAACTTTCGTTATAGTCTTATAGATGTGGGAGGATATCTTTATGGCTGTTTCCAAGGGTTGTTTGAACTTATATTGTCTAGGATTTTGGCATTGCATCTGAGCAAACATCATCCTCATTGTGTTGCACCAGATAGCTGGTCCCTCGTTCCAGTCATATGTGTCAAGGGTGTCCTGATCAAGAAGTTGACCTTGTTTCAGTCCTATGTTTCCGTGCTTTTCAGTTTAATCCACAAACCTGAAAATGCGGATGACTAACATAAACACAGTAATTTAAGGTCTTCTTCCATCCATCCCGTTTTATCAACTTAATCGTTAGCACCTCTTGTATGTCACCATAATGGAACAAAGCTCCATTTAAATAGCTCAAACTATGCATTCATATAATCGTATGAAGTTCTTCTAACAGAATTTACATGTTCTGTACCATGGCAAGGTATGAAGGCAGACAATAATTGGCTTTAAGGTTTTGCGATTTTTGTTGTGCAGCCTGTTAAAAGCCCAGTGACAATTTGTGGTGATATTCACGGACAATTCCATGACCTTGTTGAGCTTTTCCAGATTGGTGGGAAGGTACTAACTACGATGGCTGATCTTTGTTTTAAGTTTTTTTTCTTTCTACCCTACTTTAACATTGCGCATTCAGCAATCCATTCTCAAATGGGTAATATTTGTTCTGTGTTGTTTCAGTGTCCAGATACTAATTATTTGTTTATGGGGGATTATGTGGATCGTGGTTACTACTCTGTTGAGACTGTTACTGTAAGAATTAGCCTACTTCTTATTTTATTTGATGAGCACTTTTATATGGTTTGACAAAAGTTGTCGAGTTTCACATATTTTGTTATCAAGCCTGCAAAAAATCTTATTCCTGGAGTTCTGCTTTCAAATATTTCTTATGATCTTATGTTTGAATTTGCGTTATATGCAAGCATTACTCAATGATATTCCTTATCCAGCTGTTGGTAGCACTAAAGGTGCGCCACCCACATCGCATTACAATCCTTCGTGGAAACCACGAGAGTCGGCAGGTACTATTAGATATTGTTTTCTCAATGCCTATGCCATGATCTTTTTTGACTATCGTTATCTCAGATTAATTATAAATTTGAGCAAATGATTCTGGTCTTGAAATCTTACATTTCCTGTTTAATATAGAATTTGCTTTATTAGATCCCTCTTAATGATAAACTTGTTATGTTTGCTATGTTAAACTGAAAGTCTTGTTTTACAATGATTGCAGATCACACAGGTGTATGGATTCTACGATGAATGCCTACGAAAGTGAGTTTGTTTAGGTGCTTAATAAAGGTTCAACTTAATCTTATTCCAGGTCTAGCCTGTTCTTTATGTACTATATCATTGCCGCTGTTCCAGAAAAAATTATGCTTGTTTTATCTGATCCTAGTGCTCTGTTAGCTTTAGAGTTCTTGTCTTAGTCTAATATATAGTCGTGCCACTTGTGCTGATGTATAGGATATCTATTTGGCATCATGTGCCTTTTCTGTCTCTGCATTGATAGGTTTTTTTTACTAGTATAGACTTCATGTTGATTGTATACTAAGATGTTGTCAAGTGTCGACCTAGTTGTATGATCCTTTCTTCTGATGGTACACTATCGCTACGCTTAGGAGCTACTATGCTTCAAGCAAATTTAAATAATCATTTTGTTTGTTAATTGTTATATTATGTATAATATTTATAAACTCCTTAGTTATTTCACAATACAACACTGATTTTTACTACAAGTCTGCCACAGAATTATGGCTTGTCATTTCTGTTAACTCTTCTTTCAAACCAGGTACGGCAATGCAAATGTATGGAAGACATTCACAGATCTTTTTGATTATTTTCCATTGACAGCGCTGGTGTGTACTCTGAAACTGGGATCTTTTTTTTCTTAATTTTAATTTTATTCCACCTTTTCTAAGCATCTCTAGTATTATTTTGCATGAAGTCTTAATGTAGTAAAGCCATTATTTAGTACACTGTTTAAGTATGGAAGTCTAGTTTGTCTGGCACCGTACCAACTACTGTTTGTACCTCACCAACTCAGACTTGGCAGCTTAGAATATTCCATGACCCATGCCTAATGTCTTTACCTTGTGAGAGAATGTGACAATCCATAAATTCTGTATTTATAAATTTATAGTTGGAGGATTCGGCAATGTGGAACACCCTCTTGGTCTCTTGGACAATTACCGCCTTAACTGTTAGATGATTCCAGCAGCTGTAGAATTGAAATACCTTTTAGGATTGTGGGCCATTAGGGAGCTGTATGACATGATGCCAACTATGATGCTCTCTCTGGTAGTGTAACACCCGGCCCATTTCCTCAGCCCGGAATACTACCACTACACATTAACACTCTCAAATTGGTGCTGTTGCTAAAAATTTCGGCAGGTACCTCCCCTAGTCCCCTATCTATACTACAGACAGGGACCATGATTGTCACGGCGACCACGGCACCTAAGGAGCGCCAGGACGCCTAGTCGTCCTCTAGGTGTTGCTAGGCGAGTTAAGGCGGTTCACTTGACGAGCACCTAACTACTTAACTAAAACAATAAACTAAAGAGAGGTCAATAACAATTACATAATTAAAACAGAAACAGTCTAACACACTTAATCTCTCTCTTCGTTCACCATTGGGTCGAATAGACAAGCCATCTCCTAGCTTCTCTCTCCCCTCAAATTTTCCATTCGGTTGAATGGATTCTCTGTCCTCTTCCCATCTAATCTTTCTTTTCCCTAATCTCTCTCTCTTTAATTAGTTCGGCCAAAGGCATATCTACCAACTCCCTGCCTACTCTCTCCACTTGCTTCTCTCTCCCCCCTCCTTTTCCCCGTTTTTTATCTTCTCTACTTCCTTGCTCCTACCGAATACCTCCTGGTGCTCCCTCTTTTGTCGCTGCTCTATTTCCCTATTCTTGCTTCACCAGGCGCCGGCTCTGGCCACCTGCTACCTGCACCATCGCCTGTTTCAGCCTCCCTGTGCGCCTCCCTTGCGTCTGCATGTGCCCATGGGCCTGGCCATGGCCGGCTCAGCCTTGAGCTTGGCTGCCGGTTCCTCGGCTCGCCTATGGCCACCGCTAGGCTTTCCCTCCCGTGCTGCCTTCTGGTGCTCCTTGTTGCCACTACCCAGCCCAGTCTCCTGCTATCGCGCTGCCCGAGTTTCTCTTGGCTTTGGCCATGGCTGCCTCTCTCGACCGCTGGCTGCCGTGCCCAGGCGTCACCGCCATGGCTCCCTACGTCCTCACGCTACTGGCTCCCTTGGTATTCCCTTCCCTTTCTACCTCTTTACTATATGTGCATGGTTGTAATGCTTGGTGAGGCTTGTGTCGTGCTGTTCTATGCGTGCCGTGAATGTGCTATGGGATGATTGTGGGAACCTTACTTGGTTCGGGTTGGGTGGGGATGAGAAGGCGATGATGATGGCCGTGGTGGTGGTGACTCTCCACGCGTTTCTGTCAGTCTTTCTTGCCTCCTTGTCCCGGTCCGGTTTGGCGTGGTCACAGTGGTCCTTGGTGGCTTGGTTGCCGTGGCCTCCATCTTCACGTTGTCAGTCTTCCCCAACTCCCTATGGGCTCCTCTCCTCCTGGCTCTTCCTCTGTTCTCTCTTTGTGGTATGTATGGATTCGGCTCCCTCATTGCCCTTGGCTTGTGATGGTTTCGGTTTGGCTTTGAGGGGAAACTTGCCTTCGGCTTGGGCAGAAAGATGAAATGGGAATGGGGTGGCGATGCTTGGTTCTCTCGGTTGGCTTATGAATGGGAAGAGGGGGGCTGGCTCTATGCTGGCCGTGAGGCGCTCGGCCTTATCCCCGCTTATCTCTGTGGTTGTTGTTGTTATGAATATTGTGTGTATTGAAGAGGCCCAATGGGCAATATATATAGAGAGTACAAGGAGATATTACAGGGGAATATATCATATATAAATAAGAAAATCCAAGCATATAAGGAAACTAAAACAATCCTATTGTATCTCTAATACACTTAACACCCCCCTTCAAATGCAAAGCATATGCAATAACATTGCATTTGAAAAGAGTTATCACTAAAATATTAAAAACCCGAAGTCCGAGTTTTGATAATGTGGTCGTAGCGTGCAGCACTTAAAAAAACTGTCAAATCAAGCTGAAGAGAAATAGATAGAAGCATGGCGGCGCAGATTGAAGCCCAAGACGGCGGCGACGCAATGCACAAGGCGCAGGAGAAGCGCGGCGGGCTTAGAAGCTCGGGGCGGCGGATAAAGAAGCGGCAGCATCATAACGACTTCTACGATCTGCACGCGGCTCAGAAAGAAGAGCGGCAACTGCTGTCATGCAAAACAAAATTCCTACACTTCTATAACTAACAATAAATTTGTGGACCTGCATGGCTTAAACGAATTGAAAGGTAGAATCTACGGATTTAGATGGACGCAACGGAAGACTTCAAAAAAAGAAAAAAAGACTCAACAGATGATTTCCTAAAGAGATGCAACACGATTGGTGCAAGGGCATGCCATTGAACCGACAGACATCCATCCAAAGCCTCACACTTTGAAAGCTCTCGTATCCTTCTGATCCCAGTCGAATCCCAAACTTGAGCACTATCTCGTTGACGGTGTCGAAGCGCTGCATCAGTGCTTCCACCGGCAGTTCCACGAGCACCAGCAGGCGGAGGTGGCGCTCGGCGCTGACAAACTGGTGGTGCTACGGGTCGTAGGCCCCAAACCTAGCAAAATCGGCGAGCTTCGAAGCGGTGTCAGGTAGATCGGATCTGGATAGATTCGGCGACGGGGAGCCCCGATCCGGCGGCGAGGAGGTCTGATTCGGTGGCGGGGAGGATGGAAGTGCGGCGGCGCGGGTGCCAACGCGGGCCGGAGGTGGCCGGACTAGCGGCGGCTGGGCATGGGCGAGATGCGAGCGGCGGCGGTGGTCCAAGAGAAGGGCGGCGGCTCGGATCCAAAGGCCAGTTGCAGCGGAGTTGGTGAGGAGTGGAAGCGGTGGATCCAACTGGATCCAACCGGGAGGCAGCGCAAGATGGCGAAATCCGGCGGCGGCAACGGGATCCGGTGGTGTCGAGCATGGCCCAAGGGGAGCCCAGACCTAGGGGAGGTGGGGTCGACGGAGAGGCTCGCGGAGCACCGAGCGCACCGCAGTGGGATCAGGCAGCGAGACAGCGTCGGAGTGGCGACTCCAGTCGAAGGTGGCAGGATCCGGTGCGGGTCGGCAACAGCGACGTTGGGGAGAGCCAGATCTGGGCGAGGAGCTCCTGTGCTCGCCTGAAGATGACATGCGGTGATGAAGTCGACGGTGATGAGCCGGAGAGGAGACGGAGCACACTGCGGGGAGTCCACATCCGGAGGCCTTGACGGTGAGGCGTTCGGATCCTCTCCAGGGAAGGCCGCCCCTGGGAGTGGAGATTGCCCCTCCCGGGGGCAGTGGTAGTCGGCGGTGGAAAAAAAAGTTGGAGATTAGGTATGGAACTAGACTCTGATACCATGTTATGAATATTGTGTGTATTGAAGAGGCTTAATGGGCAATATATATATAGAGAGTACAAGGGGATATTATAGGGAAATATGCCATACATAGATAAGAAAACCCAGCCATATAAGAAAATAACTAAAACAATCCTATTATATCTCTAATGCCCTTAACAATTGTGAGGCTTCGGTCTTATCCCGAGCTCCCTCTGTTGGTGCTCTGCATTGGGTAGTTTTGGGTAATGCCCATTGGTCCCTCGGGTGGCTTCGATACTGTACTTCAGTTGTTTTACTGCTTGAGGTAAGTCAGTAAAAAGTAAAATGGGCATTTGCTTTATCCATGGCTATCTGGTATTACAGGTAGATCTTTAAATTCCCAGTTGTATGAATGGATTGTTTGAAATATTGTAAGTGGTCATCCAAATAAGCTGATAATGTACTAAAAAACACCTTATTTCTTCATTCTGTCTATATAACGAAATTGTTGTTTACTGTACCATAAAATAGCTGCACTCCATCATCTCAATAATCAAATAAGGTTTCCTTGCATTTTTCTCACCATTGACATTTTATTTATATTCTTGGAGGTGGAATCTGAAATTTTCTGCCTCCATGGTGGTTTATCTCCATCAATTGAGAATCTTGATGGTGTGCGTAGCTTAGATCGTGTCCAAGAGGTTCCACACGAGGGACCTATGTGTGATCTTTTATGGTCTGATCCAGACGATCGATGTGGTTGGGGCATATCTCCTCGTGGTGCTGGTTACACTTTTGGCCAGGTACTACATTCTTGCCTTTTTACCTATTTACAGACCTTTTAGTTCCTAGTTTATTCATTCTTTCTCTTTTTTTTCCAGGACATTTCTGAACAATTCAATCACACCAACAATCTCAAACTTGTAGCTCGGGCTCATCAACTAGTTATGGAGGGATATAATTGGGCTCATGTAAGCTGCTGGGTTGAACCTTTAGATACTTTCTCAGCTAGCATTGTGCAAGTAATATGTTATGATCATTCACTAATGTGTATACAGGAACAAAAGGTTGTTACCATATTCAGTGCTCCAAATTATTGTTACCGATGTGGCAACATGGCATCCATTTTGGAAGTTGATGACTGCAACAGCCACACATTTATCCAGGTGATCACCACATCATTTTTCCTGCTACTTTCTGCTTTCCTGGGCTTATTGTTCATTCTGCTATGCATGTAATCTAGACCATGAGTATGGTCATTTATGCTCTAATGGGTTTTAGTTTTTTACTGTTAAAGTGATTAAAACTTGTAAGAGAAATGTTAATACGGCGCTTCACTCATTTCTTAAAGGACATCTTATGATAACTAGCCTCATTGCATATCCTGATATAGGATTCTCGTGTTGTGTGCTGTAAAATTGTTATATATGGTTCGTCAGGATGGTTTTCTATTGTTGCAGTTTGAGCCAGCTCCAAGGAGAGGTGAGCCAGACGTGACACGGAGAACACCTGATTATTTCCTTTGAGTAATTGGTGGTGCCATTTCTCAGCTTGTATTGCGATTAGCCATGCTCTGGTCAGTGACATTCTGCTGCATCCAAATCCGCACATGGGCCAACCAATAATAACAAGGGAATACATGGCCCTATGTAAAACTTGACCCCTCCCCACTGGTCAATGCAAGAGATGCTGCTATCCTGAAACAAAACAAGTGTGTCATGCAGCCGTGCCCGAGTTTCAGGTGATTAAAAGGGCCATCCATCCTCTCCCTCCCTCGTAGGCGTTTTACAGAGGCATTCTATTGGCAAAAACTGAACTTCTATTTGTAGCGTAAGTTTCTATCGATAGGCTTGTAATTTGTGTCATCAATGGCAAGACAGTTAATCTTCTATCAATATTTCAAATTTTGGGGCTAAAAAGGAATCTGGTTATAAAAAAAATGCTAATCTGGTAGCACTAGCTTATCGTGAGTGTGTCTGCGCTGTGAAATTGTTTGTCTACTCTACTGGTTATTTTGTTACATTTTTGTGTTGCGCCATTAGATTGTGATGTACATTATTCAAGTGAACAACCAATGGGCAACAGCTGTTCTATCTGCCAAATTATATTATGAGTTAATATGCATCCTCTATGAAGTTTGGTAGACTGTTTTCAAACTTTGGTTTCTTGGAGCATGATAATACAACACGGAGAGGAGAACAAATGTTTCTATATCGTAAAACAAACATATGTCTATAGTGTAAAACAAATAGGACACACCGACGTCAACCTCAGGTACTGCTAATACGAACCAATTAACTTCTCGGGAATAAGAATGGTTAGGATCACGGGGCGTAACGCACTTGATCGGTCGCGGCGTACCAATCTAGCGTACAAGCCGCGGCGCATCTCATGTTCGATTCGGCCTTCACACGGAGGCGCCGGCGAGCAACGGGTTCGTGGCGGACGCGGCGACGCCCCTCCCCTTCATGACATGCTTCCTGAGCCCCGGGATGTGCACGTTGGTGATGTAGTCTGTCCAGTCGATGCTCCGCACGTCGAAGTGGAACCGCGCCTTCTCCTCCGCCGACATCTCCGCGATGAGCCTCTCGGTGTTGCCGTTGTCGAACCTGCAGCCGCCATTGCGCATGCGTGAGCACATGAACAACACACGAAAGCATCGCCATTGTTGCGTGGCGAGTGAATTTAGAGGATTCACCTGCCGCTGTAGAAGGTGTAGGGCTGGTAGATGCTGCCGAGGTGGATGGTCTGCTCGACGGACTTGGCGCAGAGCTCCCGCACCCGCTGCGAGAGCCTCTTGCCGGCGCCGGCCGCCCTGGCGCTCCGCAGCAGCGCGTCCGTCTCGACGTAGCTGGCGAACTGATCCATGCTATCGAACAGCCGCATCGGCGGCACGTGGATCGGCTGGCCCGCCACGTCGCTGTAGGGGGAGCCCGTGAAGTGCTGGAAAAGGAACCGACTCAGGTCGCCGAACACCAGCGGGTTCACCGTCGACGACGCCACGTGGTACACGTGCATCCCCGCCGCCGCCCCCCGCCCGTGCTTCGCCATCGATGCCAGCGTCGCGTTCACCACCATGTCCGCCGGAACCTTAATTACCAAGAGAGAACGACGACCACAATCGATCGTTGCCATTACTAGGTAGGTTGTACAACTGCAACTGCATGGTTTTACTAGGCATGTACATCTGCAACTGCAACGCATGAGAGATCAGACATCTGCTTACCACATCAAGAACACCTTCTGGATCGGCAAGGAATCCGCTCAGCTGTCCCTTGCCGTAGTACAGCACAACAGGATCCATCATCCTGAGTTCAATTCGCCATTGGAAAAGAGATCATCAAAATGAACAAAGTTGATGAACTATGCAAGATTTTTATCACAATTTATACCTGTTTCCTTCCATCCAACCCGGGAAGGGGTCTCTCCAGGTGCTCTCTATGACGCTTGGCCTGATCGTCACCACCGCTATCTCTCCTCGCATGCTGTTGATGACCATCTCTCCCATGGCCTTCGTGAAGACATAAGTATCTTGCCATCCATGGAGTTTTGCCCTACCAGTAACCAGCAGTGCAAATCAAATTATTGTTGCTTCATGTATGCGTGCAGTTGCATTGCATCTTCAGATTAAGATGAAGGAAGAAAATAAGAACATATACTAGCATGATGTGTACCTCTCTAGGCCTAAATCTTTCATTTCTTGAGAAAATGAGGATGAATCATCGGAGTGCCTTCTGGAATCAAAAGCCAGCTTGATCTCTGCCTCGATATCCAGCACGGTGTTCTTATGTTCTGAAGAATCTGAAGAGCCTAACTCCTTTGCTATGGTGTCTCCCAAGCGAAATGGCTTCTCTAGTACCACACCTTGCCTCTGTCCGTTAACATACGCTGTTTGGCAAACATAGCGTTCAAACACAACAAACATACATGTTTTTGAAAGTAACAATAGAGGTTTCACCACAAGAGCTTCCATTTGGCATTCTGACCTGTTGATACTTGCACGAACAGCTTCAGCCTTCGAAATCGATGCGCGAAACTCATTAACCGGAATGGCCCTATGGTGTTGATGTCCATTGCAACATCATACCTGAAATTGAAAGCGCAATACTTTTGGTGACCGTGGAGGGATTGAAGCATGAATCTTTGGAGCAATACTAGTATAGCACCACGAACCTCTCATCAAATGTGGTATTTGCTGCTGAGTTAACGATGATATCCACTTGTTCTGCGATCTCGTCTGCTAGCTCAGGGGCAATGCCAATGTTGGCTTCTCTGACATCGCCAACTACAGGAACCAGCTTCCTTGATACAAAGCTGTTGTAGTCTTTCCCATGGATTTCCTGTAAGAATTTGAACAACTCTGTGTCTACTACCTGCATATCGCGGACAGGAAATTATGATCATTTGGATGAAGAACAACAGCTAGCGTGCAGTACAGATGCAGAAGTTCAGTTAACATACCTCGCTTTGCAACCTTTTCAATGCTGTTTCACTGTCCTTGGCCTTGATCAAGATATATATCTTGCCAACATCAGGATTTGTCCTCAAGATTTTCTCGATAAGAACTGATACATAGACGGACAATGGAAATCAAGCACAGAAAAAGGATTGCGATGACATGCTGAAAGATTCAATACCTTTTGCCAGGAATCCAGTTCCACCGGTGATGAGAAAGTTCTTGCCCCCAAGGAACTCCCCGATCCCAATGCCTTCACCGTGATCTGACGACGCCGAACCGGCTCCTGAATTCTTGCCGTGCACCGAAAAGGAAAGCCTTGACCCACCGGAACTGCTCAATCGCTTATGCATGCAGCACGCTACGCTAGCATTGCCGCGCTTCCACAGCGACAATGCAGCTACGCTTGTACCATGAGCATGGCCTCTCTTGCTGACGGCGAAGCCCGGGCGCTTCGCGGCGACAGCACGGGAGAGGTTCACGCATGAACTCCCCATGGCCGCCATAGAGGCGATGTAGGGTCTAGGTACAAGTGCAAACAACAAACCTGGTTTGCAGTGCAGAAGGAGATGATGAATAGGTGTGTGTGTGTGTGTTAGTTTCAGCTACTTCCTGCCTGTCAAACACCTGGGGAGAATGAGATGGAGCAAGTAAGTCACCTACAAAGCCCAGCCGGATCAACAGTGAGAGCAGAGGGGTTGGAGGGAGGCTGCAAGGAAGCTAGCAGGGACTTTTAAAGGTGGTGAATTAAGCTTTTGAGGCTGTGGAGGCCATCTTTTTGCCGCCGGTCAGACAAGCAATTTATAACACAAGGCATGCAAAGCTCGTGCACTTCTTGGAAAGGAGACAAACGTAACGTAACGATCGGTGGTGCTTACCTGCAAACAACAAAACTTGTTGCCGCAAAGCCGGTCACAGTACGTAGGCCAGTATTCTGCCCATGTAAACGAAGTTTGCACAGGGCTGCAGATGGGCGACAGGGCATCACACAAATTTGTGAAGGCTCCGCAGCCACCACGCTCCACGCACCGCACGGAGACCACATCCACAGACGCACGGCATGCGAGAGGCGAGAGCTAGGGGCTGCGCACGCACCTGAGCACCTCGGCGGAGAGGGAGAGCAGATCCGGGAGGGCGGCGTTGGCGGCTGGCGCCCGGCAGAGAGCAGATTCCGGGATCGGGAGGGCGGCGGCCGAGGCCGAGCAGACCCCGGCGGCCCGGTAACAAGAGGAGGCCGCAGCGGCGCTCCCTGAGCGGCTGAGGAGGAGCCGCCGCACCCGTGCGTGTGCATCGCGGCCTCGTCGGCCGCTGGGGACTTGGGGAGTGGGGGAAGCCGGAGGCGGGCAGCCGAAGCAGCCGATGAGCCGAACCGAAGTGCGAGTGCCCTGAGACCTGGGTGGTGATTTCTGATTTGTTTTGCTGAAGAATGAAGATTGAAGAAGTGTGATTGTGTATCTGTGTGAACCGTGAAGAAGACAGAAAGGACTGAGGAGACAGGAGCTGTTCTGCTGTTGTGCCGTGCCGGGGAGTGGACTAGCTAGTTGGATTGGACTGGGGTGACATGGTGAGTTGGCTTGCATAATTGGATTGTGCGCACTGCTGTCTGCTCATGTGCGTGGAGCGTGGGCTGGGCCCTCGGAATTTGGAGACTCCACTGACCAACGGCCTGCAAGCGCTGCCGTCGGCCGACCGACGCCCTCGCCTCACGCGGTACGCGCTCAGTTCGCTTTATATAAGCCGGTTGTGCCTTTTTTTCAAGCTTATTTTTTCACTGGAGGTCTGGAGCGTTGGCTTGATCCTTAGGTTCTTCTGTGGTTTCTAAAAGTTATTTTTAACTTTTATTACAATAATTAACTTTTAAACAGAGTATTTTTTAAGATAAGGTCTACAAATTAATTGTAGTACATGTTAAAAAACTAATATCAGTACCATAAAAAATCGCAAACAAGTATCTCTCTTTCCGCAATCTCTGTCACAAACAGCCAAAAAATCATCAGCCACAGCCAAAAGCCATCAGCCGCAGCCAAAATGAACAAGCCCTTAGACTTTTTAGCTTATAGTTTAAAGATAGTTTTTTTTTGCTTA
Source organism: Melocanna baccifera (assembly GCA_036346265.1). Lineage (NCBI taxonomy): Eukaryota > Viridiplantae > Streptophyta > Magnoliopsida > Poales > Poaceae > Melocanna > Melocanna baccifera. The sequence goes on along the minus strand of CM070682.1, from coordinate 3,330,806 downwards.
ATCAGTTTAAAAGCAGTCCATTTTTAAGTCAATCTATTTGGCAGTCTATCTTTTGTTAGACTAGCTTATCATTGTGAAATACAAAATGTCTAAAATATCCTTATTCAAATTAGTTAAGAAAGATCTGCATATCATCGTTTTTGAGTTAGAAATTTCTCAGGGCTGATTCAATATGAATGCAATACCCTATACAGATATATCAGTTCATGGCAAAAGCACTATATCCTTTTATATATACATACTCAGGGGCGGACCCGCCCTTCGGGCATGCTCGGGCGGCCGCCCGAGCTCCGTCGCCGGCGGACCCCCCCTCCCCCCCCGCCGCCGCCGCCTTCCGGCTCCTCCAGATCCGGCGACCGTCACCTCCCACCCTCTCCCCGTGCTCCTCCAGATCCGGAGCACGGCGGCCAGGGGAGGCGGTGGCATGGGGGCGAGGCGGCGCGGAGCCGTGAAGGTGCGTTCGTGCGTGTCCCAGGTGCTGACACTCCAACAGGCTCTAGTATATGGCTACAAATGATAGAGATCCTTTTGCGGACTGGGATCGACATGTTAAACAGAGGGTCCGTTCGGCAAGCGATGCTTCAGCAGAATTCGAGATATATTTGGCAAAACCTCCACAACCTCGAGCTGGTCACTTTGATATTCTACACTGGTGGCAGATGAACTCTATGGAGTATCCTACTCTTGCCCGAACGACACGGGATGTCTTGGCGGTGCCAGCTTCCACTATAGCATTTGAGACGGCCTTTAGTACAGGATCAAGAGTCATCTCTAATTTCAGAAGCAGATTGGCACCAGAGACAATTGAAGCACTTGTGTGTCTGCAAGATTGGATCAGATCATCAGGTAATCTCTTTGCAATTTCTCCTAGTGTTTCAGCATTACAAGAATTAATTTCTCCTACAGTGTGCTTAATTACCATCCTTGTTGCCTGGTCAGTGGTCATTGAACTTTTTCTCTTGAGCTACAGTGTTCAATTCCATTAGGGTCTCTGGTTATTTTCCTTTCTCCTACAGGATTTGTCAGTTTTGCTTGGTGTGTTCATATCATTATAGTTCAACACCCTTTGTTGTTGAAATATCTTAACCAGTTAACTGTTGGCATGACAAGTACGGTAGAACAGGAATTATGAATGGCTTGTTAGTTTGTAGCTTTTCATTACAGTTAATATAAATTTCTATTCTTGTTGACTTTTCAATCTCCTGCCCAATTCAATTTAATTTAGCTTGGTAGTTTGTGGCATCAATCATGATTTTGTGGAACATTCTTGCTTTGATGGAAGGAGACTGTATTTCGATGCAATGTATGTAAAGTGGAGGGAGCTGTTGTTTTAACTGTTGGTTGTTAAGTTAGGGACATGGATAGCCTGTTTCAATGCAATGGCAGTTGGCTGTGAAATTGTTATATTAGACTATAGTATGTCCATTTGTAAACATGTTAACTTTTACAAATGAAATTTTAGCAAAGTTTCAAGCAAAAGTACCATGGAAAGCAGAATGACGACCGCACACGCACAATCTCAACTTGATCTCCAATCGGCTTCATTAGTGAGGTATTTTTCAATGCCCTACCGTTATCTATATATGTTTAAATACGAATTGTAGTTGTTACTTTTATTTTGTATCATATATGCTTATTAGTGCAATTGCAATGTTGTTTGATAATAGATTGTTTTGCTTTTGGGTAATACTGTTTGTTTCGTGCTCTTAACTCCGCCCTAGCTGTATTCTATTCCTGGGTCCACCACTGTACATACTTGCGGATCAACACTAGTAATAGTAGTACTCACAGATCACAGGACAAATACTGAACAAATGCATATAAATTCCATATTAATTTGCACCCCATAAAAAATACAGCTACAACTACTAAACTCACATATCACAGGATTACAGAGAAGTACTAGCACTACAGAGAAGACACAAAACAAAATTACATCTTTGAGCTTTTGTTCACCACATCTTTGGGCTTTTGTTTCATCTGCAATTAAAAAAAGGAGATTGGATAAAAACGATAGATCTTGCCTTGTGTCCATGCTGCCATCTGCCATAATCAACTCATATACAATCTACCATAATAGCAAGCACATGTCAACATTTTTTTGTATTGAACTCTCACAAACTCATGTAGAATCATACGTTATTAAATATCTGGGCACCAAAATTATTTCAGATCTAGCACAAAAAAAGGAACCATTTCACAGTACAAAATCATGCATTCCTATGATTTTTAGGCATAGGAACCATTTCCAGATCTAGGTAAATCCCACACATTTCAACAAAATGGCAACGCCATCTAGGAGGAGAAGGATGGGGGAGGAGGCAGCGGTGGAGTCAAGGAGGAAGGGGCGGAGTCTGGGGAGGAGGCGGCATCGGCGTCGAGGGAGGAAGCGACGCCATTTGGGGGAGGAGGATGGGGGAGGAGGCAGCGGCGGAATCAGGGAGGAAGGGCGGAGTTTGGGGAGGAGGCAGCGGCGGAATCAGGGAGGAAGGGCGGAGTTTGGGGAGGAGGCGGCGCCAGCGTCGAGGGAGGAGGACGGGGGAGAAGGCAGCGATGGAGTCGGGGAGAAAGGGGCGGAGTCGGGGAGGAGGTGACACCATCTGGGGGGCAGGAGGCAGCGGCAGAGTCGGGGAGGAAGGGGCGGAGTCTGGGGAGGAGACGGCGCCGACATCGAGGGAGGAGTGACAGGGGAGGAGGCAGCGCTTTTTAGGGGGAGGCGGCGTTTTTGGGGGAGGACGAAGAGAACTACATTCGTGTGCGTGGCGCCACGCCACGCAATCAAGGTTGTATAAACATTTGTTATCGTGCAAAGGTAATATAAAGGCTCTTTATTGTGGTTGGCTCTTTGTTGCTCACATATGTTTTTAGCTTCTCATGTTGTGCTGTTAATAGAGTAAACAGAAACAAAAAAATAGCAGGAAATTGAAGCTTTGTTTCTGAAGGATAGAAAAGAGGGAGAGTTTGGTTTGTATAAGGTATATAGCTTCGGTAATAATTATACATGGCTGTGCCATTGGTTGTGAAAGGGCTGGCGTAAAGACATTAGGTAAAGTATGTATGGACGATAGTTATGACGCTGCTAAGTTAGTTGGTCGTTTTTCATATAGAATTTCTTAGCAGTGGGCTATAGCAAAGCGTGATGAATTCATAAAGGCTAATAAGAATAAGCAATAGGTTAGCGATTAAGTCAGAAAATTAATACTGAAAAGGAAGAAATGGAAAGGGCACAAAAAGTATAAACAGGAGAGAAATAAATAATTAAGCCAGAGTAATATTACCATAGGAATGGAAATATGGAATAGAGAGCGCAAAAAAGGCGAAACTAAATTTACCAACATGAGAAGGTGAAAACATATGCAAGCAACACATACAAGAAACATCTATAAGATCTATTAAACAAAAAACCGATAGTAATGAAAAGTGCTATAGCTAGAATAGAATTGGTTATGCAAGCATGTGAAACACAAAAGTATATAGAGATCACTACAAGAGCTTTATTATAAAGGTAAATATAGAAAGAATAAAATATAAGAAAGCAATAATAATAATCATAGCATACCAATACTGAAATCTAAATGGTGTATTAGCTAATTAGGAACGCAAAAAAAGTAACAATACTATAATGAAATAAAGCTAGTAATTGTTACATCGTATGTAAGCAAACAAGATGTACAAAGAAAAAACGAAAATAGCTATAGGTAAAGCAAAGTGCACAATAGAAAACATACTTGAGTTTTTGTAAATAGCAGACTAAAAACACAAGAATCAATACTATGTACAGCAGTCAGAAGATTACATAAATACTTGCGACGCTAAAAATACAAACCTTGTTCAAGATGGCACAGAAGGGACGCACATCAAAGGCAAAAGCAAGAAGCTTTTACAATCATTCCGGCCGCTGAGCAGTCAAAAACATAAATAAAAAGTATTTTCAGCCATGAATCAAGATCAGTAATAGGAAGCGGAATATACTGTGTGTAACTCTGCACCAAAATACCAAGGCCACTTCATCAAAGACATCTACAGATAAATAATGTAGCAACCTATGCAGTGTCTAAATAACACTCACCTTATTAAACACCCAAATCTCTCCATTAGCTGTAGGCTTTGGCACACCGTGACCATTGTAATGAAAAAGGACTCTCTCAGATCTGGCATATTTGCGGCAAGTACTACAAAGCTTCTTAACTTCCTCCACTGTTGGATCCAACTGAAGCTTGTAACGAGCCTGCAAGCATCATTAGGACATGAAGATGTAAGTAACGATTATCACAATATCAGATGAGTTAAACAGGAAAAATAAGTGGCTCACCTTAGGCTGCCATCGCTCAGATTGTGAGTATAATGTTTTTCCAATAGTTTCAAGGGCTCTTCGAGGTGCCATAGAAAATGGATCTTCTGAAAATGAAGCAATGAAAGAACTATGAGCAGATCTCAAGGCAATTGTGCCAAGTGCAATAAGAGTATGAAAATACTATCCTATCAACAAAGACGAACCATCATGCTTCTCTAAATGTGGTATGCTTTCACACTTAAAAAATCAACAAACAATCATCATAAATATTAATAAATCAAGTTCATATCCTCCACGACCTAGAAATGTAGTATCTTATGGTGTATCCTACGAAACTTAAATCCTCCACAACCAAACATCAATTGCTAACTTCAAAATCACACATTAATTTTTTGATGCACAGAATCAGCTACAAATTATAGTGCAATATTAACTCTCATTTGGGTAAATAGGAATGGCAAATCAATGGTAGCTTTTTAAAATAGTAGGTGTCAAACAGTTTCCCTGTCGCAATCACCTCTGATTAACAATAAACTGTCTTTAGCACTGATGTGATCAGTGGATACAGCTGCTGCCTAAGTCATATATATCTGAAGTCTGCAGTTGTTGTGTTCCTTTTTTGGCACATGCATAGCCTTAAATTACTCAGTCACAACAGTATACAAAGATGTTATGATTTCTGACAGACATATGAATGGCAGCTTGAAAACGTACAGGATTAATAGTGGGTGCAATCCTCAAAAGTCATATGCTATAATATAAGAAAAGCGAATGAGGGGCGGGGGTGCATAGTCAAGAAAGAAATCATTTGTTCAGTAGACCCACTTACTCTTAGTGATAAACGTAGCTATTTGAGAAATCTCCTGACGGAGAATAAGGATGACCTCAAATGGATGCCCACTAAAGCATCCTAAAGCAGTATCATCCGATACTGATTCTCGATCAACTGATTGCTCAATATGGTGTGGCTCCCAATCTCTAAATGCTTGTATAAAAATGCAGAACAAATATTTGTAGGGATTTCTTCTTTTCAGACTATGAAATTGTTGATGAGAGAAATGAGAAAACATGATCACAAATTATGAAATGAAAACATAGCACATGCCATAATAAAACTACAGAACTTAAATACTGTCATAGGTAACTATGTTGTGTTATTGTCTTATTGAACTAAACACAAAAGGGTGCAGTTCCATTCTTAAAGTGAGCTATATGGTCTGAGAAGGGAAGTTCGTTGATTCATCGTGATTTTGGACATCTCCTCTCTAATACAGGATTCCCAATGAGGAAGCTAATCTAATTACTCATCGATAAAGCTATATCATGGGGAAGAGTAGACCAGAAAAGATGAAGTGTTAGAAAATATGTATCGACCTATCATGTTGCATCAAAATCAGGAGGCTGCCAAAATTTTAAAGCTACAATCTGCACTTACTCAAGATTTTCAATTGCTAACTTAAGGACTCTATGACACTATCTTCGATATAGTCTAAGCAGAAGGCTGTAAAGGCAAACCAGCATGCTCAGATGAGTACCTTGTCGATGGCATTCTCGTACTTCTACCAAAGCGCATTTAAGACTCCTTTCTCACCACTGTCCCTAGGACCACATAAGATATAACACAGCGTTAGGATGAAATAGCTCTATGTGACTGTGACCATAAAACAGTACGATAAACGCTAGTAGATTTCATTAAGATGCAACCCATGTAACCTTATCAATAATGGCGAATAAATCACAACAGAATTTAGCCATTTGTTAGTAACCTTATCAACAATGGCGGATAAATCTCAACAGAATTTAATCATTCTAAAATCTCAGTACCTCCACCCTGGAATTCCATATGAATCACCATAAGCTATTAATCCTAAAAGGACATATACCATTCCTAATAGGACTGAGTGCAATTTGCTCAAAGCTATCGCAGTTCATATATATGTGAATCATGAAGTATTACTGACCTCCAGATTGACAAGCCAATTGTTAGCTCCTGATCCAAACCCTCGGTGTAGGTGGTAACCCGGTAAGCTTCCATCCAAGCACACTGTAATAGTTTTCAAAGGAAATAAACATCAATGTTTACCACCCTACCATGTTGTAAGCTAGAAAAATTCCATTCAAACTCAAACTCTAATCTAAATGGAAAGAATTAGTCGAATTACTCGTGAACTACTTAAACTATTCTATTACTTTAATATCGAAAGTAATTGCTGCTCACTAAACCTACTTTGATTAAATTAACACAAAGAGAATCATCATAACATAGATCCACAAATTAGCTCCACCCTAAGGCAAGTTAAGTCCTGAGTAATTGACTGCCTATAAACAAATGGGGTACTCGGGTGCCGAATTATTGAGCAATTATACATATCAATTTGCCAATTCACATGCAATAGGTGGTATTCATCATGGCAACCACCAACAATGGCAAGGTTAGATCCACATACATATATGCTCCACACATGATGCATGTTACTACCAAACAATAAAAGGATAAGACTGCATGATCACTCAATCAAAAATCACCTATATAAAAGGGGGTACTAAAGAAAACACGAGCAATCACAATCCCTAATATGCGGATGATTATAACAGTGTATATACATTTTAACAGTGTATAATGTATATTGCTAATCATAATAGGTTATAGATTACTTGTAAAATGTCAAAACAATGATGTAAAGAGGAAATTTTGTAAATTTACCAGCCATCTTCGCAGTCGCCGACTGGATGAAGGTAAGCCCAATGAAGACGCCGTTGCTGCCGCCGGAGTTGGCATTGGTGGCGTAGACCCGCGTCTCGTTCCACTACGGTTCAAAGCTATGCACTGCTCCCACCAAGAAACCAAGGACCAAGGCAAGAACCCATGGTTTGCGGGAGAAGGGGTCGGGGACGGCGGCAGGTCGTCGTAGCGGTCAGAGGAGGAGCACTTCTTGCCGGAGCTGGAGGAGCGGTACGCAGAGCGCCGTGACCGCCAGGCGGCGGCCGGGGGGGTGGCGCTCCGACCTGTCCGGCTGGGATCTCGACCTTTGCAAAAGCACCGGCGAGGTGGGTCTCGGCGAAGACGATGAAGTCCCGCTTGTCTTGGCGGTTGGGGGCGGCGCTCGAAGGTCGAGGAGGGTGTACCGAGCAGAGAGCGGCCGGCCATGGATGTGGCCGGATCCGGGTCGAGGAAGCCGAGGGCCGCGCCAGAAGGTCGAGGAGGGGCGACGACGGCGGTAGGGGAGAGCGGGAGAGGAAGGGCGCCAGCGGGGGAGAGGAGATGCGCCGGGGGGAGGGGCAAGGGGGGCGCCGGATGGGGGAGGGAGAAGGGGCGCCAGACGGGGGAGGAGGAGGGGCCGAGAAAGCTGGGGGCGGCTCGAGTCTGGGGAATGAGAGCAAGGAATTCCGCAGCGCAGCTTGGTAATCAGGAAGAGAGCCGCGGCTCGCTAAGCACGGAAGGAAGAAGCTGCGGCTTGCTATCGAGCGCACACACGCGGCAGACGGAGCGGAGGCGAGTGCGCGCGCACGCGTCAGGCACGGAGAGCGCTCAGGCGACGTGGACGCGGTGAGCGACGAGAACCCCCCCTCCCCCCGGGTTTGTATAGTGGAGTATGATCGGTTGGGAGAACGAATTTTTTCCATGGAGTTTTTATACTAGGTTTCTAGGGTAATTTTTTCAAAGTTCAGTGGCAAAGGCTCTTTCCATCCCGTAAAAAGCCAAAAATATGAACTGGCTTTTAGCTCAATAAAAAAGCCATCTGTTTATTTAGGCTATAGCTTTTTTTACTTTTAAGCTAAAGAAAAAGCCTAAACAAATAGGGTAACTGTTAGTGGTTTTTATGTGTAATTAAATTTAAAAATAGAAAAAATGGGTTAGTTCATCATAGACAATGCAAACAAATACATGGAAAAAAGAAAAGGAAAAAAAGCTAGAAAAAAGACAAAATTAATGAATAGTGAATTAGAAACCAAAAGTCAGAACCTAAAGCTGAAACAAGTGGAGAATTAAAATTGTAATTTATGTGTTCATATTAGAATTGATGTGTCACATTTCGTTGATATATTTGCTATAATGGAGAAACAAATTTTGTGTAACTATTTCATAAGCTCATTGACTGAATTTGCCTCGTGATTTAATCTTGTGTGCTACTGGTATGTTATGTTTTCCTTAAATGTTTATAATCATTTATAATTAACTACCATATAACTAATTTTGCTATTTTTTATATGCAAATGACTGATCTCTATTCATTGGAAGCATATTTATTATTTTCGGGATATGCTTACTATTACTATTTACTAAGGTACTTTGTTATGTTTTTTGCTTTGTTTATCTTCTATTTATGTACGAATTTGAATTGAACAAGAGTAAAATACTGTATTTGTGATAATCTAGCTAGCATCTTAGTGTACCCTTGATTTTATTCCTAGCTTCATCATTGTGGATGAGTATATAAACATGTACGTGAAATTTGCACCGTTTTTTTTTTTTTTTTGCACTAACGCAAACGAGTTCCCTCTTGTATTTCTGCATGGAATAGCACGCGCATGGTCAAGAAAATTTGGCTCCACATAGATCAGATGTAATCTAAATCATATCGGGCCAGTTCTCAAAAAACAAAAAACTCGTACTGGGAGAGGAAACGTCCCGGCGCTTCGAGTTCGCAAAGCCGCAGCTTGAAGCCAAGATGGCAGGCTCGTGGATCACTTCGGCCCCTGAGCCTTTGGGAAAACGCGGGCCCACACAAAATCTGGGCCTCCCCCACGTTTAACGTGGACCGCGCCGCGCCTGGCCCGCTTGGGCCGCGCGCGGCGTACGGCCTATGGTCTACACACACCCGCGCGCTGCTGACTCCCGATCTTTGGTCACCCCTTCCCCGGCTTTGGCGATTGCCAGATTGATTAGCGCCCGAACGGGAGGCGGCATTGGCACCACGGTTCAGATAAAATTACAAATTGGCTCCGAAAATTTATTTTACGTGAATTTTGTAAAATATAGAATTTTTTTTGCTGAAATTGGTTTTCAAAAATATCAGCCAATATTTTGAATTAATTTTCGGCTAAATTTTATTAGAAATTTTTGGACCAAAAATCATCAAAAATTTCTGATTATCGAGATTATCACTTATGTCGGCTCCTTCGTAACAAATAGATCGGTATTGAAAACCCTGATTGGCACACGGGGGAGACGGCCCGAAGACTGTAGCCAGTTGCGGATAGCGAAGGTGGGATGCTGAGACAGGAGCATGGCAACGGGTGGCATCTGGTTTCTCAGGAAGAATTGTAATCTGATCAGGAGACATTCTGGGTGGCATCCTAGGCAGGTGGGCCTGTATGCTTTCGCTCGTTCTTTCATTTCACAAGGAGGTTGGGCCCTTTTTGCGAGGTTTGAGGAGATGGCCTCGGCCGCCCTCACGCGGAATTGCGAGCGAAGCCACCTCTGCAGGCTGCAATCGTCTGTCTGTCTTTTTACTTGCATGCCATCTGCCGTGTGGGTAGTCAACGGTCTGGCCCTGCTCCGTTGGCTTTAAGGGTGGGGTTTTTTTTCCTTAAAGTTACCTTATATTTATATTATTTACAGTAATTAATTTTTAAAAGGTATATTTTTAAGACGAAATCAATAGAAAAATTATAGTAAAAAGTATACTTAGTTCAGCTGTACCGGCCAAAATAGTATACGACTATTTTTCTCTGGGACTGTCTCTTGCGAACAGCCATAATTTAAATATTTAAGTCATAAGTTCAAAAGAACCCATTTTTTAACTTTGAGCTTTTAACTTTTTAGTTTTTTTCTATGTTTTGTTTTTTTTGTTTTTTCTCTTTATTCAATTATATTGTTTGTGATGATGTAATTTTTTTAAAAAAAAAACTAATTACATTGAATAAATTTACAACAGTTATAATGAAAAAAAATAGCCTCAATCAGTACCAAAAAAACTAGAAGCTCAAATAATGAGCACTACCTAAATCCGATTGGCCGTGCTTGTAGATCGTTGGTTACATCAACTCCTTTCGTAATACCACCTCAACTAATCATGAAAACGGGATATAAAATCGTTGAACCCAGTTGGTGCGGATGCAACATCACGAGCAACTCGGCGGTCTCAGCATCGCGCTTTTGGTTGAGCGAGGTCTCGTCAGCACGTCCGGTTCTGCCTCCGCTTACTCTTCTCTCTGTCGAAGAAACCAAATCATTTTTGGATCGAGTCGTCTCATAAAACTATTTTATTGTTATTGGTTTAGCCGTTTCAGTTGCACGCTTTACATATTTGTGACACTGCAAACGCATTGGCTGCCTTTTTTTAGTGATGGTACATGCATACATCATATATGCTCTGTTTGTGTTTTTTTCCCCTTTTGCCATCTTAGTTTATTTTGTTCTGAGAAAGGACACTCGAGTAAAACTGAAGCCACCAGCTCTCTGAATCATTGGCAGCTCGTCGTAATATGCTAATGAAATCTTCTGTACTTTCTGAGTTTCCATTCGTGCTCCATGTCTAAATGCCAAAAGATTAATGAATCCTCTATTGGTACTAGAGGTTGTTCAGTTCTGGAATCAAACAAAGAAATGTAATCATGCAAGTCTAACCAAAGCAGATTTCTGAGTACCAGTACATCGATTATGACAAAGCTCGCCACAGGAAATGCAACAGGTTAATAGTACCAACAACTCATCACTTACCAGCATGACGGAAAGACAACTACAGTTGAACCCCCTTCAGCATTTTTATTATAAATCTTTCAGCTACTTGATAAAAAAAAAATCCCTTTCACTTGCAGACTTTAGCAGAAACTGAAGCTCATTAGCTGCACACTATACTCCAAACGAGAGATCCATAGGAGGATAAAGTAGGATACTGAACGCTGATCCCATTGCAAGGTAGGATACTATACTACACAATACCTAGTTCAGTTAGTCATATCATTGCTTTGACATCACTTCTGAATTGGTAGTATTACTACTCACTGCTCAGTGCCCACCCAACAGCACATTGCAGGCAATGCAAACCGCATGCTTTTGTTTAGTCCCCTCCCCACAGTTCCTTTCATGAGGGAGATGCATCTCAGTGAGATTCTCGGGGACCACGGGAAGATTACATCAGTGTATTATACACATCTACATCAAATTAAAATCTTTGCGATTCTTTCTTCGCACAAGGGCACTTGTAGGTAGCGATTGTTAGTATAACAACCCATAGCCATTTCGACATGTGAAATTGATAAGCCACAAGACCGGCCACGGCCAGGACCAGACATGATGCGATGCGATGCGTCTCATAGGACATGTCAAGAGGTAAAACATGTCAAAAGGTCAATCTCGATCCATCTCACTCTCACGCCTGGAGCTGATGTAAAACATGGGCAGCGCATTGGCTTTCCGGTGAGGCATGCGAGGACCGCCATGTGCGTTGCGCCCTAGCTACGAACTGTCTGCCTGCCTGGAGCTAAGTCCTGACTGGACAATGCATACGTATACTCACAAGGTGCTTACAGCTTACAGAGCAGATTGCTGAAGAGCACATGTGGGTCTTAGGCATCATCAAGAAAAGAAATCTTTTTGTTTATTATTGGTGTGAGTTAAAATTATGATCTAATAAAAGTTTAATAAGAGTCTAACTCGTGTGAGAGTCGTGAGTTGTACTAGAGTTAGATTGTAATATTAGCACTATAAATAAAGAGTGCAGGGTCCAACGGAACAACACACAATTACTTTCAAAAATTCTACATTGTATCAGAGTCAATCCATTTCAAACCCTAGCCCGAGCAAAACCCTCGCCTCAAAACTGTCGCCGCTAGTCCTCAGCCGATCCGCCAGCCACCATTGTCGTGTTACACGTGGTCCTCCATGACTGCGTCGCTTAGGAGCAGGCTGCGCCCAGTGGGGTTGTGTGCGGAACCCCTCTCGATATGGGAAGGCATCGACCTACTGTCGCCACTCTCCGCCAGGCTGGGACCAAGCCGCCACCAGGGAGAGGAGGAGAAGTGGAGCTGCAACAGCCACATACCTCATGAAACTGGCGATGATAGCAATTTTTAGGGACTAGGGATCAGAGGGGGCTGTGATGTCGGTGGCAGGTACCCCAAGCGGCGGGGTGAGCCGTAGCAATCGCTCGAATCCTGTGGAACTCCTATTGGAGCTAGTATGGATCCACAACCGTGTGGACTCTGGGCAGGGGTTGTCGTCAGTATCGGCGTGACCAAGGAGGTGAAGAAAGGCGGCGCAGTGTGCATGTGTGAATCTGGTGTGGTGTAGTTGTGGTGAGAGAGGAAGTGGTTGAGCAGCAACGCGTTCGGCTAGGTCAGGCCCAACATTGGAGTTGAGGTAGAAGCGAGGGAGGAGAGGAAGCCGATGGGGCAAAGGGAGAGGGGAGAAGATGCTTGCCAGGCTCTAGTGGACAAGGGTAGCGGTGTAGGGAATTTTGGGCTGAATCGGCTCCTTGGGAATTTTGTAATTTGTCCCCTATGGTTACTAGAATTGCGTATTTACTAGCTATGAGTTTATGGGATTTGGTGTGCATAGATTTTTTTGGGTGGCTTGGTGTGGTTGCTAGTTTGGGTGATGGTCCAGGAGGTGTCGGCAAATGTGTTTGGGACTGTGGAGTTGCAATCTTTTCATGCACAAAGAGGTGATTGCCATGATCGTGAGAAAGATGCACATCATATGTTTGTGACTAGGGTGTGTAGATCCAGAGAGGAGAGGAGATCAGGTGCTATAGAAGGTGTTGGGTTGAAGGTGCTTTGATGGTGAAAGGAGGAGAGGAGGTTTTTGATCTTGATCATAGACGAGTTGTTGTTGTGGAGATGACAATTGAGAAAGAATTGGCAATAAGGAATGTTGGTCATGTTAGCAAGAGACTTAGGTGAGGATGATAACAGAGGTTGTGCTAGAAAGTATTATGATGATAATGGTGGTTCAAGGTGTTGCAGAGCCCTTGAATCAGGGGGAGAAGGTTTGTTCTGATTGTGGCATTGGTGGCAAGGGAGGTGTGTATTTTGGAGGTGCATAGATGACAGTGATGAGCCTATTGGTGGCGGCTATGGTGGAGGCCAGGGTGGCCGGGGGCTTGAGGTGGAGACAATGGACATCTCGGTAGAAGGTAGAGGTCAAGGTGATCAAGGTGTGTTGGGAGAGCTAGTGGAAGCCAAGGTGGTCGGGGCAGTGTTGGGAGAGGTGGTGGAGGCCAAGGTGGCTAGGGGCTAGAGGTGGAGGAGACCAAGACAGAGGGTATGACAAAGAAGGCAAATGACTTGATGTTGATTGAGGCTAGGTTGGAGGTGATCGAGGTGATGATCATGATGAGTACTGTGGCCGATGATGGCGTAGGTGATGGCACTCAGAGGTTGCATCTGTTTGGTAGTGTTGGACATGGTGTGGATGGTGTGAATGGCAAGGACAATGGTCTTGGGGGTGGTGTCAATCATGGCATCGAACGTAGGTTTGGTATATGTGGATGTTATGGTGGTGATATCCGCCATGGAGTTGGTGATAGGCTTAGTAAAATATTATATTCTAGTGGGGGTAATGTTTTACATAATAAGATGGGTATGATTGTATCTCATGCCCATTTTGAGGGGGAGTATTGGTGTGAGTTAGAATTAGGATCCAATAGGAGTTTAATAAGAGTCCAAGTCATATGCAAGTCGTGAGTCGTTTTAGAGTCGAATTGTAACATTGACACTATAAATAAAGAGTGTGAGGATCCTATTGGATAACATACAATTATTCCCAAAAATTTTACATGGTACCAGAGCCAATCCATCCCAAATCCTAGTTCGAGCAAAACTCTCACCTCAGAACCACCACCGCTAGTGTCAGCCCTCAGCCGATCCGCCGGCCGCCGTTGCCCCGTTGTGCATGGTCCTCTGTGACCACATGCTCAAGAGCAGACCGCAACCAACCAGATTGTGTGCAGACCCCTGCTCGACATGGGAGGGGAGCGACTTGCTGCCATCACTACCCGTCAAGCTAGGACCAAACCGCTGCCGGGGAGACAAGAAGTGGTTCCAATGGTTGCTGCTGATATGCCTGTATATTCCAAGGAATGTCGTCTTTGAGAGAACATGGTGCTTACAGCTTACAGAGTAGATTGCTGAAGAGCCCATGTGGGCTTTAGGTATCATCAAGGAAAAAATCTTCTGCTTAACAAGTTTTCGAGACAGCAACAAGTGCTATTCTATTCATCTGTTGCAAGATCATAAATGTTCTATTTCTTCTAAAACTTGAGATTGAAAATGTCCTGTCCATTGCAAGTTGCAAGAGCCAAGAGGACATGTTGTGCAGTGGCTCCATGCAACAACAAAGGAATCGGAGTAGGTATTGTAAGACTACGTGATGGGTTAGCTACTGTTCAAACAGTCCCATATTGGTTGTAGTAGAGCAAAAAACCTACTTAAAAGTGAAGAAGTCCTTCATATCATAAGTTAGCTTTTGGAGATGAAAAGGCTATTACGATCCAACAAGTGGTGTTAGAGTTGGTTCTAATATCTCTGACCTAGTAGATATTAGTATATGAACGTCTGATGAACTGTGACCTTGAGGAACAATCAGTGTATGGTAAAGGAGATAATGAATGGCTGACGAAGAAATCTAACTTAAAAATACATGCATATCTCACCTCACAAACTAGATTTCGGACGGGAAAATTCTTACTATCCAATAGTCACTGTTTGAATTGCAAGTTACAATGGAGCAATGGACATGACAAATTAGGTAAAAGATCGGTGCAACTCGGTTGTCAATGCAGTGAAGAAAGCAAGGGGCATCTCAGAAAGGGCCCAATGTGGCCTAAAACTTTTGGTGACGTGATCGCGCTAGAAACATACGCAAGTGCTGATGCCAGCCACAAGGGGCACAGGCTCGGGATAAGGAGAAGGAAACTGTAACGCCCCCATTTTCGGGAACGGGAGCGCCGTACGTCCCGCAACAGCCCAGGAGTTCTGCTGCGGACAGAAGGTGCATCGAATCTGCTTACGGACATTTGAAAATGATTAATTTGACAGAAATAAGACCTAGCGGTCATTTGTTAGTTTTACGGGCATCCAAGCCCAATTTATACCTTACAATCAGAAGATCCGGAGAAAAGCTCCCACAGGAACGCCTGGGTGCGATCGTAACCCTAACACGAACACTTGAATTGCGCTTCCTTCTTCGGGCATCTGAAGGGGGGGTGGAAATATAGCAAGTTTGAGTACAACCAACCGTACTCAGCAAGTTACAATGGTAAACCTCACATACTATATGCATGGGATTTCAAAGGAGTGGTGCATACTGGTTTTATTAATTTGGGTGGATGCAATTTTATTTGTAAACAATTTAGAAACAACAACTCCATTACCATAATTAAACAAATGGGGTTTGAACATAAATTTCTTCTCTTTACACATGTTTAAAATATCTGAAAGCTACTTATGCCTCGCTACTGGAATCACCCATCAAGCATAGCTCCATTAACCGGAAGCACGGCGTATTCGAATACAATTTAAAATTTACTCTGCAGAGTTGCTCAGCTTTACCCACAAGGTTTCTCAACTTCCAATGTCAAGCTATATACACACTACTATTAGTGTGCGACTGCATTGAGAAAACCGGGTTTTTCGTTGCCCACTTTATTTTAAAGACCCTACCCGATAGGTGGTGATGCTCACCGACCGTCGTGCGTATGGTGAGTTACGTGTAACGGCGATAACTCCCCCATACCGCACACACGGACCTACCGTTTTGCGTACGGTGAGTTACGTATAACGGCGATAACCCACCCGTACCACAGCCCAACTCCTGTAGGGGTTTAAATAAAGTGTACAACTAACGGACCAGGATTGATGAATCAATACTTGTGGTTGAGCGGGTTCTGTGCTCTATACTCAGCATAAGGGTCTAGTCCTTACATTTTCTCCTGAGACTGCCAACCACGACCGGTATCGGCCAATCCCGGCCCGATACACTTTGCTGCACTCTCCACCCTAGGGTAGGGTTGTGGCTCGTCCCCGCTGGGCACTCCACGGCTTCCGCCCTACCCTAGAACAAACCAGTACAACCTTCTAGGGTACGGTGTCCCATACCACCCTACCCTAGCTCTGAGTTTTTCAAATTCACTGGCGAACTACCAAGACCATGGCAGCTCGTTATTTTATGTGAGTACATATGCGATGGTTATGAATACTTAAATCTTATTAATCCTAAGTTTGTCGAGGTGAATGTGGCCTTAAGTAAAGTGGGGCATTTATCGGTGGTAGGGCATAACTAAATGTAGCATATCATTATAAATATTTATTTATAATCAAGTGATTTGAGCAAATAACTATAATGCAAATAACGTAGATAAATAAATAGGCATGAGTTGGTAGGTTCAATATGTTCAAAATTTGTAACTTGCCTTGCGAGACTGAAATCTCGACGATCTCGACAATCTTGTAGTACTGAGTAGTCTGCTCGGAACTTCGAACTGCGGCCTCGGACTCCTTGGAAACTAGCGTAAACAAACACAGAAAAATAAATCAAATCCTGAGCTTGCTTCTAAACAAGCTAGAAAAAAAATAAAATAAATAAATGCCAAATAAATAAAATGGCTTGAGTTGCTATTTCTGGCATTAGTTTGGGGAAAAGGATATCGGAACTGAAAACAGGGCGATGAAACGAATCAAATGGTATATTATACACAAAAATCGGATTTGGAGAAAAGATAAAAGCCATCGCTCATCGGAACGATGGCGCCCGCCCATCGAGCAGCGAGGAACACGCACGCGCGTGTGGCGAAGTTTGAGCGGTCTGGGCGGCGGGTGCGGCCCATGCTTGCGCGAGCGCTCGGCCAGAGTGGCCCAGGCGCGCGGCGCCCACGTGCTGCCACCGACCGATTGCGCGGGGACGCCCGGGATGAAGCCACGTCGCGCGGGCGCTCGAGCGAAACGGTCCAGGGACCGATTAAGTATGCCCGGCGGCCATTGGATTATGCTCCGAAGGCGGGGATGCAGCCACGTCGCCCACGGGGAGTCTTCTTCCTCCTCTGGCTGATCGCGACGGCAGAGAACAGGGGTGCGCTCTCCCGTGCTATCTGACCTCGGTGCTGACTCTCGGTAGCTAGGAGTGGTACGGGGAGGCTCATAGGAGTATGGGGGTCTCAGTTTTGGCCTTAGATGGACGTGAGAGGAAAAGGGGGAGGTCGCCGGCGAGAGGGAAGATGGCGGCGGAGTTTGCAGTTAAGGAAGGGCCAAGGCATGCTCGAGCTCAAACGGGCGGTGATTAACCATCTAGGGAGGGAGGGGAGTACAGTGTAGGTACCGGCTTAGCTTGAGAGTAGCTCAGGTGGCCTGTCCACGGCGGGGTGAAATGGCGGCGAGGAGTGCACGTGAGAGGCCGTTAGGGAAAAGCTCTTGTGAAATTGGGTGGGGATTTGTGAATGCGATGCTTTGGTGGTGCTTTGTGGCGGAAGCAATTGGACTTTGCTTGGACGAAGAGGAAGATCGACGGAGGAGCTCGCTGGGACCAGGGGAGAATGGCGGCGGGCTAGGGAGGGCGAGAGTTTAAATTGATTGCTCGGGGAGGAAGAGGGGAGTAGCAGGAGCTTACGGGCGAGCGCAATCGGGTTATAAAAGCTCGAGGGGGGTGGGGAGCTGCAAAGAGGGAGAGGGCGGCCAATGCGCCTGATTATGGAGGAGGAGTGGCGCTAGGGGCAAGGGCAGCCATGGCGGTGGAGCTACGTCACTGGTAGGCGTTGACGAGGGAGTAGATGGTGCAGGGGTAGGTGGTTGCATGGCGGTCCGAGGGGGGTGCCGCCAGGGGCGACGCAGAGACCGCGGGGTATGAAGGGAGGCGAAGGCGATTGGGCGCGGACGTCGAGTGGGGCCCTTGGCGGCGTTGACGCGAGGAGGCGGCAAGTTGGCGGCCACGGCACGGGAGAGGGCAAGGTGCGAGAGCGCACGCGCGGTCAGCGCAAGAAGGGGAGGAAGGAGGCGGCTTGGCGAAGACGCCGGTAGCGAGAGGCGGCGAAGGGAAGGGGAAAGGCACGAATCACGAGGCAAGATCGGGGCGAGGTTGCAACCGAAAGCAGACAACGAAAAGCAATGAGAATCAAATTTTCGCTTTGAAGTTTTGAGTTGTTTCAATCTTCCCTCCTTAAAAGAATCTCGTCCTCGAGATTCACCCAGGTTAGCGAATAGGCTTAAAAACAAAATTTGTTCTAGTTCGATTCCTTTCCTTTAGTCACATTTATTATGCGGCGACTTGTGTGTCAGATCTGTTGGTGGTGTCTGTGATGTCTTATTCTCGAACGCATCTAAATCCTTATGTCTTCATATTATCTTTTCCGAACATAGGTGACCTTTGCTTTTGGATCCAAATGGTCTTCCTTGAAATGACATGCGGTAGTATAGTCTTAGTCGAGTATAGTCTTGTTAACTGCGTTGTGGGCTTGTTTGAGTGGTAGAGAATGTGCTATTTTAAATAATTAACCTGTGTCTATCCAGGGCCTCATATTCTTTTACGACGTTGAAATTTCGTATCGAAATCCTTACCCGTGTCCTTTCTTCCCATGCCAAGCTGTGTAGAGATGGTAATAACCTTGTAGACACTGACCACTTACCATTACTGTCCGGTGTACCTCTCCAATGTATATATATATAAGACATTTATGTGCTTTACCAGAGTCAGTTCTTGTCATATCTTTATTCCTGTTATGCCTTAAAATCTGCATCACTGTTCCTACATTATTCTTGTCGTACAACTTGCCTCATTGTCTTTTGCATAATTTACTTTATATGTTCCACTGAACTTTCATAGTTTTTTTCCGATATCAATATTCTTCAGGATCCCTTCGGTACCCTTCTTTGGACCAAAATTTATAATATCTTTGATTAAGAGATTTTATAGAATAAGTGCAGATCTCATCCACTAATCTATGACTCTTATACCACGAAGTTTTTTTTTAATGTACTTATCCTAGCATTTGGTCTTTCTGGGTGACATCAAGAACCTAGGTCCATGTCCTGTATATCATCCTTGTCATGTAACTTGTCTTAATATCTTTCGTATGAATTGACTGGTGTGTTCTACGGAACCTTCATAGATCGCTTCAAATGCCAATATTCTTTATGATGTGTCAGGTTCATTTTGTACCAAGGTCCTGTGAGTCATGGTCTCACCACATTTCTGTTATAACGTTTCGGTCTCTTACATAAGACTGAATGTTGACTTTTGTTAGAGTCAATTCTTTGCATGTAGCCATTTAAAACCTCTTTCTCAGCATGTACTCAGTGCAACTTGATGTTAGGAGTTGGACTTGCTGTAAATTATTTTATCACAACACGAACCTTTTATTCCATACATCTTTATACAACCAGCTTACACGTACTTCCATAGTCTTTTCTACATATCTTAGTTTTCAAGTACATTACCCGAAAAACCTGCTTATACAAAAGTACTACAAAGCAAGTTCCATAATGGAGACATGCGACAACTCCATGTCATCCTTTAGTGCTTGATTACTTCTTCTTCTATTCTGGCTTTCTTAACAGTGGTGTCTTTCTCCATCGACGGTTGAGTTGACGTTGATGCTTGTACTCCAGCTTGCATTTTGGGTAAGGACCTCGCTGGACATTGGTCACGATAATGTCCACTTTGTTGGCAGTGAAAACAAGTTACATCACCTGGAGTCAGAGGTTCATCCCTTTTATGAGCTTTCACGTATCTGGGCATTTCTTCTTCTATCCAGAGAGCTCGATCGACTAGAGTCCGTAAGTTTGGAAAGTTGGTGGTCTTGATATGGCGTTTCACATTTGATCGTAGACCCTTTACAAAGTGTTCCATCCTTTTGGCTTCGGTGTCAACATCTTTTTGAGCATACTGTGAGAGATGATAAAATTGTCGCAGATATTCCATGATAGGTTTCTTTCCTTGTTGAAGGAGGAGAAATTCTTGATATTTTTCGTGGACTACTTTAGAAGAGATGTGGGTTTTACGAAACTGCTTCACAAACTCTTCCCAGGTTATATCATTCTTATATGTATTCATCCACCGAATAGCATTCCACCAGTCAATCGCTGGTCCTGTTAGTTGATATGCTGCAAATAGAACTTTCTCTTTATCCATACATTGGATGGCATCCGTCCTCTTTTCAATTTCTTGTAACCAATTATCTGCACTCAGTGATTCTGTTGCTGACGGAAATTGAGGTGGTTGAGTCTTCAGAAAGGTTGCAAACTTGAACACTGTTATATCTGGGGTTGTCGTTGATCCTTCGGGTGACATTGTTGTAGTAGTCATCTGTTCTAGTACCTCTATTTGCTGCTCCAACATCTTGACCTGTTCTTAGTGGTATTTAATCTGATCCTTCTTTATGGTGGTTGAGATTTCCATCGTATTGAGTTATCTCCTTGTGCTTCCCTTCTTCCTTTATTGTACTGCCAGAACTTCCATTTATCAGTAATTCCTTCTTTTGTGGTAACCCAGACTTTAGGAATCAGTCTACAACATTTTTGGGCTTAGCAAGGGAAAGTAAGAATGAAATGGGTGAGAGTAAAAGAAAACAAGAGGAGAGTAGAGTGGGATTTTGAAACTGCTAGGTAAGGGAAGAATTAAAATAGACGAATATAAGTAAGGTTTGAGACGAAATGGGTAGGAGCGGAGGGCTTTTGAACATAATCTTATTAAAAATCATAAGCTAGTTTTGCACAATTTGCTTATAATACAGCCTAATTGGCCAGTAGTGCAATTTGGCTATTAATACAACCAGAAAGATTCGACTAATTTAAATGGTCTTTTCCCGTTGCATCAAGAAAATCAACGGGTACTATTTACTGACTATTCGAGCGGTGACCTTGCAACTCTTCGAAAGGAAAAGTTTTGGTCGGGTATTCGCACTATTCTTCGCAACACCATCCTTAATATCTTCGACTAAAGTTAGTTTTCGTTCCATTGGTCAATACCTACAGCAAAATTTAGTCTACACGTCCACACGTGTTTTTGAGATTTTTGACAACTCAAAAGAAAACCCTTTTTTTTTATGCATGTCTAAGACAGATGAGATAGGAATGGGGAAAGATGAGACAGCAATAATACTTATGGTTTCTGAAATTCTTTTGTACTTGAAATTAGGGTTTGTAAAACCGTATTCTTATCATTACCGGATCTATACCTAGGGTTACAACCTACAGCCAAGCCCGCTCTGATACCATTCTGTAACGCCCCCATTTTCGGGAACGGGAGCGCCGTACGTCCCGCAACAGCCCAGGAGTTCTGCTGCGGACAGAAGGTGCATCGAACCTGCTTACGGACATTTGAAAATGATTAATTTGACATAAATAAGACCTAGCGGTCATTTGTTAGTTTTATGGGCATCCAAGCCCAATTTATACCTTACAATCAGAAGATCCGGAGAAAAGCTCCCACAGGAACGCCTGGGTGCGATCGTAACCCTAACACGAACACTTGAATTGCGCTTCCTTCTTGGGCATCGAAGGGGGTGGAAATATAGCAAGTTTGAGTACAACCAACCGTACTCAGCAAGTTACAATGGTAAACCTCACATACTATATGCATGGGATTTCAAAGGAGTGGTGCATACTGGTTTTATTAATTTGGGTGGATGCAATTTTATTTGTAAACAATTTAGAAACAACAACTCCATTACCATAATTAAACAAATGGGGTTTGAACATAAATTTCTTCTCTTTACACATGTTTAAAATATCTGAAAGCTACTTATGCCTCGCTACTGGAATCACCCATCAAGCATAGCTCCATTAACCGGAAGCACGGCGTATTCGAATACAATTTAAAATTTACTCTGCAGAGTTGCTCAGCTTTACCCACAAGGTTTCTCAACTTCCAATGTCAAGCTATATACACACTACTATTAGTGTGCGACTGCATTGAGAAAACCGGGTTTTTCGTTGCCCACTTTATTTTAAAGACCCTACCCGATAGGTGGTGATGCTCACCGACCGTCGTGCGTATGGTGAGTTACGTGTAACGGCGATAACTCCCCCATACCGCACACACGGACCTACCGTTTTGCGTACGGTGAGTTACGTATAACGGCGATAACCCACCCGTACCACAGCCCAACTCCTGTAGGGGTTTAAATAAAGTGTACAACTAACGGACCAGGATTGATGAATCAATACTTGTGGTTGAGCGGGTTCTGTGCTCTATACTCAGCATAAGGGTCTAGTCCTTACATTTTCTCCTGAGACTGCCAACCACGACCGGTATCGGCCAATCCTCGAAGCGATACCGCTGCTGCACTCTCCACCCTAGGGTAGGGTTGTGGCTCGCCCCCGCTGGCACTCCACGGCTTCCGCCCTACCTAGAACAAACCAAGACAACCTTCTAGGTGCGGTGTCCCATACCACCCTACCCTAGCTCGAGTTTTTCAAATTCATCGCGAACTACCAAGACCATGGCAGCTCGTTATTTTATGTGAGTACATATGCGATGGTTATGAATACTTAAATCTTATTAATCCTAAGTTTGTCGAGGTGAATGTGGCCTTAAGTAAAGTGGGGCATTTATCGGTGGTAGGGCATAACTAAATGTAGCATATCATTATAAATATTTATTTATAATCAAGTGATTTGAGCAAATAACTATAATGCAAATAACGTAGATAAATAAATAGGCATGAGTTGGTAGGTTCAATATGTTCAAAATTTGTAACTTGCCTTGCAAGACTGAAATCTCGATGATCTCGACAATCTTGTAGTACTGAGTAGTCTGCTCGGAACTTCGAACTGCGGCCTCGGACTCCTTGGAAACTAGCGTAAACAAACACAGAAAAATAAATCAAATCCTGAGCTTGCTTCTAAACAAGCTAGAAAAAAAATAAAATAAATAAATGCCAAATAAATAAAATGGCTTGAGTTGCTATTTCTGGCATTAGTTTGGGGAAAAGGATATCGGCGAAAAGTAGGCGATGAAGCGAATCAAATGGTATATTATACACAAAAATCGGATTTGGAGAAAAGATAAAAGCCATCGCATTCATCGAACGATGGCGGCCCGCCCATCGGCGCCAGCGGGAACACGCACGCGCGTGTGGGCGAGTTTGAAAGCGGTCCTGGGCCGGCGGGGTGCGGCCCATGCTTGCGCGAGCGCTCGGCCAGAGTGGCCCAGGCGCGCGGCACCCACGTGCTGCCACCGACCGATTGCGCGGGGACGCCCGGGATGAAGCCACGTCGCGCGGGCGCTCGAGCGAAACGGTCCAGGGACCGATTAAGTATGCCCGGCGGCCATTGGATTATGCTCCGAAGGCGGGGATGCAGCCACGTCGCCCACGGGGAGTCTTCTTCCTCCTCTGGCTGATCGCGACGGCAGAGAACAGGGGTGCGCTCTCCCGTGCTATCTGACCTCGGTGCTGACTCTCGGTAGCTAGGAGTGGTACGGGGAGGCTCATAGGAGTATGGGGGTCTCAGTTTTGGCCTTAGATGGACGTGAGAGGAAAAGGGGGAGGTCGCCGGCGAGAGGGAAGATGGCGGCGGAGTTTGCAGTTAAGGAAGGGCCAAGGCATGCTCGAGCTCAAACGGGCGGTGATTAACCATCTAGGGAGGGAGGGGAGTACAGTGTAGGTACCGGCTTAGCTTGAGAGTAGCTCAGGTGGCCTGTCCACGGCGGGGTGAAATGGCCGGCGAGGAGTGCACGGTGAGAGGCCGTTAGGGAAAAGCTCTTGTGAAATTGGGTGGGGATTTGTGAATGCGATGCTTTGGTGGTGCTGTGGGCGGAAGCAATTGGACTTTGCTTGGACGAAGAGGAAGATCGACGGAGGAGCTCGCTGGGACCAGGGGAGAATGGCGGCGGGCTAGGGAGGGCGAGAGTTTAAATTGATTGCTCGGGGAGGAAGAGGGGAGTAGCAGGAGCTTACGGGCGAGCGCAATCGGGTTATAAAAGCTCGAGGGGGGTGGGGAGCTGCAAAGAGGGAGAGGGCGGCCAATGCGCATGATTATGGAGGAGGAGTGGCGCTAGGGGCAAGGGCAGCCATGGCGGTGGAGCTACGTCACTGGTAGGCGTTGACGAGGGAGTAGATGGTGCAGGGGTAGGTGGTTGCATGGCGGTCCGAGGGGGGTGCCGCCAGGGGCGACGCAGAGACCGCGGGGTATGAAGGGGAGGCGAAGGCGATTGGAGCGCGGACGTCGAGGTGGGGCCCTTGGCAGGCGTTGACGCGGAGGAGGCGGCAAGTTGGCACGGCCACGGCACGGGAGAGGGCAAGGTGCACGGGCGCGCACGCGCGGTCAGCGCAAGAAGGGGGAGGAAGGAGGCGGCTTGGGCGAAGACGCCAGCGCGAGGGAGAGGCGACGAAGGGAAGGGGGAAAGGCACGAATCACGAGGCAAGATCAGGGGCCAGGGTTGCAACCGAAAACAGACAACGAAAAAGCAATGAGAATCAAATTTTAGCTTTGAAGTTTTGAGTTGTTTCAGAAACAAGCAGTTACGGTGAAGGCAATGGCACACCTTGTAGCAAAGTTTCAGCAGGAAAAGCCAGCATGCTAATGCCGCTCATTTGCAGACAATGTCAAGTGCCGACCATTCAAGAACCATCCTAAACAACTTCCAAAGCGACCACTGACTTCTGCTGCACATGACTCTACTCATATACTATGTAGTACTGTTTATGTACTAATGTTCACTAAACCTTATGCGGATCACAAACCAAGACAGGAAGAGAACAAAAAAGAGAGAGAGGCAGATACAAGTCACAAAAGCAGCACATATATTTCAGTCTCGCCTAGTATTACAGAAGAAATTACAGAGTTTGAGACAAATGCAACTCACATACAGAAACTTCCCAGAAGACAGGAAGAGTAATAAGGTTAAAGAAGAAAAGAAAACAAAACTAGTTCCCTAGATATGTGGAGACTTGTAGGGAATCTTCTTTTCAGCTGCTAAAAGTTATTTTTCAGTTTTTCTACAGTAACTAGTTTTTAAACAGAATATCTTTTAAAGACAAAGTTTATAAGTTAATTGTAGTATACACTGTAGCGACTTCATTTATATTGGTCAAAATCGCACGTGAGTTATTTATGTCTCTATACTCTCTTTTACGAACAGCAAAAATTCATAAACCATATCCATAAGTCATAAGGGGTGAAAACAGATTAGTAGTGCTCAAACCATATTCGCGTCTATTTTTTCCCTTGGATTCAAATACGAATCGGACAAGAGAGGGGCTTCAATGCTTTCCTCTATAATAAGAGTAGCACTAATATCAAAGCAAATGAAGAGGTAAGTAATATCTATCCACCATTCGTCATGCTTTAAAAATTGTGCAAATCACTATTGAGAAAAGCATTGAAGCACCTCTCATCGGACAAATACCGGATATGAATATGGATTGAACAAATATCATATACAAATTTGGATCAGATTATACTCAAAATCGGATCGAGTTCGATTATTTTTTGGATCCCAATAATTATTCGTGGCCTCTCCTATTTAAAACATGTCATCGAATTGTTTTAATATTTTAAATTGATAAATAACTAACTCAGTGACTATAATATGTAACTGTGCATTAAATGTTGACAGCAACAAATGAATCATTCATCTCACGTATTTGTATAATGCAGCTTTTGAGGACAGTTTAATATCCTATGACGCAATGAAGTTTAACAAATCAATATCGATTTTATAGTAATATTTATACCCATTTTCTCTAGTTTATCACATAATCATTGATCATTGCTACCATTTTGTCACTAATCATAACTAATTCTAGATATATTACAAATAAATCGGTTATAACCATATCAAATTTAGTTAAAAAGAGCATGCAAAAAAATTTATTGGGGAATGTACCAAATCGAAAAATATGAAATACCAAATTAAAGACCACCATGATGATGGGCTTGTCAAGATAATTGAAATGCATATATAATATGCCCAATTTAGAGATCAAATGTAAAAGATACGTATTAGTAAGTTACTGCTATTATATCTGCTGAATCCGGATATCCGACTCCGAATTCAGGCTTACCCATACCTGATTTGCATACGCATCTGGATATTAGGTATCCGGATCCAATATATCCGGATTTAGTAGTGAGATATTCGAGTAATATCCGAATTCATTTTTAGGTCTATAAACCAAAGCACACCGACAAAATAGGCTTTTATACAATGGGTGCAGCTGCAATGCACAACTGCCACACAAATCAAGTAGTTCATTTTAACACAGCATGTATTTTTCAAAAGTCTTCTTGCTGAGGTAGCTCTGGTACATATGTACATGCACGATTTTGTATGCCACACACACATGGACACGAACAAATGGTTGACACAGACAGTTCTCTCTCTACATGTTACACTCTCTCGAGTCTTGGCGAGTTCACTTGCCGGCGGCAAGGGCGTCGTAGAAGCGGCTCCTTCTGACCTCCTCCGGCGGGATAAAGGCGTCCGGCCCAAGCCCCGGCACGTTGAAGACCACGTCGTCGATGGTCCACGACTCCTCCATCCGCGTCACCACGCGCTTAGCGCGCACGCCGACGCCAAACCGGGCGAGGTGCGCCGTGGACAGCCCCGCATGCGCGACAGCGACGCCGTCCACGGCGCGGTAGTCGCCGAGGCTCGACGCGATGGTGGTCTCCCAGTACATGGCGGGCGCGCCGGGGGACTGGATCCGGGTCAGCTGCGAGTCCTCCAGCCGCGTGAGAAGGCCGCTCCGCTGGCTGAAGAACCCCGTCAGGCCGTGCCGGATCACCTCCGCCGTGCCGTCGCTCCAGCTCGACAGCACCGAGGGACCCACGTCCATGCGCAGCACGAAGCAGTCCTCGCCGTCCACCTGCTTCTCGCCGGCGTGCTCGGCCGTCGTGAAGATGGACGCAATCACCACAGGGTCCAGGCCCTGCATGGGCAAATCAATGCACTATCAGTAAACATGCAAAATTACATATTTTGGGGAAACATTTAGCTCAGCTCATTACTGTGACCATGAGACCAGTTTAACTATGTCAGAATTCACCTGGGTGAAAACTGAACTAGTATAGTTTGTTTCTTGGCATATGAAAATTTTCAGAGATATTTTGGTGTACTGACTAATGCAATATCACAATAATGCAATATCACAATGGCTATATTACTCATATGAATAGTATGTCAGTGAAGTTGGGCAGATAACTCTGCCTGGCAAGTTGGCATGCATGTGTTTAGTGCACCAACAATGCTGGGGAATTTGAGAATATTCCAGTATTGACACCGCGATTTATTCAGGCAAAGCAATCTACTACAGTACATGAGTTGGTCAGATTTTCCAAGAAATTGGTAATTTGGGTGTGCCCAAGTACAGGCACCGTGCAGAGTTTTTATACCTCATATTACTACAATGGGGGAAAATCATAATCTTCAGCTATTCCTTAATACGAACATTGAAATATGAAATAAGGTAATTAAGGGATACTATCACACTGGCAGTGTATTATTTGTCTTGTGCCAACATCTGGATTTAGGTAAGAACATGTCAGTACAGCTTAGTTTATTGGCATGGGAGAGGGGAAAGGGGACAATGCTGATGTAGAAACGCAGTACCCCTAAATAAAACACCCTTGTACAAAATTCTCTCTAGCATAAAGTACAAACAGCTAAGAGACTCTACATATTTTAAATCCGTGCAGGCCATCAACATAAATAGTTTTTTAGTAGGTCATCCTTATACATTATTTATCGTTTCTACATAGATTTGGTGAAACTTTTTGAAGTCCTGAAGTGAGATTGAAGATGTAGTAGTGAGTGCACAAATATGTGCAAAAGTTAGTACCACTCTAATCAAAACCATATATTTTTATGACCAATTTGCTCTGATTTAGAATGCTGAACTGGTAAAACAAAAATATGTTTTAATCAATCTAATTAGCCAACAAAGTCGTATGCTCACTTGAAAATTTTTCATTGTCAAGTTGAGCTAATGGTTAGTTGGTTACCCTAGACGAACGACTTCACCAATTAACTAATTAAGGCCACACTGATCCACTATTCAAACAGTAAGACCTGCTACACAATTAATTAAAATGTTTGGTAAGCATCAAGACTTCAGAATCAGATCACGATGTCAGCACCCAATTTTCCTACCGCCTAGTTGGTTCGGCTAGTTTTATTAAAAATACTAGCTGACAACATATAGCAAAAGAGTCTTCAGGTTTAATCAAATAAACCACAAAATCTATCGTTTGTTTTCTTTCAGATGATTGGGATCACTGTTTGATCGATCAGCTGTAGATTTCCTGGGAGAATATGAATGCATTTTGCAGTAAAAACGGTAGTACTCTCATTGCCATTTTTTTCAACAAAACATCGACTTCCCCTAGTCAATTCCCACTAGCACACTAACATATATACTTGTGTTATTCCGCAAGAACTTAAACAACAAGGTTCCATTTGGCAGGTTGCTCAGGATAAGCCTAAAGAAAAGCACCCAATCTGTGTTATGAACTCACACATACTGATCAAACATATCCCACTAGGAACTTTATAAAAGAGCAGCCCACACACAGACTTATTCTAGTCCCATGTGAGGCAAGGCAAAGCCAGGCTAATGCCTCTCCCTCTCCCCAGGTCAAACAAGACAGTTAGGACTCTCCCCAACAGAAAGGAAGTGAAAGCATGAGGCATGCAGCATCAATAATGGCATCAACAGTTGTGGCATGGCATGCAGTGCTAGTGTGCTACCAGCTCCAGATCCCAAGGGAACAACCGTGCAGTGTGCATATGTGTAGGATACTTATATCCAGCTGCTTTTAACAAAGATTCTTACGTCCAATTGTTCCTCTTGTTTAATGGATCTTCTCCTTTCCTTTGCTTCTTTCTCTGTATCTTTGTCATGCATAATACGTCCGGGTCGCCACAGGCTTGCGCCGCGCGCGCACAGATGCAAAGCGAAAGGGCACGCACAAAAGCAGGAGGGGCATACAATGGCTGAATGGCAAAGAAAAAAAAAGGGGGGGTAGAACGTCTGTGGGGTCCACCTGTCATGGGACAGCCAGGGGCTAGTAACACAGTGCATGCGAGACACGCCATGGCCGGTGTGATTGGTAAAGCGATATGAGAAAAGGTAGGGAGATGCGAGGGAAGGAACGGAAAAGAAGAATATGGCATCACGACGCAACGCCATTGTCAAGTGTGAATGACTGAATGCAAGCGTCAAGTGCCAACCTGGAGGGCTCGGCGGAGGGGGCGTGAGCTGCCGGGCGCGGCGTGCGCGCCGAGCCAGGGGGTGCGGCGCCAGGCGACGCGGCCGTCGCTGCCCGCGGCGACGTGCTGCCCGGCCACCACCATCTCGACGAGCCACATGCTGGGCGCGAGCTGCCACACCACGAAGCTCCCCTCGTGGCCCCGCCCGCCGCCGCCGCCTCCACCGGGCTCCTGCAGCATCGCCAGCCGCACCGTCCCCGCCGCATACATGCTCTTCACCGCCCCCTCTACCTTCCCGCACCCCGTCGTCGCCCTGAACTGCTCCATTATGTACTGCGCCGACGACGCCACCTACACAGGCAAAACAAACGCATGGAGACAGAGACATGCATATGTGCAATGGTACAGTACGATCGATGTGCTCGTACGTGTCGGGGGAGGCGTGGGAGGAGGGGGACAGGGGAGAGGGGGCACGCGAGGACTGAGAGGAGGACGCGGAGGTCGGCGGCTGGACGGCCGTCGTCCCCGGCGCCGGACAGGAGGCGGGCCCACCGGTGCAGCGCCGCGTGGAGGCCGGACCGCCGCCGCGCCGCCTCCTCCTGGCCGCCGCCGGGCTCCTCCGCCAGCGGCTCCAGCTCCACCCTCGATCTCATCTTCTCGACCACTTCCTCTCTCTCACTCTGCGTAGCTTAGCTTCTGTGTCAGGCTGCTGCGAGAGTTCGTTGTTTCGTGTTATTTAAGGGTAGGGAAGGAAGCTTAGGCTTGCAAGCACGTAAGACGAAGTTACTAATGGTTGGTGCGGATGACGTGTGGAGTCCCAGTGCGCGTGGGTCCCAAGTGTCAATTGGCAAGTTAGAGTTGGGGAAGCGTGCGCGGTGTGGAGGCAAGAGACGGAGGAGAGGGGAAATGGGGGTTGGGGAGGGGTCAAAATCTCGCTCGCTCTCCGGCGAAAGAAACGACGGGTGGCGTTGCTGGTGGTGGCGTGGCAGTTGAGCTGGCTGGCTTGCTGAGCGAGCCTGCTTCCCATCCAAGTGAAGTCTGCTCCGACGCCAGCATCTCTGATCTGATCAGCGACCTGATCCTGTTTATAGCGTCCAATCAGGAAATCAAGAGTTTAAGGTGGTGCTCATCTCGGCTTAAAAGTTTCGGTTTATGGTTTAATTTTTACTATAACATTTGAAAATATATTATATCTACCGATAGTTTTCCACGTAATTAAATTTAAATAATTTTTTTAAAAAAATTATATCACCATGATAGTAAAAAAGAATAGATAAAAAAAGATAAGATAAAAAAATCAGAAAAACATATCACCGAAGAAAGACGAAAGTAAGAAAGGCATCACAGAGGAGTTCAGCACGAGGTGTTCGGCATTAGAAGTGTTGCTTGGTACAATGGAGTAGCACGCACGTTTGATGTGAGATGTACGTCGGTTTTCGGAGCACCGGTGGTTTCTGTTTGGGAACAGGGGATTTCAATTCGTTGATGTGGATGCATGTTTGTTGCTTGCTTGCATGGTTCGTGTCAATCCCCGTTAGCCTGCAAGCATCGATGCAAAGCTGCTTTCAGTTGCATGATGGCGGAATGAAAGAAAGTGAGCCTGCAACTCGCGCAAGAAAGTGCGCGCCTTAGAAGTCGCGTTTATGCGCTGATGGTTGGCGTCGGGGTTCTGGAGTGCAGAAACTAGAAATCGAGGGCGACCTGGCAGCTGCTTGCACAAAACTTCTCGATCAATCCTATACTTGAAGATTTTCTCTTTCTTGATTTCTTCTGTTTTTTTTTTTTGGGCTGGATCTTTGTTTCAGCATGCCCAAGAGACGGAATCCAGCACAGACTCAACTTTAAAATGCGAGGGATGGGTTCTTTCGTGTTGTGTTTTATAATTTTTGAATTATAGTTATTCATAAAAGAATACAAAAAAGACATCATTTAAAAAATAATTACTATGGTATAAACTAAAAATCACCAGCAACAAATCCAAAAGAAAGATCTCCTCGCTGGCTTGAGATGTGTAGGGGCGTTCGTTGACTGATCAGAACGGCCACAGGAACCGAGTTTATATCCAGCGCTTTACGAAATCAGAGACTGGTATTTAATGATCTTGTTAGCAACTGTACCTCACTGACGAGTCACGTCTTACTGTATCCCTGTTCTGCTCTGAATTTCCAATGATTTCTGAATTCCAGCGATGTGCATTGTACGCTGGTTTCAGAGGTCCGTACAGCGCCATTGCTGAATGCCCAATATAATGGTTGCATGATTTATTGCTGTGTTCAGACGCTGGCCCAGCAATTATCAGAATTCAATTTAACCCGCAATGTTTCTGACACTGAAAACTGAATAGTTCAATTTGTATCCCAGTTCATGGCAAACGTAAAGGGGCTAATGCTTTTACATCTGTCCTAATTCTTGAAGCAAGTTTCAGCTAGCCAAAAGAAGATTACTTGCTTAGACCTTAATACAGGATCTGAACATATAGGCAGTAAGGCAGTTACTTGCAAACTTACCCTAGAAGGATGGATAACAAGGACATTGTAGGCCATAATTGCATTGTGTACTAAGCAAGTTCAATGCAGTGGAACCATAATTTCAGTTTCAATGTTACTGTCAGAAATGATGGCATAGTAGCTGCTAATGCTTGGCCTGATCTACCATCCACGTCACACAACCAAATCTCAATTGATATAGTGTTCCTAGGAGGAGGCATTAGGCCATGATTCCTGCTAGTTCAAGTCCATCATAACAGACTGGAGGAGGGCACGTCCTTTTCATGCAACTCGAGTGTTGTTTGGCAGAGTCTAAGATAAGGCCATTCAATACACGCATATGCTTCAATGCAACTAAGAATGTAAGCTAGTGAGAGCATTGTGACGACCCTCATCTCTTAATTGGCGCTAATGAGAATGGACACGATTAATAAAGCAACTCGTCACATTAGTCCAGTGTTGTAAATAATGCATAAAAAAAGGAGATGAAAAACACTAATTTTTACGTGAAAAATCATTGCAGAAAAAACCACAGACACTCAAAAGCAAATCACTATAATAAAAAGAAGATTACAATGGAGTGCTTCTTATGGAGCACATCTCTTCCTATGGACTACTGAATACATATATAGGATGAGAGAAAAGAGTTTCACACAGAGAGAAAACCATCAGAGTCGGTTGCTACAGATTGACACCACATCTGATAGAACCTACGCATGCACATGTCATATCACGTCTGATATGAGACAACGAAGTGTTCTACACAAACACGATATGAATTCGGATTAACTTTAAAAACCTCCATCTTGAACTGAATTCCCTTAAATAGTCGAAGTATGTGATAAACTCTTCCAATAAAATCAACATGTTCACCTTGAGCGCCAAAATTCCAAAAAACTAATCTTCAACCAGAAAGACTAGATCAGTCTTGTCCAAATGCTTCTTACAAAGCAAAATTGAGTAAATCATTAGCAGATTTGAATACATAGATATTAACAAAGCAGATGAAAAAATCTAGGTCTTCAACAATTCATAACCCTGGTAAAGTCTGAGTCTATGCAACTGCCTTCTGAAACAAATGCTCAATCATCAAACGGCATAAGCCAAAACATCACCTATGACGTTAGATAGATAGAGAAGAATTCATATTATAGAATCTGATATGCTTCACCTGAAACACAAAACTCGACAAACAACCTCATTGAAAGAGCAACTCTTCAACAGAAAAAGACTGGAATAGTCTTATTGCACGTGTAACCATCACGTACTCCAAATTGCCGACTTCAAAAGTAATTAAATTTTATGATATGGTTGAAACTGCTCCTATAAAATTGTTCGAATAAAAGGAACTCTTATATCGTCAATTAAGTATAAATCGCAATAGACTCCTCATATTGAGCTACGATAACCAGAAGATGTTGTAGTATCCATACAAAAATAAACTCCTTCTTACACTTAAATCCTTCATTTCAAATTAAAATTAGAGCAAAACCTTCACTTTCAAGCAACAAAACTTCAGAGAGTACTATACTAATTGCCATCAGGGTGTTATCAAATGGTAAATAAAATACCAGATTCAGTTGTTCCACATTGTTTTTTAAATCTCCTCGATCAAGCGTAGCTCAATTATCTTGTTGTGTTGAAAGCCTGCAACTCGACCTTAGATGTTTCATTTGCAAATGTTGCTATAGTAACCCATAAAAGGCAATGGATCGTCGATGGAATCATCAATTGATGTTGGTGGACCTGACACTAGAACAGTCACTGAAGTAGAGCGTGGATCAACGTTCAGTATGAAGTTAAGTCGTTGAATGGAGTTAATGCGAGTACAAGAACGTCGAAAACGAACATCGTATGCAAAAGTTATGTCCATTTTATTGAAGGTGTATCAAAACGAAATTCTACTCGAACTCAAGCGAGAAATTATGAAATTTTAGAAATGTGTAAAACGGGAAACATATCACAGACGGTTCTTAATTAAGAACCGTTTGTAATATTCCGTAATATCACAGATGGTTCTTAATAAGAACTGTCTATGATAGTATTACAGACGGTTCTTATCAAGACCGTCTGTGATTGTATTCAATACAAACGGTTTTTATAAATTGTCTGTGATAAAATGTTTAATATAAATATTTTTGTAGTAGTGATGATACCAGTTATGATCCCGGTAGGGCAGCCATCCCGTGCGGCGACGAGAGGAGCAGGTTTTTCACCGATGGAGGATTTATGCCCTTCTCCTGGTCTCGAGCTCGTTCCTCATTTCTCTCTCCTGTGCCGATCGAAGGACAGGGAACATCATGGCGCAGTCCGTCTTAGACTCTTTTTTTTTTTTTTTTGCTGCTCGTCATCAAGATGATGACGTCTTGATGATATGCGTACTGTGCAAGATAAAAGATGTCCAGTGCCTTTGAAGTTGCGAGAATAGACACTACTCCTCGGATATGTCATCGACTTCTTCTGTGAAACGGACAACTGCTTTCTTTCACCGGTTCTTTTTCTTCGTTTCGGCCTTCCGATTCAATGACTAACGGAAAAAGTTTAGACGCTGAGTCGCCGAGCCGTCAGACGACGACGATACGCCCATCGGATGCCACGCCTCGAGAGCCCGACGTGTGCGCCGCTCGCGTCGCCGACGCCGAGGGGCCTCGGGCTCGGCGGCGCGCTGTACGCCACGGCCGGGACTCCTACGTCGCGGCTGCAGCACGGTGCAGCCTAGAGCACGTACGTGGTGGCCGGCCGGTTTGCCACTCGTGACCGCGACCTCCTGTTTGAGTTACGAATGCGCGCGGCGGTGGCACGGGACGGGAGTGAATTATGGAGCAAAGTTGTGTAGGACGACACGGGAAAGTTGGTTTGCTTTCGTAGATGTTTGTGTACTCTGGGATGGGATACGCCGAGTGGTCGTTCCTTGCCAGGTGAATTTTGGAAGAATCGAGTACAAAGCTAGTACTGTTGAACTCATCGTATGCTCTGCAGCCGAGTTGAAAACATGTCGACGTCTTGCCGGCACCGTGCCAATCGGTCTCTCTCGGCGTTGGCCGCCGGCACGGGACGGTGTGGCCGTGTGGGGGCAGCGGCGCTGAGCAGCCCCGGGCGGCACGTCTTCTCGTCTGAAGAAAGGGCCTCGGCGTCGCACGAGAGGCCGGCCGTTTCCTCGGGCCGTCCGGCGCGTGAAGCGAGCGCCAGGAAACCGGCCGTTTGCTCTCACCAGAACGGCTTAGCCCATAGAAACTTGGATAGCAGTCACAACACAGCAAAACACCAGGCAACAACTAACAACAACAATCACCAGCACATGATGCACATCGCAAAATGCAGAAACACCCACACGGCCACACAGAACAACCCGGAGAATTTTGCGCCCCAGCAATGATCACACGAGCACTTCCACCGCTGATCTTGTTCTGGATTTCTCATTACCATGACATACCATAGCTACTACTGAACTAAAAGTTGCCAGAATCTCTATATCTGAACTGACATCCATATAGAAACTCTTGTCGATAGATATGAGATCAGCACTACCATAGCAAATACTCCGCACCACAAAAAAATGGAATCAGACAGTATAAAAACGGAGCTAATAATCAATCAATCCATGCATCCATTCAGCTAATGTAAACAAGGTCTCAGTACATCAAGTGCACTTTAACTTAGATCGTAAAGCAAAACTGCAATCGTACCACCAGGCTTGCTACTCAAAAGAGGACTGTTCCAAGGGTCACAACGAGTTTGACAAACATAGCACAAATTCGACGACATCCGACTCCATGCAAGAACCTCCACGGCCCCCCAGCTGCCTCAGCGCAGCCTCCTGGCCTCTCTCTCAGACTCAAGCAGGGTCAGGATGTCACCCTCACGGACCGGACCCTTGACATT
This sequence comes from Melocanna baccifera, assembly GCA_036346265.1. NCBI lineage: Eukaryota > Viridiplantae > Streptophyta > Magnoliopsida > Poales > Poaceae > Melocanna > Melocanna baccifera. The sequence continues at coordinate 3,295,057 of CM070682.1, read as the reverse complement.
CCTCATGATGAGACGGTTCTGGTCATCCAAGAACTTGACTCTGACCTGTGTCACCTGACCCCTGGAGCCAGTCCGGCCCATCACCTTCACCACAACAGCCAACTTCACCTGGCTGTCCATGCTGCATCAACAAAGGATATGTGAATTATCAAGTTGAACTAGGGGTTGATCAAATAGTTGGCTCAAATTGCACTTACCAAAACAAATATCATGCCTCAATTGCAACAGTGTAAGCATACAGATTAAACTACAAAGACCTAAGCACGCAGAACAGACATACGGAAACTAAATACAACAGACCGGATTTGATGTCCCAGCACATTGTAATAAGAAAGACATGGGTCAATGTTCAACCAAGCCATGAAACTAAGCTAGTTGTATCTCACATCCCAGCCCTTGAACAACTCTGAGTTACAACTAGGCACTAGCTTCCCTTAAACAACTCTGAAGTGCTAAAAAAAGGTTTTTGTCTAGCCCACAGTGAGTAATCTCTATGAGAAAGCACCAGCAAATACACTGAACTAATGATTGCAGCTCCACATTAAGAACAGAACAACAATGTTTTAATATCTGAAGGACTCTTCACACACTTTACCATTGCAGCAACAACCAGCTAATCACGAAACAAGAAGAAACTGTGTTATTCCACAGGGTAAAACAACTAGGGTTGGACGATACCTCTATGGTTTCTTGCACGTAAGCGACACAGGTCACGTTAAGTCAACAAGAACTCCAAATCATTCACAGTGGCATAATATTCGACAACGATTAATAAATGAGTACATTATCCATCAATATGTCAAGAAAAATCGACTATATGTACTTTCTAATGCATGGATCGACAATTCACAGTTCAACACGGAATCATGGAACAAGCATATCGATATTTTAATATCGATCTTAAATATGATTTCTTAGATTCGGGGAAAAATACTCAAAACTCTCGTATGATTATGCAGAGTAAAGATACAGAAATTTTTATATAGGTTCGGATCTTCTCCTGAGAGAATAACAACTCTGCGTCCTGTGCTATTCTTGCTGAGAAAAGGCTTCCAAGCGTAAACAGTGCAAAAAAACTACACACTACTTACAGAACTGGTTACTTCCTACTAAGACTTATCTCCCCTCCGACTTTGTCCCTCTCCTCTCAAGATTCGTCCCTTATATTGGCGACGAATCGATGGCGGTTGTTTTTTGCTAGAAGACGTATTGAAGCTTCAGGAGTTAACCGTTGGATAGCGGTTATTGTCCAAGAGACGTGGATAGTAGTTCACCGTAGGGCGGTTGTTATCAGAAAGACGTTGATAAAATCGTGTGTGGTTAGGGCAGTCCCAATGCTATAATTTCTTACATTAATTAGGCTTGCCATGCAAACATTTGGTGACATAGCATAGTAATTAAAGAAGAGAGATAAGAAAACGGTTTCTTCATGAGGAAAATATTTCTTCACGAAGTCCAAAGCCGAGGAAACCAGCAAAAGATGCGCTGCAACGAACCTGATTTCTTATCATAGTGTCTTAGAAGAAACAGCCAATGCATGTGCAGGAAGGGGATGAAAAAGATTAATCACGATTCGATTTGATCCCACACGAAAAAACCATGGATTAGAGCTGTAGTTTGTATCATAGTGTCTTAGAAGATTAGAAACTAGTCATGGTTTCAAACATTGGGACTGCCTTTATGGAGTATAAATGCATGTTCTAAGTATCTTGTTAGACTAACCCACTGTAGAAGTAAATTAGCTATATAGCTATATATAGGAGAACGACCAGTCCGTTGCAATGGAACTTACGGCTAATTAGTCGTAGCATAACTTACGACTAGATAGTCGTAGCAGACCTTACAACTAGGTTATCATAGCAGAACTTACTAAGTAGTCGTAGTATAGTATATATGTTACGATTATTCTACAAAATTTCTCTCTCATCGTCATAAATATAATATTCGGAGAATACGATGACAAAATAAATAGAAGATTATTATATCCTCGTCAAAGCACATAATAGCCATGGAACTAGAACACTTCCACTTCTATACACGAATCACAAACGGCGAGGTAGTGACAAATCCGCGACACAGAACATCTAAATGCTACGGCTAATTCGTCGTGAAAGAATCAACGCGTATAGATAGAGATCGGGAGAAGATACGCAACTCTCTTCCTCGTGTGGGGGAAGGCCGACGAGCGCGCGAAGCGAGGGCGGCGGCGGCGACGGCGGCGGAGAGAGTAAAGGAGGAGAAAGAAAACCCTAGGCCTACACTTTCTTATATAGGGGCAATCGTATACTACTCTCTTGCGGAGACGGAGTACTACCTATTGGGCCCTGTGCATGGGCCTTCATGGGCCGTATTTCTTTGGTTTCCATTTTCAAGTTGTGAACTTACCCCTTCTCGCACCCAAAAAAAAGTTACCCATTCTTTTGTCAAATATAATCTGACAACTTAGCAATTCTGCTTTCATAATATGGTGTACTAAAGTAGTAATTTGTAGTCGACTTAAGGTCTATATGAGAACTAGAAAAACTCGGAGCACACTCCAGAACAGCACAATTTTCCCTAACGCCAAATGCTAATTTGAGAATGATGTCAAAACTCAAAATTCATGCAAGACGTGGTGTTCCTATTTATCAAGCAACTGAAATTTCGCATTTCTTAACCGTTGGATAGAGGTCTAACCGTTCTCATAAGTAAAACAAATAAAAAACAAAATAGAACTAAAAGTTACAATAAAATTGTACATCACTCGACACTGCAATTTTAAGCTTAGTTGTAACGCTCTAAGATCCAAACTGATTTAGACCTAACTCTATTATAGATAAGTCATGCACACGTAACAACCTGTTTGCACTTTCGTCCTCGCTTCGCGTAAAACAATTAATCAGATGTTATTATCAATGGTGTCTATGGATTTATATGTTAATGCTTCTCATGTTAAGCTAGCAATGTGTGACTAATCCACATCCTCATGTGCACACACATGAACCGTCAAGAGCCGAGGTGTTATATTAGTACTATATAATTTTAGATGACTGATAAATAAGAAAATTTCATACAACTGAAAAATAGCAAACCAAAAAAAGTTTACTACTATACAACATTTATGCTTTTCTTCTGAAATTTGGGTGAACACCACCCCGGGCCCGGATCAAGTTCGCGCGACGCACACAAATGACGGTTGTGAAACGCTGAGGTATCACAAGCCATGAACAGTGCACATCACAACTCAAAAAAACACAAAACAACATCGATCAACCAACTCTCAGCTACATTAATCAGGATCAGCGACCAAGAGCCACCAGAAAACAAAACCCATCATTATCTAGACAAGCCATTCATAGCAGAAAGAAGAGTAACAGTACAACACCAACAAATTACTATCTGTCACGTACTACACGAGTGATACTTTCCGGGCATTGTCCAATAATCACCACTACTTCTACTTCCATCGAATCCCGTGTTCTTGATTTTCGGTAGCTTCTGCAGAGACACGAGATGTGAAGGGAGATCTAAAAGGAGGCCACCGGGAGGTCTGCGGGTAGGAGGAGAAGGTAGCCGGCCAGCAACGCCGTCAGAGCAAAACCGGCGGTCGCCGTCGAGGAGGCGCCGCCCCCGTTGGCGGCCTGCTGCGCGCGCGAGTTGGTCGTCGCCGTCGAGTTGTCCTTCGCTGCGAGGAGAAACCGGTGATTGTCAGATCAAACACAAATGCTGCCTTTAAGCATATTCATACCGTCATTTTACAGTCTCTTTTCCTACTAAGGCCACATTTGGGAATGCAGGAATTCTAGGAAGCATTTCAATTTGCGCGATCCAAACGGGGCCTAAAGCTAACTGTTAAGATCGGCATGTTTTTCACGAACAAAAACTTCGTGATGCGATTCCACGTCTGAACTAGAAACGAAGCGTGATGATGGCAAGCATCGGCGTGCTCTTTTTGGTGGGTCTGAGTGTCTCGCACTGGCACATCTTTCGGCATCGTCGAGTTCCTCACCTTCACATGACAAAAGGCTTTCGCTACCGTGGTTCGTTTCCACTGAGCACTGAGCAGTCATTTTTAGTGGTTTTGTGGTGAAAATGTTGGCAGTTAATGATAACCCATCATCTATGTGCTCCGCATAATTAAATATAAATGCCTGGTTCAGCGAACGGTGTTGAGATGGATCGAGTGATGATCGGTAACAGTGGAGGCAACGGAAGGCTCACCTGGAGCTGCAGCGGCGCCCTTGTCGCTGCCGGGGCTGAAGATGGCGGCGTCTTTCGAGTTGGGAGGAATATGCAGCAGCTCTGCAGAACAAGATAACCCGCATTAACTGGTTTCACTGTGCGCAACGATTCGATCCAAAACAACGCGAAATTTTGAGGGGAAAAAAACAAAATCGGGAAGCATCAACAGCCTAATTGTGTTTGCAGGTGATATCCGTAGCTAAAAGACGTAAGCCGCGTGCCACCACACGGCCCGCGCGCGGTGCCGACGTCGTGATGCGGCCGGCCTTGCCGTTGGAGGGAGGAAAAACCAGGAGAGGAGAGGAGAGCCAGGTACAGAGAGATTCTTACACCTGGCTATCCACATGGAAGTTCGAAGTAGCCCGACAAGGAGAGGCGAGGCGCTCACGGCAGTGACAGCGGCGTCCCCTCCCAATAACGGGACAAAGCGACCGCTCAAAGCGGACTTAAAAAAAAAAAAAAGTTACAGTACTGCCAACTTCATCAAACGCGCCAATAAAAAACCACATCGATCGTACGTGATTTGTAACAGTATCGCTCGTGATTTGTAGCAATTTCACTGTATGGACGCATGAGCAACCTAGTAATCGACGGTGAAATATCTGTGATGTAGTGAGGTATGGAGGACGTACGCGGGCAGTGGGAGACGTTGGCGTGGGTGGCGCCGCAGGCGGAGGGGAGAGCGAGGGCGAGGGTGGCGTTGATCTTGATGCCGAGGTTGGGGTCGTCCTTGTCCTTGACCAGCACGCACAGGCACTTGGGGCTCTTCCCCAGCACCTGCCGCAGCCCGCCGCAGCAGTCCGGCGCCGGCGCTCGCGCCTGCCCCTGCACGTACTGCAGGCACGGTGCCAGCCCCACCAGCTGGTCCGCGCACTCGGTGCGGTCCGCGCTCATGTCCGCTCTCACCGCCGCCGTCGACGCCATCGCCGCCACCACCGTCATCACCAGCGCCGGCCACTGCACCACCGCCGCCATGGCGCTCTGTTTCTTGTCTAGCTAGTAGCTGGTGCGCTGTGCTTTGCCTGCCTTGAAGAGTGGAAGTAAGTGGCTGTCTTGCGGGAGTGAGCTGTGGGGGTAGGTGAGGACTTATAGCGGGCGCGGAGGAGGTGGTGTGAATCAGTGGGTGCGACGTGCCTGCCCAGCCGTGCCGTGCTCGCGTGGGCTGCCTATGGCAGTGGCACACTGTTCGGCACTTGATGCGTGCCTAGCTGGGAGGCCCAGCCCCCTAGCTAGTGGAGCCATCAAGAATCGATGATGATGTGGTGTGCTCACCATGCATTTCGGTGAAAATGTTAAAAACACATGCTTGCGATCGATGCCGAGGACTCGAGATGAAGATGGTAACAGACTGCAAACGGATGATCCAAACTAAGAGGAGACTTGCAGAATTAGAGAGTGATCGGAGTAGCGATAGCTTTTGATTTTTGTTGAAAAAATACTGTAGCTAGCTGAAAAAACACTGTAGCTGATTTGCATATTAGGCATAATTAAATTTTAAAAAATGTAAAAATAAAAACGGCTCGCTAGTCTAGTGCGGACAATGCAAAGGAATATGAGAAAAAAACGGAACGCAAAAAAACAAAAAAAATTCACTACGTGACAAAAGTACTACAGTGTTTAAATTGCTGCTACAGTGTTTTAGTCGCTAAACAGTATTTAAAAGTTCGTTTCTGTACAAAGACCTAACAGGGAAGCAAGTATGCTGCGTTTGCATCTTGTTCGTAGAGATGCCAGAAATGGAGACTAGATGCTAGTATGGTAACTAGTTCACTCGGCGCCGTGTTCTCGCCATCATCTCCGCGTTCCGGCCACTGATGGTGGGGCCCGGAAGCTGGCAGAGGCAGCAGCAATTCATGGGGCAATTGATGTACTCGTCTTCATCTTTTTGACGACATGGTTGGGTCGATGGGGCAGCAACAGCCAATAACTTACATTCATTTATGCTTGGACTTCTAAGTTATTTTTTTATTTTTTCTAGTTTTTGATATTTTTTAAGCTTTTTATCAGTTTTTTTCGTATTTATTTACATTATACGTGATGATCTAACATATTTTCTGTTTTTTATTTTTAGATTTTTTTTCAAATTAATTATATTAAATAAATACTATTAGCTACAATATAATTTTAATTATAAATTATCTAATTTTAGCCTAACCGAGCGGCACGTGGAGTTGTGGACTAAGCTGCCATCAAGCCTGACACCAACGCATAAGAGGTTATTGTGGCCACTGTATTTGGATCTTGCAAAGGGCACACACCAGTTGCCAGTGCAGTGCAATCATACAAGTGCCCTGGAAAATTTTCCACTGCCTTCCTTTCCTCCTTTGCAGTGAGGAGGCACTTAGCTACAAGGGTCTGTTTTTTTTACTTCTTAAAACGGTTTTTGACTTTTGCTACAGTACTTAACTTTCAAACAAAGTATTTTTTTAAGACGGATTCTATAAGTTAATTATAGTACACGTTAAAAGTCCAACATTTGTACCATCTAAAATCGTAAGCGAGTATCTCTCTCCGTAATCTCTATCGTAAACAGCTAAAATTCAAAAATTTCAACCAAAAACTATAAACCGCAGCAAAAAAGAACAGCCCCTAAAACAGGAAACAAGAGACTTGCCTGTTAGAACAGGATACCAGATGTCCAAATTGCTAGGAGCAAGCGTAGTGCTACTTCGTATCAAAGTATTTACTACTCCCTTTGTTCAAGTTTAGAAGACATATTTTTTAATAGTCTTATCTATAAGCATAATGTATTTTATATTCTAATACAAAATTAATACGATGTTCCTTTTGCACTCCTAATAAACATGTAGCTTTATTTTTTCTCTACATACATATATTAAATATAATGTTTAGAGATAATAACTAGAGATAAATATCTATTTTTATTATCTTTTTAATCTATATGGTAAAAAATACGGTTTGTAAATTTAGACAAAGAGAGTATATACTTTGAGTTGAGTACCGGAGAACTTAAGGTGACAGGAACAAGAATTGGTGGCTGGCAGCAAGCCATCTAATGCAGCCTTAACTTACGTGCAGCAGAGACGGCAGGAGGAATGAATCAGCCTATAGGCAGAACATTAAACAGGCTACAGACCTACAGTAGGGTTTGGCATGAAGCTGCTGGCACCGGAAGTAAGGGCAGTTCCAATGCATAGTTTCTAGAGGAAAGAGAGAGCAATAACTATCCATCTAGACTTAACCACCTCAATACTGTAATTTCTATAGTGATTTCTATAGAGAATAAAATTAATGACCATTTGTATATAGCAATAATCATAGAATGATTAACTGTGACAATATGGTGTGTGTGTGGCTAAATTGTGGCTATAGAGCTATGTAAATTGTGTTCCCTTCTCAAATAAAGAAAGAGTATACGCAACCTCTAGTCCACAAGATGTTCATGAATACAACAGGCATACTGTGACAGCTCCATCGCAGGGCAAAATACAAACAAATATTGCTTATAGAAAACATCAACAGAATGACCTCAGCAGACAGATATAACTGACAAGATGCTACCAGAAACATCACCGAGAGTCTGAGATCATAAAACTAATTAGTTCATTTAGTTGAACTACAACTAGCAATAGATAGTAATAGGCTAGAACTCACTACAACTAGCCGGGAGAAGCGGCACTCGGGCGAGTGAAGCGCGCGGGAGAAGCGGCGACCGGGCGAGCGAGGCGCGCGGGAGAAGCGGCGCACGGGCGAGCGAGGCACGCGGGAGAAGCGGCGCCCAGGCGAGCGAGGCGCGCGAGAGAAGCGGCGCGTGGGAGCGGGCACCGCACGCGGGAGCGGGAGGGTTGGGGGAAGCGCGCGGTGGATTTCGGCGGTGGAGAGGCGCAGGCGATCCGGTGGGAGCGATGGAAACGATGAAACTGTTGCAGCGCTAAAAAAAGGTTGTTTCTTCGGTATTGCACGACGAGCCGACTTCGTTCTTTCAGGAGGAAACGATTTCCTTCTCTTTCTTCTTTGATTAACATGCCACCTCACCAATTTACTGATATGGCAGACCCACTAATTGCTAAGAAATCGTCCTAATCACTGCATTGTGACTGCCCTAAAAGCAAGACAACCAATTCGGGTGGTTGCTACTTACTAGTACTATCACCTTTGATTTCCCCAAACACCAGGGCTCGTGCATAACTAAATTAAACACAGAAAGATGAGAGAAGAACTTTTTCTTTATTGATTTCTCTTTTTTTATACTCTTTATAATGATTAGAATCATTTATTTATAAATTAAGTGGAGAGTGTCCACCAATGTACCAGGCTTGCAGGCCTAGGTTTACTAACACCCTCTTGGGCACTCATCCGACATATTCATGCCTCATCAAAACTCTATAAAAATCCAATGAAAAAATTTAGAGAAAGAATACATGATACATGTTATGTTGTGTTGCACGAATTGTCTCATTAAAAATCTTGACCGAAAAACTTCAAAAAACTCATCAAAAGAAAAAAGAGTATAATCCATCAATTCTATTTCATCTACAGGATATATTCTTTGGGTACTCGATATTTGTAATCCAGTTTTAATAGTAAGCTCAAAAAGAGTCTCCCCTTATGTTCTGCACTTCTCTAAGTCTTATCATTCCAATTCCACGTACACAACATTTAAAATCAGATGTCGGAAGTGACTTTATGAATAAATTTGTAAGATTTTCATATGACTTAGTATGCATTACCTTAATTTCGTCCATATTTTGCAATTCATGATCATAGAAGAATTTAGGGTTGATATGCTTTATGAGATGAATCTTCACGTAACCTATTTGTACTTATGCAACACAAACTGCATTATCTTTATAGATAATTATAGGAGCTTGCATGATATTCAATGCGCATGACTACTGGATGTAGTGAACCACTCGTCGAAGCTAAACACATTCTCGTGTAGCTTCATACGATGTTATAATTTTCGAGTGGTTCGTCGAAGTCGATACAATACTTTACTTAGATGATTCCCATGAAATTATGGTTCCATCACACAGAAATACATAGCATGTTTACGACCTAGTAGTAGTGGGTCTGATAAGTACCCAGCATCTGCATAGCTAGTCATTTTCAAATCTTGGTTCTTTCTGTAGAACAACCCAGGGTCTGTGCTTCCTTAGATGTATTGAAAAATGTCTTTTATTTTTTGCCAATGCATTTTGGTAGGTTTCGCACTATACCTTACTAGTAGGTTTACGGCAAATACGATATCCGATCTAGTGCAGTTTGTTAAATATATAAATACTACTATTACACTTAAGTATGGGAATTTCAGTCCTAAGACTTTCTTATCTTACTGCAAAGATCTTCCAACCATTGGTACTTTTGAAGGATATACTTTTTCAAAACCAAACCTCTCTAACACTTTTTGAGTGTAGACTGACTGGTGAACTAATATCTCTTCCGAGACATGCTCGAGGTGCAAGTCTAAGCAATATTTGATTTTACTCAAATATTTCATCTTGAACTCTGATTTTAGATAAGAGCTCGCTTCTTTTATATCATCTAGGGTTTCGATGATATTCAGATCATCTACATACATTGAGATTATACAAAATTCATTCGGAAATCGTTATATAAATATACAGGGATAGCCTTTATTGTTCATGTAGCCTTTTTTTTCATAGAAAATTATTTAAGCGATTATACTATATTCTGACTGATTACTTAAGTCTATACAATGATTTTCTGAGTCTTAATTTTTATTTATTGGTTTGAGTTGCCTCGTCAACCCTTTTTTTATTTCTCCTCACCGAGCCGGGCCGCCCGCATAAGTGGGCCAAAAAGGCTTACAGGCCAATGCTTATAGCACAATTGCCGGTCAAGGTTCAAGTGTTCCTGTGCAAGATGGAACAAACAACTGGCACATGCGTCCCACGGCCAGCGCCGATGCCTTCGCCTGCCCAAGTCCTGACCACAGCGCCCTAGCAAAATTCATACCAACGCCCTGGCAGCCTCTGGCTCGACGTCATGGCGGCCTCCCCTCGACGCCCAGGCAGGCCTCCGGCTCCAACGCCCTGGCGACGGTCTTCACTCGGTGCCTGTCCAAGAAGCCCTGGAGGGAGTCGGCCCCCCGGCGCACTTGGCGCCCTGGCTGGTCTTTGGCAGCGCCCCCAGCGGCCGTCGCCCGACGCCCTGGCGTACTCCCTCCAACAAGCTTGCACCATGGAGAACACCTCCGGCGTGTCCATGGTCCTGCGAGTCCGCGCCCTGACATGGCCGACCGGCGCCCGGGCAGATGCACCCGCTCTTTGGTCCCACGAGCCAGCGCCTTGGCAGATGCGCCAGTGCTTCGGTCTAGCGAGCCCATGTCCTGGCAGTCACCGGCTCGGTGCCCCGGCAACTTCCGCCTTAGCGCCCTGGCACGGCGTCATGGCGAGCCCATCCTTGACGCCTTGGCACCCTCCGGCTTGCGACCCAGCGGGCCGTCCTGAGCAAACGACCAGACACCCACGCATCCGGACTCCCATCGGCCCTGCTGCCACCTCCCGGCAGTGAGACCCATACGCTGTGCATTTCACGGCAAAGGCAAGAAAGAGAGGGGAGAAAAGCACCGCGGAGTTGGCGACCGTAGATTCACCTTGCCGGAGCTCACCACCGGTTCATGTTCGAGCAGCCCTGGCTCCGGCATCACCTTCCTGCTTGCCAAGGCCCGGAGCAGCGCCAGGGCCAACTCAGCTGCTCCTTTCTCCCCCTCTCAACAGCCTTTGCGTTCGGCTGTTGCATCCGGGAGCAATGACTAGTAAAGGGAAGTGGAGAACAGCTGGCTTCCACTCACTGACCTGGGCCCTTCTCTGCATGATAGCCCGACAAAAAGGCCAGGGGGCATGACTTCCTAATAGAAGAATGGTCCGGCCGAAACAGGGAAAGATATTAACCAAGAGGGTTAATTCAAACGGGCCAGCCAAAATAATCCCATAAAAATATCGGGCCTATTGGAAATCCAGAGAGGCAGAAATAATAGCCGATGGCCGAGGGCAATGACTTATTTGACTTAAATAAGCGAAGGGCTTGCCATAAACACGGCGCCTTCGACAGCTGAATCCTAGATATGACTACCGTCAAAATCCACCAAGATTTTACTAGGCGTCAACCTTGGGATGAGAGGTACTACAATTCAAAGCTAGCCCTCTGAACATTCCTCCTAAACGCCGAGGAACAAGAGACTAGTGCTAGAAGAGTATTTTTACCTCTTCACTAACAATTAACAAAACCCGCTCTGCAAAAAACACCTGCCTATATATGCAAGTAGTACAATTATACTTGTAAAAGATGATTATAACCCTCACTTATACTCATAGCTTGTACTCATAAGATAACTATCCCGTGAAGGATGTTACCATCATTTGTACAAACTCAAGAGTATATAAATACCCTAAGTAATCCTCATTTATGGGGGGAACACTTTTTAGTTCTCTTGAGCAATAAAGAAGAATATTCAAATAGATGAGCCCTCAGGGGCTCCCTCGGAGGTAACCCCCATTGGCTCACCGACAGAAGTAAAACGGTCCTCTTAGACCCCCCGAACCTGTATAAATACCCATGCCATTTTTATCCTCGTAACGATAGCTCACAAGACAGCCAACATCCACCCATTCATTTATGTTTAGTTTTCACACCTACAATAAAAAGCAAAATAAACAGACAGATGTTTTTTTTGTGCAGGGGGGGAGTATACGGAAGACACCTCTTCAATGTCAACCTCAATTCCTGCAACAGGCTAAACCAAATATATTATTTCCGTAAGAGCTAGATTCCATGGTAAGAAAAAAATTGCAGGCAAACACAAATTGATGATGAGGGGTGAGACTGAAAAACCTAGCAATGACATCCAAAGCTATTAAGTACTTCTCTTTGCAAAGATATTCCTTCTATAGAAAGTCACATCCCAACTTGGGACACTAAAAAAACATCAGGGCAGAAATGTAAAAGGGTAATGAACATAACAAGCCTCCCTTCCTTAGGCTTCTTAATCTTACTTCCCGTTCTCTTTTGTATGTTGAGAATTGATACCCTAGAGCTTCTCCTGGTGAAATATGAATGAACCTGCAAAAAAATGTTACAGACAGTTGTCAGGACTTACAACCAAAACAGAAATCTACTCTTCGGTACAATGAGCAACAGGAGCACTCCCAACTGTAAAACTGTAGGTTCGAAACTATCAAAAAAGTCAAAGCGTAGAAGGCAAAAATATCATGTAGAGACATGTATAGATATGCTTGTTGAATTTATAGCAATTCGTACATTCGATTTATCCAGCACCTCATCAACTGATTTTTTATCAGCATTACCATTTGTCGGGTGGGTCCCTCTTATTTGAAAACACAGGAATTTTAACAAAATTAAGGACATTCCTACATCAGTAATTATAATCTTCTGCCCATACCTAAAGTATCACCGTCTAATTCTAGGCTTGCACCGAAATTCTGCTAAGAGTGCTATATGATCCGATGACCATTCAGGTGAAGGAAGAGCTGTGTCTTTTCTCAAGCTATCCTCATCCAGAAGTTCCAGCAATGACTCCACTGTCAACGAATCCGCTGAAATATGAAAGTGCATTGCAAAAGGTAAAATTAAAAATACGTGTTATTCCATAACAAGGGGCCAGCCAAAGTTACAAATACAGCATAGCAACCACTGGAAGTTTAAACACTAACCTGTGTAAAATATGTAATCGATGGTACCAGTGAAATCTCTTGTGCAATCTGTGAAAAGGGGTTCATTTGTTGCAGGGTCCATTCTCCTCCGCTGGTGCTCCAAATCATAACCAACACCAACCATCCTTGCAAATGAAGAGTACGCACTGACCTATAAACAAGCAAAGCCTTTGTTCAGACCGCAAGCAGAAAAAGGAAGCAGATTGGTAAGAACCATGATAGGTTAACTGTACCAGAGGAAGCTGGTGTGTCAACTTGCTTGCTGGTCGCAAAATTCCAAGAGGGTCTATCGCCAGATCTGGATGCAACTGATCAACTTTGCCCATTGCAAGAAGCCCATGTGGAGTACTATATGAATTGAGCATTTTCCATTTAGAAAATTCACTGCTGAAAGAAAATAACTAGAACACAAACAAAGAAGTCCTATTGATATATGTAAGAAACCTTCCAGGGGTTGAATTGAAATCTCCACAGACCAACATTGGAATGTCTGCACTCACGGCTATTTTTTCTAATCCTTTTAAGAGGGTGTGAACCTGCAAGAATTCCAGATAACACGATTTGAATTGTCAAACCAAGAAAATTTCAAATGTTATGAATTCTATGAAACAGAATTATGATTTGACCTGCCATAGCTTCACATCTTTGAGTTCTTGGTGAACGTTCACATGTGTATTTGCCTGCATAGCACAACAAACAATTCAAGAAACAAATAGACCCCATGGCACAAAACATGCTATTAAAAGATAACTAAAGCATAAAGACAAGATCGATGCAAATGTTCATATAAGCAGAAGTCAAAGGTGGACATGACCTAACATAGTTCATAGACAGGTTAACTGGTCAAGGCACAACAGAAAGTTGCAGCAAATCCCCCAATATTTGAAGAATAAAATAGTGCAAAATCAAGAGGTGTACAACAATAAATGGAAATTCTCACGGATCATTATGAACAAACATAAAACATGCATCTAGTTCTCTCTCATAAAATGTATCCTACAACTGTTTGGGGCATCACTAACTGCTATGGCAACATGGCGTTCTATTGTATTTTTCTTATTTATGACAAAATCTACGATGCTACAGGTTCACAAAACCTTAAAAAATCCTTGCATGAAATAACATCCTTCATCTAGATATATGGTTTCTTGAGATAGCTGATTGCCATGATGAAAGTGATTTGGTTGTCTTTAAAAGCAGCACAACAATGGTATTAAGTATTAACATTGCTAACCGCAAAAAATAGGCAAGCAATTTCTTACCACACAAAGGAGCTGCCTTTTCCCAGGGTTTTCAGTTCCATGGTTACCGAATTTAGCCTCTAAAACTGCAATCAATGCAATGTTATCCTGCACAGTAGACAAGAAGGATTGGCAAAATGGTAGTAGTAGAGGCAACATCCAGTAGCATAGCAACTAAGATATATTTCTTATTTTTAAATAGGTTGTACCTTAATCAATCGAGTTAGAGCCACTTTTCTTTGAGCAGCTGGAATAATTGCATCAGTTAAAGACTGTGCAGCCTTATTGAACTCAACCTACACAGAACAAAGTCCAGAAAGTATTAGATGACTGGTAAAAAGACTAAGAAGACTACAGGGAACAGGCAGTAGAGGTACCTCATATTTTTTGACATGTGAAAATCTGTCCCTCCGGAAAAAAGTAGCACATCCATCAATTGCTTGAGGATTCCCTGTGTACACCTGTTACCGGAATTTTTACGTAATTAAACAAGACATCATGAAATTGTTTTATCCAAACACCAAAAAACAAGACAAACCTCTGTTGTCCTTTTCTTAAAAAGTGCCTGGTATCCATGTTTATCAAGCTCTGGTGCAAAAAATTCTTCGAAGTGATTATTTTGTACCTGGAAACAGTAGTATTTACATCGTTTTCAGAAACATAGACATCCTGGATTTGGTTTTGTTATAAGCACATGCTACCTATAACAAAACACAGTTCACATGACAAAAGTAACAGCTGTGAGTTGTCACTTCGATTATATGAGTTAAAGAGTTCAAGGGATGATGCAGCACAATCAAGCAGCAAAGATGAAACAATTAGAAGAGATTTCAAAAGGCATATGGTATTGTTGGGGGAATATCCTACCATGCGCCAATGAAAAAAGCAGCTCAACATTATTGATCTAACTATTGCGATGTAATTACTCACAACACAGGAATAACATAAGACTTAGGGACAGTAAATGCAGCTGATATAATTCCTCACAATGCAGGAATAACATAAGACTTCAAGGACAGTATCGTGCAGCAAGTTAGCAACATAACAATGCTTAGAATTTGAATAAATAAACTCTGATGGTAGCTTATCACAAATTGACTGACAAAAAATCACACCATTGTCTGAAGCTTCTTAAGCTTATTGAATTGAACATATTGGGTGCACTTTACTAACATGAGCGCGAGAGAGAGAGAGAGAGAAGAAAATAGGCAACATTCAGAGGATTCTAATTAAAAAGAAAAGGATAAACAATTAACATAGCATACCTCCTGAAGGCAGATGATATCGGCATGGTAACCAATAATTTCACGCAACAAATTTTGTCTTCTGTAAGCCCATGAAAGTGCCCAAGTTGGGCAATAGCTGTATGTATCACTAGTAGCATATGTATCAGCAAGAATATTGTAGGACAGCACTGTGAATGTCCCAAAAGAAGAATTTCGGCTGTCTAAATCGAAGTGCCCCATTACATCAGCTGCATTCACTGGGATCAGGCGACGCGGAGTAGGGGTTGGAGCCGGAATTACACGGGATGTCATGATTGAAGTTGGAGCTCCCACAGTCGCTCTTGTTTCTGCATCCACAGCTATGCATTCAAATCTTAGGACATGTCCAATATCATCAGCAGTTGGTGTATACATTCGCGAGTGTCCCACTTCAAACCAAGTTTCACCAGAACATTTTTCGGTGCCTGTGGGATACACAGGCGTAGGTCCATTATTAACACTTGAGCTCTGTGCAAGATTTGATGTTGAACCAGACAACCCAGCACTCATAACCCCTGAACCGCCACTGCCAAATCGGCCAAACAACTCCTCCTCTTCAGTTCCATTTTCATTTAAAGCACTAATAGCACGTTCATGCAAAACCCTATGATGTTGCCAGGCATCAGAGAAGCACTTAGCAGAGCAATGGTAGCTCTTAGCAACAGGTATTTTTGACTTCAAACACCCAAGGCACTGAAGTGTTGCTTGTTCTGTTGGATGTACACTGCAGACAGCGACTCTTCGATCGCTTTGTATGCGGTACCTTCAAAGAAGTTAAATCAATATTCACACATGTTATTGTGTAAAAAGTTCATACATATGTTAGCAGAAGAGATACCAATATAGACACCATAAAAAATATATTATTGCATGCTGTAGCGTAAATATGCAGATTCTGCAATACAGCAACAGTGTAGATAAATATGCAGATTCTGCAATATACTATAGCATGCATATAGATACTTAAGCTTTAAGGTGCAGCCTTTTGTCAGCAGTCTCCCCAATACCGCATAAATGACACAACACAAAGAAAGTTCGCTTAATGTCAACAAGACAATAATAGTAGACTATTTAATATCAACAAAATAACACAAGAAGAATTTCAATCAAGACAGTGAAAAAAGAATTTCAGCCTATTTTTTGTTACCGCCAACAAACTAGTGCTTCACAACTCTTTATGCTGTTGAACGTACCAACATATCTTTCCTTACTATACTTCTTTTTGCTCAATTTGGCTGCATTTTCACTCCAAAAAAATCAATTCATATTGCTTCCAATTTAGTGCTTCCTTTTCATATCAGTATTGGTTGACGTCAGTTGAACATTCTGGACAACATCATCTTAGAACCAACAATGCCAACGTTCCTTTTCAGTTGACAGTCCCTCAATACTTGCAATTGCATTATATCGAGCCTACGTGCATTCTATAAGTATACTTAAGTGATTCCATTGTTGTTGTTTATATCAGCGACTAGATCCTTAGCCAATTGGAGCTATATAAAAATAAGCTTTTATAGTTTACACAAAACTTAGATCGAAGGGTTATGTAAGCCTCGTTCTCAGCTGCTTCGCAGCTTACACAATTTACATAGCGTAGAATAAGTCACAACAACAAACCACTTAAAGATAATTTCTGAAGAATAATGAGTAATCAGGAAGAACACAAACAAAGCCCTGGATAACAATCATAGTGTTTTTTTGTTTCAAAAGTAACCCTCGTTTATCATCAAATACCCAGAGCAATGACACACAAGTAAAACCTTGACCATGCACATGTGAGCAGTAATGCGGTATTTCAAACTTAAGCATTTTTTTATTCACCCAGAACAGCAGAATACCACTATGAAACCAAACAAATCGGCATAAAAAAACTCCATAGATAAACTTTGTAGCATAACATACTAAGGTTTTATGAATACTTGGGCAACATTCGAAAACAAATATGGTAGACAAGAACTTACAACTACTGAAAAAATTGAAATATTGCTTACTACTACCAGGCTTCTAAAAGAAAGATTAGAATCATCTCACGTTAGAAAATTTCAATTAGTTTCCGAAGCGAAAGAAACTTACAGAAGGGGGACAGGAGCAAAAATACACATCAAGGAAACCAATAGACCAGCAGTTGTTGACAGGGTGACAGGGTGTCTGTTCCAAACTATCTTACCAATTTTAAACATACTTATTCATCTTGATGCCTTGACCCCAGAAGTTGGTACACCCATACAATGCCTGGTGTAACAACCAAGCAAACTTACAAGCTTCACAAATTTCAGATTATATTTAACATGGATCCATCCAGTTACCCAGTAAAACAAATTATAGTGCCTTTCATGAGAATCTAAACCTATATTCTTTAACTTTTTAGTACTTCAGCCATAGCACTTAGCACTCACCATTCGATATGAATTGTCTCTGTATCCTATAATCACATAGATTAAGCTCAAATCAGCCAATTGCCTTAAGTTTCCAGTTTTCCACCTACTTACTCATCTATGACTCTATTAGTCATCTAGTTATACTTTGGACCAGTCAACATGTTAACGTTACCATGGATTACTGATGATACGTAGGACATTTATATGACTGTACCAGTACAAAGTCTGCACAATTCCTACCTCATTAAATTACTGATGATGTTATATGTAGGACAGTCATCTCTCAAGGATGACTGAACACTTCCCATCGAGTATTCTAACTAACAATGCATTTTAGCATGTAGCAGCCTATTTGCATACAACAAAACTCACTATCACACCCCAACCACGATGGCACACGATCAATCTAATTCATGCATTTTCCACACTTCTAACTAGATTGCGAAATGTGCTGCAAATTCTTCAGAGTTCTGTCATGCTCCACCACAATACAATCAAATACTGACATGATGGAACCCTTAAAAAAGGTAGCTAATGATCCATTTGCAGCTTCGATGAAGTAAATCATGTTTGCCAGATTACGAAATTGCAATCATTTGAAGGGTCAGAGGTGAACTACTTACCATTTATACCGCATGAAGTACCCATCCATAGGAGCGGCCTCGGGCACATCGTCGGTGGAGACGCCACCATCGGGGCGCCGCAGGAGCACGTAAGGCGTGATCTCGCAGCCCACGATTGGGATCTCCGACGGGAGGTGCACCCGCAGCACGGTCAGCATCCTTCCCCCCCTCCCCTCTCTTCTCGCGCTGCAAAACCTAGCTTCGACCACACAACCTTCTCTCCCGATTCCACCTTCGCTTGTGAGCTACAAAGCCTAGATCCCCCACCCCGAGGCGGATCCGCCATCACCTGCCCGCTGCCGCCAGTTTTGCGTTCGGCCTGCCGAACCGAAGCCTGCGAAGCCGCGCCCGAATCGCGTCAAATCTCGCCATGAGAGCTCACAACTTAAGGAGATCCAGTGGAGTGAGCTTACCGCGTGGGAGGATCCGGAGGGGTCTAGAAGCTTCTGGAAGCTTTCGGAGACGTGAGGTGGGCGAAATAGAAATGGCTAGGGTTTTGGGCTCGAGGGCGCTCTCTCTCCCCCCTTCTCTCCCTTGCTCGCTGCGCAGCTTTTTGTTTTTGTTTTTTTTCTCTCTCTGTTTTCCTTTAGAATCGTAGAATTGGAATTCGATTCACGTGTAGAGCTGTTTTGCTGCCATCCAAATTGGAATCGATCATTTAGAGCCAATTCGAATAGGGTATTTAGAACTAAAAAAAATATTTGCTTATATCAATTATTTGCCTATAATTGAAGCATCGATCACATCTTATACTCGGGCTCTGGTGTTACCTCACCACTATCGCTCAATCAACGATCGCCTCCGGCAAAACTCTAATCAATCCCTGCCACCACTGCTCAACTTTCTTCCTACAGCCTCTCCCCTCCCCAACGGCGGCTATCGCTCTTGTGCCACCACCCATTTGTTGCTCAACTCTGACGATGTTGGCCTCTTCCCTTGACCTCTCCTCTCCCTCGTCGTTTTTGTCTAAGGCCCTTTAGAGCTGCTAGATTGAGCATATCTATAAGGGAGGGAGAGTTAGGGGGTTTGTTCCGATGGTAACCAACTCAGTGGGAGGTGTGTGGCGATGCCGTTGGTGGAGAGCACAACGTCGTGGCTTAGCCTTGTCACCGGTGGTCAAGGTTGGATCGACGGTGGCTCTACCTCGACGGTGGTGGTCAATGCTATATCAACGTCTATTGGTGTTCAATAACGGTATGTTTTGTTCCCGATCTTCACTTCCTCCTTTCTATTCATCTGCTTCTCCCTCATCAGACAACGGCGCCGCTGTCGATATTGTGATGTTCATCCCTCCTATGCTTCTTGATTCTTTTTTTTTTCAATTCAAGGTGCCACCCTAATGAAATATTGGAATTGATATTGGTTGGAATCAAATTCAAATCCTACTTGAATTATAATTCAAATCCATTTCCAAATGCCAATTCCATTTCATGGGAGCAAAACTGAGTATTTGGGTTTGGTATGTACGAAGAAACGGTAAAAAGGGTGTGTCTTATCTTACAGTAATTTTTTTGTAAAGATATCTTTAATCAACACATTGTCAATGGCATGTTTGTGTCTGGTTAACCCAATCAATGGTACATTCTTACATCCGCTTTATCTTACACTAATAACACTAGTTGACCAGTCATGACTCGTGATAATTAACAATAGAGAATTGCTATATAACATTCGTATGTTTTTTAGAGCAAATCAGTCAGATTTTGGGATGTTAAATCTTCATTTAACGGACCCCACCATACATTCCTCCCAAAAAAATGAGTGCTCCGAATTTGAGGTGTTGGATCTATCCAACGGATCCCCCCATACACCCTTTCCAAAAAAGTGGTTCAAATCTAGAGTGTTAGATCTTCCATCTAACGCTCTAAAATTTGACTAATTTTATTTTTAAAAATATACGAATATTATATAGACGCTCCTTAATAATGCATGACGGCATAAAAACGTGTGAATACACGTCTCTTGCTTGCTTGTTCTCTTGTTGTCTCTCTCTTTAATGGCGGCTCCAAGCTATCATACTCTATATATTACGCCCGGGGGGAAGCGCCCCCGGGGAAGCCCTCTACCTTAGCTTCTATGCGAAAAGGCCCTCCCAATTTTGCGAAATCACATACAGTTTTTGGTTTTTTTGTGGAGAGGCCCCTGGCACATTTTTTCTTCCCAAAACCCCCTCTGTTTCTCTAAAATTGTGTGCAGGTCCTCCGTATTTTCATGGACTCCCTCCTTTTACTCGATAGCATCTTGCGGTTTTCACGAAATTACCCACGGGTCCTTAGTTTATGCGAAAAACCCCTTCGCTTTTTTGAAAATACGTTTGGGTCCTCGTTTTTTCAGATAACCCCCCTTACAAATTTTGTCTCTTTTATTTTAGTCCACATGGTAGCTAGCGTAGCGTGACACCACGCTTATGCTGCTAATTCTATCAATAACGCTAAGTCTACCCGTACCTATGCTTGACGTGGCTAGTGGCTCAAACATGACATTTTTTTCTAGTTAGTGTTTGCTCGATAGTATTATTTGAAGTGCGCTTAGTTTACTACTGTATATCAGAATTAAACACATGTTATATGCAACAATTACCATTAGCTCTATGAGAACTAATCATTTGTACCTTCAAATCTGTTGGAACATTTCTTCTTCTTCTTTGTCCTCAGTTAGGATGGCGTGTATTGTTGTTAAATAACCGGCGAAACTTTAGGTAGTGCAAGCACGAGATTTATGTAAGAAGATATAAATGATAATCTAATCATAAGAAGGCACTTCATGATCTGTATTTTTGTGAACATAAGAAGCAACGCATGATATGATTTCTTTATAGAGTTCTTTAGGGAACAATATCATCGCGAGTCAAAGGCCGGATGTTAACTCCCGGATAAAGCTCAGTCCAAAATCCAAATGCTCCAACGCCGTAAGTAACATCAAAACAAGCTGTATGTACGAATGTATCCGGGAATCAGGCCTAGCCCTACTAAAGGGAAAAAGACCCATATCGGTCTTGTTCTTTTTAATTTTAATTTCTCTAAAAATCAAAATAAATAAAATAATTTTTTGAAACGGATTCTTCAAATAATTTTTTAGACCTAAAATTGTGTGCGTTGTTCACATCGATGTCGTCGTCGTCTGCTGCTCTATCAAAAAGTACATATAAAAACTATCAACTATAATAAAAAAATCATCAACCATAGTTTAAAAGAATAGAGTCATCATCGTTTCATCGAGCGGCCCATAAATTTGTTCTACATTAGAGGAATATTTCTAGTTTTTCGCTCTCGCAGGTCGTACTCTACCACCGCACCGTGCATGGACACTAGTATAGCACTGCATTGTATTTCTCCTCATCATTGGTTCTAGGCTTCTAGCGAAACAGAGGACTTCAACACGGGTCCTGTAATCATGTCGATATACCGTATGGACTCGTTCTTTTGGACTACGGCTGATAGATTTTAACTGTGATTGATAGGTCTAATAAATAGTATCAGTTGATAGAAATGAAAATCTAAAACTAACTGAAAAGTTAAAAAGAACACGAACTACATGTTTCAATTTTTGCTACCGGCCATTCAATGGGAGAATCAACTCGCGACCAACCGGCGTTTGCGCCATCGATCGATCGAGCAGCTATGCGTTCTCGCTGGCGCTCGATCGGCCCGGCCGGCGACGGTCCATGGACGCCCCACCCTAGTCGTGGCGACCCATGCATGCCACGCACCGTACGTACGTGCGTACCCCGCGAATATATTCAGTGCAACGCGGAGGACGGCGCGCACGCACGTTCGTACGTGGTATGGGCTAACTTTATTTTGCTCCACTCAATTGATAACTTTATTCCACACGTGATTTCCCGTGGTCGTCGATCTCGAGCGTTGGCTTATGATCAAATGGTACCTGCGTACGTGATCCTGAACTTTGGCCGTGCGTGTACTTGGAATATCCGTGTGCCGGCTACAGGGATAGATCAAGAATTTTATTACGTCCTAGACTAGAAAGAGACATTCCATTATTACCTAAGTTAGAGGAGAAAGTTATATACTTGACTTACCTAGGTTATACACTGATAAATATCGTACATATCAGACTAAAATCTAAGCTGTTCAGTGTGTAGATCCGCCTCCGCTGGCTAGCTTTACTAAGGATATGGGCAACTCTGTTCGATAGCAGCGTATTTTCTACAGTACAGCTTCAGAATTGACTTTGTGTTGTTGAGTGGTTCAGAAGTAATCTGTGCACGTAGCTCTCAGCTGGGATCGGAAGTCAATCGTCCCGTGCATTTCATTTTCTTTACTCTGTCCCTCCCGAGTTTCTGCATGCATCATTAACTTCACCAACACACCGATGCTGTGGTGCAACTGGAGTGCTCTCTCTCTCTCTCTCTCTCTCTCTCTCTCTCTCTCTCAAGATTTGAAGAGCGCTTAATGTGGATTAGTAAGTGATCGAGCAATCAAGTAGCACAGCACATGCCATGAACCCTCGGAGAGAGATGCATAACCTCCGCAATAAAAACACCATGATTGCCTTTCAAGATTTTGTTTCATTCGTTGTACTTATCGCCAGCATTTTTGTTTTGTTTTAGGGTAAACTGTAAAAACACCATGATTGCCTCAAGTACGCGAGCCTTTTCCGACAAGCTCGCGCACTTGCCCCAACGCAGACGACTCACTATGTCAGGGAATGAGAGAGATGCGTGGTTGTAAAGGCGTCATCAGCACTGTCCGAGAGAGACGGGGGTTGTAAAGACATCTTTGGTTGAAGCGTAATGCAAGAATTTTTACCAATTCGTATGAGCAGAGCCAACAAATTGTGATGGAGATCAAGGAGCAATGCGAGGTGTGGAAAGCTGCAGGGGCTGGTTGTTTAGTTAATTTATCCTTGTAATGTTGTTGGCCTTTAGTTCTTATCGGCTACAGCCTTGGGTAGCAGCTGTTTTGTTAAGAGCTATTCTTTGGTTGTTTTTATCGAATTGTTCTCTTGCCTGCCCTGTTCTATCTTCTTCCTCTTAATGCAAGACACGCAGATCTCCTTCGGGTTCTCGAAAAAGACAGGGAATGGAGGGTGAGAGAGTGCACTGCTGCAGCTGGGGACAAGAGGAGTGATATGTCGGAGTTCACAGGCCGGTGGATCGGAGCTCGGACGGATGGGCAAGATTGATTGAACGAGGCATCGAGTGATGGACAGAAGTTCTGACAATATATGTGCCTAGGAGTTAATATCAGGGGTGGATTCTTTTGGGTTTATGGTTTAAATATTTGAATTCTGTTTGTTCGCGAGAGGTATTACGTATAGAAAAATAATCGCATGTGATTTTGACCGATACAGCTGAACTCAATACACTTTTTACTACAATATTCCTGTTGACTCCACCTTAAAAAAGGTACATTATAAAAGCTAGTTACTGTAGTCCGTACAAACATAAACTGACTGAAAGTAAAAAAGAACCCAACACAGTATGAAACATAAGATGCGATAGAGAAGGGACGCATACTAAAAGCTAACCCCTAATTACTCCAGTGCTCCAACATACATGCCATGCATGCGACAGTGTCATAGTACATACTCCTATGGGTATGGAGAGGTCATGTACTACGGCTCAATTTGATTAGGAAGGGAATGGACGCAATCGACATGGCTGTTGCTTATGGGTGGTGAAAGCTAAAACCAAACGAATCAGTCAGTGCGCTGGCCAGTAGAACCTATTGGAAAAGTAGGGCTCTGCTCCAGTACTCATCAACTAATCTTTTGATCTAGAGATGCTGCGATCTTAAAGGTCGGCAAAACTGGGGGCGATGAAGCCGCCCATGCATATACTGCTAGCTAGCTAGCTAGCTAGTGATGCACATGTAGTTTTCCTCTGTACGATAGCCCAATATTGGCCAACCACCCACAGCTCTAGCTTTATTGTTACATCCTCGATCCTTCCAGGCTTCCAGCTCCATGCATGGATATTACTATTTTGGCAACAACCATGTGGTGCACGCCTAGGTAGTCCATGCTCCTGACAGTTCCATAGCCTTGTTGTACCGTGCGTAAGTACTGTGCCAACTATTTTGTTTTGACAACGTAAGTACACTAGTATGTAAGCACAGTAAGTTATTGACAGTTCCATGGAGCACACGAAGTGCAGATTACGATGTGGATTCGTCCGTACTTTACCGCTCACCAACCAACAGTTATGTTGTCCTTTCTCGTGCACACACAACACAACCCGGCTCCCACGTCGCCGCGCTATAAATCCATGCACATACTTGTGCGCACCCACACTACACGCAGACAGGCACAGTCGCACCAGACGCGCGCGCGCGCTCACCTAAGTGCAATGGCGGTGGCCGGCGGCGAGCCGTTCCGGGCGGTGGACAAGTGCGACACGTCGTGCCGCGGGGCCCACACCGTCGTGTCGGACCTCGACGGCGCGTTGCTCCGGTCGCGGAGCGCCTTCCCGTACTACGCGCTCATCGCCTTCGAGACCGGCGGCGTGCCACGCCTCGCCCTCCTACTGCTACTCGCGCCGCTGGCCGCGGTGCTGTGCCACGCGGTGTCCGAGCCTGCCGGCGTGCGGTTGCTGGTGTTCGCGGCCACCGCGGGCGCGCGCGAGGCGGACATCGAGTCCGCGGCGCGGGCCGTGCTGCCCAGGTTCTACGCGGCGGACGTGCACCCGGGCGCGTGGCGCGTGTTCGCGGCCTGCGGGCGGCGGTGGGTGGTGACCTCGACTCCGCGGGTGATGGCGGAGCCGTTCCTGCGGGACCACCTTGGCGCGGACGCCGTCGCCGGCACGGAGCTCGCGACGTGATGCGGGCGCGCCACGGGGTGGGTGGACGCGCGGCAGGGCGTGCTCGTCGGCGAGAGGAAGGCGGAGGCGCTGAGGGAGATGGTCGGCGACGGCGACGTGCCGGAGGTCGGGCTGGGCGACCGAAGGTCGGACTACGCCTTCATGAGCCTTTGCAAGGTCACTTCAATTCACTAATCACTACTACTGTTTGTAGTACTCCTACTTGCCGATTGAGATCACGTACTGAGCTGGCTAGCGATGTATGCACCAGCCGGCTATAACCTGCGATGTCTTTGGTTGGTTGGGAGCCAACATATTTACTTCGAGCATGCATCAAACAACAAACCTTATAGTAGTACCAAATATCAATGCATGCGGTAGAATAGCACACAAGTCATTTCCTCGTACAAGTAGTTCGGAGTACTTGTTTGGATCATGGCTCGTTAGAACGCCGGCGTCTCGGTTGCGTTAAGTGTAGCCCTTTTTCATGCCTTTCTACTCGCAAGTTTTTCCTTTTAGGCGCATCTAGTTTACACCAACTAAAGGACACAGCTTTCCAAGGTTTCACCTTACTACGAACTAGCATACCAGTTTTGTACGGCTTGAATACGTATATGTGTATGGTTTGTACGTAGTAATAGCACTGCCTTTCATGCAGTATGCTCACAGTAACTATGAACCGTACGTGTGACCGCAGGAGGCGTACCTCGTGCCGCGGGCGCCGGTGGAGGCCGTGCGCGCGGACAAGCTGCCGAAGCCGATCGTCTTCCACGACGGCCGCCTCGTCCAGCGGCTGACCCCGCTAGCCGCGCTGCTGACCGTTTTGTGGTTCCCCGTCGGCTTCCTGCTCGCGTGCATCCGCGTCGCCGCGGGGGCGCTCCTGCCCATGCCGTGGCTCTACCACGCCTTCCGGGCGCTGGGCGTGCGCGTCGTCGTGCGGGGCGCGCCCCCGCTGCGCGCCGGCCGGGCCGAGGGCCGCACGGGCGTGCTCTTCACCTGCTGCCACCTCACCCTCCTCGACGCCATCTTCCTCTCCGTCGCGCTCGGCCGCCCCGTGGACACCGTCACCTACTCGCTCTCCCGCCTCTCCGAGTTCCTCTCGCCCATCCGCACCGTCCGCCTCACCCGCGATCGCGCCACCGACGCGGCCACGATCAGCAACCTGCTCGCCGAGGGCGACCTCGTCATCTGCCCCGAGGGGACTGTTAGGAATAATCCCACATTGGTTGTGGGAGAGGAGAAAACACAACTTATAAGTGTGAGGGAGCTCCCACCCATTGGACTAGTCTTTTGGGGGAAGAAAGCCCAATACCACTTATAAGGTTGTTGCTCCGTCTCCGTGGGCTTAGTTATGTTCAGCCCATTTGGACCTGTGGCCTGGGGAGTAAACCCGGTTCTAACAATTGGTATCAGAGCCCAGGCGTCTAACATCTCCTTGCACCTCAGGGTTGCAGAAGTATCCAACCAATGTGTGGGGGGGGGAGATTGTTAGGAATAATCCCACATTGGTTGTGGGAGAGGAGAAAACACAACTTATAAGTGTGAGGGAGCTCCCACCCATTGGACTAGTCTTTTGGGGGGAGAAAGCCCAATACCACTTATAAGGTTGTTGCTCCGTCTCCGTGGGCTTAGTTATGTTCAGCCCATTTGGACCTGTGGCCTGGGGAGTAAACCCGGTTCTAACACTCCACTCTCTCCTATGAGTGCACCAGCTTCACCAGGAAGGACAAGTATCGGGCACTCGCCGGCAATGACGGCGTCGTCGCCGTGAAGACGGCAAAGAAGATGATGGGTTTGTAGAGGGAGATGATTAATTTGTAACTTCATTGCTGTGAATTGGGCAATGATTTGTCCTCTGCTCTTGTGGAATTAAAAGTACTCACATAATTTAGAAGGAAAGATGAAAAGGGTAGAAAGATGGAAAAAATCAGAGGAGAAGAGCGTTGACACTGGCGAGACCATACTCGAAACTGGAAGAGTGCGACTTTAAGGACGATGGCATGGGATACAAGCCCCCTTTACATTTGCTTTGAAGAAGAGGTTTCTTCGTGTGTTGATCCTTTACAAGAAAATGTGGGATAAAACTCAAGGAATACATTATTGTCAGTTATAAAACAGTGAGCAGAGATAATAGATTTCTAGCAATTTGAGGAACGCGAAGGATGTTCTTTAGTTTGAGAGAACGGCTGGAAGATTGAATGAATGAATGACCAGTGTGAGAGAGAGCCAAACATGTACCATTTGCAACTTGGACATGCTCCTTGCCCTGGTATTTCTTCTTGATGGACAGCTTGTCTAAGTCTCTCATGATGTTGTCTGTGTACCAGCTAGGATCCATCTGGTAGGAGTGCATCGCCATGGAAGCAGAATGATGTGGCTGTCGGCCTTGTAAGAATAGTTGAACCAGTGATAGCATTTTAATGTTATGTACACAGTATTGCCACATACCTGATAGACCAGGCGATTGCCTCCTGGAAAGCCTCTGTTGTTGCTGTTATGGGGCTTGCCATCACAACCACGCCCTCGGCCTCGGGGCGAGTTGAAGTTCCAACGGCCCTTGTTGTTGCCACTGCTATTGCACACAACATTGTTGGCTGCCATCTTTGAGATCTGGAGCATAATGTTGTTCTGCTCCTTGCGTAACTCATGGCTCAACATGTGAGCATACAAGTCTGTGAGAGAGATCTGATTTGATCTGGTACTAATAGAAGTGACAAGCGAATCGTACTCATCTCCAAGTCTTGCCAGAATGTAGGAGATGAATTCTTCATGCTTCAGGGAACGCCCAATGGCCACCATGGTGTTTGCAAGCTTTTTCATTCGATTGAATTAGTCTTCAATGGAGAGATCATTCTTCTTCAGGGTTGTTAGCTACACCTTGATCTGCATGATGAGCGCTGTGGAACTGGACGTGTACATGCTCTCAAGTGCAGTCTAGACCTCAGCAGAGGTTGTCATGAATAGCACCTGGCCCGGTACCTCCTCGAAAAGAGAAGACAAAATGGAGTTGAGGACCAATTGATCCTGCTGCAGGGCCTTAATCAAATTATAAGGTATTTGAAGTATTGAGTGATATTACCGAGGTTCACCCGTTAACTGCTCCATTTGAGCAATATAAACAAGTTTATGTATTATGACTAGAGTCTCCTCCATATGAACACCACTGGACTTCGTGGCTTTTGTTTCATAAAAACTAGTTGAATTTGTTTCAAAGTTTATAGTATCAAATGGTATAACTTAAATGCTTGAAAATATATTTGCATACCTTGCAGTGTAAAACTTGAACAAAAATACAACTTGATAAACATAATTGAAATATGAGTTTTGATGGAACAAATCATTTAGCATAATAAGTTGTCGGGGTTATTAAAAACGTAACCACCCTTCATCATACATAGATCATTTAGCTGCATAACCATATTCTTCCTCCATTAGTTACTCCTTCTAAAATGTATGCAAGTACGTATACCTCTATTTAATTTAAACTAATACATTAATTATGTGTGCAAAAAGTTATCTTATTAGTTTACATGATATTAGAGTACCTTGATCATGTATACAATGATGCACTATGGACAACATACATTAAACTTATCTTTCATCACACACTGGTTGCCCCACCGAACCATGTGTCTTCTATATCTTCTAACCGCCACAACTTCTCTGTTTTAACCTTCAACAGCAAACCCAGCTCTTAATCGATCCCTCTCAATTGCTACCCCTTTCAATGCAATACTCTACCATATAGTTATCTTCTAATGTTATCCAATTATTGCTTAATGTTGACTGTTGCGACATCAACACACATACGTGTGCAATTGTTATCGATCCCTACCGAGGACACCCGTCATGCTCGCTCCTATGGCTTTAAGCCTATTCCCTACGACTGTGCCACCTCTACTATAAACTCTTTATCCCTCTGTTTCTGTACGTCTGTGCTTCTATTTGTATGGATACATACATTTATATATGCATGCATAGTGATATATATGCTTGATATCCTCTTCTCCTGGGTTGGTTGCTTCTCTGCTTCAATGTTGGCTAACTCAATGATGTGGCTTTCTCACAAACCATAGTGAACTCATATCTTTACTAAAGCCAGCATGTCTACTTTAGCCATTGTTTAACGATATGGAGATCGGAGAATCTTCTCGTCATCACCGGTGACGTCGTGCCCCCTCACTAATGATGGCATGTTTCTAGCTACCCGATAGTCCTATGTTGTCTATAGCTCTTCTTCAATACAAAACTTCATCTCCTTTTGGTTAGGGCTTCCCCATCATCGAGCTTTTTTTTTGTCATTGACTTCTTTAACAACGTCGACACTTACCACTTACCATCGCAGCCCTTCACTCCTTTGGATTTGGCATTTCTCTTCAATGACTCTAATGAGGAGCATGTAATTGTCCTTGTAAAATGGCTAAAGTGAGCAGCACTACATTATCCTCATCTCCGCCATTGTCACTTTGGCTCACCGTTTTCCCTTGAGTCAATATCTTCTTGTATGATAGATCAACGCCATTGCACTTTTTCAAGATTACCTCCAACACCATTCGTGCTATTATCATTATAACTTTTATTTTTATTTAAAAATTTAGTTATATTTTATTAGAATTTGTATACAAATAAAATTGTTAACTTTATTTAATCAAATTGCTTTTTTATTTTTATTACAAATTTTAATTTTTTAAATTGAATCTGTATACAAATCCAATGGCTATTTTTTATTTAATTTTTATTGTATATTATAATTATTCAAGGATTTTACCTTGGAATTCATATTTGAATCAAATATCTAATTTTGTTTTATTTTCATTCTAAATTTTAATTATTTTAATTGGAATTCGTATACAAATCTAATTACTAATTTTTTATTTCATTTTTATTCTAAATTAATTTATGTAAGGATATTACTTAAGAGTTCGTATGGATATCAAATTGCCAACTTTTTTATTCTGAATTTTAGTTATTTTCTATATTGTGCTTGACGTGTACTCTTTTTTATTTAGACCGTTATTACTTGGACTCACCACAATCAACATTGCAGATCTTTCAATTTTTTCTCCAATTAACTTGAGAATTTTTAGCCTTTGAGAATGAACATGACAGTTTCTTTTTCCTTTTCTTTAATAAGATAATGGCTTGTTGTATTAGGCATAACAGCAAAATCCATGCCAAAGAACACATAAGTGCAATTAGGGGTGTAAGTTTTCGTCACCACATTTCTTCAGGTGAAGTATCTAAAACAAATGCTACCGTCCAATGGTGAAAGAACTTCATAGATTTTAGGAATAAGTTTATATAACATCTCAAACTTTACTTAAAAGTCCGTTCAGCAATCTGAACTTCGACATTAGACATTTAACCTCCGAATTTTTGTAATCCGGCTCAAATAACACATATGACCTAATTTCGTATAGTATTTTGCTACATAGTATGACACACTGACCAAGTTAAATTAATGACATGTGAGACCCACAAGGGCTTCTCTCCCACTGAGTTTCTAGTCATGCTTCTATGACCATTGCCTCTAGTTTCCTTTCTCTCTATTTCAATTTGGGAGAGAAGGCCATATATGTCTTCCATCTGTTATTCACCTAAATTTAACTAATATATCATCCTATATGGTAAAACCGCTCACTCATCGCCCCATGCAGGCAATACCACCACCCAAAAACTTGTCAGGGTGTTATTTTAACTGGATTACAAAATTCAATGGGTTAAATGTCTAATTTCATAGTTCGGGATACTGAATGATCTTGAGTAAAGTTCTATGTGTTATATGGATTTTTCCTTAGATTTTAACCACCGCGTACCTTGAGTAAGCCCTCTTAAAGATTTATAGTTACACATTTGTTTTTATTGTTTCAATTTTTAAGTTCCACTTCGATACGGTGGATAATCAATTATATAATGTCTACGCTAATAAGGTCGACAAGCAAAACATATTTGGATCTAATTCCTTTCTTTTCTAAGAACATATTCTATACTTAACGTTTACAAGAGGTATTCTTTTGGAAGTCCATAATATGCCCAATCTTTTTTGGGCGGAGGGGACCGAAGGTTTGGCTTGGCCGATTGGCCTCGTTAGTGAAAGCATCAACTGTTAAGCCAAAACGTGTCCGTCCGAAAAGCCATGCTTATCCAACCTGTTACTACGTGATCTTGGATTATCAATTCATCAGAGTCCTAAGAGCTCCAGATGAGTTATGACTTTTAGTTTTTTACTCTCAATTTTTTTAAGCTGTTTCTAAAAACAGTTTTTCCAAAAACTGCCTGTCATCATTTATCAGTTTCTCTGTGTTTGTGTTTTACAAAAGTTGGTTTTTAAATTTTATTCTAAAAATTACTCCTTTCAACCATTACAATTCTATTTTAACTAAACAGCATCAGCTCGAGCCAACCTCCGAAATTTAGAAGCTTAACAATATTTGAAAATTTAAAGAAAAAGGGAAGGAAAACAAATGGTGCGAATCTCGAGGCACCTGCGCGCGAGAGATCCCCTCCATCCGTGCGGCCGCTACCCCCGGATGCCGTTAAACCCTAGATCCCACCTCTCCCCTATTTCTAGGGTTTTAACCCACCACCAACACGCCATTCCCTCCCTTCCCTTCCCCTCCCCTCCCCTTCCCTTCAACAACAACGCCGCCGCCGCCGCCGAAGCAGCCGCCTCGCCGGGAGTGTCGCCGGAGGAAGGAGCCATGGATCGGTACCAGCGGGTGGAGAAGCCGCGGACCGAGTCCGCCGCCATCAGCGAGAACGAGATCCGCATCACCACCCAGGGCCTCATCCGCAACTACGTCACCTACGCCACCTCCCTCCTCCAGGTACCGCACCAGTCGCCACTCCCTTAGCCGTCGGCCGTCCGCTTCGCTTGCGCTTCTCACTTAGGCGCGGTTTCTCCGACTAGATCTCTCCGCGGCACGTCGAAAACGGGGTATTTGGGAGAAGCATCGTGTTTAGGCCCTGATGGAAATGCTCGTTGGTTTGGGACACGCTGCGGTATAGGGCGTACATGGAAGCGATGATTTTGGATCAGAGGCACGCGCGTTTTAGAGTAGGAGGTGTGGATTTGGTGTGCTATGTGGTTTTCTGTGAGTTTTGACGCTCCAAAACCTCGGATACACTCAAAGGTCAGATTTTCCCCTGTTCATCTGGAAGGGAATGGCATTTGTTGGAGGATATATGCATGTTATGCAGTACGTTATCTTATAGCAGTGAGTTTATCATATAGCATTGAGTAATGGCAGCTGCGCATTGTGTTACCGCATAGCAGTGAGTAATGAGCTAGGATGGCAGGAGGTAATTTCGGTATGTGTAACATTGTGTAGGGATATCCAGGTTCTAGGTAGTCTGTCGATTTAACGGCCTTGCATGTGCGCTTTGCTATGTTGCAAGCACATGGGATTTCCCTTCTTGTTGCCCGCTTTAATTACACAAGATACTTTTGTTATTGATGTGTAGTGCGCTGGTTACTGATTGGAGATCCACAGTATGATAAATTGTGCATGCCCGTCTTGAGTCCAATTGGCAAGTGTTGTTGTTTAGTGCGCCATGCAGTGTAACCTTTAGTTCACCTTTTATGAGCTGTCCTCGCAGTTCTGATTATTGAATTGTATTGGTTGTCACACAAATCATACAATCCGGATGCATATAATTTGTCATCATGTTTTAATGGCAAAGGCTGGCATTCTCTTCATGTCAACCATTCATCACAAAACCAACAATCGGCTGGTTGAACTCCTACACCCCCAGGCTTCACCACCCACTAATTGCCAATAAAAGAAAATGAGATTCAAACCAAAAATAGGAAAGAGTTCCCTGCCCCTTCTGTCTTCTGGCGCATCAAACCGGTCTCCCTGCTGGCCCTTCACGTGCCTCTAGCCAATCTCGTTGACATAATGCTGCCACCAGGACTTGTTGCGTTTGCATCTTGCCCAATTGGCTGTTCCTGGTCATCCTTATACGGTTATACCCACAAGTTGGCTGCTTCTACCCATCTCAGCTCTATTTCCCTTTATATTATGTCTACCTCCTCCCCAATCTAACCCCATAGCTACCAATGAGCATCATCCTAAGTTCACTCTAAACAGTAAACAGCTGTTGTAACCCCTAGAAACTAGGGGAAATTTTGTTCATGCCACTCAAAATATATGCAATATAGTTTGTGCCATCAAATATCTAGTCATTTCGTTTTTGCCATCCTTCCGTCAGCGTACATTTCGTTTTTGCCACCCGTCCAATTTTCTGTCAAGTTAACAGGGTTTGACCGTTATGAAATATGCAGAAATATCGGAAAAAGGAAAAATTTAAAAATACCAGAAGATACAAAAAAATTTAAGGGACCAGTTCTAAACAAAAGTTTTTTTAAAAAAAAAATTCACAAAATTTTTACATCAAGAAAATGTTAGCAATGTTCCATAAAAGTTGAGAAAGATTAACATGTTTTCCTCCATGTAAATATTTTGAGAAACTTTCATAGCGTAAACTAAAAAAACAAAATTGTCCAAAGTTGTCCTTATTTTTTTTTGTATTTTTAGATATTTTCCTGATTTTTCTACAATTTTCTATTCTTTTGGATTTTTTTTCCATATTTTTAACGTTCAAACCTGTTGACTTGATGAAAAAATGGACGAAGTGGCAAAAACGAAATAAACACTAACGGAAGGATGGCAAAAATGAAATGAGCAAATTTTCGATGGCAGAAGTGATATTGCACATGTTTTGAGTGGCGTGAGCAAAATTTTCCCTAGAAACTATACCATTTGTTAATGGACTGTGGGAGATGTGATACTGCAACCTGAAGTCTTTTTTTTCAGTGACGTGTATCTCAGATTTGGAGGATTGCAATCTGAACCTTTGCCATGAAAACATGATGGCAGAAAATACACATCCTATCAAGGAGGACGCAACATGCAACTATCATAGAATCATTCATTATTTTGTGATATGCTATGCCATTTTTACTTGGTTAACTATTTTGGGTCACCCAAATCACATGTACTGGTATGCATGCTATGCATCTTATAATAAGCCGTTCGAAGCAGGAAAAGCTGGTGAAAGAAATTGTGTTGAAGGCTATGGGACAGGCTATCAGCAAGACAGTGGCTATTGCTGAGATAATAAAGGTTGGTCTATTATTAGCTCTCTCTTTTTTAGTTACCATTATTAGTACTTTCGAAAATTGACATCTCTATCTAACTGCAGAAAAGGATCCCTGGGTTGCATCAAGAGACATCAATCAGTTCAGTCAGTATTACTGATGTATGGGAACCCATTGAGGAAGGCCTTCTACCGTTAAGTTTTCACAAAAATATTTTGTTTGCTGATATAGGCCATGTTCAAAAGTGTTGTGGCTTTTGGTTGATTGCGAGAGAGATTGAGAGAGTAAATGACACTCGCGTTGTGAAGCTACTCCATTCAAAGCGGCTCCTACAGTGACTTTTACAAACACTTTATAGAAACCATCTTGAAAAGCCACTCTGTTCAAAAGCCAGCTTCTAAAAACCAAAAGTCAGAAGCTGTTTGGAATAGGGTCATAGTCTTGCATCACCCCTTTGTTTTGTTTTATTTATTTATGTTGTCATGTGGCAGATTGGAGATGACTCGTCATGTTTCAATGATCTCAATTTCATTGTCACCCAAGGATCTTAACAAGAATTCACCTGGGTATTCTGTTTGACTTGCTTTCGTTTTCAGGATTTATTTTGAAGCATCTACCGAGGCACTAGCTTGGTTCTATGAGTGTAGCAACGATTCTAATATAGACTTCTATACAATATTGTTGTCCTTTTTGTAGGTATCAAGCTCCATTGCATGCAGAACCACTTAAGCCACAAAGGTACCAGCAAGCTCAGCAATATCAACAACAGCAGCACCAGCCGAGACAAAATCAAGGTCAAATAGGTGAATATACAATCTTTGGATGTAAGTTTGTTGATGTGACTAATTTGCTAGCTTTTTCCTCTTGTATTGAAGATTCGTATGGACATGGCCGTGGTGGAGCCAGAGGGCGAGGTAGGGGCTGGGGTGGTAGGGGAGGCTATGGTGGGTATGATAACAACCAAGGAGGTTATGGTGGATATGGACACCAAGGCGGATATGGACATCAAGGTAGATATGGCAACCAGGGAGGGTATGGCCATAACCAAGATGGCTATGGAGGGTATGGTTACAACCAAGGTGGATATGGAGGATATGGTAAGTACTATGATAGAATTATTTTTGTTTGCTATTATTCAAGATTTCAATATCATTGGCAAAGTGTTTATTACAAGGTAATCACTACCAGGGATACAAATCTTGGTACCGGAGTAAAACCCGCCCGGTGGCCGGTAAATGGAAAAACCGAAAAAAGGATGAATTTCGAATATTGAAATTATAATTTGGGCTGTTTTAAACCGGAATGGTTACCGCGCAAAAACCAGTAGAAAAACCGGAAAAACCGCTACGAAAACTGGGAAAAGCAAGATAAAACCGGTTATAGGTAATTAGCAATTGGAATAATACAAATATTAATTAGAAAATGTTTGATGAAGTAACAAGCAAGTGATCCCAAGTGTATGTTTGATGGACATATTCCAATTAGCATGTACTAGCTATGCTAGTTTGTCTAAAAAATATTGGGACTTAGGAGTACAATAATTGAAGCATATTTAGCTTACACAATATGTAATATAGGACAAAAATGCCTAAACCAACCTAGAAAGCGCATTATGCAATCATAAATTTCAATTTCAATTTGAAAAAATTCGAGCGGTTTTTTCTCCTGGTTCCCACCGGTTTTCCAGTTCCCGCTGGTTTTTTCCCTGATCACTACAGCAGTAATTTAGTGTCGTTAGTTGGCTTCAGTTTTTTTGGCCTTTTTGGGTTGCTTTCTGAAGATTGTATGCAACTGTGTATTCTAATAATTTTACTGTCAGAAAATGGTGGCTGGAACTACAACCGGAACAGAGGTGGTGGCGGTGGCAGCCGAGGAAGAGGCAATTGGGGATACGGTGGTATGTATAATATCAGTAACCTACATTCCCTATATGGATAAATTATACCTCATTTCTGTTGGTACCCACTACCCACCTATTTTGTACATTTACACCAACTGATTACAAATCTAAAGTAACATCATTTCTGCTGCTGATTGTGCCCCTCTCATGCCAGAAGTTCTGTGGATACAGTATTACTGTTCTTCTGAACTTGCTAAGACTTATGTGCACACTGGATAAACTGCATGTTTTGATCAGTGATACGAATGTTCTTATTTTACTTTTTTTGAGCTAACCTGATTTTGTTTTGTGTTTCCGGTGAATGTTGGTTTATTATTCATTGTTCTTAGAACATGGGTCTTGTTGAGAAAACATTTCCTAAAAATGATTTACATAGTGATTCTTTTTCTAAATTGTTCAGTACAAATTCTTAACAATATACTTATTGCTGTATCCTAATTTCTAAGTCCCAATCCACCTGCTTCTTAGTCCCTGTATATGTGTATTGCAAATTTGCAATCATATATCAAGCATGAACTTAAAATAGAAACGGTGCTTCCCTTGGTCCATGTATGTGTATTGCAATGATTTACCAAACATGAACTTAGTATAGAAATGTTGACTGCCATATAACAAGAAGGTGCTTCAAAAAAAAAAAAAAGAAGGATGACTGCTGTATATCATAGAATATCTTGATTCTTTTCTAAATTGTTTGAGGCATTCATTCAACGGGGTACTGGTTCACTTTCGCGGTTAATCTAGTGTTATTGGTGCTTACATAGATTAAAAAAATGGGTTCGGGTGTCATCTTACTGCATAGTGAGGTCTGTAGATAATCAATGTGGAATCTATCATTGCAGGTCCAGGATATGAACGTGGTGGCAGAGGTGGAGGCGGCCCACGTGGCAACGGCTATGCGCGGGGCCGTGGACGGATGGGTGGCGGCCGTGGGCGAGGCAACCAAAACTATTAGATCATCATGGATTTTGATATGCTAGCCCCCTCATCGGATGCTGTATGCGAAAAAAAAAGGATGAGGGATGCGTTCTCCATGGAGTAGAACCGAACCTTAGCGCTGTTTCCTTGTGAACAATCGACTAGCCTTCCCGGTTTTTAGCTGTAATCACCTATGGTGTCTGTACCATTGCTTCGATTCTATGGGATTTTGACAAGAATGTTAAGTTTCTCCTGGGACACATTTCTTGTATTTAAGAGTGCATTTTTGGATAGTTTATCCGTTTCCAGCTTCACCTTTTGCGCACGTGTGATGTGTTGATCACTGCTG
Source organism: Melocanna baccifera (assembly GCA_036346265.1). NCBI lineage: Eukaryota > Viridiplantae > Streptophyta > Magnoliopsida > Poales > Poaceae > Melocanna > Melocanna baccifera. Next base: position 3,257,645 of record CM070682.1, on the reverse strand, counting down.
TTATCCAACTGAGCTCACTCTAAACTTTTGGTTTAGTTTCTGTTTCTAGTTTTTAGTAGTTAACAATCATTTAGAACATATTGGCTTCTTAATACATTTTTTATTTTTCCTTTTCTTTTGCACTGCCTATGGGGCTGTAATGGTGTTTTTCTTTTTCTCTCTCTTTCCTTTTATTGAATGCTTTGAAAAAAGATAACATTCGTTATAGTATTATTTTAGTTAAAAGATAAAAGTTATTAGAAAAAGTTGAATTGAACGTGACCATTCTTTCAGTAAAAAGACAAGCTAGCAGAAAAAGTTGAATTGAATGGGCGGTTTACTGTATATGGGTATGGCTAATGGTTTTACACTGAAGCTGTTGGATCTTAGCTTCATTGGTGATAGCCATGCAGATCATACGGATAAATATTTTGGCCTTGCTTTTTTAAACTGCAGCTAAAAACTTTTATCTGTGCTTTTTGAGACAGTAGCGGATAAGCTGATATAGATGACGTATTTAGTTTTAAGCTCAACCGTTTGGACAATCTATTTAAAAAAAAACTATTTCATTATTTTATTTTTTAGAGAACCAAAGGCCAAAAGAATATGGCTTTTTAGGTCATTAGGATGCACATTACAGTCGGTTCTAACATGCACAGGCAAGTAAGGCCGCATCGCTGAAAAGTGAAACAAAGAGGATCTCTCCCACAAACAAGCATGTCCGTAGAGCAGCAACTGTGAAGTAGAGCTAGGAGTTGGGCCGAGCTGATCCATGCCTTAGGCTAGCCTGGCACGGCTCAAGCATAGCATGGATACATCACATGACGGGCTAGCCCTAAAAAGCCGACCTGTCGGGCGACACGGCACGACATATCATGCCGTGCTTGGGTCGGCCTGGCCCGAAGAGCACGACCAACACGGGGGCATAGCCGGCCTTGGCCTCCCTGGCTCCCCCTCCGGCGTCCCCTTGCCACCGCCCTCCTATCAATCCACACCCCACAAGCACTCACAAAGTAGTCACAGAGCAAAGAGAGGGAGTAGAGGAGTAGAGTTGAGGGGAAGGAGCATACTCGAGCTCAAGCACAGATCGCAGGTAAAGTTGAACACCAGCGTTAGCCTCCTACTGACTCCTCCGGTGCCCCAGTCCGACGCGACGAACGTCGTGTTGTCGCTGGCCAGGAATCAGCTGACGTGATCGAGGATGCCCCTCCGGCTGCTGTTGTACAAGATCCTGTAGTTGAGCCAACTGCTGACGTCGGGGTCCGACCAGTAGATATTGGAGATCTCTGGCCTGTCGTACGCGAGCGACAGGATGTACCGGTCGTCGAACCAGAGAGCGCAGTTGCTCATCGGGTGCAGAACATCCATCGAACCAGATCTTTCATCAAAGTTCTAGGAAATAAAAGATTTTGTTGTATTGATTACATCCATGTTGGTCCCAAAAAGCAATATGTCATCTATGTATAGACATAGAATGACATATTTACCCCTACTGCACCGATAGTAAACACATTTATTTGCTTCGTTTATACAAAAACCAACCAATGTCATAATACTATCGAATTTCTCGTGCTATTACTTGGGAACTTACTTTAGACCATACAAGGATTTAATCAATTAACATACTTTATTATTTTGCCCTTCAACCACAAAACCATCAAGCTGTTATATATAAATCTCCTTATCCAACTCTCCATTTAGGAAAGCAGTCTTTACATCCATTTTGATGTATTTGAAGTTTATATGCGGCACTTAGTGCTAGAAGCACCCGAATTATGGGTAAACGAACCACAGGAGATTATATACCAAAATAGTCTTCTCCTTTTTGCGTTAAACTTTTCGCTACTAAGTGGGCATTGTACTTTTCTATAGTACCATCAGGTCTTCGCTTTCTTTTAAAGATCTATTTGCGGTTCACTAGCTTACAACTATGTGGAAGATCTGTAATCTCCCATGTTTTGTTAGTTATGATAGAATTTATCTCGCTACGGAATTCCTCCTTCTAGTAATCCACATCCGGGGATGTGTATACCTCTGACAGGGTTCGTGGTTCATTATCCATGACATATGTGACATAGTTATCGCCGAGTTACTTTTCAGTCCTCTGCGTCTTACTCCTCCTCAACTCCAACTCTGGAGCGGTGCTATTCACACTAGAAAGAAAAGAGTGTTAATATGAAACAATATGGTCAATGACTTTATTTGGTTTCATAGAAAACACCTGCTCAAAGAATATCGTATCACGAGACTCCATCACTATATTTGTAGCGATGTCACTCATCTCATATTTGACTATTAAAAATCTATAAGCCGTGCTATTTATATCATACCCTAAAAAGACACAACCAACGGTCTTAAGACCAAGCTTTCTTTTCTTTGGTAACGACACATATACTTTTATAAGACATCCCTACGTTCGAAGAAATGATAAGTTATATTTCTCCCTTCCATCCTTCATAAGATGTCTTCTCTTGATTGTGAAGTGGAACCCTATTCAAAACATAATTAGCTGTGAAAATTGCTTCATCCCACCAATACACCTGAACTCCGAAGCATGACGTTAACCAAATCATAAAGAGTTTGGTTTTTTTCTTTCGGTTATTCCATTTGATCGAGATGAGTATGGTGAAATAATCTCATGTATTATTCTATTTTCTTCATAGAATTGAGAGAATTCATTTGAGACATATTCACTAGCTCGATTCGACCTTAACTGTTTGATTTTCTTTTCTAGTTGATTTTCAATTTTGGCTTTATAGATTTTAAAGTGTTCAAGTGTTTTATCTTTCGGTTTAAGTAAATAAATGTAGCAATATTTAGTCGCATCATCTATGAGAGTTAGAAAATAACATTTACCACCTTTGGTTAATATTCAATTCACATCGCAAAGATCAGAATGGATTAGTTTAAGTAGAGAAGTGCATCACCCTTCAACACTATGAAAAGGTTTTTGGGGTTATTTTGCTTGCACACATTTCACACTTTGAACTCCTCTCATAATTATAGTTTAAAATTAAACTCATTTTACTTAACCGCACAATGTCTTCAAAGTTAATATATCACAAACGTGAATACCAAATAACATGAACTTTATTGCATTGAAAAATATTATAAATGTTTACATTATTAGAATCAATAATGGATAAGCGGAACATGCTTCCGCTATTATAATCTTTACCCACAAAATTACCAAATTTGGTCAACACTACTTTATTGGACTTAAAAACAAGCTTTATTTCTTGTCTATATAGCATCGACCCGCTTAGAAGGTTATGAGTCATCGTAGGCATGTACAGTACGTCTTTGAGGATGAGTGTTTTGTCTGAGGTAATCTTTAGGCAAATTTATCTAATCTCACGTACTGTCGTAGCAGCTCCGTTCTTCATTAGAAAGGATTCACCACTTTTACCTTGAAATGAAGAGAAACAACATCGATCAGTATATATATATTAATCCACCAGTTAATTAATGGATTTACTATGAAAACCTGAGGTATATGTTCTTCCGAACTGAAGCGCGCACGGCCGCAAGATCCACTTTGCCAGGGGCGGAGCTGGGCCTTGGGCTGGGTGGGCTATAGCCCGAGGCCCAGTAAACTCCCGAGTACTACTATAGTACTATGGCCCCCTGAAACCCAAATCCCCACAATCCAAAATCCTCAATCGGCCATCGCACTCATGCTCACCTGCCCTCCACCAGTCCGCCCTCACCTGCGCAGCTGCGTCGGTCGCCCCCTCGCCTCGCGCGATTGCGCCTCAGCTCCGGCTCCGCGCCTCCGCCCTCGTCTCCGGCTCTGGCGCTCCGTCCTCGCCTCGTGCGGTCGCGCCCCAGCTCCGGCTCCGCCTCCTCCTTGCGGGTCATGCTCATGGTTGACGTCGTGGTCGGAGGAGGAGTAGAGGAGGAGGACGGCGAGCGCAGAGCCGAAGGGCGAGGGGCTAAGCCGCCGAGGGCTGAAGAAGAAATACGGACCGGGGGGGGCTGAATGCGTGAAGGCTTGAAGAAATGTGGACGGGGTCATGGGGCCGAACGCGTGAAGAGGAAATGTGGATGGGGCCGACTGCCGAGGGCTGAAGAAGAAATGTCGAGTGGCGGCTCTCACCTCCCATCCCGGCCACCCAAGCGGTGGTTCTCCCCTCTCCCGGCGGCGCCACGGCGGCTCTCCCCTCTCCCTGACAGCGACTCTCCATCGGCGAGTGGCAGCCCGAGCGGCGATTCTCCCATCTCCCCTGGCGCCCAGCGATGGCTCTCCCCTCCTGTCCCGGCCACCCGAGCGGCGGTTCTCCCCTCGGCTCTCTCCCGGCGACAACGCTATCCTAATTTGAACAATCAATCAGGTTTTGACAATCTACTTCCTCTATTGCAAATCAGGTTTTGACAATCTACTTCCTCTATTGCAACAAGTACATATTGATCCTTGAATCTTGAACATCGTCAAACCAAGCTTGCACTGTTATTTATTTGCTATTTTCTTTATTTTCGTTTGGGCAAAACATAAATAAACAAAATTGGACTTCTGTTCTTTTCATGATCTTAAGCCTTTTGGAACAGGAAAGTGGTAGAATGATCTACGAGAAGAACTAGTAGATTTTGGGGGGCGCTCGTTTTAGCGATAGCTTCTGGCTTTTGGCTGAAATTTCACTATAGCTGGCTTTTTTATTGTAGCTGATTTGGCTTTTCGGGCATAATTAATTTTAAAAAAATGTAAAAATAGAAAAAAAAACATGTTAACCCATTAGGGACAATACAAAGGAATATGAGAAAAAAAAGAAAATACAAAAAAACCTAAAATATCTAAAAAAATTCAGAAAAAGACGAAATACTGAATAGTGAAAAAAAACAGAAGCTAGAAGCAGAAACCGAAACGAGCGGGTTTATCTGTTAAATACCCTGCAATCATCTAGTCATATAGACATGTTGAGTCTGACAATAGTGGACCTATTTAACATGTGAATACCATTAAAACAAGGCCTTCCATGTCTAATTGTTATTGAAGGCATAAAAATGACCCTTCTCACTCTTTTTTTTTCCCTCTTTTTCTGCTTTTCTTTCCGTTTTTTGGGGCAGTACTACATTTGATAATGGCAATCAATGAAGTCAGTCTTTTGAAATTGCTTCAGTTTAAATTTTGGTTCAAACTTATAGATTGTTAGCCGTTTAGATTTTAACCCAAGACGTGATAAAATTCTGAATCCGTCACTGCACGTTGCCGTCAAGCAAAGAGACCTCGCGCGTTCTCGTAAGCGCACGTTACGCACATAGTACTTGGTACATGTTATCAGTAAGTGTACAAAAAGCAACTCGATCCGACGCTAGCTTCGCCTGCTTGCCATGCATGCACGTGCACATATACATATAGGGTAACCTTGCATGGGCGTACGGACATGCAGCAGCGCAACTACATGGCGACGGAGGTGTTGTACCGGAAGGCGCAGATGATCGACCCGGACGCCAACGAGGCGTGCAACCTGGCGCTCTGCCTCATTGTCAGGATCAGTGCGGAGACGGTGGGCGGTATTGGTCTCGGTGGCTGTGGCGTCGAGCATGCATGGACGGACTCAACGAAGTTTATATAGGTACTCAACGAAGTTTATATAGGTGTTCATTTGAATATCTAAAATTTTTAATGAAATACCTTGTATTTATAATTGGCATACATATTGATAATTAGTCTAAATACTTTATATTTATATCCTTAATAGATTTTAGCCCACTTCCACACCTTTCTTTCCCTAATTCATCTTAAAAATTACAACTCTGCTGAAGGTTTAAGAAAGCTAACTAGCGAGGATGTGTGAATAGATAGTTTAAAATTCTTTTGACCAAAATTGAGTTTTGTACAGAATTTAAATTCAAAGTAGCAAATAGGCGACGATGAGTGTCAAGTATGGCTTAGCCAGATCGTCTACTGACCACCGATCGAGCGCAGCGTGATTGGGCTGGGGCCGGTAGAGGGGGCGGGCGGCGCGCCCGGCCCCAAAATCTAGGGGCCCCCATATACTATGTAGGCTGCAGCTCGGAAATAGTTCGCCTGCCACTGAGCTGCTCGGATTCCACCAGCTCGGAAACGGTTCACCTGCCGCTCGGTTACTCGGAAACATGCAGGCTGCAGCACGCGTCCTTTCGCTTGCCACAACGGTTCGCCTGCCACTGAGCCGCTCGGATTCCACCAGCTCCTGCGCTTGTGCACGAGTTCCAGTTCTTCCTTCTTCAGTTCTTCCGTTCTTACTTCTTCGGCTACTGCCGACTGCCGTGCTCGTGCAGGCCATCCGGGAGGCACAGGAGACTAGGAGAGGAGGAGCCCAAGACGCTGCAGCCTGCAGGTTTGTGATGCACTCATCGGCTCATGCCATATTGTCATGCTCGCCATATGTTTATCGAAATGCTCTCATCTCGTACGGAGATAGATACTAGATAGGCCTTAGTTAGTTAGTTTTAGTTGTATTTTTGATCTGATTGAGCAACTTCGGAGTTCGGACATGGCGTGCTTGACAACAAGAACACCGAACATACGCCAAATGAAAAGTGATGGACTCTTTGGAATCTAGGCTATCTAGCTCACTAGCTGTAGTTCCAAGGTGTAGTTGTGCATGTCTGGGACTCTGGGCTCTAACCTTTTTCATCCACTGTTCTTTAAATTTTCAGTACCATGTCATCTAAAAAATATGCATCCGGCAGTGAAAAAAGAAAAAGAGGAAACGAATAGATGAGTTGATAGAATCACAGAGGGGTTCCATTGACAAATTTTTTTAAAGTAATACGAGCAGTTCAAGAAATCTTAATGAATTGGCGATAGTTGCTGTGGAGGAAGATGCTAATGTGAATCTAGAAGATGAGGGTCCTATGGAAGACCATGTCAACATCAACACAGATGATAACAATATGAGTGTTGAGTGATCATGAGCATATATTTAATTCATCTGTTACATAATCTGCTAGTTTTGATGAACCAATATTTACTACAAATATTTATGATCCGATATTTCAAAGTTGAAATTGTTGAAGAATCATTTAAGGTCAACAATGTTTCAAGAGAGGTTAAACGGTTTGGCAACTTTATGTATTGAGAAGAAATTATTGGATGAGATTGATATCAATACCATCATCAATGACTTCGCATCTAGAAATGTTAGAAGAAAATTTGAAGGTAATATCTATAAACTCTTTGATATGAATTTTTCTTTAATACATAACGCATTTTAAGTGTTTGTTGATAAAATTTTATATATATATATATATGTGTGTGTGTAGATTTATATTTAGATATTTATACTAGGGCCTATATTTCTAGTTTCGTCCCGGGCACCTAAAATCCCAGGATCGACCCTGGTTGGGCCACCAAGGACGGCAAGACAGGCCACGTTAATTTTAGGTGAACTAGTTGTTACATGAATTTAGAGAGTTTATGCAATTGCATCAGACCTAAAGGTAGATCATGTAATTGTGTTCCGTGTTCATAAGCAGGCATGTATGTAGATGACTGTTGCATGTGTATGAACGACCTACTTTATACGTGGATTCATGGTTCGCCGATGCATAAATATGTGTATAAAGTTATATGTAGCCAGTGCAAATCGGACCATCATTCCTTTTCAGTTGGTCATAAGAAAGTAGTAAACACCCAATATATGGAACTCAGATATTCTAAGGCAGCTCTTTGAGAAAGATACTCCAAGGCAATTCAAGAGTGATCACCAGTCACCACAGAAGCAAGGACATGAACAATCTCTGTACGAGATTGCAGAAAAAGTACCTCATCTGAATTACAACGTACGATACTAGTATTAAAATGTAGAAAGAATTGCTGGACATCCTGTACATGCACAGGAGAGGGCTCTATTATATATTGCGAGCCTTGGTCTAGATATAATTAAAAAAGAATGTGATCTGCGACAACAATAACACCAAAATGACGGGTTCTGGCATCACGATGTGATGGTAACGTACTCTCTATGTGGTAGTTTACTTTGAAACAATAATCAACATCAGACTGAAGGCTATAGCAGTAGTCGCGGAGGTGAGCTGTATACTTAGTGTCACCAGCAATTTAAGTCACGGCAAACTGTCAAGACGATGAGGAGGATCAGCGCAACAACGATACCAAAAACGATGAGCTTTATCTTCATATTCTCCCACCACATCTTCCGCCGTATCTTGGTTCCCTGCTGCCTGAAGTCTTGTGCCTGAAGACGCAAGAACGGATGGCCTCATGTCTCATGGACTGAAGATGGTGATAGAGGAAAGAAAAGATTGACTCGAGGTGACAGCGAGTGTGTGAGACCTGCGAGCGGAGATCCTCTGTCTTATCGACGAGCAGTTCGATTTTCTCACCACGATCTAGTACCTGGTATACCAAGCGATCGGGTAACAGATTGTTAGGAAAAGCAAACATTGCCGAATCATCAAAAATACTCCCATAGGGATCAGTGTCCATCTGACAGTAAAAGAGGCACTCACCTTTTCGATGTTTTGCATCATTACTCCCTTAACCTCTGTAACCTGAGCCTTCACTTTTGCAAGCTTGTCAATCTCCTCAGGGTGCTGGTCACAGTACCTCATGTGTTCTTTAAGTTTAGGCCTGGAAAAGAGACATCCATTTATAGTTCTATAACAGTGATTTATGCTATTCATACGGAGTAGCTAGCTTTAATCTACAGTAGCAATTCAGGGTAATCATATTGTGGAGCTTGCAATACAGGGGTTGAGACTTGAGAACCCTGAAAATCTTTGGGCATATGCACACGAAAGCCTTTAAGGAAAATACCCATATTCTCTCTTCAGGCTATTGGCAGTAGCGCTTCTGGCTTTTCCTCCACTGTATTTCTTAGCAAAATCTTCCTTAACCCTCTCAATGAAGCCAATTGGAAGTTGCCGACCAGCAGACTCAGTAGCAACAACACAGTATGCTGAAAATCAAATGCATTGTCACATGAAAACTAATAGAACTTGAATCAATTGTACAGCAGTGTCATTCATTCTATGTTTAATTCTTTACTGAACAGTGAAGCATGTAATAAAGCATGCCCATCATCTGATTTTAACAAGCCAGAAACATAACACAATGAATTACAAAGAGGAAGATAAACTTACCTTAGAAGCGTTGAAAGTATTTGATTTAAAATTTATATTGTATATTTTAGGTAAAACTTAGGCAGGAACTAGTACAAGAATGCAAGTATATTAAAATGTTAAAGCACAGTGGATGTGATATTAAATGATAAATACCAACTTCGATCATACACTGAAAAGGCGGCATCCATGGTTTCTGACAACATAGTTGATGAGGATTAAATAATCCATTAAAAAGCCACTTTAATATGTAATCAAAGTCCTTAGACCAATATTGTAATAGCTTATGCTATAACAAGTCCCGAGTACTCCTGGTCAGTGTCAAAAACCAATACACATCCATACACATCCATCTTAAATCTATGCCAAGAACCAAAAAAGAACTGTCCAAAATTGTTTTAAACAGATATTCATGGACACCAAAGGTTGTCATAAGTTGCACGCCAACCTACACATCACAACATTATCACGATAACCCTGCTCTCAATCAAAACCAGAACATTATCACGAAACCCACATTGATCAAAGCAAGCAAGTCAGGTATCACAATTTTCATCATCCAGTTATCTGTACCGACCAAGGGGGGGGGGGATCACATCTGCTTTCCACAAAAAAGTTATGCTGTAAAAAAATTGAAATTGAGCACTAAAAAATGCAACATTCTGCAGTTCTACCACACTTGTCGATTAAACGAAACACACAAAAAACTACTGAACCGACCAATTTTTAAACATCAAACCAACAAAATTCTATCCATTCCCTACCCTACCCCCATCCCCACATTGCATATTTGCACCTGTGAAAACGCAGGGGGAGCCAAATCCACCATGGCAATGTCAACAGGTTGCCAGATCCGCATCAAATCAAATCAAATCTAGTAGGACAGCAAAGCAAATGTTGATCCGGAACACAGAAGAAGTTTGGTCGATTAAACGGAAAAGACCACCGATCCAGCAAATCAGTACCAAACCCCAAATGTGATGCATGATCGCCAAAGATAAACCGCACGAATCAAACAATGCAATCAACGCACATTATGAGGGGAGAAAGAGAGGCAAGAGGGTTTCGGGAGCATTACTGAATCCGTCGTGGACGTGGTAGTTGAAGGTGTGGCCGTCGCAGTTGTAGGTGAAGCGGTTGTTGGAGGCGGGGAGCTTCTGCAAGCACTGAGCGGCGACGGAGGCGAAGTCGCCGGAGACCTCGGCGTGGTCGGCCAGCACCGCGGCGCCGCGCGCCACGAAGCTGTAGACCAGCGTTTTCTGCTGCCCCATCTCTCCGGCCGCCGGCACCTAGACGGGAGAGCTCGTCGGGAATCTCGCGGTGGCGCAGGTGGTGAGAATGGGAATGGGTGGGAGCGAGGAGACAGGAGGAGGTGGCGGGGGAATTGTGGCGGGGCGGCATCAGGGATGCTAAATTTAGATTTTTGTGGTGATTTTTCTTTCTTAGAGCTTCTCGTGTTTGGTTTTTCGGGCCAAGGGCAGATGGGTGCCGTTTCCGTGATTTTATGCCGTCCGATTCGACTTTGGATGGCCAGGATCAAGGTGGAAGAGAAAATTATTTTACCTTGTGCGAAACTAAAAGGGTTCAAAAATCTCGTTTTCGTTGGTCCAAAACGTCGAAGGCGGGTTGTACTCCCCGATGCTGCATTGTTCGTGCATTCTGAATAGCACGGCAGGGGACGCATCTCCTTTGATGGCTCGTATGCTTATGTTCTCCTCAAAGGTCATAGCACCTATGCGTCCAAAATGCTACGAAGTTATATACATATGAAAAATATTATCTTAGAACATACCTTTACATTTTTAAGAGGGGGCTGGCTTTGGCCCTGAAATGGTCAAAGACCGATAACATTCTCGGTGCTGGAGGTGGTTCTAAGGTAGTGTTCAAATTGACGATGGTTTATGATTTTTTTTATTGTAGTTGATTGATTTTTAACTATAATTGAGTTAGCTTATTTAGCATAATTTAATTTAAAAAAAATTTAAAAATAAAAAAACATATTAACTCATCACAAACAATGCAAATAAATACAGGGAAAAAAAGAAAACACAAAATAAAAAATAAACAATAAAAAAGCGGATCGCAGACGCCGAACACTGGCTTATTGCGTCACTGAGTGCGGCCTAAAAGTTCAAAGAAATCGGTTTCAGCACTTGCAGATAACTCCATGATAGACTTTGTGAACACCCCACACCATAATTTGAAATTTCGATTAGATCAGTGGCTTTCCTGCCACGTCCACCAAAAATACTGTAACTTTTATTTTTGATATCTTTTTTGAGTGAAAGCACTGCCATTAGATCCATAACTTCTATATCTAACTGCCCCTAAAATTTCGCTTTATTCCATAAAGGCAGTTAAAAGATATCTGCGGTGCAAGTTGACCTAAATTTCTGGATTGAATCTGTAACAGTCTACACTTGTGATTTTTGTGCGATTTTATCTATCAGTTTCTAGAACATGGTCCGAAAAGAAAATTTGTAGAAAAAGCCGTCAGGAAACAAGAAAAAAAGAATCATTAACAAAGAGACAACTGACAAAAAGTTACGGCCAAAATACTGACGTCTTGTTCAGTGGATAGAAATATGCCATTCTCAGATTTGGGTCAATCCTTGTGCTTTTCAATTCTAGATTGCATTATATTGAATTATCTTGTGTTCATCACTCTTATACATTGTTAAACACTTGTTTTGGTCTTCTCGTATCCTTGTTTGATCAACAGCATAGGCTAAGTGCTAGATATGAACTATAATTTAATTATGTGTAGTTTCTAAAATTAACTGATTGTTCTCCATTGTTACATATCTAACCTTCCAAGCTACACTTTTTACTAACCGAGTAGATCACGTCGAACCAACCCTTGCAATCGCTATACACATCACTTAAGTCAAGTTATCACGAATCAGCCACCGGTTACACCACCTGTTTTGCATTGGTAAGAACTTGTAAGAGCTCGGTAAAAGTTTGAGAGATATGTAACTTATCAAACTCCACCTTCTTAATAGTTTATAGGGACTTACATAATTATCGTGTATTTACTTGTTTTCTACTAACTATAGCAGGTTTCAGATCATATAGTAGGAAATTTTGTGAGACCAACAACATGTTGGATCGGCTTAATAAGACCCTCATCACCATCAACAACAGAGTTGAGATCGTAAATAAATGTTCATCCCCAGCTACTCGACGTGCACTATTTTCTCAAAATTCTTCGTCGAATGAGAATGATGATATCGAAGAGAACAACTACATCAGCCACACTAAAGTTAACTACTCCAATCATCGTCGACTCCCACAAAATCAATGAGGCATGCAAGTTTGTTACTACGGGCAGCGCTATCATTGCTTTGCTTTCGAGGATGAGCAGTGGGTCATGTACGATGACCAAACTGTTAAGGTAACCAGATATAACCCTACTAAGTAAACCCTCTGTTTTTTTCCTACCCTAGCTTGGTACGACCTGGCTTTGGTTCTTCCTCCTTTGAGCAGGTTATTGGTAGTTGGGCATGTGTGCTCATTATGTGTGAGAAAGGTCATTTACAACCCCAAGTGCTCTTCTTTGAAGTTGCAAATTAATTATTGTGCCGTGCCATGGTTGACATGTCTTTCAGATATAGGTTTTCCCCTGTGGTTGTGGAGATTAGAAATAGAATACCAAACTCGTTATGAGATGTGGGGATAAAGCGGTAATTCAGCAGTTGCACTGATCTCTCAGTTTTGTTGAGCCCCTTCTTAAATAAATGGTCGTCTGAGGATACTAGAAAGAGAAAAGCTGGGTTTTTGTTTTGAACTTTGGTATAGTTTTGATCCTAAATCCTGTCAATAAGATTTTTGCCGTAGTAGTGGGAGGGTGGCTTATTCGATCATGTGCTGCCATTGAGGGGATCGCAGCCATCAAAACTGTTGCTGAATGTGTTGATCCATATGCATCAATGATGTAGAGTTTTTGTGTTTACAATGTGAAGGATTTTATAGGAGTGCTGCATGTGTCCATCGGAAGATTTCAAAGGAAAAGATGCGATTGCACACTGTTTTTAGTTGTTGAAAAATGTTGGAAAGGAAGTACTATTTCCAGAAAGTTGTAACGCATCCAAAAGTCACCGTGTGTTGACGACGATGAGTGCAGAAGTTTTTCTGGCTTCTGGTTTTCTCGTTTGTCTTGCACTCTGGCATCAATCGTTTCGGAAGATGCCATCGTTGCTGCTGGTAATTCCCCTGCTGTCGCCCATTTTTTTGCTGTATAATCCTGCGTCCTGCCTTTGGAAAGATGGGCGCTGAGATACCACTCGCACGTTATCGCGCCAGCAGTAAATTCAAGGAGGAATGACTATTGAGGCCTTTGCTCCTTTGCTTTTGACCCAAGCACGGTAGCACACTCTCGCTGTCGCACATGAATAGCACATGATTTTCTTTCGAACTAAATCGCACGTAATTTTTGCAATTTCATCTTACAAATCACTACCCGCCCTTCGTGTGCTCATGTTTTCTCTTAATCAGAAAGGTTAGAAAAGAAAAGATATCCAGGAGTCATAGTACTGCGTACAGGCTCTCTCTCTCTCTGTACCCGTACGTGTTTAGAGATGTCTTCCACTCGGGGTGAGATCTTATAACTTTGCAAAGCAGGGTCAGAGAAGAACAATGACAGTGACTTGGGAATATTTTTAGCTATCGAATGCCAAAAGGATCATTCAAATCAGGTATTACAGCCAAGATGCTACGATACTCGAGTTGTAGTATTTTTGCTACGGTATCTATCGCATCATCTTTGCTACAGTATTATGATTGATTTCAGTCTTTGTTTTCTGATCCTCCGATGGTTAGGAAGCGAAGTCACCAAGGATTGGATTCCGTCCTCTTGCAAGGGACTCGGCTCGAAACAGGGCTCGAGCCTTGGAGCTCCGGCCGCTCTCTCTCCTCCGCGTGCGCACGCCGCCGCCGCCGACTCCACTCCCCGCCGGCCTTTCCCAACAGCCGGGCACGCCCGCTCCAGGGTGTTTTTGTGCTCATCTTGTAAGACAGGTCGGTCATGAGTTTTTTCTTCGGCTATCGCTCATCAGTAGGCCAGCCTGGAATCGGCAACAACACACACCCAAGTCATGTTCCGGTATATTTTAGGCACGGCTCAAAATGTTTAAAGTTAGCTTCTATTTTTTATTTATGTTTTTTCAGTATTCAGTAATTTTATCTTTTTCTGTTTTTTTAAAAAAATTTTGAGCTTTTTTATCTTTTCTTTTTTTCTCATATTCGTTTGCATTGTCCGTAATGAGTTAACATGCTTTTTATTTTTAATTTTTTTAAAAATTAATTATATCAAATAAGTCAACTTAACTATAGTAAAAAATAAATCAACTATAATAAAAAAACTATAAACTAACTCAAACTGATGCTACCTTAGTACCTTCACTAGTCACTACTGTATTCTTCAAAGGAAAGGAAACTAGTCACTACTGTTACTGCTTTTTGTGTTTGGAACGAAGCTTCTCTGTTCTTATGTGGGTGTTTTCCTCTGTGTTTCCGCGATTTGGACCGCTCACGGTCCAGATCAAATGGTTCAGATCGCAGGAACACGAACAGGAACACCCACACGAGAACAGGGAAGCCGTTTTCTTGTGTTTGCGGCCCACTGGATTTAGGGGGTGATCGTTTCGGCTTCTAAAAGCTTCAGCTTTTAGTTTCAGCTTTTTTTTCACTATTCACTACACTATCCACTAACTCAGCTACAGTGTTTTTTCAGCCAGCTACAGTGTTTTCTCAGCCAAAAGCCAAAAGCCATCGCTATTCCGATCACCCCCTTAGCAACGTTATATATTGTGTTTGTGATGCTTCAACATGATGGTAGCCTGCACCTCAAACCGCGCGAACGAAGAGACATTTCACTGCCAGTCTACGTACTCGCAGTTGCTCACAGTGCACACAGACCGACAGGCACATCTCATAGTGTTTAAAAGAGTTTAGTAACTCTAACATAAATAAAGGCCGTTCGGAATAATGAGCGATGATTTTTATTTAAAATTTTATTATAACTGTTTGATTTTTTTATTGTAGTTAAATTAGTTTTAGATATAATTAAGTTTAAAAAATATATAAATAAAAATAGTACACTAACCTATCACGGATAATGTAAAAAAATACAAAATAAACAAAAAAAAAGAAAAACATGGCAAAACATGAACAATACTTACAAATGGCTGAGAAGCCGAGAAACGAACGCCGAGGAGTAATGCTGAACAATACTTACAATCGCTGAAAAACAAATAATTTTATTATACTATTATATAAGAGTTATTGTACAACGTTGGTTCAGACATAACTCATCCGATCGGACAGGACCAATATTATCGATTTATTCTTCATGTTGTATCATATCTAGATCAGAGCAACAATAGTGTACCTCGGAGCGACAAGCTTGCCCCAGCCCTTTCGGCAGGTCTAGGAGGAGCACTAATTGCGGGCGCGGCTGGTCGTACGGCTGTCTACGGGTGGGTTGGGTCTCCTTCCCCTCTTGTGAAATGGGCTGTACTGCATCCGGCCTATGAACAGAGCCATTGCTTTTCTTCAGATCCAAAAACATTTTAACACAAATCTTAAAAAGATTTTCAAGGGGCTGTAAAAATTAGTACTAGTAAAGATTTTAACAGCCAGTCAAAAGCACATGGACTGATTGGCCGTTAAAATCTTTACTAGTACATTTGGGGCATTGGGCATTTGCACTGGCTTATGGTATTTGAGTGACATTGTAAAATAAATCAATTATAGTGAAAATAAGTCATAAGTTATAGCTATTAAATCTAACTAAATGCCCCTGAATCTCAACTTACTGTGCATTTGGGGCATTGGGCATTTGCACTGGCCAAAATGGCGTGGTGGCAGTGCCGGCCAGCTGCTCTTGATCTGAGCTACTCATGAAATCAAACACGATTTACACGCCTTCAGTGCCCAAATCTATGTGCAGTGCCTAGTACCCCACTGTAAATCATTCTAGCTCCAGCCATTAACATCGACGGCATAATTAAATTGGTCAGATCAAACCAAACCAAACCAAACGCTCTCAAGATCCAGATTAAATCTATGTGTAGTGCCTAGTACGCGGCGTCGCCTCGGTCGCATTAACGTTGCAACCAAAGGTACCTCCCGCACCCCTCTTCCCTAAAGCACAAGCAAGAGATCCAAGGAAAGTAAAATTATAGGTATTTTTACTGCCAGCCACGCCGAGCCGAGATACGACTTCGCTTAGGTTGGCATCCACGTCCCATTCTCTCGATCGGCAAGCACCGCGTCTTGACACATGCGTGCGAACCCCGGCTCAAAAAAACACTGGGGCGTGCATTCCTGCGTGCGACCAGTGGTACACTTCGGATTTGACCATTTGTTACGCTATCCTGTGCGTTATAGAAAATCGTATCATAGATGGTTCAAAAATTTTATCACATACGGTTTTCTAAACCGTTTGAATTTATGAATCAGTAATAATTGAATGTGTTTGTGGAGTAAATATTACAAACGGTTTGTAACTAAAACCATCTGTAATAGCTATCATCGCAGACGGTTTGTAAGAAAAAACCATCTGTGATATAGGCATTGAGGCTAGTTAAATCTAAATTAGCTAGATTTTCAAAGTATATATATAATAGTCATCGAAATTTAATTAGCTAGATCAATTTTGATATTGCAACAAAAAATAAATTTCATTACAAACCATATCTAACTAACTATATCTAAGACGACCAAAAACTCAATGAACCTTCAAAGCACTCCTACCAAATAAGCCTCCTTCCACCATGCAAATAAAATGGCCTAAAGGTCTTGCCGCCTCCAGCTGCTGCAGCAGCTAGATCTGGATCGAAATGAAGACAGATACATATGCGGTCTGAGCGGCACAATAAATACATAGTGGACTATCACAGACGGTTTTTACTGTGATAGTCCACTATGTATTTATTGTACCGCTCAGACCGCATATGCATCTGTCTTCATTTCGATCCACTATTACAGACGGATTTTAGTCAAAAACCGTCTGTAATAATCCAGATTATCACAGATGAATTTTACTAAAAAACTGTTTATGATAGTCTACTATCACAAACGGTTTATTTGTAAGAACCGTCTGTGATAATACTTCAGCAGCACAGACAGTTTTCAAATTAAAACCGTATGTGATAATGTACATCACAGACGGTTTCATAAAACCGTCTGTGATTTGTCGTTAATATTATGTTTTCTATAGTAGTATATGTGCGTGCCTTACATGCATGTGAGTATAGCTGGTGCAACATCGCAGAGTAGAACACAAGCGTCTCTTACCTTTGTGAGTGGCCACACGCATGGCTTGGGATGTCCGAGACGAGAGGTGGCTGGACTTCAGGGGTGATCGAAATAGCGATGGCTTTTGGCTTTTGCTGAAAAATACTGTAGCTGGTTGAAAAAACACTGTAGTTGAGTTGGTTTATTGAGTATAATTAAATGTAAAAAAATATATAAAAAAACCGAAAACAAAAAATGAAAAAAATATAAGTAAATTTTTTTTAAAAAAAACGAAAAAAATAAAAAAAATAAATTTTGCTGTAACAAGTATCTGCTACAGTAAAAAAATCACCACCGCTAGCAACCACAGAAGCCCAAATGCAATGCTTCGTTGGCCCCGCCACTAGCGATGAGTGATTTCCCACAAGGAACTGCCTCTTTTTTTTTTATTACACAGGATCGCAGGGATCGTTTCATCCAAATCTAATATACTTTTTTAGATGAAGGGCGGGTTCTTTTTTTTAGCTACGATTTATATTTTTTTAATTTTAGTGTAAGCACTTATATGAATGAGCCAAATGACGATAAATTATTTAAAAAAGCTGTCCGATAAATAATTTCAAAACTATAAAAAACTATTCTTTTTATTTATTTAAGAGAAACATAAATCATAAATTAAAAAGAATCTAACGAAATCTAATCTAGTGCTACACTTCCTCCAACATCCCACTGTGCCCTTCCCATGCCCTGGTCCAGAGGTCTGGTCGGAAATTTGGACGTTTGTGGCATCCTTGCGCGGACAAATTCCACAACTAGCACCGAGCGCCAAAAAATTCCTCATCCGCCTTCGTTCGCCGCGACGATCGATCATCCGAGCGCGACGATCCGCCAGACGCCGACACTGTCCGGTCGTGCGATGCCGGACCGCACGGCCGGTGCTCTGATGCGATCGTCGCGATGCCGGACCGTCGACGACTACATCAGTAGCACACGACGGGAGCTACGATCGCGATGCGTCGCGATGCGGGACGACCGCGCACGATCGCGATCAGAAGACCGGCCGTCGCGGTCCGGTACCGCACGACCGGACAGGTGTCGGCGCCGGAGCGGTCGTGCGCTCGGATGTTCGATCGTGCGCCGGAACGGGAGGCTAGAGATGGAATTTTTTGCTGCTCGGTGCTAGTTGTGGAATTCCTTCGCGCGATGATGCTAAAAACGTCCAAAATTCGTCTGGCCGTACCGAAAGATGCCTTTTCATTTCCCTCTACTCCCTGCTACCCAATAATAATAGAGGCAACGTATGTGGTTGGCGCTTCCACCTCCCAACTTACGCATGTTTTGCGAAAACCCCCGCGCGCACTTAATTCTTTGCAAAAACACCCTTCTGCTCGGTCGTCTCACTCGAACTCATCGTCGTCTCCTCTCCATTCCCAAATCGAAGGCAGGGTAGGGTTAGGCGGAGAGGCGAGCCGCCCGTTCTCGCCGCCGCTGCGCAGAAGCCCCCGCCCACCGAGCCGCGCCGGCCCATGGCCATCACTCCGCGCCCTCCGCTGGCCATCCCTGACAAACACGATTGGAGAAGAAGCCACATGCAGAGGTTGTTCATTGAGGTATGTGTGATACTTCCAGGTAGTTGGTTCTTTTGTTTGCTATCAGCCTATCCTTCAAGTTTCAAGCGTACTGACATTCCATTTTCCTGTAGGGTTCATCTAATCTTTCAAGACAGTGAGTTTTGCAAAGAATGGATTCCTGGAGCTTTTGAGTATCTTGTTTCAATTTATGTGTTTATAAAACAATTTATGCAGTACTGTGGACAAATTTATGTATAGGCACCCTTGTGAGGACCATTCCTTGCGGACATGTACTCTGTTTAAATGGCGACTGCTTGTAAAGTTTTCATGTGGAGAACTTGTGTTCTACTGTTCAGTTCTGAAAACTATTCAGTTCTGAACCAATTTATCTGTTCCTATTATCTTCTGTCAAGAACATGCCCAATTGAATGTTCATTTTTCTGTAAACAATGTATGCTTCGGAATGCTTGTCAAGAACAAGTTGAAAGGCAAGAAGGTGTTGACTGCTTGTATTGGTTCTTCCAAGAATCTGACACTGTTCTGCTTGTATTAGGATCCAAACAGGCTCATTGCATCAAGCAGCCATCCATTCAATTGTTGTTGCTGTGAATCTGATGCACGTTGGTCAGCAACTTGATATTGTTTCTTTGCAGTTGCTTTCCATGATACATCACACAATGAAAAATTCAGAAATTGGAGACCAGATCAAGAACTCCCGTTGGTTCCACAAAAATCAGAAATTGCATCCCACACTGGACATTACTAACTAAAGGGGTAGCACACAATCACAGACCAATTCTCATGAACAGAAATTGTATACAAAAATTTCACACAAAAAAACATGCTTCAGGTACATGCTTCCATTCTTCCATTTATAAAACAAAAGGTACTAGGCTTGAGGTACATGCATCCACTATGACAACAAAAAATCCAGAATTTTTACAACACAATAGTAATACATCATTGATGAAACTAACAGGACCCATAATCTTCACTAATACAGTACAACTTGCCAAACTTTTTACTTCCTGAAACCGCTCAAATCAATCAAAACAAAAAGAAATCGCCCAAATCATTGCCATGGAGCAAGTGGTAGCCCACCCCAAGCACATGCCGATGACTGAGGATGGCCAGGGGAGGTGGCGGGATGACCAGGGGAGGGCGCGGAGGGATGGCTAGGGCGGCGCGGCTCGATGGGCGGGGGGTGGCAGTGGCACGCAGCGGAATGGGCGGGGGCATCGAAGCAGCGGCGGTGGGCACGCTAGGGGCGCCTCTCTCTCTAACCCTAATCCGATCCGATTTGGGAACGGGGAAGATGACGCGTTCGAGCCTGGGAGGGGGGCGATCGCGGCTGCGTTTTCGCAAAAGAATCGGGTGCATGTGTGGGGGGTGTTTCGCAAAACGTGCATAAGTGGAAGGTGCGAGCGCCCGAATGCATCCGGACGGTCCGTTTCGGATCGGATGGTCAAGATCGTGTATGTCTACGTGTTCACCGATGACTCTCGTTCACAGTATTAACTAACTACCGAAGCATGAGGCTTTTTATTAGCTTTTGTAAAATAAAAGCGGTATTGGTTGCCAACGGAGCATGAGACCATTTTCTAGCAAGCTTAAGCTTAGATGCACTTGCGTCTTTCCGTGTTTGCCCTTAGTTGTATCTTTGCACTTGCCGGCCACTACGTACTACAGTGTAAATGGTGTTCAGAATGGTATTAATTTATACCTTTTTTATTATATCTTGTTTATTTTTTATTGTAACTGAGTTGATTTATTTAGTATAATTAAATTTAAAAATAGAAAAATATTTTAGCACATCATGGACAATACAAAGGAAAACAAAAAAAATCAAAAAAGATGAAATTAATAAATAGTAAAATAGTAGAAGTCAGAAGTTAAATTGAGCGGTGTCTAAGAATGGACAAGTGTGTACTAAAAGGACTTAAAAGCTATGCCCAGTTATTTTGTACTTTCGTCTCTTGATTTCTCCGATAAAATTAAAATTAACGAACAGTTTTTAAAGTGAATTTTTTAAATAATTTTTTAAATTTAAAACTATGTGCATTATCCTTATCGACATTTTCACCATCTACCATCATCTTGAAAAAGCACAAAAACCATAGCGACAGCCAAAACAACATCTCTTCTCTGTTTTTCTCCTTTCACGCTCTCCTTCGTTTGTTTAAGCTTGACTTTCTAGATTCTTAGTTTTGTCTTTTTTGTATAGCTTTTTAGTTTTTCAGATCTTTTTGTCTTATTTATTTGTATTATCTGTGATAACGTAACTTTTTTATTTTTATATTTAATTACACCAAAAAACTCGTAGTAATTATAGTGTCAAAATAAGCTAAGAACAGTGCCAAACATAGTTAAATAGTGTCAAAAAAGTTTTAAGTTTTAAGCTAGAAGATTTGAGCACTAATATAAGGTTAGAAACCCATACGCAAGCTGTAATAGCTCCAACACATTGCTTGGAATTCAAGTGCAGAGGTCTATATGGCAGCGATTATTATGAATGACATTTCGTATCATGCTAATACACAGATGAAAATGGTGTAAAATGGTGGAATTTTACTAGCCAGAAATCATGTTTAGCCAGTAAAAGTACTTATTGAATCGTGAGAACTGTGAAGTGAACTGTGACGGATTGTGACGGAAAGACGAGCCCACTGCCAGCCTAGGCCAAAAGCTCCACTGAGCTGTCTGAGCTGCTACACCCTCACTGTCACTCCTCCCAAGAACCTAGCCAAAGAATCCTAGAATGTAAGGTATCCCCAACAAAAACAGGGGGAGGAGTGGGAGGTGGTGGAGGGGAAGACCAGTGAAGACCACGCAACACATTCGCTCAAGGCACAGCACACTTGTGCGTGCGTGTCTGTGCGGTCTTCTTCTACCACCTTCTTGGTGTGGGGGGTGATGGGGCGGCGGTGGCCAGCTGCCCTGCTGGGCTGGGCGGTGGCCGTGGCCGTGCTGGCGGCCACCGTGGAATGCGCGGTGACATACGACAAGAAGGCGGTGCTGATCAACGGGCAGAGGAGGGTTCTCTTCTCCGGATCCATACATTACCCCAGGAGCACCCCTGATGTAACTGCATTCTTCGAAAAAATGTCCCCCCCCCCCTCCTTTCATGGGGAGTTTCTTCGGGTGGTTTTTGGTGTGGTTGGCGGTTTCTTGGTGGAGATGCCATGAAAAGTGAAATGCTTCTTCCTTAGCTGTACGTTTTTCTTTGGGAATCAGTTTTCTTGACATCTGTTTTTCTCTGAAAAAAGAAGACTTCATGAGATTTTCTTGAAATGCCGTTATTTTTGTTCTCCTCCTGCAACCATTTTTGGGATTTTTGTTGCTCTGCATTGGGGATATGTTGGTGTTTTAAGCTAAGATATTTTGGCAAAAAAAAAAAAGTTATTTTGGTTTCCTGTCATATCTTGTCGAATCTTCTTGTGTTGTACTGATTGTCTCGTGGTGCTTTTTCGTCAGATGTGGGAAGGGCTCATTCAGAAAGCTAAAGATGGAGGCTTGGATGTGATCCAGACATATGTCTTTTGGAATGGGCATGAACCAACTCCTGGAAATGTATGAAATTTACACTAAACTCTCCTTTGTTTACCCCCCAATCCTAACTGTTATGGCATATAGGAATTTCAACGGTATTTTTCGTTTCGTCCAGTACAATTTTGAGGAGAGGTACGATTTGGTGAGGTTCATTAAGACCGTCCAAAAGGCCGGGTTGTTTGTACATCTCCGCATCGGTCCCTACATTTGTGGGGAGTGGAATTTTGGGTATTCCTCACTTCCTAAAATCACCATAGTAAAAATGGACTATTATTTACTCACCTTTTACTATTTCCAGTTTGGTGTAGGTATATGTTTTCTTTTGTCACTTGACCTCTGTTGCCATGCAATTTTGTAGTGGCTTTCCAGTTTGGTTGAAGTATGTACCAGGCATCAGCTTCAGGACAGACAATGAACCGTTCAAGGTTTGTGGAAGTCTAGAACATTTCTTGATCTTATTAGAGATGCAGTTTATTTTTTTTATGGTTGTGACATTGCATTTTGCTTTGCAGATGGCAATGCAGGGTTTCACCGAGAAAATTGTGGAGATCATGAAGAGTGAAAAACTCTTTGCTTCCCAAGGTGGCCCTATTATCCTCTCTCAGGCAAGTATAAACATTTTATTCACGTTGGACGCAAAAGTTTTACATGATATGGTTGTTTACTCCCTGCTAATTTTTGTTTTTACTCCTCATACAAATCTGAAACTAGCAATCTAGCATTGGTTGGATAGTGATATCTAGCTAGATTAAGGCACAATGATAGGAATTTGTTAACATGATTCATCTTTATCTGCACTTTCCCGGATGCTCATGGTGTTGACTGTTGTTATCTGGAGTGCAGATTGAGAATGAGTATGGGCCAGAAGGAAAAGAATTTGGGGCCGCTGGCCAGTCATATATCAACTGGGCGGCTAAGATGGCTGTGGGATTGGACACTGGTGTGCCGTGGGTGATGTGCAAGCAGGATGACGCACCAGATCCAGTGGTATGATAATCTTGTCCCATATCGACTTATTTATGGTCAATGGGTGTCAGATGTGGCAAATTGATGGTTATTTTACCTCTTATATTCTTATATAATATTAAATTTTCTGATGGATATGTTCATTTAGTTATATAACTTGTAACAAGGATTCAGAATATGTTGTTGCATATTTCTGTGGTTCAGTGCAGGTTGTAACCATAAGGGATTCTATTTAATGTTCTAGGCTTCTAGTATATTTAGTTGCCGCATGAATGCAGTTGTTTTATAACCAAAATCATCAAATCAATGCCAATGATATTAATTTTGATTGTGTTAAATGACAATCATGGCATTTGCTATATCTCATCTCTTTCATAGAACAAATTGTTGGATACATTTAACTTTTGTTCTTTGAACAGATAAACGCATGCAATGGTTTCTACTGTGATGCATTTTCTCCTAACAAGCCTTACAAGCCTATGATGTGGACTGAAGCTTGGAGTGGTTGGTAAGTTTCTTTTATGGATAAGATCCATTTTTTGTCAAAATATTACGGCTACAATTTTTGTTGATGTGGTTCACATCTTTATCATTCAGTACAATTTCATTAATATGCACAATAATTCAGGTTTACTGAATTTGGTGGGACCATCCGTCAACGACCAGTTGAAGATCTTGCATTTGGTGTTGCTCGCTTTGTTCAAAAGGGTGGTTCTTTTATCAACTACTACATGGTATGACACAAAAAGAAGTTGCATACATGCTTTTTAATCAGTTGTCTCAAAGGTTCCTGAGGGGAGATATTCATGGTTGGTGGTTTATTGGTTTTTCCCAACAAAGTACCATGGAGGAACAAATTTTGGGCGCACCGCTGGAGGTCCCTTCATCACCACGAGCTATGACTATGATGCTCCACTTGATGAGTATGGTACGTTTAGAAGGAAAAAATAGCATCTTTTTGTATAGAGTATGATCTATAAGTGCTGTTATCAGTATAATCTGTTATAAATATTGTGTGTATTGATATGAGGCCTAAAGGACCATATATATAAGAGAGTATAAGGAGATATGCTATCTAGAGATAAGGCATATATGGAATAGAATACAAACTCTATATCTTAATA
The DNA here is from genome assembly GCA_036346265.1 of Melocanna baccifera. NCBI lineage: Eukaryota > Viridiplantae > Streptophyta > Magnoliopsida > Poales > Poaceae > Melocanna > Melocanna baccifera. Next base: position 3,233,149 of record CM070682.1, on the reverse strand, counting down.
CAACTCTATCTCCTTAACACCCCCTCAAATACAAGGCGTATGCAATAATATTGCATTTGAAAATATTTATTACTAAAATAGTAAACATTCGAAGTTTAAGTCTTAATGATGTCGCCGTAGCGTGCAGGTCTTAAAAAATATTATCAAATCAAGCCAAAGCGCAGATCGAAGCCCAAGACGGCGGCGGTGCAATGCACAAGGTGCAGAAGAAGTGTAGCGGCCTTAGAAGCTCGGGGTGGCGGTTAAAAAAGCGGCGGCATCATAACGACTTCTACGATCTGCACGCAGCTCAGAGAGGAGCGGCGGCTGTTGTCATGCAAAACAAAATTCTTATGCTTTTTGACTGACAATAAATTTGTGGACCTGCATGGCTTAAACAAACTGAAAGGGGGAAGTTAGGGACTTGGATGGACGCAACGAAAAAAAATACTACAAAAAACATCTCATCGTTAAAAATCGACGACACGAAATCCCCAAATCCATCTCATCTCGATAGGACAGACTTGATCTCCCGAACTCCATCCTTTCAACGGGCTCCACGGTCGAGTGGCTCCACGATCACGCCGAGCGGTGGGCGGGAGGTCAGATAGCCCACCGGGACTTGAGGACCCGGCGCGCGAGGGGCGAGCCGCCAAGAACGACCATTGGATGGCGCCGACCTCGGCGAGCCAAGGCAGAGTTGCTGGAGCGAGGCCAGCACATCATTGACGGACGACCCGATCCCGGCCAAGAACCGCGGTGGAGCGCGTCGGCGGCGTCCGGTGACAATGGCGGGGACTCGGACGTCGGCGGTTCTGCTTGCCACGCACTTCCTCCGCCTGGGCCTCGTCCTCCTCAGCTCCAAGGGTGGCGGTCGGATCCGGTGCGGAGGGTCGCGGGAGAGCGAAGGCGGCGGAGAAGATGGCACGGAGTGAGTCGGAGTTGGTCTCCCAGTCGAGGCCACGCACGAAGGGCTTGCAGAGGGCCGGGTCACAGTCGGCGGCAGCGCACACGGCGTCGAGCGCAGCGGCGGTGGTGATGTCGGCGAGCTGGTCGCGGGAGAGCAGCTCGAGGAGGCGGAGTATATCGTTGCGGGTGAGCCCCAGCGCGGCGATGGGGGAGGCGGCGGGCGCGCCGTTCTCGTCGAGCTTGTGCTTGGAGGCCAAGGAGGCAGCGGCGGATTGGCGCGGCCCAACAAGGTGGTCGCCCCCAGGAGCGGAGATTGATCCTCCTGGGGGCAGCAGCAGCGGAAGAAGAGCGAGGTTAGGATTTTAACATTTGCTTTATACCACGTTATAAATATTGTTTGTATTGATATGAGACCCAAAAGGCCATATATATAGGAGAGTACAAGGAGATATATCATATAGAGATAAGATATATATGGAATATAATACAAACTCTATATTCTAATACAACTCTATCTCCTTAACATAATCCACTGATATCTATTATTTGCCTATATTTTAAGCATAATAGTGACTTTTCAGACATAAAGGTTGTTTTTTTATCAAGTGGGCTACGTCATTCTTACTCAAACTATGCTTTGTTACTATTCAGGACTTGTAAGGGAACCAAAGTACGGACATCTTAAAGAACTCCACAGAGCTGTTAAGTTATGTGAGCAGGCTTTGGTTTCTGTTGATCCGGCCGTGACTTCCCTTGGAAGTATGCAAGAGGTTTGTCTTGATTGCCCTTTCCCCTCAATGAAGTATATATCATATATGGCTTGATGTGTCATTTACAATTCTACCTATACTTCAGGCCCATGTCTTCCGATCTGCATCTGGTTGTGCAGCTTTCCTTGCGAACTACAACTCTAACTCTTATGCAAAAGTTGTCTTCGACAATGAGCATTACAACCTTCCACCTTGGTCAATCAGCATCCTTCCTGATTGCAAAAATGTTGTTTTTAACACTGCAACGGTAAGTTTGACTTGTCATTATCTCAGTATGGCATGATGTCACTCTGGTCTTTTTTTAACTCCATTATATGATGAGTTTGCTTAGCTGGTTCAAACTGTTACCATCTCTACAGGTTGGCGTTCAGACATCTCAAATGCAAATGTGGGCAGGTGGGGCCTCTTCAATGATGTGGGAGAGGTATGATGAGGAGGTTGATTCACTGGCAGTTGCTCCGCTGCTTTCCACAGCTGGTCTACTTGAGCAGCTTAATGTCACGAGAGACACCAGTGATTATCTCTGGTACATCACCAGGTAATGCTGTGTCAATAAGTTGCAGATCTCTAAATCTCAATACACACAAAGTTTAATTATCTGGGATATGAGGTCCCTTTTCTTTGTAAAACTTTGCTTGGTTTTCTGTTTATGAAAGATCAAGGGACGCTGTCCTTGGCGCTAAATCTCAATATGCATAAAAGTAACTATTATATCTGAAAAGCTTTTATTACCTGTTACAGTTTGGATGTAAACCCATCTGAAAAGTTCCTACAAGGTGGCAAACCTTTGTCTCTTACCGTGCAGTCTGCTGGCCATGCCTTGCATACCTTTATCAATGGACAGCTCCAAGGTTTTTTACTTGAAAAGGCTCTCCTGTTTATACAAAATTAGTGTTGTGGAAAGTGAGTAGTGATTAAAATAATTTTACTTCTGTTGTAGGTTCTGCTTATGGAACCAGGGAAGATCGGAGAATCTCATATAATGGCAATGCTAACCTTCGTGCTGGTACTAACAGAATTGCACTGCTGAGTGTTGCTTGTGGACTGCCGGTTCGTCCTCTCAACGCTGCATGAGTTTACATAGGCTTACAGCTAATAATCTAGCATATGACTGATTACTCTTCTCCTGCCATATAGAATGTCGGAGTGCATTATGAGACATGGAATACTGGTGTTGTTGGTCCTGTTGTGCTTCACGGGTTGGACGAAGGTTCTCGAGATCTGACATGGCAGACTTGGTCCTATCAGGTATATTCAGCATCCAGTATCTTCTTTGTTGTTGAAATATTATTAAATTAAGAAAGAAGGTAAATGTACCTTCCTACATGCTAGGTTGGCCTGAAAGGTGAACAGATGAATCTGAACTCCTTAGAAGGCTCGGACTCGGTTGAATGGATGCAAGGATCATTGTTAACACAAAACCAACAGCCATTGGCATGGTATAGGGTATGAAAAAATAATCTTGCCATAGCCATTTAGCTTATTACTATATTTCGAAGCACAATCTTATTACAATTCGTTTTCATAGGCATACTTTGATACTCCTAGCGGTGATGAGCCACTGGCTCTGGATATGGGTAACATGGGTAAGGGCCAAATATGGATAAATGGACAAAGCATTGGACGATACTGGACAGCATATGCAAATGGGGACTGCAAAGCTTGCAGTTACACTGGGACATTCCGCCCACCCAAGTGTCAAACAGGTTGTGGTCAGCCCACACAGCGTTGGTAAGAAACATTTGCAACGACATTTGAATTTCATGACTACCAGCTCTTGCCTTCTCTTTTGTAGTCAAAATCATACTGTACTGCTTGATATCTGTCTCCTTTATCCTTCTCCATTAAAATTGGAGCGTTTAATTTCATTTTTTTGTGGTTCTATGCTATTTTGAGTGAAACATATGTAACTAAAAGGTTCAAACTGTTACGTGCAGGTATCATGTACCTAGATCCTGGTTGCAACCAACTAGAAACCTATTAGTAGTTTTGGAGGAACTTGGTGGGGATTCTTCGAAGATTGCCCTTGTGAAGAGGTCAGTCTCAAGTGTCTGTGCTGATGTATCTGAGTATCATCCAAATATCAAGAACTGGCAGATCGAGAGCTATGGGGAGCCTGAGTTCCACAGGCCCAAGGTGCATTTAAGATGTGCACCTGGGCAGTCCATTTCTGCCATCAAATTTGCAAGCTTTGGGACACCTCTGGGGACTTGCGGAAATTTCCAGCAAGGGGATTGCCATTCAGCTAACTCACACACTGTTCTTGAGAAGGTTAGTTTATCGTTTTGGTCATTTTAGACTACTTGAATCCTCCTGTAAAATAATACTCGCACCATACACTGCGCCCTGTTTGGAACACAGGAATTTCACAGGATTTTGCAGGAAACAATATAATTCCTGCAGGAATTCTATGGAATCCCCATGTTCACAATGTTATGCTACTCACTGATTTTTCTTGTGTTCATTTGAACAGAATTGCATTGGGCAACAAAGATGTGTCATCGCCATCTCCCCCAACAACTTCGGTGGAGATCCCTGCCCTAATGTGATGAAACGGGTGGCAGTTGAGGCGATATGTTCTCCCGGTGCATAGGCAACTTCTTCGAACAGACTAATTTAAGGAAAGCGTCAAAATGGTGGCCTTGTGCTTGATCAAATACAGTGAACGTGATGTGGAGGAGAGTTCAACTGTAAAGTATCGACTTATGTAGATGTGGCTGGAGGATTAGAGGGTCATTTCTAGCATTTGTTTGTAAGATTTCATTATAGGATTCAAACTCTACTGCATCTCCATGAATTGTTCAAAGCGACCAATTGCTAATTGAAGTTGGTCCTGAAATGGAGTGTAGGGAGAGTAAAGGCAAAAGATTGATGCATTCTTTTGCTTGTGTTAGCATGCATGGTGTCTCATCTTTCTTGAAAGGAAGAGTGAATTGTGCTTGTACCCTTCTGTTGGACTACTGCTGATTCGAGGAACCGTTTAGTTGTGGAATGAACATGAATATGCCGCTGATCACTTGCTCTTGAGTTATATTCTCAGGTTAGAAAAAAAAAAGTTTGCCAACTTGTCTTCTCTTCTGTGAGCCATATGATTCGTTCGCTGAAGCCTGAAGGAGATTAATGCGACGTAGTGATAAAAAGTCAGGATCATATCACTGTTTTATTCATTCATAGTTTCTTGTCTGAAGAAATGTCAATGATGCTACAGACAGCATTGGATTCTTTGTCACAAATTCAGCCGCCAATCTTGCAGAAATCGTTGCCAGACAGCTCCACGATGGACGAAACATTACCCTGAATGGCATTACATGGAACTTGCTCCTGCCGGACCTAATGATCACGGGAATTATTGACACCGGAGGCCGGGCATGTAGGCATGCAGCAATAGTGAAACAACCCAAACTTTTGAAAAATTTTAATTTGAGCGAATTTATTTTGAATTTCGAAATTTTGCCAATTCCAGAAAATCCAGCATTTTACTGCTTTCCCCTTCGAGAAAAAACTGTTTTCCACTCATCGAAACGCCTGCAAGCCTTTACGCCATCGGCCCTGTTACCAATGTCACGCGCCAGAGCGTCGTTCGCACATGCCAGCATAGCCTCGGCCGCTCATCGTTGCAACCGCGTCAACAAAGGTATAGTGACCGCGCCATCTCGCCGATTAGCCATACCCCGCTATAACGCCGCCAATGGCCACACGCCACTATCACCTTCTGCCGCCAATCGCTCGACACATGCTCAATGCTGCAACTCACCTCACCAGCTCCCACAACCGTGCCAGAGGGGAGCCAAGCTTCTATCGTCGCCAACACAACTGCCAGCTTCGCCCGTTCGTCCACACTGCCATCCACATGCTGAGCTCACTGTCTCAGTTACTCCATCTTCTTTCGCATCGCCTCACAACCATCGCATGCTTTCTCCCCCTTCTCTCCGACCATGCCTCAGAGTCGACACTCGAGTTCTCACCAATGAGTCAAAAACCCAAATTCTCATCGCAAACTCTCTTCCAATCCAATTAACCACACCCATAGCACTGCCTCAACCCTGCAAAGCTATCCCTAACTTCCTGTCTGACCTCGCTGTTCCTAGCTCATCGTTGCCATGCACTACTACCTGGCCATTTGCGGTCATTGTCACCAGCACAGCACAAGCCATCCTGAGCTGAGCCCTCACCACCACTAGACTCCACACACCTCCTAGATGCTCGAGCCGTCCTCAATTCGACCAAAACTTTGCCGTGCCATGGCCTTGTTCGGCCAAGCACCACCGCGGCTAGCCATCTCTTGATCACGTCCACCCACGCGTATGCCCAAAATAGGTTGCTCATGTCCCAAACTTACTCACCGCACCATTGCTCGCCGTCGATCATCATCATAGTCACCCAATTTAGCGCCACCGTTGTTACCTCTGTTCAGTTGGCCATGAGCGCAACTCTGAAGAAAGCTAGGCTCTGAGCATAGTAGATTGCATAGATGGCCGGCAAAGCCACCCCAATCCATCTTTTAGCCCAGTCAACTAATCAGGCCAGGCCACACTGTGCAGTGCAACACTATATATAGCCTTGCCTAGTACTATTTTACGACGCAATCCATTACTGCACAGCTCATTAGGTTTAGCCCAAATCCATTATTATTCACCAAACCTGACCTGTTAGAAATAGTTCCAACTTGTTACTATTTGTTTGACTTGTTACTATTCGCCCAAAACCCGATAACTTTGTTTATACTCATTTCAATCGTTTCAAGCCCGTCTAACCCATTTTTAACTTCGTTTGACCCAACCAAGCACCGCTTCAATCATATACGTCCAAACTCACTTTATTTTATGTCTTTTTTGGGATATTTCATTACATTTTATTCACAGTTTGCATTCTGCAAAACAGGAACTCATTTGTATTCGTTCTTCTACACTAGGATCTAGAATCGATTAGTTGATCAACAAAGAAGCTACTGGAGAGACTAAAATAGAGGATATTGAATCTAAAGCCCACGAAGAAAAAGTCAAAGACCTTAAATAAGAAGACAAGTCACATGTCTTTGATCATGTTGATTCCATATTATTAAATTATCATTAATTTCATTATTACTATTTGAGAACTCTTATTTGTATATAATAATAATTTGAAATGACATGATGAATAGTTCGATTCTACCACCAAAAAGGCTTGTCATATTTATGAAGGCTATATTCACCTTGACAACTTTGGTAATTAATCACTTTATAGATAGCTATTAGTAGATGGTATAATTAAAATGATTTACTTGAATTACAAAAAATAATTCGGCTTCATGCAGGTAGACTTCAAAATAGCACTAGAGTTGAGGCTACTTGGTGGGAAACCATTAGATGGTTGGAGCCCATGATGGCCCATGAGAAAGAGTGAGATGGAAGTTGGGCTAGGTATGCCACTTCCATTCTTCATAATGATAGATCCACTCAACGTCGTGTCACGATTTCCATACTAGCCAATGGATTCCCAATAGGGTTGAATGGATCTGAGCCTACCGATTAGAAACTAGAACAAAAAAAATAGTCAAATGACCTTGTTACCTTAGCCTAGTCACACACTATCATGTTGCGTACCTATAGCTTGATATTATGAATCCGAAATATCTTGTAGATAAAGTTGGGTAACTCTATAGAGTATAATAAATGATATTCGAATACACCATGCTACCGTTCAATAGAGCTGTGTTTCATGGGTGATTCCAACAATGCATATGTAGAATTTGGATGATGTTTAATGTGAAAATTATAGATGGCAAAACCTCCTTGTTAATTAAATAATGTATTATTATTTTAAGAGTAAAGTTCTTTACTAGTAAACTTGCATCTATTATTATCATAATACAATCCGTGAATCTGTCAAGTTGAACACCTTGCATAATAGTTAAATAGTCTTCCCATGTGGCTTATTGAGTACTTAGCGTACTTGATCTTACTTATTTTTTCAAAACAAATACCTAAAGAAGGAAGGATGTATCAGCTAATGTGTTTGGATTACGACCACACTCAATTGTTCCCGTGAGATTTCATTAGTTCTTCTGAATGTAACTTTTAGGTTTGGACACCTGTAAAGCTGTCATAGTGTTGGGGGCAAGTCTCCGGGCCACTTTGGAGTGGCAGCACTCATTGGAATGTCCCCCCTGAGTTACATCCACGAGACAACCCCGGGCGAGGCACGCAAGACCAACCCCGAAGAGGTCCGAGGCCAACCCTGTGTGAGGTGTGCAAGACCAACCCTAGAGGGGTATGGGGCCAACCCCACATGAGGTGCGCAGGACCAACCCTGGGCGATGTATGCAAGACCAACCTTGGGTGAGGTCAGGGGCTAACTCAGGACGGAGTCCAAAGCCCACCACAAACAAACTCTGGAGTGTCAGATGTGGTGGGACCCACACCGCGTGAATGACATAGATACCCCTAGGAGTCTCCCGATCCCTGAGAGCAAACTTGTCCGGTCTCGTATTGATAACAGTTGGCGAGTGCCACCCAGTCGAACGTCCAGGATGGACTCTGTGTGCCCTATGCCGGGACTCTTCGTATGAGGAATAATGTTGGCTCGTGCACCAATTAGCACGATGCAAAGCTGGGATACTTAGAGTTCATCATGTGTCCGCTTGGCCTTTTTTGGCGAGAGTGTAAAGGGTTTGTAACTGCCTTGCACTGTTGTTGCTTTTCTAATATCATAATAAAGCTTGTTTGCAGTTCTTTACTAGGGGTATCCCGCTACCCTGTCCCCATCAGAAAAACTTGGCTCTTGAGATGATGCTCACGAGCGGTACTTCGCTTGAGGAGGCGAGAACATCACCGTCTCCTATCAAACAAGCTTGGCGCTCGAGACGAGGCTCACGAGCGGCACTTCGTTTGGGGAGGCGAGGATGTTGTTGTATCCCATTAGAGAAAACTTGGTGCTTAGGACGAGGCTCATGGGCGGCATTTCGCTTGGGGAGGCGAGGACGTCGTTATCTTCCATCGAAGAAAAACTTGGTGCTTAGGACGAGGCTCATGGGCGGCATTTCGCTTGGGGAGGCGAGGACGTCGTTATCTTCCATCGAAGAAAAACTTGGTGCTCGGTACAAAGCTCACGAGTGGCACTACACTTGGGGAGACGAAAACGTCACTGTCTCCCATTAGAGCAGCATTTCACTTGGATAGGTGAGAACGTCACTGTCTTCCATCAAAAAAACTTGTGCTCAGGACGAGACTCGTGAGTGGCACTTCGCTTGGGGAGGCAAGAACGTTGCTGTCTCCTATCAAAAAAACTTGGCACTTAGGACGAGGCTCACGAGCAACTTGACCCTAGGGGGAAATGTTAGGCGACCCGATCCCTGAAGGGCGAGCTATCGCAAGCTCGACCCCAGAGGAGAAGTAGGCCACTCAACACAGAGATTGAGTTGTCACAAGCTCGACCCTAGAGGGAGATAAGTAGACGACTCAACCAAAAGGAGGAGTTGTTGCAAGGTTGACCCCAGAGGGGGAGAAGTAGATGACTCGACCTGGAGAATGAGTTATCGCAAGCTCGACCCTAGAGGGGGAGAAGCAGGCGACTCGACCTGGAGGACGAGTTGTCATAAGCTTGATTCCAAAAGGGGAGTAAGCTTAACCTAGAGGGGGAGAAGTAGGTGACTCAACCTTAGCTGGACATAATGCATCATCTCACTCGTACAGCTCTACTGCCTAGTACTATGCTTTCCGGTGCACTTGCCGTTTTGGGGCTGGCGTCACCCAGTCAGATAGTGAGACAATGCCACTAGTTCTTCGTCTTGTTCTTTATGTTTTTAGAGTGGAGTGCCACTATTTCTTGGTCTAGAAATGATGGTGCGTTCGTGGACAATGCGGCCCTGCCGGCTTGGCCCACTTGGCCTTTCCTGGTTAGGTTCTGGTTGTTGGGTCCAATATTTGAAGCGCACGATGGGCCGGACTTAGACCTGATTTGGTTTTGATGGGCTCTAGTTCTTACGAGCTCGAGCTCCTTGGTAACCTGTGCGCTGTCCTCTGCATCAATTCAACTTCCGCGCTCCACCGTCAGATCGTTCGGTCGCCGCGTGTACGCATGGGATCGCGACGCCCGCAAAGGCGCAGCCACCGAGGCTGCCTGTGGGTTCCTGGTGAACACGCGCCACGGCCGCTCCGCCCTCGCTAAAACCGTGGCGCGCTCGCGGGGACGACGACGGGAACGCGATCGATCCAGACAAGAGAGAAGCGACCGGAGGCGTCGATCCACCACTCCCTCGCGGCAACGGGGACGCGAATTTACGGGGAGCAAATGGCCTCGTCTGGTCCGAAAAAGGGCCCAGTCCGACGGACCCAACCGAACGTCGTCCTCGTGCCAAAACCAAAACCGCCGCGACCCGCAGCCGCGTACCGAGGGAGGAAGCAGCACACAGGGGCGGCCCGGCGAGCCCGGGCTCGCCGGCGACGGACCTCGCTGCGGGAGATTAAGCTTGGCTTGTCAGGCTCTTTAACTTTACTGGCCCCGGTAGCACATGTACGATGCATGCGTCGTACCCACAGCTCCACGGCCCGGCACTTGGCTGCATCCACTGCACTGCACTGCACTGCACTGCATCCGCGCCCACCCAGCAAAGGGGGCATCACGCCGACCGTGCACGCACCGGCTCGCTCCGAGTTCATCTAACGTCACCTCAATCCTCACACATGGATTGTCCCCGTACCTGTCTCCGCTCTGCACGCGCAGTCCGCCGCTGGCTCGTCTTTCGCTGCTTTTGCAACGCCGTTTCGTTGCTACTTCGGGGCAGGATCAGCGAGACCTTTCTGCTACATGTGGTCAATGTTTATCTGCTTATTTTACCATCTGAATACAGTCAGGGTTTCTGCGGCGCATGAATACAATCATTGGCAACTGACGAGCGATGATCCATGTATACAACACTGCAACAGCTGCTGAAACTCCGTTGGGCCGATTAGCATCTTCCAACAGCAAGCTGCCTCGAAACAAGTCAGAAAAAGGATGGCAAGAAAAACAACGCAACTAGAAGCTGGGGTGGTGACGTTCTAGACAGGTTAGGTAAATGGGCTTGATCATCAGCTGATGGCATTATCCGGGAGCGTTTCACGTGTCTTGACAAGAAAATTTCTGCTTTATCCTCGTTTGGTAGAGAACCATTTCCGAACGCAATGGAATACAATTTTTCTTTTGGTCGTCACTCTACACCACAAGGTACAGTTTTAATTTCTTTTAAAGATCAACAGTCCAATTCTTGTTGCTATTATGATTTCTTTTTCTCATTCTTTATTGATACAGTCTGCCAATAACTACGGGCTAATAAGAGGCACATGCTCCTTGTTATCCCCACCTAGGCTTAACTATGTTGGTAATGTTGATTTAGTTGCATTGCAATTACATTCGTTTGCCTAAGAACATTAATTAAAATTTTGTCGGGCTCAATTTCCGTCATGCGTGAGGCGGCCACTTGTTCTTTGGATATCTCTCCTATTCCTTTCTTACCTTTTCGTTCGATATGACAGTTTCATGTTTGCGCCTATGATTGGTCACACTCTTGTCAATGGCCCTGAACAGCCTCCCTTCTATGGACTGGTCTTGAACAGTCTCTGAAAGTACCGGGAGTTTCTTCTCTATTATCCTACAGCATTTCTCAAATCATTAGAAACTTCTATTGGTTACTTACCTCCACACCATCCTTGAAAAAGGCACCGGCGAATCATGCGACGACACGGCGAGCTAGTCCCAATCACCTAATTCCAATGACGATCTGACAGAATTGAGGTCACCTTGATTAAGAAAAGCAAGGAGGACAAGCTGAGGGCAATCACAAACAGCTAGCTAGCCATTAAGGTCTTAAAACAAATTTGTTAGTTTCAGAGGAGAGACACGTAAGGAGCCTACAATGGCACAGGCCGATCTGAACGAGATGCTCCGCAGCCGGTCTGATGCTTCTCCATTTCAAGAACCGACATATCTATTAGCTGTAGCCTGTAGGTGATCCAATCTGATGGGATGTCTATAACTAAATATGATATGACCTATGTTTCTTGAAAAAAAAGGAATGTAAACTTCACATTTCTATCTCGGTGGTGTCTAAGAGGCACTCGAGTGTTTTTTGTGATTAGAAAAACTCAGATTTTTGGGCATTGGATCTCCGATCATCCAACGCCCCAGATCAAAGCACTCATATTTTTTTTTTGGAGAGGGGTATAGGTGATTCATTAGATCGAGCTCCAACACCTCAGATTCTTTTTTTGAAAGGATATGAGTAAAACGTTCAAAAATCTAAATGCTCTCAATCCTAAAAAACATGTAAGTGCTCATGACCGATCCCCTTCTATCTCTTATGGGCTGGCCTCTAGAATAGAGTACACTGCGTCCTACATCTCCATGAATACATTTAGGAATGATTATTCAAAATGTGATATGACCTATGTTTCTTGAAACATAAGGATTGTGAACTTCACATTTCTATCTCATATGGGTTGGCCTCTAAAACAGATCACACCATGTCTTACATCTCCATGAATACAGTTAGGAAGATTGATCTGTACTAAAAATTGCTGTCATATCTTCTCTTCCTAACTGTAAGGCTGCAAGCTCATAGCAGATCTTGCTTAAAAAACAGCTCATAGGAGTAAGAACAAATCCTAAATTCTAAAATTGGACAAAGTGTCGCATTAAATTATAACTTTGAGATCACTGGCGTAACAGCTCACTCAAACCTATGAATCATCACATTGAATAAAGTTGTAGTCCGTTGAAGACTCTTTAGTTCGATTCTCCAGCGTATAGTAACTAGAATTCTGGGTAATACAAGCAGATACTGTATTAAAAAAATAAATTGGATGTGTATAATAGCTTGAAAGAAATCAACCACACGAAGCAACTGAAATTACTAAAATTATTTGAAATTTTCATTATATTTAACTATTTGATCTTAGGAACAGAGAGCGGAGTATATGCATTGATCATCAATTATACTCAACTATTCAACGAATTTTCGCCATCTCTTCGAAATTGGCCCGCGTGTCAGTGAGCCGACCCACAAAGCAGTGGCAAGGAGTTGGGGGTCAAATTCATGATTGGAGGGGCCATGAAGACACTTGTCCTTGCACATCACTACCACATGCCCAATTTCAAAAGCAAGTCTTGCCACCAAACTGAAATAAAGGGGAGCATTACTTATGTGGTGTTAGAGGCCTCTTGTGCACTTTTAACCGGAAATGAAAAGGAGATTTGGGCATGCAAATATATATATAGTACATTTCTGTTGTCCATGTAGGTTGCACTTCGTTTTGTGAGATGTCAGCATCCTTCCCTATGCACTTGCTTAGGAGCATCTGATGATCAGTTAAGAGATTTGGGAGGTTCAGAAGGGAAAGAGGGTTTAGGTCTACCAACTGGTGGTTAGGAGACTAATACATCTTAACAGATGCCACCTACTCCGAGTGATCGGCCTCCTAGCAATCAAGAGTATTCAAGACCTCCGGGAGAATCACCTAAAAATGGCAAGTTGGGAGTTTTTCAGGTAAAAACACACCAAGCAAGTCAGCAAAGTAGAACTGAAATGGACCTACTTTTCTGTGCACTGAGTGAACAACAAGTATGGTGCAATGCCATTTTTTCTCTCTCGAACCGGTGCAATGTCATTTGAAATGGCAAGAATCTATACATTTCTAAAGAAACGTAAAAAAGTGTTTTGTAGAATTACTCTTGTTTTATGCTATTCTCAATGGATTAACCGAGCTAATCCATTGACCAATTAAAATTTTCCGATTGTTCAGTAATAACAAAAATAGAAACCTTTGCATGTAAAAGCATGTACTGCAGAGGTAGTAAAATTTGCAAGTTTGTAACTACAAGATCTTAGTTTGATGTATAAACTAAAGGGCATGTATTGCATGTTTAGAAAGCCTCTCAGTTTTAATATTGATGGCTGAAAGTGAGCGTTGGTCGATCACAACGAATTGCATTTTTTGCACTCACTCAATCTCAGCCGTCCAATTTACTGCTGCCTGAGCGTGCTGCGGTCAAAATTCCTATGGTTCCGCTAGCTGAGAAACTGAAACCTATGTGAGAAAATGAGTGAGGGAAAGAGATAGGGAGGAATAAGCGAAAGGAAACAAACAAAATGGTGGTGGGGTTTCTTTAGGATTTGTAGGGAAATAGTGTTAGGCAGCCCCTATTGGTGGCAGGAGTATATTATTGCTCAAGGAAGGGGTGAGGAGTTAGAACAACTCTAGCCTAGAGGGGGAACCAAAAGAGAAAAATAACAAAAAGAATAAATACAGTTCAGTTCTTATTATTCTAATCTTCTCTCTTCTTGCTAATTCTTTTTAGAATCCTTAGGATCGCCTCTGTCCCCGTTCTGGGTGGTTTCTGTCATAACATAACACCAAAAAGTCTTGCTCTTGTTTGCTGGTCTCGAAGACAGTTCTTGCAGAGGTATAACTCTTGCTCTTGTTTGCTGGCCTCGAAGACAGTTCTTGCAGAGGTATAGCCTTACCTTATCAAGCTTATGTTGTTCTTTGAATCCATCAATTTGTATCTTATTCTGTGAACAGGTTTCTTTTAGCTTTGTTGGTGTCTGTATGAATTCTTGGTGTTAGCTTCTTGCTTGTTGAGCTTTCTGTTTCTAGTTAGCTCCTTGTGGTTGGTGGGTGCACCAACTGAAAAGATGGCTCTTTTTTGAGTTGATTCTTTGTTGGTTTGGTTCATGAATTGCTCGAGTAGTAGCGAGTGTTCTTCAAAATCGGCCTTAATTTCTCTGAAGTCAAGTCTTGAGTTGATATTTTTGGATGTGTTTACCCAAGTAATTAACTGCAGAAATTTAGGCCTTTTTTCCTTTCATAGGTACTGATTTGGACTGCTGTTTTCCTCAAATTAGATGCTGATTCATCAAATGACTGAAAGGCTTCGATTTCTTTCTATATGCAGGTACTGTGAAAGCCTTGGGAACTGTGTTGCAGAAAGTGCGGTGATCTGAATGTTATTGTCCCAGGTAGATAGATGCCTCGAATTCTGTTGGATTCATTCTATCCTTTCCTGGTTGACTTCAGTTTTTTTTTCTTTTGAGAATCCGATTTACTCCGGTTGTACTAGCTTTACTCGCCCTGTAGAAGTACTTCACTTCTCTTGTAACTTTCCCGATGAATTTGCTGTTATTGTTGCCTACTGGACTCATCAACTTTCTGACCAATTCAGTACATTATGTTGATGCAGCCAGATGTTTTACCCCTATTTTCTTTGCCTTTTTTTCCATTGAAACGGATGAGTTCAAGTATCAAAGTTCCAGATCCCTAGCGCCAATTATATGAAGTTTATATGATACCTAGCTATAATTAGATTCCAGAATTTCTGCAACCTGAACTCATCTTCTGATGATACTAAGCGGTCAAGACGATTTGCTAACAGTTTTGAATTCTTCGTTTTCTTATTGCAGCCAGTTCGAATTTTGAAGACAAATATTGAATCTTTCCAGCTTTGATAATACCCTTCCGATGACAAACTCCATTACTACCTCCCCTCATCCTTGCAATGATCCATCAGCCGGTCTCTTCTTCTGCTTCTGAAGAGGATGGCCACATTCTTCTCCACTTCCACCAATCAGAGGGACCTCACCGCTTGCGGCGACATGTCCTTCCACCACTACCCTCCTCCGTCTAATCCATACCGGGACTCATCAACCGGCGGTCTGATCCCCCTCCCTGCAACCATCGTGTCGCAGAGCCACATTGCGCATGGCGACGGCAGAGACGAGCCGACCGCGTTCATGAGCACGAGGGAAGGACCAACGGACAACGCGGAAATCGGTCTGCAGACGCAGCTGCTCATGGCAAACGGCCACGCAAACGCCTCGGCGACGCAGCAGCACCATGGGCTGTCACTTAGCCTCGGCACGCAAGTGCCGGTGTCTCTTTACCAGTACCGTGCGTCCGGCATGGCTACTGCCTCCTTGCTTAGCCCGAACCAATCGACGATGGCGAGCAGAAACGCGCAAACCAATGTGCTCGTTCAGAATTCCGGGTATCTGGAGGCGGCACGCGAGCTGCTGGATGAGGTGGTCAACGTCCGGGACGCGATAAAGAGGAAGGGAGACAAGAACCAGAGCAAGGACTCCGGCGAGTGCAAGGTCGACACCGATAAGAGCCAGGACAAGGTCGGCTCGAATCAGCAGGGGCACGAGGGCAACTCTTCCGCCGAGGTTTCGCCGTCGGAGAGGCAGGATCTTCAGAACAAAGTGACGGCGCTGATGGCCATGCTCGACCAGGTAATGTATATGTGTTTTTCTCGCTTGCAATTTTGTCACCCATTTTAATTTGATGGCTGCATGATGTGCATCTCATCATGGCTGCATGTTTGCGTTGTTGCAAGTAAGAAACGTAAACAGAAATTAAAACAAGAACTTGACATGAATGGAGGCTTCGTTTTGGCGCCAGGTTGATCGAAGGTACAGGCACTACCACCACCAGATGCAGATCGTCATGTCATCCTTCGACGAGGTGGCCGGCGCCGGCGCGGCGAAGCCTTACACGGCGCTCGCCCTGCAGACGATCTCCTGCCACTTCCGGTCGCTGCGGGACGCCATCGGCGCGCAGGTGCAGTCCGCGCGCCGGAGCCTCGGCGAGCAGGACGCCTCCGCCCAGGGCGGCGGGCTCTCCCGGCTGCGCTACATCGACCAGCAGCTGCGGCAGCAGCGTGCCATGCAGCAGTTCGGCATGATGCAGCAGCCGCAGCCCGCCTGGCGCCCCCAGCGCGGCCTCCCTGAGTCCGCCGTCTCCGTCCTCCGCGCCTGGCTCTTCGAGCATTTCCTCCACCCGTACGCGCCACCTCAAGCAACCAACACCTTCGCCTTGCAACTGTATACCACTACACTTCTCACCAATGCGCCATGAATCCATGATACAGGTATCCGAAAGATTCGGAGAAGCTGATGCTTGCGAGGCAGACTGGCTTGTCCAGGGGACAGGTGAGACTGATGAGCTAGCTTGTGATTCATGAACTGCCATGCTTCCATACTACTTCAAGAAGAGAATTCCATGTCCTTACGTATTGAGCTGCGGGCCTTCATTTACGTAGGTATCGAACTGGTTTATCAACGCGCGCGTTCGTCTGTGGAAGCCGATGATCGAGGAGATGTACAAGGAGGAATTCGGCGCGGAGATGGACTCCAACTCGCCGTCGGAGAACGCGGGCAAGGGCAAGGACGAGGCGATATCACCGGAGGACCGTGAACAGTTTCAGAGCCCGTCCAGCGCCGCAAAGCACGTCGGCGCGAGTGAGCTCAACCCGTTCAAGTCGGAGGTGATGGCCGGCACGGACGCCGGCGGCGTCGGCCTGTCCAGCCTCGACGTCAGCGTCATGGGCACTTACGCGACAGGCCTCAACCTGAACCACCACGGGCCCGGCGCCCACAGCGGTAGCAGCCTCCTGCAGGACGCGCTGGCCCACCACGGCGGCGACGCGAGGTTCGTGGCATATGGCGACATGGCCGACCTCGGCGGCTATGACGCTGGCAGCGTGTCGTTGACGTTGGGCCTGCAGCACTGCAACAACGCCGGCCCCTTGCCGGCCGAGCAGCAGGGCTTGCTGTACGGCAGTGCCGGCGAGTTGGAGTTCATGAACGGCTCAGACGACCGGCAGCGGTTTGGCTCGTCGCAGCTGCTGCACGATTTTGTGGCGTGAGTTGGGATGTGGGGCGCAGCGCGGAATAACGCAGACGGCGTCAGAAGCCTGGGCCAGCCGGCCGGCGCCGCCGCGGGCATACAGTGCAACACGATTTTAAGAAGTATATACACTGGTGTGGTGAGTGAAGTAGGGCGAGGGGTGTATAACTGTATATGAGGTGGGGTGTAGCTTGCTGTAAAGATAGATTGGTATTTTTGCTAGCTTGCAGATTTCTCTATCTATCGATGAATGATAATGTCCTGATGTGATGATGTGTTGTCCAATTAGACCTCCGTAGTAAACTGTCCATACAAATGACACTACCCAATTTTTTTTTTCAAATTTGATCTTCGAATACCCTTATTAAATCTAGCCCCTCCTTAGCTCAGCAGGTAGCAAGCCATCGTCAGCCGCACAATAATTATCTAGTGATTAATTAGTGTTAATTATGCTTAATTAGTGCTAGTCATATAACATTAGTGCTGATCGTGATTAATCCCGACGCACACCGATTTGTGGGGGCTCGGCAGGATGCCGAGCGCGGTTGCTCGAACAGGTGCTGCCAAGCTCTGGCTCACTAGTGTTTGTGTTCTGAGGGGTATGTTCTGTACAGTTGCTTGCGCCGAAGCATGGAAGAGAATGAGGCCCCGCTCGTTTCAGCTTTTTTTAGCTTCAGTTTTTTTTTCACTATTCAGTAATTCGTCTCTTTCTGATTTTTTTTAGATTTTTTAGGCTTTTTTGCATTTTTATTTTTTCCCGTATTCCTTTGCATTGTCCGTGATGGGCTAACATATTTTTTCTATTTTTACATTTTTTTAAATTTAATTATGCCCAAAAAGCCAAATCAGCTACAGTAAAAAAAAGCCAGCTACAGTGAAATTTCAGCCAAAAGCCAGAAGCCATCGCTAAAACGATCACCCCCTGAGAAATGTGGTTCCACCAAATTCGAAAATAAAAGGAATTGTTCTATTTTAAAATTTGTCTGTTTGGATGAGGGGGATTGGGTAGAATTTATTTAATTTAAAATTGAACTAGATCCCAACAAAATCCTACTCATCCAAACAGGAAGGAGAAATCGATGTTTAGAAACAACAATCAACTGCATTCATTAAAACACATAAAAAAAGATTCCAATAGGCATTCGTAAAGGAAAATATTTGTCATCTATAACTGTTGAAAAAAATTATGAATGGTTGCATTTGTTAAGTGTATAGGGGTATTTGTGGTATTTTCTAGTTTCTAGTGTTTAGTCTTATTTGTCCTATATATATAGCTCTTTAGGCTGATATCAATACAACTAACATTTATTCATCTATTCTCTAATAGATCTAACATGGTATCAGAGCCTTAGGTTTTTCAGCCGAAAACCCTAGCCACCACACGGGTATTCCTCAGTCGCTGCCCTTGGGAGGATCGACCTCCTCTCTCGGGGGCAGCCACTACCACGCCAACTGTCGCAGCCAACTCGTGCTCTCCAACTCGTGCTTAGCTCCATCTTTGTGTCGGCCCTCTCTGCCACCGGCCAGATCTAGAGCTCGCCGCCACCTGGTCTTCTCTTGAACGGATCTGGTTAGATTCGTTCGTTGCACGCCTGGAGCCATCGCCTTCGTCTTCTTGTTGACGCCTCACGGATTTGGTTGTCTTCTGCGCCGCCACCGTCGTGGGATTCGACGCTCTTGACGCCAAGTCTTTGGAACCATTGCAAGCGACCTCTCTAACTAGCCTCTTCATCGGCCTCCCATCGCGGCCAGCCGATCGACAAAGCCGGCCCTACATCTAGGCCCTCTTCGTTGCTGACTCCGATTCCGCCATCCACTGCACAGGCACCCGTGTCGGTGGTCAGCTCACCCCTAGCCCGCCCAACGAGCCCAACCGCACCTTCTTCTCCACCCTAGAGTTCCGCCTCACCAAGTGGGCATTCCCCTTCGCCCCCAACTCCCCTATCTCCTGCAACCATGGCGGTGTGATGCCATCATGATTCAACATTCATGAGCTACCCATGAGCGCTGGTTCTCCGCAAGATGAGAGTGAGATTCTTAAGGCTGTGGAAAATATGCACTCCATGATTGATAAGGACGTAGCTGATGGCATTCATCCTAAGAACATAATTGTTTGTGGGTTCAGTCAAGGAGGTGCTTTGACATTTGCGAGTGACTTGCTTTATCTAAAGATGCTTTTCAAGAGGGGGAGTGGGACTAGACCAAGATAGAGGGCGACACGAGGCCGTTGGTCTACTAGCCGGTTTTATATCAAGACTGAAGTGTTTCCTTGGTGGGCTTTAGCTTTGCTTATCAAAGCGAGTTCACTCCATCCTTTGTGTTGAACCTTGTTGCTGCTAGCTCTTTAGTACTTTGAGTCTTTTGTCTTTTAAGTTCTCTGTTGCATCCATCTAAGTTATAGCCTCTATCTTTCAGTTCATCACAGCCGTGCGAGTCCACATATTTTCTTTGTCAGTTAGCCGATTGCTCTGCTAGCAACGATCCATCCTCTTAGATTAAGTGTGGTCCTCTTCTTTTCGTATGGCCACAGTTGCCGCTCTTCTGTCTGAGTCATTGCAGATCGTAGAAGTTTTAAGACTCCCGCTTCTCTCTGAGTCACTGCCCTGAGTTTTAAGGCCGCCTCGCTTTCCTTCCGCGTCGTCGTCGTCTTAGACTTCGATCTATACCGCTATACTTTATAGGCTACTGCACGATCCCGAATGGAGATCTTTTGGTACTCTGACATATTTTTTCAAGAGTTGCACGCTACGGCGATGTTATCAAGGTTCAGACTTTGAATTTGTGGTATTTTAGTGTCAACCCTTTCAAATGTAATGTTATTGTATACGTCTTGTATTTGAGAGAAGGTGTTAAGTGTATAAGAGTATTTGTGGTATTTTTAGTTTCTAGTGTTTAGTCTTGTTTATCCTATATACTATTGGCCTGTTCTTTTTGGCTGCGGCTGATGGTTTTTTGGCTGTTTACGACAGAGATTGCGGAAAGAGAGATACTCGCTTGCGATTTTTTATGGTACAGATATTAGTTTTTTAACATGTACTATAATTAACTTGTAGACCTTATCTTAAAAAAATACTCAATTTAAAAGTTAGTTACTATAGCAAAAGCCAAAAGCGGCTTTTAGAAGCCGCAAAGAACAGGCCTATATACATATAGCTTTTTGGGCTGAAATCAATACAACTAACATTTATTCATCTGTTCTCTAATAGATCTAATAGCATTCAACATTAATCAGCAAATAGACAACAATACACCAATTTTTTTTACAATATAACAAACAGATACAGAAAGGGTGCTCAACTGTAGGCCTGTACAATAACTATTATATCATATGCTGTATGGGGCTTATCCAGTAAGAACCATTTCCCCAGTGTGGGCATGAAAATCATTATCAAATCTTCATGAAATAATTATCAGATAAAATACGGGAGCCTACCATCATTCACATATTGAGTTCTAACTTGATCTAAGAAACAACAACAACAAAAAGAGATCAAGAGACAGTAGCTATAAAATGAGTGAATTAGATACCTTAGAACATGCCAATGCAACCGACATATCCCTCCAAAGATCTTCCAACTCATCAACTGGGCTGCCGTTGTCATATTGATTAATACTTCCATTAACTGGCGACTCACTTTGTATGACTTCACAAGATACTTCATAAGAATCAACAACGGAGATGTTGTCTTTCTCTACGGTTCTTTTTATTTGGACATTTTCACCTTCTCCTTCCCTTTTTCCTTTCTCTTCATGATGACTCTGTTGAAATGCAAGAGAGTGAACATTACTGGGAGAAATAATTGCATTTATCAACCTAAACATTGTGATTAAAAGAATCAATATTATATCTCATAGGGTGAACTAAATCAATCTAGTTTTCTTTTTGGAAACTGATTAGGCATACTATATGACAAAAATAATGAAACTAAAAGCACAGTTCTTTCTATCTCATTATAGCCAAAGCAGGATATTCAAAGATTACAGACTTATTCATGTAAAAAGAACATATTACAAATTTCTTTAAGAGACAACATTCAGTTGCTTTAAGAGAAATACACCATTATCATACCAATACATGCATCCCCTGGATAAGGACTTTTGAGGCTAGATAAGGATACTGATCAGGCAAGTAGGCATAAATATGAAAATGCTAAGTGATTGCCACTAGTTCTCTAATTAAGCAATATAGACAAAAGATGATTGAACTGTTAGATATGTGTATACCCTAGAGGTTTATTTGCACTTTATACAATGAATGTATATATATTTGCCTGTTGGCCCTCTTGCAATACAATAGCCAAAACCCTTTACATAGTATCAGAGCAAGGTGGTTAGGGTTAGGGTTCCTGGTTGGCCGCCGCCGCCGTCGAAATCCTTTCCCTTTCCTTCCTTCCCCCTTCCTTCCTTTCCTCCACCTGCCGCTTGTCGATAATGCTTGACTGGGACGGGGTGCTTGGCAAGCAATCGTGCCCATGTTCATGCTTCTGCCTTTTGCAGCTAGCAGGATACATCCTTCAGAAATCAGAATAAAAAGAAATAACCATTCAATGAATAAGAGGCACATAATTCATGTATGCTGAATTTTTTTAAAAAATATTGGAGCTGGTGGGAGAAAAAATTTGAATTGTCCCTTAACTAGTGTACAGAGCAAATGGAAAATTTCATACTTTTCAGTTTTCACAATCACTTTGTACATGTTATATGTAACCATTTTTAAGTCACCTTTCATTTTTGCACTCGTGAACAAAATTATCATTGATACAAATAAAGCAAAAGGAACATTGCTGTGCAAATTCAAGGAACAAATCAACAATTTCATCACAAATTAAGTACCAACATCCATTTTTTCCGCTATAATCCGGCTATTCTGATTTGCAGTTCATATATTACATTGGTGGACATAACAAAAAGGGGTATTGGTTTTCCTTCAGAAAAGAATATCTTCAGGAATCAAAAGCTCAGCCAAATGCAACCATCTCAAACCAAGAAACAACAAATGGAAAGGGAGCGTGAAATTGCCTGGAAATGTGGCTGCTCGCAACTCCCAGAAGCACCCGCAGTGACCAATTTGTACATCAAAACCTAGCGATTCGACCTAAGGGCACCAAAGCTACAACAAAACTCAATGTTGATGTGATTTTCCCAACTCACACCTCAAGAAACCAGTCAAATTGGACCCAAGAACTAAGAAACCGTCCGGTACGACTGCCAGGGTCAGAATTCTACGAAAAAAAATTCACATTGATTGGCCCCAATGGCGCCGATCCAAAACCCCAAACCCAAGAACAGCACAAAACAACGCATAGACAAGGAAATGCGGGAAAAAAAAGACCACCAAAAATAATAGATGAAATGCAATGGAGGAGGGCAAGGAAAATTTTACTTGAGGAGAAAAAGAGGAATCTGAAGAGCCTCGTGAGAATTGCTAGGAGGAGAAGAGAATTACCCAACTTTTGGGGGCTGATGGCTGTTCGTGTGTTTTTCGCATGGGAGACTGCAAGAGGTCCAGCGTGCTTTCTCGAGTACTACAAATGTTGATTAGTGACCCCCAGTGAACTTTTTCGAGTACTACAACCAGTTAGCCGGGACCCACTTTTGTGGGCCACTACTAATTAATAGTGGACTAGTCAAGCGGACCTGGGAAGATCTGATGAACGATTTGCCTTCCAGTGAGCATTTTGTGAGAACTGCGGACTGAACATTGGGTGGCGTTTGGATTATAGAATATGCTGGGTGCGAATGGAAAATGTTTGGTAGGAACCGGTTTTAATCCAGTTTTTGGTATTAGAAAAGAGAAAACCTATACCGTGTCATTGCAAAACAACGGGATACCGATTCATCATTGGTAGTTGATATACAAGAGCATCGCTCTTCTTCACTTCTCCCTTTCTCTACCTCCAGTCCAAAGTGATGGCGACCAAAGTGAAGACACGAGTGGCATGCAGGTGGCGATGGAGACTAGGAGACAACGGCGGAGGCCGATAGGAGAGCATCACTGCGGACAATGGGTTCACCACGCGCCCCCAGATATAGAGGAAGGTTAGGAAAATGATGGTCCAGCGATGGACAGCGCCAAAGGAGGATGGCACAGCGAGGCGACGGCGTAGTGAATATTAGGTTAGGTAGGGTGAAAGCAGCAGGAGAGAGAAAGATAACGGTACGTAAAGGCGGATTTATGTCTATAACAAAGTACTACATAGCACATCCAAAACCCGGTCCATTGACCACCTCTACCCCAATCACCTCGTGCTACTACATAGCACACCCGTCCACTAAACCTTGCCACTATACCACACCCAGAAACTCATCCTAGCCTCCTAATTGCCTCGTATTGCCCTACCTAGCTCACACGCCACGCGTGCCTCCTCGTGCCCCCTCCCCCTCCACCCAGATCCCTCCCCGCACTGCCCCCTCTCGCCCACCTTCCATGCCGCGCCGGCCACCCTCCCCCTACAAACTTGCAGCATGTTATTCCACTTTACCCTCTATTCCTATTCTAGGCATTAATAACTAATTTAAGTTCTAGTCGAAATTATTTTGCACGGCTGTAGCATTGGATTACCCCAAACAAGTTAATTTGACACCATATAATTCAGCATCCATAATTCTACACCGCATAATTCAGCATCCATAATTCTACACTTGCACTTCCTGATTGAGAATGGAAGTTAGTAATTCGTTCCAAACTATGTTTGATGAACACATGTTTACTTGTCTCTGATTGTGTTTGTTTGTAAAGGGAATAAAGTTAGGTTTTGGAAAGATCGGTGATTTGGGAACTCATGTCTAGCCATTCAATATTGGGAAATTTATGTCCTAGTCAATGAGAATTATGTTGAGCACCATATGGCCATTGGTGTTGCGTTTGTTTTTTGGTCGGTGGGTAGTCCTTTAGTTTTGACCTTATGTTTTTAGCCTCGTCTATTTGGTGAGGGTGTGTACGAATTTTTTTGGACTCCTTTCTTCTTCTTAATATAATGATGCGCAGTTCTTCTGCGCGTTCGAGAAAAAAAAGAGAATTATGTTGTTGTCTACTTGTCTATGATGTTTGGGGTGAAATTAACCTTGAATTCACTTTTAGAAGATGTGTTGCTGATAGGATTATGAAGATTCACATTTATAATTGTATTTTAGGTACCATAAAGCTTACAGACATATGCATTGTTGCTTGTTGAGCTACATTGGATGTCATGTGTAAATGGTTTATGCCTTACAAGTTTCACCCGTCTGAAGTCCCTGAACAGGAAGTATGGATGCAATGTCCCTTTGCTTCTAATGAACTCTTTCAGCACTCATGATGATACACAAAAGGTTTATATTTCCCTTTACTTTTTTACTTACATATATCTCTTTAGCATTTGGAGTAACATACTTGCCAATGACCTTTCTTTTTGAAGATTGTTGAGAAGCAGTCCAACTCCAACATTGAAATTCACACTTTCAACCAGGTATATATTTGCTTTTTTGTTCATTTTTTGAATTATATCATGTTTTTCCACTACTAGCAATGTCAATTATTAGAAATATGTTCTCATTCACAGAGCCAATATCCCCACATTGTTACTGAAGACTTCTTGCCACTTCCAAGGAAGACTGGCAAGGATGGCTGGTTAGTTTTTGTTAAGGATAGAATAGATTAGGATTAGGACTCTTATTTGTTTCCTAATATGCTACTTCCTTTTATGCTGTGTTGTATTCCTTTTGTACATCCCCTTGTACCTGTATATATATATTGCCCCTTGGGCCTCATGAATAGATGCACACAATATTCATAACATGGTATCAGAGCCTACCTAGGGTTTGCCTCGGTTCGCTCGCCGCCGCTCCCGTGCCTCTCCCGACGTCGCGGCCGCTCTCGCCGCCTCTCCCGGCGCCGTCTCTCTCGCGCGCGGCGCGCGCGCTGCTCGCGCGCCGCGCCGCCGCCTCCGCGCGCCGGTACTCGCCGGCGCTCCGCGCCTCCGCGCGCGCCGGCCGCCGCTCCCGCGCGCCCGAGCGGCTTCGCGCGCGCCGCCGCCGCGCCGCCGCGCCGCGCCGCTCGCCTCCGCGCCCGGCCGCGCGCCGCCGGCCGCCTCGCCTCCGCGCCCGGCCGCGCGCGCGCGCGCGGCCGCCTCGCTTCGCGCCCGGCGCGCGCGCGCCCGCCGTACGCCGCCGCCTCCTCCGCGCCGCCGGTCACCTCCGCGCCGCCTCACCCCCGCCTCCTCTCTTCGCGTGTGTGCGTGTGTGCGTGTGTCTTGGTCTTTGTATGTCGGGCGAAGGCCCATATTAGTTAGGGTTTTCGCAAAAAAAAAAAAAAAAAAAAAAGAAAAAAAAAAAAAGAAAAAACGTCGATCTAACGCGCGCCGTTGGCGCGCGCTGTTAGACTTCGTTGCATTGGTCGCCGCGCCGTCGCCCGCCGCCTACCAATGGGCACCGCTTCCTCCTCGCCGCCGGTGGTCTTTGATGGTGTTAATTACACCGACTTCGTGTCTCACATGCGCATTCACATGCGTGGTCTACGTCTCGGGCGTCCTCTCGCGATGTCACCGCCCGCCTTGCCCTATTCCTCCGACGAGCCACGCTGTTGCATTGCCCCGGCGGTACCGACAAGATTGCTACCGAGGTCGCTCGATTGTTGATGATGAAGCCGCCCGCCTACCAGAGGCTCGATCTCTACAAGGACCGTCGACCACCTACACTCGGTGGTGCGATGGCGACGCCGAGCCGCTGCTGTCTTCATCGCCGATCTTGACCTCGTTCTCTTCTGAGGTTGTGGGACTCCCTTCGGCTTCCCAGATGTGGACTCATCTTCGTCAGCGCTACGAGCCCTCCGGTGATGCCCTGTACCTGTCCGTGGTTCGCCAAGAGCACTCTCTTCAGCAGGTGATGCTCTGTTGATGCCTTTACGCTCGAGCTCTGCATGCGGCGTCGGTTGGACTCTCTCCGCATCTTGTTTGTCGTTCTGTCCGTCTTTGCTTGGATATACGTCTTGACTTGGAGTTTGGTGGGTCTCACGAGTTCCTTACTGCGCCGCCCCGAGTTCGAGCAACGGCGTGCTCGACTTCTTGCACGCCACCCTCGTGTCACTCTCGGAGGCTCTCACCGAGATACGCGCAGAGGAGACTCGCCCGAGTGGTGCTGGTCCGATGCCACTCCCCTCGTGCTCGCCGCTCGTCTACCGCTACATCGCCTTCTTGGCCGCCGCCACGGTGGTGGTGGCCGTCATCCGTCTGGAGGTGGTCGTCCTCACTGTTCCTCTGCGACAAGGCGGCCACATTGAGTCCGGTGCTATAAGAAGAAGCGGCATCTTTCACGCCGTTCTTCTATTGGCACCGGTGCTTCTACGACGGCGTCTGATCGACTTCTTCAGCAGCTTCTTTCACCGAGCAGAGATAGCCGACTTCGCGCTTGCTTGCCGCCTGAGTTCTCCTCGGCGAGTTCTGCAGTTTCGCTCATCGACTCTTGTGCACCGAGAAACCACCCTCTACACATCGGTACCTCCCGTGGATTCTTGATTCGGAGCATCTTTTCACATGACTCGATGCTTCTACTCGTCTTCTATTACACCTCTTGATTCTCCCGCGGTGTTCTTACTGCGATGGTACATCTCTTTCTGTCTGCAGTCGAGGATATCTTAGCAACTCATCCTTTCATGTTCCTTCGTTGCTCATATTCCTCGCCTCACTATCTGACTTATTTCTGACGGATGACATCGACCTTGGTTATCGTGTCATTCTCGACTCGACTCTTGTTGTGTTCGGGACCGCCACACGGAGCTCGGTTGGTTCGGCCTCGGCGCCGTGACTCTGGCGTCTCGGGAGCTTGACTGGCTTCACCTTCCTTCGCGCCACCATCGCCGCGATCTCTCCGCTTCGCCACTTCGTCACCGGCTCTTTTCAGCGGTGGCATCACCGTCTTGGTCATCTGTGTGGATCTACTTTGTCATCCTTAGTTCGCCGTGGTCTTCGGGTCCATCTCAGAGACGTGTCTTTAGATTGTCGTAGTGTAAGTTAGGTAAACAAATTCAGCTTCCCTATCCTCACAAAGTGAGTGCGTGTCCCAGCGTCCTTTTGATCTTGTTCATTCGGATGTTTGGGGTCCGGCTCCTTCGTTTGAAAGGGGTCATCGTTATTATATCATATTTATAGATGATTTCTCTCGCCACACTTGGATATATTTCATGTCTTCTCGTAGTGAGGTCTTGTTTATCTATAAACAATTTGCCACTATGATCCACACACATTCTCCACTCCTATTCGTGTTTTTCGTGCTGATTCTCACTGGCGAGTACCTTTCTCGTTACTGCGCAGTTTCCTTGCTGCGCGAGGACTCTCTTCGATTCTCTTGTCACGGTGCTCATGCTCGAATGGTGTCATTGGCGCAAGCATCGTCACCTCCTTGAGGCGGCTCGTACTCGATGATCGCCGCCTCTACCCCACCTCACTTTTGGGCCGAGGTCGTTTCCACCGCCACCTATCTCATCAACATCCGGCCATCTTCGCTCTTGGTGCGATCCCGTTGGCGCCTCTCGTGGTCTTCGCGACTACTCTGCCCTTCATATGTTTGGCTGCGTTTGCTACGTTCTCCTCGCCCCTCGCGAACGTACCAAACTAACCGCTCAGTCTGTTGAGTGTGTCTTTTTGGGATACAGTGCCGAGCACAAGGGCTATCGGTGCTGGGATCCGGTTGGTCGAAGGATGCGGGTTTCTCGGGATGTGACTTTCGATGAGTCTCGTCCATTCTACCCACGTCACGCCTCTCCTTCGACTCCTCTGCGGAGTCTGTCTTTCTTGACCTTTCTGATACACCTATATCTGCTTTGCCCTCGTCCACTTGTCCCACTGAGTCTCCACATATTCCCCCTGTGGCCTCTCCACCGTTGTCACCGCCTGCGTTGTCTCCTCCGACTCCCCAGGCTCCTCTCACTACAGTACCTCCCCTTCTCTTTTACACTCGTCGACCTCGTATTGAGGCTTCTCCAGCTGAGTCATCTTCTCCTGATGATCCACCTTCTTCTGATGCTCCATCATCCCCTGATGGGTCATCTTCTCCTCGCTACGCTCTCCGCGATCGCCGGTCGATTCGGCCTCCGCCCGCTTTGCCTTTCCGGGCGCAGACTACTCGTGAGCTGTCTCCTCACGGATTTGCATTACTCACCCCGAGTGGCGCTTGCCATGGCCGAGGAGATTGCTGCCCTCGAGCGTACTGGTACTTGGGATCTTGTTCCTTTGCCATCTCATTCTCGTCCCATCACGTGTAAGTGGGTCTATAAAATTAAGACTCGCTCTGATGGCTCTCTTGAGCGCTACAAGGCGCGTCTTGTTGCTCGTGGCTTCCAGCAGAGCATGGTGTTGACTATGACGAGACTTTTGCTCCGTGGCCCACATGACCACCGTTCGCACTCTTTCCGTCGGTGGCGTGCATTCGCCATCGGGTCTGCTTCTCGCCTTGATGTCAAGAATGCCTTTCTTAATGGTGAGTTGCGTGAGGAGGTCTACATGCATCCGCCACCGGGTATTCTGCTCTCGAGGGCATGGTCCGCCGCCTTCGCGCGCTCTCTCTATGGCCTTAAGCAAGCCCCTCGTGCTTGGTTTGAGCGCTTCTCCTCTCGTGGTCACTCTGCTGCTGGTTTTTCCGCTAGTGATCATGATCCTGCGCTCTTTGTCCACACTTCGTCCCGTGGTGGACTCTTCTTCTTACGTATGTTGATGATATGATCATTACGGAGATGATTCGAGTACATTGCCTTTGTCAAGGCTCGTCTTAGTGAGCGATTCCTTATGTCGGATCTTGGTCCTCTCGATTATTTCCTTGGGATTGAGGTTACTTCCACTCCGGATGGTTTCTTTATGTCCCAAGAGAAATATATTCAGATCTTCTTGATCGCGCCTCTCTCACCGATCAACAGATCGTTGAGACTCCCATGGAGCTCAATGTTCACCTCCGACCCTCGGATGGCGAGCCTCTTTTCGATCCGACTCGCTATCGTCACCTTGTTGGGAGTCTTGTTTATCTTGTTGTTACTCGTCCGGATATCACCTATCCGTTCATATTCTCGAGTCGGTTTGTTTCAGCTCCCACTCGGGTCCACTACACCACCTTCTTGAGTTCTGCGATACCTTCGTGGGACTATCTCTCGCCGTCTCTTCTTTCCACGTTCGATTCGTTCTGACCAGCCTATTCGGATGCTACTTGGGCGCGATCCTCCGATCGCGGTCTCTCTCGCCTCTTGTGTTTTTCTTGGTGGTTCTCTTATTGCACGAAGACGAAGAAACAGATCGCAGTGTCCCGCTCGAGTGCAGAGGTGAGTTGCGAGCTATGGCTCTCTTGATGCAGAGATTACTTGGCTACGGTGGTTACTTGAGGATTTTGGTGTTTCTGTCACTACACCTCCTCTCTTGTCGACACGAGACAGTGCTATCGTATTGCTCGTGATCCCGTGAAGCATGAGCTCACCAAGCATATTGGTGTTGATGCTTCCTTCATGAGGTCTTGTGTGCAAGATCGGTGATTACTCTTGATATGTGCCTTCTGAGCTTGAGATAGCGGATTTCTTCACGAAGGCCTGGACTCGAGCACACCTGACTTTTACCTCTCCAAACTCGGTGTTGTTGATCCACCATGAGTTTGAGGGGGGGTGTTAAGGATAGAATAGATTAGGATTAGGACTCTTATTTGTTTCCTAATATGCTACTTCCTTTTATGCTGTGTTGTATTCCTTTTGTACATCCCCTTGTACCTGTATATATATTGCCCCTTGGGCCTCATGAATAGATGCACACAATATTCATAACAGTTTTCTCTAACCATTCTAAAGTTGTGTTATATTCTTGCAATACCAGTGAGTGGTGGTCATCTTGCTTTATGAATATATTTTAAATACTGGATTTGCCTATAGATATAATTCAAACTAATTATAGTTAACATATTCAACTTCCTCAAACTTGATCATTCAAATATTGTGATTTTTGAATGTGAAGGTATCCCCCAGGCCACGGTGATGTGTTCCCCTCTTCGAATAACAGTGGAAAACTTGATACCTTGTTGTCACAGGTGAGCAAAAGTGCCTAAACCTTTTATGTAGGCAGCACGATTGGTGCAACTGGTTGATTGGTTGTGTACAGTTGTAGTTTCCAAAATTGATTAACGTAGTTAGAATTAGATCTCACTTAGATGGTTTATATCGTGGTAAATGTTTCCCATATGCTCTCATGATTTTTTGATTTTTCCCCCACATGACATGAAAAACAACTCTTTTCCATAATAAAGGAACATGATAGATTTTTAGTATTTTTATATTTCTATGTAATTTACACTTATGCTCTTGATAAAAACATGATCCAATGGCAAAGTCTTTGATATTTGTGTAAATGGAGTTTTCAGTGTTTGCTGAAAACATTAATCTCGTTGCTCAAGACAATTAAGAAACCAAAAATGAAACATTAATCTCGTTGCTCAAGACAATTGAGAAACTGAAAATATCTCATTTCCATAGAAATGGTAACCGAAATTAGTATGCAAATTCTAAAATCATCTTTAGGGACTAAACTTAACCAGAAATAGTCAATGGAATGCTCTGCCTAAAGATATTTCTGTGAGTTCTTTATTGCTTCTCGATATTTTTGTGCTTAGGCGCTTAGTTTTAGGATATTAGCCTACTAAAGTTCAGTTTGGGGCATGATAAAATTTTAGATTCACCACTGACGGTGAGACAATGTCGTCGCTGGCTGCCGATGGAGGAGGAGAGGAGAGGAGAGGCAAAGGAGGAGCACGGAGTTGTGACCGTCACCAAAGAAGAAGGTGAGGAGGGTGACAAACATAGAGAAGTGAGAGAGAGGGCTGGGAAGCGGCGAGGAAGGGGAGGGGGAGCGGCGGAGAAGAGAGGATGGCATCCAGGTGGCGATAGTTATCCCATAAGCTAGCTCGGCAAGTTCGCCGCCCATTGGATGCCCGCCGTCGAGTGCCATTCACGCCCGCGTGTCGAATTCAGCCGCCACCTCGTTCATGTGCGCCAGATCGTTGTCCGCCGGAATGTCGCCTCATCACCTCGTCGCC
The DNA here is from genome assembly GCA_036346265.1 of Melocanna baccifera. NCBI lineage: Eukaryota > Viridiplantae > Streptophyta > Magnoliopsida > Poales > Poaceae > Melocanna > Melocanna baccifera. The sequence continues at coordinate 3,201,822 of CM070682.1, read as the reverse complement.
CGGGCCCACCGTGCCACCACACGGCTATGACAAGGCTGCCGCCAGATTGGCCTCATAGGTTCATACCTCTGGTTTCGATTTCTTTTTTCCCCGTCGAATTGGACGTAGTGTTGTGGCCATTGGCTAGGCTAACATGCGTTACTAGCAGTTAGGCCAACTTTCAAGAAAAAGACCATGGGCTTGGATGATGTACACTGCCAACATGTTTTCATTTTTCGTTTTCTACAGGAGAAGACATACTTCACGTAGTTAATTTTCCAGAAAAGAGCATTTTTGCCAAACAAACTAGCATCCCCAAATCTAATCCAAATAAATGACAAAAAAGGGTATGGGAGTCTGAAGTTGTAGACAAAGAAGAAAGAGACGAAAAATTAAACTTGGATTACTGTAGAGTGTAGACAGAGAAGAAAGAAAGCGATGAACATATCCTCTCCCCCTGGATACGGTAATCTGATGCGTGTAAACACTTCTTGTCGGCATCAAAAATAGAACGGGGCTCACTTTCATGGTAGAAAGAGTCAGTATGTACAAAACGACGATCTTGCTCAACGATTTTTTTTTAAACAAACGACCAAAGAAAATTGCCAGTGTTCAAAGCAGCAGTTTACGCCCAGCATTACGTCAGAACATACACTACAACACGACCTAGATCTGGGGGCGTCTATGAATACCCTAAAAGTCCTGTAAACGCCCTGTATCTGTTTTCCACGGCGTTACAGGCATTGCAGCACCCTGCTGCAACAAGACGGCACCAAACTGAAAAGTAAAACATAAAAACGTGCAGAAAAGGGGGAAAACTCTCTCTGAGTCTTCGACAGCATCGAACAATCTGCAAAGAAACTACCCCTGTTGCTTGGCATTGCCATCCACGCACTGCTGCCGCTGCCGCTGGATCTTGCGATGGTACCAGTCGCGCCACATCGGGTTCATGGCCTTGTTCCTGTGCATCTCGACGAACCTCGTAACCAGCTTCTCGCCGCCGGCATCGATGGCCTCCTTCCCGATCTCGAACGCCCGGCAAATGAAGAACTCCAGAATCATGTCCGACAAGACCCTCAAGTTGGAGTGGTACACCGCCCTCAGGAACGTGGCGTACTTGGCCTCGTACGTGCCGTCGCGGATGATGCCGCAGATGTTAATGACGCCTTTCGTCGCCTGGCACCGGCGCAGGAACTGGCACTCCACGCCGTAGAATGCCGGCCCGAAGTTGACACGGGCGCTGTTGCCGTGGTACGCGATGGCCACGCGGTCCTGCGCCAGCGCGGCCTCGTGCTCGTGCTGGAAGGTGCCGATCAAGCGGGAGGCCTTCAGTTCGGGGTCAAAGACGTGCGCGGTCCACAGGCCCATGGGGTTTTGGTGCACCCCGTGGTACCGGCGTGACGGCGTCAGCCGTGGCGGCCCTGCCGCCGTCTGCACCTGTGGCGGCAAAGGAGCAGCGGCCCCGGGCACGCCGCCCGTAGGCCCTGCTTGCGTGCGTGGCAACGGCACGGGAACTAGATTTGCGGCCGGAGCGGAAGCCCCCAGAGGAGTAGCAAGGCTCATCGGCGGTGGCACACCGCTCGTAGGCTCTCCCTGCGCGCGTGGCAACGGCGCGTGACGCTTCGCGGGCGGAACGGCGGCTCCAGACGGCGCTTGACGCTTCGCGGGCGGAACGGCAGCTTGCACTGTACAAGAGCTCGTAGGAACGGCCGTCACCGTTGCTGTCTGCGACCCCTGCGTGTGTGGCAACGGCGCGTGCCGCTTCGCGGGCGGAACTGTGGCTCCAAACGGCGCTTGACGCTTCGCGGCGGGAACGGCATCCCCAAATGTGCAAGAGCTCGTCGGAACGGCCGTCTCCGTTGCTGTCTGCGCTCCCTGCTGCATGCTTGGCAACGGCGCATGAGGCATCGCGGTCGGAAAGGCGGCCCCAGTTGTACCAGAGCTCGTCGGAACGGCCGGCACCCTTGCCATCGGCGGTCCCGGCATTTTTGGAGTCGGTAATGGAGTTCTAGAGCACGTCGGTCGTGCGACGCCAGTCGTCGGTGCTCCCTGCTGCATGCGTGCGAAAGGTGCCGGAGGCGTCGCAGCTGGAGCGCCAGCACCGGGAGTAGAGCACGTGTTCATGTTGCAGCGACGGGGAAGCTGAAAGCGAGCGTACAGTCGTGGCAAGGACCTGCTGTGGGGCGGTGCACGAGTTCTCAAAGCTGCGTTGGCTACTTAAAGAAACCGTAAATTAACCGAAGCCCGGTCGGATTCGGCAAGTTTGGTGATTTTGCTCGGAGTCGCAGACCGATCGAGGGGTCATTGAATCGTTCGACTCCGAATCGGATTCCGCGTAGGTACATGGAGTCATGGTTGTTGAGGAATTGTGTGAGTCTAATTCTAGTGATTTTCTCTAAGCAAGAAAATGATCAAATACGGATAATATAAGAATAAAATAGATTGAACACAAAAAGATGATAAGAACTTATTTCTTTATTATTTTTCTCCTTCATAAGGTACACATTATGAGATCCTTTATTTATAGCGAGGTGGTCATTATGGACTAGGCTTACAGACCCAAGATCAAATTTTCTAACAATGGACACCGGCACTCCGCATCCAAATAGAAGAGAGTTATTGGCCTGATGGCGTATTCGCAAAGTACATCATCTAATTCTGAAGGCGTATTTTTTTGCATTACGTGAGAAGCCAACTTAGGTTAGTGTGTAGCTGCTTACGTAACCCTGGCTTGAATACGGGTTTGTTGGTTTGCAATCAAGGGAGGAAAATGATCGGAGTTCACTATTTCACTGTATGTATAACAATATATACAATTTTCAAACAATAGTGCGATACATAGTAATGTGTTAGGTAATTTTTAGTATTAATGCTTTAATATAACTGATGATAGTATATGATGATAAAGAACTAGTTATCGAAATCCTTATCAAAATGAAGAAACCCGACAATAATTTTGGTTAGTTGCAGTAAATTGAAGGAACTAAGAATAAAATAGTAGACAAAAATTGGTTAGCATTGGTAAATACATAATGTGACCTCAATGGCCTATAAAAAAGAGAACAAAATTAGTTAAAGTTTTCAAGTAAAAATAGTAGAATAATCAAATGTAAGTAAATATATCAATTTTAATTATTTACATTCTTTCAAATTTATAAAGTGATGAACCACAACATTATTGGTAATTTTCTTCAAATTTTGTTTCTCCACACAGCAAATAAGTCTGATGACGATATAATAATCCTTGTATTATGACATCATTATAATATCTGAGTATACTCCTTATTGATAAGGGAGAGATTTTGCAGGATAATCATAAGCTATTTTACGACCACCCTTTAGTCGTAAGATTTTCTACGATCACGTAGTTGTAAGCTTTTCTACGATCGCTTAGTCGTAAGTTATTTTATAACCACTATCTAGTCGTAAGTTTTCTTACGACCACCTCGTGGTCATGGACCTCCCTGTCGCTCGCCTATCTCCGACTAGTTTGTCTATGACAGTTTACCACATCGTGAGTTTGTCTAATAGGATCGTTAGAACGTGCGTTTATTCCTAATAACCACACATGAACTCTCTCTGACAACAACTGTTGCATGACGAACATGCTATCACATTTCTTTGACAATAACTTCCATCAGGTGGTTATCTCCCAAAGCGTCAAGGCATTTTCTGGCGCCGGACAACTGCTACCATTTCGTCAGCTATATAACGGTTAATGTCAGGGAGGAAGGGATTTGATCCCCAATTGATTCTGCTGATAGTAAGATACAGTGTAAGGCTTTTTCGCATTATACTCTCAGTTGTAAATATTTCTCTAAGCAATAGCCACACAGGAAGTAGATTTATTATTCTCCTAGGAGAAAGCTTAAACCTATATAAAAATTCCCGTGTCTTCTCTCTGTGTGCTCGTAGCCAAGTCCTTGAGAGTTTTCTCGGATCCAAACAAATCATACATAAGATCGGTATTAAAACATCGACAAAATCTATCAGCATGAAATCATCACCAATAAATTGGAAAGTCAATTAAATATTTGTATGCTCAATAGTTCAAGAACAATATAGTAGAAAAATTTAATGGCTTATTTACTTGATATTATAGTCAAATACTACAATTTTGTCTCTAATTTGTAATGAGCTAAGCCGGTATTTGAAAAATCTAAATTAAATCCCTAAGTATTAATTCTGTAATTTGGCAAAAATCAATCAACAATTATGCATTGAAAGCCTAACTCACTATTTAGCCTCTGTTCTTGAAACAAATAAGAGAAATTGGAGAAATTTAGAGTAAAATACATACTGACAACTGGGCCTATGATTCCTTCGGCTGGCAAAGGCGCGAGACAACAAGGACCAGGTGGCACTATGGTGAGATGGCAGAAGAGGGAGGTTAGTGGCATCGATTTCTCCCGTTCTTTGATGATCGATCGCTTCTTGACTAGGTGTGGCTATGTGGATGGGCGTGGTGTGCGTCTTTTGGCCAACCACACGAGACGAACGAGTGTTGAGGGCTGTTGTGAGGTGACACGTTTAAGAATTGATTAAATAGACGTCGTGGTATGTTGCGGTTCTCTCTCTTGAGCGAGTTCAAGAGCTGATTCGGTCTGCTATAGTTATCTCATAGACTAAAGACAACAGAGGCTTCTTATAGACTATTGTTAGTTACTAAAAATTTAGATCACTAATAGTTTTTTTTTGTTGGGCTTTGAATAAATCGACTGCACCAAATTTAGCTGGGGAGGTTGAGGTTCACCTATGTCGTGTCACCCGTCTTGGCTCTGCCCGTGTTCGCAATCCCTTCCAGCTCGAGGGAGTCGTCGGCTCGTCGCTCCAAAACGCAGAGTGCACTCGAATCCACCGTCGCTCGCCGTCACTAATGGCGATTCCTCGTCGCCTCTCTCGCCTTCCCGCCGCCACCCCAACCACCAAACGCTCGACCGCAACCCCGCCGTCGCCGTTGGCGGGACTGGCGCAAGGCCCTCAACGGCCGCCCTGGCTGCTGCCGCAACGACAGCCGCCGCCACTGAGCCGCCGCCACTGGCCGCGCCTCTGAATGCCAGTCCCTCCTCCTCCGCATGTCGCGCCGCCGCGAGATTGTCTCCTCCCCCACCCCGCAGCCTCAGGTGTTCGACCTCCTCATCCGCACCTACACCCAGTCCCGCAAGCCCCGCGAGGCCTTCCGCCTCCTCCTCGACCACCGCGTCCCCATCCCCGCTGCCGCCTCCAACGCCCTCCGCGCCGCCCTGTCCCGCGCCGGATGGCCCCACCTCACCGCGGACGCCTACCGCTTCGTCCTGTCCTCCAACTCCGAGGTAAACAACTACACGCTTAACATCATGGTCCACAACTACTGTAAAACCCTAGAGTTCAATAAGGTTGACACTGTCATCTCCGAAATGGAGAAGAGATGCGTGTTTCCGGATGTGGTTACACATAATTTGATGGTTGATGCCAGATTTCGCGCTGGGGATGTTGAGGCAGCGATGTCATTGGTCTACTCGATGGTTAAAAAGGGGCTAAAGCCTGGGCATGTGACGTATAATTCGGTGTTGAAGGGGCTGTGTAGGTATGGAAGGTGGGATAAAGAGAGGGAGGCACCGGACGAGTGTGGGGTGGCACCGGACGTTCGGTGCTTAAATATTTTGATGGGGGGATTTTGTAGAATTGGTGAGGTTGAAGAGGCGGTGAAGTTTTACAAGGAGATGCGGTGGCGTGGTGTTACACCAGATGTGGTGAGCTTTAGTTGCTTGATTGGGTTGTTTGCAAGGAGGGGGAAGATGGACCACGCGGCGGTGTACTTGAGGGAGATGAGGGGGGTTGGGTTGATGCCTGATGGTGTGATTTACACAATGGTTATAGATGGGTTTTGTAGGGCTGGGTCATTGACGGAGGCTCCCAGAGTTAGGGATGAGATGGTTGGCTATGGATGTTTGCCAGATGTGGTAACTTACAATACCTTGTTGAAGGGGCTTTGTAAAGAGCGCAGGTTGTTCGATGAAGAGGAGGTTCCACCGGATTTATGCACTTTCACAACTTTCATGGGTATTGTAAGGAGGGTAACATAGAAAAGGCATTGCAAATTTTTGACACAATGTTGCACCAGCGTTTGAGGCCAGACATTGTGACATACAACACTTCGATTGACGGCATGTGCAGACAAGGTGATCTGGCAAAGCTAATGAGCTATGGGATGATATGCATTCTTGACAAATCTTCCCCAATCATGTTACCTACAGCATCCTGATAGTCAGCCACTGTGAGAAGGGACAAGTGGAAGATGCATTTGATTTTTTGTATGAAATGGTAAATAAGGGCATTTTGCCAAACATCATGACCTATTTCCATCATTAAGGGTTATTGCCGTTCTGGAAATGTATCAAAGGGGCATCAGTTTTTGCAAAAGATGAAGCATGACAAGGTGTTGCCTGATTTAGTTACAACACCCTAATCCATGGTTATGTTAAAAATGAAAAGATGCATGAAGCTTTTGATTTGCTTGACATAATGGAGAAGTAAAATGCTCAACCAGATGCTGTCACGTATAATATGCTCATAAATGGTTTTTCTTTACAAGGTAATATGCAAGAAGCTGGTTGGGTTTTTGAGAAAATGGGCAATAGAGGAATTGAACCCGATAGATATACATACATGTCCATGATAAATGGTCATGTTGCAGCTGGCAACTCGAAGGAGTCATTTCAGCTTCATGATGAAATGCTTCAACGAGGATTTGCTCCGGACGACAAATTCTGAGGCTTATTATTTTTCTGCCATATTGGATTCTATGTATGTCATGGCTAATTTAAGAAAGAGAAATGCAGTCATTGTGCAGTTTGTCCAGATTTTTGGAATTCACACTACAAACATTTGTGGACTTGAAGGTGAGTATGAAAAATTTCACCATTCAGCATTAAAACATCTAGTTTATGCACACTACCCTTCTTGTCATTGGCATATTGGAATTAGCCATGATATATGATGCCTACTTTACTAGTTTGAGTATGACTTGGTAAGATGGAATGTTATCTCTTTGCTGACCAACCGGTAAAGCATCTATTCTGTACAAGCATCTGTTCTCATGATACAATGGTGCTTGATTGAGATTTTTTTCTACTTATACATTTTATTCCTTCAGATGGTTTGCGGTTTGGTACCATTATACTGACTGTTGTTATTTTCCATATGCATATGGTTAAATTTTGTGGAAGTTTCTCTGTTGTGGGGGTGGTCCAGTCCCCCGTAACTGAGCCTTGGAATGGGCTCAGTATGTAATAGGCCCAATAGTATAGATAAATGTACTAATGTACTATCACCTTTTGTAATTATCAAGAGGTAGATTGGAGTTTTTCCATTCTACCCCATTCATGTATATAAACCCCTAAGGGAGGTATGAGAGGGGCAGATCTACTCATTTTTACATACAAGCTCTCTCTCCTATCGTTAGCATTCTTTCTAGCTCTACCTCCTCCTATGGAAAAGGATACCCTGTACCCACTGTTATAGCTATGTTACAACAGTTGGTGCCATCTGTGGGGACCGCGCAAGAAGCTGCACAAGGGAAGGTGCTAGAAAGCAATGACAACTAAGCGAAAGAAAAGTATGGTGGCCACGATCGTCGAGGCCAACGTGGGGGGGCCGGTGATCGAAGGGCCGCCACCCCCATGGCAGCAGCGATCGGGCACCGCGGGCAGTGGGCGGTTAGTGTCGACGCAAGGAGCTAGCTCTGACACCAATATCGATGCACTGTCATCACCACACCAGGGAGTGGGCCTAGTGTCGGGCGCGATGCCATATCCGGAGATACTTCCGGCGGCCGCCACGTCGCACCCACCCAGGTGGGGTGATACTTTTGGAGATACTTCATGTGGCCTTCACCGGACTCTGCACAACCTCCATCGGACTCTGCGCGGACGTCGCTTCCGTCGAACACCTCATGGTCTATGTCAGACCTCACTTGTTCTTCGCTGGACTCTGCGCGGATGTTGCCTCTATCGGACTTCGTGTGGTCTCCGCTGGCGCCGGCTATCGCGAGCCGTGGTCCCCGCAGCCCCCGTGTGCATCATCTTGGAGGGGCGGCCCCGCACCTGGCTTTGCCTCCATTTGTCGCCACGACCACGTCAGGATCAGTCAAAGAAGAACCCTGTTTCGGAGGGTTAGAGCATGCAGACCCCTGGGGGTTGGAGCTGGAGTCGCATTAGCTCGCCCCTCACGACCTCTGTGCTTGCTGTTAGGGGATGGGGGGCTGGGGTAATCGATTACGGCAACTCGCCCCTCAGGACCTCCATACTTGTTGTTGAGGGAGTATTGTTATGGGGGTGGTCCAGCCCCCCGTAGGCCCAATAGTATAGATGAATTACCAATGTACTCTCAACCTTTTGTAATTATCAAGGGTAGAATAGAGATTTTTCATTATACCCTATTTATGTATATAAACCCCTCGGAGGGGGGGTATGAGAGGGGTAGATACACTCATTTTTACACACAAGGTCTCTCTCCTATCGTTAGCTCTCTCTCTAGTTCTACCTCCTCCCATGGAAAAGGGTAACATGTACCCACTGTTATAGCCATGCTATATTCTCCCATCGGGTAGTCCAAAGATATAAAAAGTTCGACATAAGAGACCTTTATGGGAGTGCTTTCTTCACCAAGATCCATGAATATTCTGTTAGGAGGTGTGCTTTTGTTTTCTGAGCACTGGAGGAATCTAGTACTTTGTTTCTCAGGTACTTTGTTTCTTCCTCATTTTTTCCTTTTCTTTTTGATGGGAAACAGTAGGGGAGTATTTTCTATCTTCTACCAATGGAAGTATCTTTTTATATTGGTTTTGGTGCCGTGTGTAGTCCTTCAACTTGGTGATTAGAACCACTTTTAAAATCAGTGTGCGAGGAGTCAATTTGGCAAAAACTTTTCTACAATTGTTGAACAGCTTATTGCCAGTCAATTGTATTTTTGACACCATCTATTGTTAGTCACTACAACCTTATCTACATTTTAATTAATTGTTCCCTGTTCAGGGAACCAGAAAATAATAGGAAGATCACTGAAGCTCTTACTTGGTGAGAGATTTTACACAAGGTATTGTAATGTCTGAAAACTGCTACTGTGTACAAAGGTACTGTAATATCTGAAACACATCTACAGTGTACAGATTTCATAATGTGGTTAAGAAACACATTGCTAGGTTATGATTTGTAAGGCTACTTGTTATCACTGAATCTTTTCAATTGAACCCTCTGTAGGAACCCTCTTGATCAGGTCCCACTGAATTAAAATAAACTAAAAACCTGGAGGATATCATGTGAAACCAGGGATGATCAGAAGGAAAAAACACAGTGTACGCAAAAGGTATCATTATCTTTCATCTATCGTATCTACAATAATTCTCAAGAGAATGTCATACGTACAAAGCGGCAGCGCAAACTTACACTATCACTTTACATGCAGGGCAACCAAAACTGTTGTACAGAAGAGGAAATGGAATTGGCTGTGGAGGGTATAAATAGGCCCCTTCAGCCTTAGCTCCAGACTAGCAGGAAAAAGAAAAGAAAAGAAAGAAAAAGGAATGTTGCTCATGCACATGTCTCAAAACTCATGGTGGTCGGCATGTTCCTCCAGTATTATTAGGATCGTTGGTGCAGCCGGATGCACCAGGCTTCGACGAAGTTAAGAACACCGAGCTTTCCTGTCGTGTCCGCAATCTCTCTCCCAGCAATCTGGATGCAACGATGGTGGTGGTTTGTGTGCTCAAGATCAGCATGAAAATGAGAGCCAGGGGAAGAGCTTGTTGTCTCTGGAACAACATGGTTCTGAACTTCTGTATCAAATGAGGTGCGAGTGCGAAGGCCAGGAGCTGAAGGGATAATATAAATGGACTGCTGCAAGTGCGATTACATGGAATATAAACTAGTATGGACCGCGTGTCTGCGTGTGGTTTCCTTGAGGCTCAAGCTTCTTCAATCTCGCCTACTGGACGCGGCCAGCTATGAAGTAGTAGACCGGTCGTAATGTGGAGTGGTATACTTGTAAGCTTGACCGTTGCAAAAGAGTCGTCGTGGCAGAGTTCACACAAGGATCCCTTCCACAATATATTTGAAGTTGCATTCTCGGGGAATTTTTTTTTTGTCAAGTTTAGAAAACGAGTTCGTTTCTTACTGTTTGTGCTATTTCAGAAAATTCTCACACGGTTTTTTGCAAGTCCAAAGCAGCGGTAGACTTCCTGCTGTTTTTTTGGTCTCCTCTTCGTCTACCTGTCGTTCCGTGCTCTCCAAGGGTCGGTGATGGATGCCAAAATCTCTTGTATTTGCAGCGTGATTACGTTTCAAAAAAATATTTTCAGCGTGATAAGCGTTGCCAAATTCAGGGTGACTGCTCCTGAAAATATATTTCAGTGTGACTGGAAGCCGCGTGTTCCGTGGTCACTGGTCAGGTCTTCGGGGGAGGAACCGCTCATATTCCTCATTGGGCCACGTAAAGCCCATATCCATCTATCAACTTGGGCCGCGAAACTTTAAAGCCCAGCTCGCTTGTATAAAAGCCTAACCAACGTCCTCTCAAGGCCTCCCTCCGAACCAAAAAAATTCAAAAACCATCCCGAAAGGCCGAAACCTTCCGCCCCTTCTCCGTTTCTCCCACCTCTCGAGCGCCTCCTCTCGCGATGCATCCCGGCGGCGGCGGCGCGATCCTCTTGCTGAACGTGGCGGATAAGATGTCGGTGGCGGAGATCCTGTTGCGCCCCTCGGGAGGGGATGCGGTCGCGGGAGGGCCGGTCCTGGTACAATCGCGTCTTCCAGTTCGACCACGCCACCGGCGACCGCGCCTGCCACATGCTCGTCACTTCAGTCACGGGCCACCTCATGGAGCTCAAATTCGACGACCGGTTCCGCCGCTGGCACTCCTGCGACCCCGCCGACCTCTTCAACCCTCCCGTCCGCAAGGTCGTCCCCCAGGTATCGCTCTCTGCCCCCCGCTCGCCCATTTCGCCGAACAGTTTGTGCGCGCGGCACCGTGGCCTGTGAATGGTGGCCCCTCGCGTCGATTTTGATTGGTTGGCTCATTGTGCTGTAGTGGCTTCGTGGTGTCTTAGTGTCCACGTCTATGGAGTTGGTTGCGTTCAACACGTGGTGAAATATCCCTCATGAAAATTTCGTCGAATAGTTGATGTGCGTGATGTTGTGGTGAACTGTTTATACCTTGATTCCCTTAAGCAGTTGATGGGCATGCTATAACTGAGGGTGCCTGATTTGAGGTGGCAACTGCTCTCAAGGAAATTTATTCTAGTGCCCATCAGGAGCTAGTGTGCTGGCATTGTATAGCTGCAACTTGGTATTTGTAACAGCCCAAATTTGGGTCTAATTTAAAATTTCATGAATTTCGTGGATTTCAAAAACTTTTGTTGCATTTCACAAATTTTCGAAAGCTTTGCCTTGAATTTAAATTTTACAAGAAAATTCCTTGGCTCAAAAATTGATTTTCAAAATTTCTAAAATTCATTTGTGTGCCTCTCAAAATTTCCAAAAAAAGCCTTGTGTGGAAATCATTTCCGGATTTCAAAATTTAAATCTAAAACCGAATTGAAATATGAAAACAAAAGTTTAAATCTATTCTCTGCCCTCCCTTGCCTTTGGGTCAAAATCAAGTCGCCGGCCTGGCCCATTTTTTTCTTGCCCCTGGCTAGCGTTGTTTCCTTCTCCTCTCCTTCTCTTTCTTTCCTTCTCCTCGGCCTAATGCGCCGGCCGTAGCCTAGCTAATTAGTGGCCGATTCTCGCTTCCCTTTTCTTCTCTCTTCAGCCAAAGTGGCCTAGCTCATGCGCGCATGCCGTCCAGCCCAGCCGACCGCGCTTCATCGCCCTGTCTCTCCTCCTCTCTGCCTGGTGGACCGCCGCCCTCTTCTTCTCCGAGCCTTCACTCTCCCTCTCTCTCGTGTGACCAGTGTAATAGAAGGAACATGGCTTGCAACTACCTCAAGCCCTGCACCCACCTTGGGCCCTATGCCCTCTCTCTCAACGACGCACCTTTGTCACATCGGCCAGAGAGCATTCCATACCGCGCCACACCTAGGCTCATCTGCGAGTTATTGCGCTCGAGGCCACTGCGCCCGTGAGAAAACGCCGGGCTCCACCAGCTATTTAAGCCAAGCCAAACACATCATCCTCTTCACCTCATCCTCCCCTTGATTTCCCCTCTTGCTCCCCCTCCTTTCCTCCACTTGGCTGCTAGGAATGCCATCGAGCCGATCGCCTTCTTTGTGCCTGATCGAGTGCTGTCGAGCTCCTCCGCGCCGTTCCCGTCCATCTGGTATGCTTCTCCACAAGTCTTTTGTGTCAAAACGTGTTCCCGGCCTCCCTTGTCATTTCCCCTCAACCAATTTGAACTCTACCCCGCCCGCACCATTGTTGTCTTCGTAGTTGGCCGAACCCACTACAGTCGCAATCACCCTCATCTCAGTGAGTCTCTGCCCGATTACTTTGGACCGGAGCATCTTCATATCTCCCTCGTCCTACCCAACTCCTAATTTGGGCTCCCCCTTGCCAGTTCGTCGTTGCCGCGTGGAACTCACATGGTCGCCCATGGCTCCCGTCGCCATGCATCCATGAAGTGGCCATCAATCCGGCAAAGAAAATCCTATGGATGCCAAGAGGACAAGCAGACGCCTATACAATACACCCTTGCACTATTCAAAGAGACCACAGTGCTAGAAGACGTTGTGTTGTTGCCGTTTTCTGCAATACTGTGTCCATTGCCCTTAGCCCGTTGGCCCTGTGTTTGCTGTCATAAGAGGAGTTGATCTTAATTTGGTGTGATTTTGTAGCCACCACGGCCATCTTGAGTGGATTTTGTTTTGGTTTTCGGTTACCCTGTCCCTTGCAAGTCTGCCCTCACCTCATGCTTTTCCCTCTTATCCCTTGCTGAAAGCACCATCAAATGTCAAAAGAGTGGCACGACAGATAGTCAAGCCAAGACAACCAAGGAAAAGGCATCGAACGAGTGCAAATCAAGCAGAAGAAATTCTAGCAAAGAGTGAACCTGGCGCATGGATGCCCAATTAAGCGGTTTTGACGATGGATGGATGGGCACTATTGCGCCTGAATGAGAATCGGTATGCGTATAGACGATGCCATGGGACATCTGCATAGTAACTAGCTTTTAAAGGTAGAATGGTGACACCGGATAGTTATTAGCATTAGCCAGAGATGTGAAGTCTTGATGGATTAAACAAATTATCAAAGATAGATAAGATGATCAGGATTATTAAGTCTCAGAGGACATACCATTTGGATTAATTAAACCCATTCACTGGATTGATAGGAGTAATTTGATGTGTACAGTTGGAAGCATTGGATGGATTGTTGGCAAGTGATTTTGGAGGAATGATATTAGGGAATTAGCTTGATCTATAGCATACTTAGGGATAGTGGTTTCCCATTTGAGGCACTAGCATAATATTGGTGGATTAAATGAATGATTGAGTATGAACAAAGTGCTAAACTTGTGGCTTAGCAAATTGTGGATGTAGATTGAGTGAATAAAGAGGATTTGATTAATGGTCATAAGTACATTTATTGGAAAGTTGGTAGGGATAATTGGATGATTGGTGGTTTCAAGAGGAATCGTAGTCGAATGTATTGATTATTCAATAAGGATTACCGAATTATCTTGAATTGATTGATTTTAGTGGTCCATTAAATTAAGGGGGGTATTTGAAAGATGGAAGTATTTTGATCTAATATATAACCCCCAATGGATTTGAACTGCCCTAGAATATTTTTGGTGGAGATATGATTAATCATTGGAGATAGAGTGAGGATATACTTAGACTCATTGAAAAGTTCGGTGGATTAGGAAACCCTGGAATTAGGGAAATTGTAGTACTATTGGGAGATGTTGAAGGTTAAATCGGGAAGTACACTTAGAGGATTTAAATAAACGGCGTTATAGAGTCGCTAGGAGCTCAAATCAATGATAATCCCACAACTTCTGGCTTGAAGAGATTTGGTGACAACTCATTGAAGTTGGAAATTGGAATTATGACAGGATTACCAAACCTTGTGATTACTTGTGGAAATAGGCTGATTGCTTAACTTATAGATCCTTATCTAGATATGCATGAGATCATTTATTGATAGGCCTTATTGATGGAATTTTTACAAGAACAATGGGTATGATCGGGTTCATGTAACTATCGGGATAGTAAACCTATACCGATGAAATCGGGATATTTGGATAGAATGACCAGGGTACTACATCTTACCTGAGTGGGGATGGAGATCTTCACAAGATTAGTGGTTTATTAATAGTGAGGATGATTGACTTGATATGAGATTATACCTCGCTGGAATTAGATGATAGATGGACACCTAGGACTAGATCATCAGTCGATGTACTATTAACATTTTGGGAATCATAGCTATTCTTTCATACATCCATGAAGTGACCATCAATCCGGCAAGGAAAATTTTATGGACGCCAAGAGGACAAGCAGACGCATATACAATACACCCTTAGACTGTTTAAAGAGACTACGGTGCTAGAAGACGTTGTGTTGTTGCCATTTTCTGCAAGCCTCTGTACATTGCCCTTAGCCCTTGGGCTCTGTGTTTGTTCTCGCAAGAGGAGTTGATCTTAATATGGTGTGATTTTGTGGCCACCCTGGCCATCTTGAGTGGATTTGGTTTTGGTTTTCGGTTACCCTTTTCCTTATCCCTTACTAAAAGCACCATCAAATGTCAAAAGAGTGCCATGACAGATAATCAAAGAGAAGGCAACCAAGAAAAAGGCATCGAACGAGTGCAAGTCAAGCAGAAGCAGTTCAAGCAAAGAGCGAACGTGGCGCATTGATGCCCAATTAAGCAGTTTGACGATGGTTGGACGAGTACTATTGTGTCGAAATGAGAATCGGTATGCGTATAGATGATGCCATGGGACATCTGCATAGCATCTAGCTTTTAAAGGTGGAGAGGTGACACCAGATAATTATTAGCATTAGCCGAAGATGTGAAGTCTTGATGGATTATACAGATTATCAAAGTTAGAGAAGATGATCATGATGATTAAATCTCGGAGGACATACCATTTGAATTAATTGAACCCATTCGATGGATGGATAGGAGTAACTTGAGGTGTACAGTTGGAAGCTTTGGATGGATTGTTGGCAAGTGATTTTGGAGGAATGATATTACGGAATTAGCTTGATCAATAGCATAATAAGGGGTAGTGGTTTTCCATTTGAGGCACTAGCTTAATATTGGTGGATAGGTTTCCCAAGGGTGGGAAATCCAAGGCGCCCTCGCAGGCGGAGGGCTAGGGGCTCTGGAGACAGACATCGCCCCTAGGGCCCTTGGCGTCGCTAATTACAAGGTGTTGTAGGCTACCTACGAGAGCTGCCCCCTAAGACACTACTATTAGGGGACAATCCTGGCCTACAAATCTTGTTGCTCTCACTTGGGCTCTCGAGATACATTCCCTGCATCGGATTTCACCCTCGTAGTGCATAGGGCCTCTATGGTTTGCCCTAGCAATAGTCTAAGGTGACTTGGGTGTCCGTCATCTCCACCGTGGTAACTTGTGTCCTACTGGACCTAGGGCATGAGCGACAACTTGAGCCCAGTGCCCAAAATGATGGATGTACTGAGGACTCATCCCCCTTAGACTCCATGTCACGCGTTGAACGACATCCGGGTCACCGCACGTCTCGCTCCGTTGCTTGGTAAAGGTTAAGCATTCTTATGCATTTTCGATTACTAGTGAAAAACCCCCACTTACAGGGTAAAATAGTTCCAATCACAGACACTCCAAAATCTGCAAGTAACACCTTAACTAAGTAACCTCTGTTGTCACCGTTGTATAGCTCTCAACTTAGCTTATGCACTCGAATGGGAAACTGTAGTCTACTTCTTTGTCTTTTAGGCAATCAGGGATGAGCTAAGAAAAATACAGTAAGCAAAAAAAGAATGACGATCAGAAGGATCACTAGACTAAGTCGCATCAGAGTACGCCTGATGTTGTAGTGAGTTAGAGCTAAAGAAAAATAAATGACGAGAGATAGTCCTATGCAAGTAGCAAAGAACACGAAGAAGGTGACTATAGTGAAGATGGGTAGGACAAGCCATGAATTGACTTAAGATATGAACAATATGAGCAATATCAGGATGCATGAGTGCTTACAAGATACACCAAACTCTCAAAAAGATGACGATATTGAGTAGGATTCTCAAGAAGATCACCATCAATTGTAGTAAATTGAAAGGATAGCTACATGAGAGTCAGTAGTGTGAGTGTTTGTCGATCAAATTGATCAAGAAGATCCTAAACATATTTTTGCTCGGAGAAGTAATAGCCCTCAATCGTGGAAGAAATTTTAATCCCAAGAAAGCATGTAAGAGAACCAAGATCAATCATCAAAAATTGCTCACTGAGATGCTACTTCACATATGTGATGAACGAGGAGTCATCACCGGATGAGCATGTCATTTACATACAAAAGCAGTATCCTACCCTGATGTGAGATATGAATAAAAAGAGCAGGATTTTGGGAACTAATAGTGAAACCGACAGCTATAATCACTCAGGTAAAATACGCAAATCAGATACGAAGAGCCTGTTCGAGATCATAAAGAACACGACGAAGACGACAGACGTGCCTGTCTGGAACAAAATACTCAGGTAGTGACTGTACGTAGAAATACTCACTATTTTGTGAGATACGGTATAGAAAGTAACTACACCTGAGAGTGAAAAAAAAGCTTCATATATGAACCAAATATATTTTTGGGTGCGTTATGGCTAGTACATGGTAAAGCATGTTAGTGATGTTGTAGATAATTCCCCAAAAATGTGGGCATTAGATATGTCGTCAATTCAGAACAATGTGATGGTACTGCTCGGAAACTGTGAGGTGAAATAGACTGCACACCCATAAAGGCGTAAGCCAATGTCAATTCAGCATCTGTACCTAGACATTCAAACACGTGCTGGGTATCATGATGCGAGAGGGAAAGGCACTCGCTCAAACTTCAAGTTGAAAAATGTCACATACCGAATGCTTCCACAAGATGATCAAATGATGGTGCCTTCAAAATGGTCCTCGTGGTGAGCTGCGGCGCACGTATGCATCCTTGTAAACTTCTTCCAACAGTTGCAACCCTCATTGCTCCTGATGAATTCTACCATCCACCCAAAATCTTTAGTCAAAAGTTTGGCGGAAAAATTGGATCATGCTGCCACTCTTTTCCTTGCCCTACTACAATCAAGCCACTATTTTCGTCTGGTCGCTTTCTTGATGTAGGACTAGAGCTTTCAGTGTGTGCTATGTTTATCGGCAACAGCATAGCTTTGCACAGTTGCCAAACTTGAAGGCTACTGAAAAATCTTGGAAGCGATCTTCCATGATAGGAAAGATTCGTAACGAGGACGACTCGAACCGATCAAGCCTTTGTGAATTGTGATCATCATTGCCCACGCCCTCCTATACAGCTATACGTGCTAGCATATATGCTGCTACGTACATCGCTACTTGTATACCTTTGCTACTGGACATTCCTCTGCATGTTGCTATAACATGCTATGATTATGTGTGCCAAAAGAGGCTTTAAGTTGCTTATAATTATGCCCTAATCTCTCTCTCCCCCTCCCTCCCTCCAAACAAGTGAAGAAGAAATCATCATGCTTCAAAGGCTACAGCTTAATATCACCGATGTGCTAATAGAAAGATTATAATGAAAGATAGTCGTCTTCGAAACTTTGTCAGACTTGGAACACGTAAAATAGTACCAAGAGTTGAGTCCTGCAGCTTACCAAAGAATCAGTAAATCCAAGTTGAGGAAGTTACCGGAAAACCATGGAAGCATTGCAGTAGCCATTGGTGTTGTTGGTCCGACCATCAGAAGTTCAGAGCTTGAGATCGCCAGCGTCCCCGGCCGATTCCGGCAGCAAAGAATAGTTGAGTTGGGGGGGAATGAAGCCTGGTCCAAAACCGCCCACCGTACGTGCCGCGGCATCGGTCGATCCGGCTGTCGTGTTAGGTCTCGGACCAGACAACATTCCCCTCAACTGCCATATGAGAGAGAGAGAGAGAGAGAGAGAGAGAGAGAGAGAGAGAGAGAGAGAGAGAGAGAGAGAGTTCATGTGGCATCCATGAAGGGTAGCTTGCTAACGCGCGGCAAATGACACTGCTTTTCCACAGCCTTTTAACGGCATACAAGTCCACATTGTTCATTCGCCGTTGTTGCTTTCACACTACATCTGGCATGAATTGAAGAACGATCGAACCTAAACCGTACTTATTCTTAATCAGGTGCACTGATGAGTGATGATGTTGTTTAATCCAAGTCGAACTAGCTCATCTCGCACGGCGTGCCATAGCCATGTGTATATTTCCAACATGAAGACGTCAGAGCTATCGTGAGTTCATGACTACTAGCCAGTGAAAAATCCATCGGTTTGCAAATTTTCCGGAGGATAGCGGTAGAAGCTACTGGCTAGATTACCGATAAGGCGAATTGATTTTTTTGAAATTTTTTGAATTTTTAGATGAAAATAAGGTGAATCAAATTTTTTTTACCAGTTAAAAATTTTACCGGAGTTCACTGATATACCCGGTAATCACCCGTTACCGAAATTTCCGATTTTTCCATGCCACTGGCTAGCTTACCGATATTCTTGACCCGCCATTAAGGACAGCCACTGAATTAGTCTGCTAACTTCACATCGTTGCAGGCAAAGTCAATCAGCTAGCTACTGCCTCTTAAGTACACAAACGTGTACTAGAACTCAGTGATCATTAGGCATAGTCCCGGCCATGATTAACCAAGCGGATGCAATGCAGGTTAAGGCCGCGCTCATTTGAGCGATCGGCGTTAGCTTCTGGCGACAAAAACACTGTTTAGTACTGTAGCAATACTGTAGCACTTTTGTCTTTATTCAATTTTTTTTCTGTGTTTTTTTAGTATTTTTGTGTTTTGTTTTTTTTTCTCGTATTCCTTTGTATCGTCCGCTCTAGATTAGTGTGCTGTTTTTATTTTTAAATTTTTTAAAATTTAATTATACTCAATAAACCAACTCGATTCTGATGTTTTTCAATGAACATGGTGTTTTTTCAGCAAAAATCAAAAGCCATCGCTATTCCGATCACCCTCTAAGCCCCTGAAAAGGGCTTCTTTTCTTTCAGAATCCTAGCAGCTAGTACAGTGTCATTGCAAGCGTGCACGGTACATGGTTTTATTCCCAAGCAAAGGATTTCTTTTGCTTTGCATGTACTGCGCTGCGTTGCCAAGTTGTTTTGATTCCAAGCCTAGCACCTAGGGGCGCTCAGAATAGCGATGACTTATGTCTTTTTTCACTATAGCTGATTTATTTTTCATCGTAGCTGAGGTGACTTATTTAACGTAATTAAATCTAAAAAAATTAAAAATAGAAAAAAATATGTTAACTTATCACAGACAATGCAAAGAAATACGAGAAAAAGAAAAGGCAAAAAAGCCCAAAAAACCAAAAAAAGATAAAATTAAAGAATAGTGAAATAAAAGTAAAAACTAGAAGCTATCGCCAAAACGAGTGGGGCCTTAAGAAAGTGGCCATGCGGCAACCTGCATTTCTGCAACAACAAAGAAAGCTTTTTCTCTGGGGATGTGAAAGAGAGGGTGAAAGGGTGGTGGCCGGGATGGCGGTGAAAAAACAAGCTACTAAATCTGTAGGACTAGTATGGTAACAGATGGAGGTGAATGATGCCTTCAAATTTTTCCTACGTACTCGATGATTCATCACTCCAATAACTATGAGAAGCTACAAAGATCAAGAAACCAAAAATATAAAAAATTCAGCTGCTACAGTGATTTCAGATCACTGAACAGTAAAAAAAAGTACTATTTCAAATCCAAAGATCTACGAAACTTTTGATCCGTAGATCTAAAAGACTTGAAATTTAAATCAAGACTACATCACAATTTTAAGAATCTATTCCAGCCAATAATCTTAGAAGAACTTAAAAAATTTGGAATCTTTTGGTTCGTCAAGATCTGCTATATCAAAATCGGGTCAAAACCTAAAATTGCGCTAACTCTTAAACTAACTCTAAATCACTTGAAATTTGGTATGTACTTTCTCTGGGATGTCAGGAATATATTTCAATCAACAATCAAGAAAATTGTTGCCAAAGTTATGACATTGTTCCATTTGAAAGAAAACTGCACTAAAACCAGTCAAAAAACTAAAAGCGATGAATATGACTTGCTTATGGGTGGATGATGGCCAAGATAAATCTAGATATGTTCTCACATGTCATAACAAACAAGAACACCAAAGAAATCAAAACAAAAACAACTGAATTAAGAAATCACTTATGAGGGACAAAACTAAGCAAAACCGAGTCTCTTCATGAATATGGCAACTAAGTGGCTACATAGGTGGAGATTGATTTCTGTAGGTTATCTCTATCTTTTACACATTCTTGATACAAGAAGATCAATAAGGGGAGAGAAGAGCAAAAACCAACTAAGTTAAGAGCAGATCAATCAACACATGGGGAATCCATGGAGATGAACAGAGATTGATGTATTGCTATTTAAGAATGATGATTTTACTGTCACTCCACTTGGAGGATAAGAGAGTATACTACAACACTCAACTTCTCTCGAATCTTGACACTAGAACTCATGAACTCAATGAGAGGATGGTTGGATGATTAACTACAAGTTTCTATCCCAATTTGTTAAATAGATGGACTAACTAGTCATATCTAACTCTTAGTGGATACTATCCATTTAGCACATATAGGAAAAACCCAATAACCCTACACACGCGGGTTTTAACTCACACACTACATTTATGCACGATTTTCAAAATGTATAAGCCCAAATCGCGCTAAGTCCTTAGTCTTGATCCAGTTTGATCTTCTCAGCTTCTCCTTGGCCTAAACCGCCTTCCCAAGTACCGCTCAAGTGCTGCAGTTTTAATCCAAGGTACTTTTTGCTATTTTGATTAAACTACCAAAATACCTTTTTTGATTCGATCTTCATCTTCTATTGTAAACAATAGTCATACTTACCATGTGTAGATGCACAATTGGCTTACCACGCATCAGCAAGTCTCTTCCATTCTAGTAGGGCCGTTCTTGATATGTTGAAGGCCCTAGGACGAGACAAATGTGGATGCCTTGGAGTGCTCCTGATATTTCAAAAACCTCACTTCTATTCAAGCCAATTAGACACTTTCATGGTCAAATTCTAATATGTACCAATAACAAGTGCAAATACTTCTAGAGAACCAACATCCTACCATATAAGCAAGGTTATACATATTAAACTTCTCTTTATTTTTTGTTGAAATTCATATGCAAATCCAATTGCCAATTTTTGTTTCATTTTTATTCTGATTTATAGTTATTTAGAGATTTTACTTTGAAATTCATATTGAAATTAAATTACTAATTTTATTTTATTTTTTATTTCTAATTTTAGTTATTTTTTTTGTTGAAATTCATATTAAAATCCAATTGCTATTTTTAAAAAAATTATTTTAAATTATTTTATTTGAAGATTTTAGTTAGGACTTTGCACGGAATTCAAATTGTTAATTTTATTTATTTTTATTTCAAATTCTAGGTATTGTTTGACTGTACTAAGCATGAACTTTTACCTACACGATCAATGGTGTGAACCTTTCTTTCTTTCTCTCTCTGATCAATGTGGAAAATTTTGCCTTTTAAAAGCATACATAGTGGCTCCTTTTACTTTTGATTTAACAATAGAATAGATTGCAGAAGATACATGCGGCTTTGGTTCATCGCCTGAAATTTTTAGGGTGCATAAGTTTTTTTATCCTCGCTGCTAGAATAGATTTTTCAGCAGAAAAAAAAAGAAAGCGAAGACGCCATTTTTCTGGTCTCTTTTTCAGCTTTTGGTGGTTTTCTTCCCCATCGTTTCGGAACGTGAGGCTATGCTTAAATCTCTCAACCTCACATCACATGCAAAGGTTAGAGAGAAATGCAGGTTTTTGGGAAGAGGCGGCGGACATCTGTGAGGAGAGAGGAAGGGAGCCATTTTGCCTACTCTTTGCAGCCAAGAACCATTTTTTTCAATTTTTTTGGGAATTCTTTTTTTTTTTCACATTTTTGGGCGTTTTGGTCGATTCCCGTATACGGTTTTTATTCTTTACCTCTCCAGTATTCTCCCAATTTGATGATTGAGATGATCGCAGCTTCTTGATTGAAGATTTGCAGCATTGGTATGTTCCAAATACATTCTTCTTTGGATCTGAAATCTGGTGTGCATATGAAACCCTGAATATATATCGGTGCAATTCTTTTGCAGGGAAGATTGGATCCTGTGCTCCAATTGGTAGAAAGATTGGGTTCCCGCGATCTATCAGTATGAGCATTTCCATGTGAAAAAAAAAAATCCTGCCTTCTTGGCTGAGAGCAACGTGGTAATTGCATATTCTTTCCGCATTGTTGAAGTTTTCTTGGGTAAAAGATTCATCTTCTTAAACCATACGCTGCATGAGTGACCAAGATTGTACGGTTGTTGTTTCCTCATTAAAAATATGATGTGATTTGAGCATCTTTGTGCCTCCGCTCTAGTGGGAACTTCACAGAAAAGATCGGATTTCTAAGCAACCTACATGCAAATTGGGGGTGCATTGATCTTCCATGGCAGCGGAAGCTCGTGCAAGGTCGCGGGACTTTTTGCGGCAATTATGGTCCGTGCTGTGCCATGCCTTCAGCGAGTGCTGCCTGATCATAATGCTCCTTGTCACTGCCGTGTTGTCGTATACGGCGACAAGGTTCGCACGCATCCGCAGGCTCCGGTCACCATGCATGCTGTGCTCAAGATTAGATCGGGTCCTACATGGCAAGGCCTGGTTCTCTGAGGAACTGGTATGTGCTAAACACAGGTTGGAAATCTCGAATTTGTCATATTGCCAGAGTCACAACAAGCTCGCTTACTCTGATGATCTATGTGAAAGGTGCATGCGTTCATGTTCAGTATTGGTTGTTAAGCCCGGTAACCTGACAAACGTGAGTGTTAAGGAGAAGGTGAATTCTCGGTTGAGGTCTAAGCACACAAAGCTATGTTCTTGTTGTTCAGAGCCGTTCAAGAAGACATGTAATGCACACAGGCTATCTGAGCATGTAAATGACCGGGTTCCAGCTGATGACATGAGCAAAGTGAAGGACAGAAGTGTATCCATGGCAAGTATTGATCATTCTTCAGATGATGGCTTTGATCACTTGCCGTATGGAGGTTACAGAAAGCTAAAGGTCTGCCGTGATTCTGAGTCTGAGAGCCATGTCTCAGATGACGATGATTATGGCAATGCAATGCTTCATGATGCTAGACAGCGAAGCAAAGACGTCTTATGTCATGATGTGCAGCTGCAACCTATGATCACCAGTGCCAACTCCTTGTCCACGCATCCTTCTGAGAGTGCTGTTCTGGCAAAGCCAATAAATGCCACTCCTGTAGTGCCATTGAATACTGCAACAGGTACTGATCATCAGCCTAGGTGCACCAAGGTTGGCAATATTGCAAAATCTTCAGATCCTTCTATTGGGCATGGTTTGGAGAAAATCAATTGGAGTCAGGTCAATGTGAGTGACAACAATCATGATGTGCAGTGGAAGGCTGTGCCTGAACAAGTTTGTGCAAAGCTTCCAAAAGAGAAAAGTACGTATCATTATCCAAAATGCTGTAATCCTTATCTAACTTGAACTATTTCTGAGTATGTCAAATTTGTACTGTAGCTTTTCTGGTTGGTATTGGGGAAGTCGGCAATTTAGAGGGTGTTTCAGGAAGCCCTGACGAGGAAGCGACAAAGGGTTTTGCTGCTTCCGCATATGCAGGAACCAGTTCAACTGCGGACGCTCATATCAACTGCAACAACAGCATGAAGAATGCTTCTGGTGGTAGAGGCAACCTTCAATCTCCTCGTTGGTCTGAAATAATCTCTGCTAAGGATACCAATTCAAGAACTCAGGAAGAAGTGAAGACATTCTTGCCCCAGTTGTCTTCTGCACGAGGCTTTGATGGTCCTTGGAGTGAGGTGGCTACTAGCCCCAGAATCAACAGACAGATTGACGAGTACAAACAATCTGATGCCACTGATAGCAGACAATTCCTTCAGAGGAACAACTCAAATCTGGAACCATTTGATGTCCATGTCACTATTGAAGATGAAGGTGAAAGGTCCCTTGAGTGCCTGGAGCAGCAGGTTGAGCTTGGCAAGAAAAAAATGAGTATCCTTTATAAGGAGCTTGAGGCAGAACGGAGTGCTTCAGCGGTGGCAGCAAGCGAAGCAATGGCTATGATCAACAGGTTGCAGGAAGAAAAGGCTTCAATGCACATGGAGGCACTGCAGTACCTCAGGATGATGGAAGAGCAGGCTGATCATGACCAAGAAGCAATTGAAAAGCTAAATGACTTGCTTACAGAAAGGGAGAAAGAAATACTTGACCTTGAAGCTGAACTAGAGAATTATCGGAGCATGCCTCGTGATGAACCATTTGATGTCGGAAAATTTAATGCTGCTGATGGGAATGTGGCATTGGATATATTGGATGGTTCAGATTTCATGAGGAACACCATGTTTGATTTTGAAGATGAAAAGGAAAAAATTTTGGAGTCCTTAAGCAGATTGGAGGAAACACTCGGCATGTCCCCCACAAACAGACTTGATTTGGGTGGTGCAAAAGATGATCTACAGAATGGGTCATTGAGAGATCACTCAAGGGGCAGTGGGCAGTATATGGAAAATCCAGAGATAGAATGTGGGAGCTCACTATTGCCTCGTGAACACTTGAATGGTGAATCAGTTTTTTTTGAGCAAAAAAATGAAAATCAATCCATTGAGAACCAAAAAAATTTTGGTCCATGTTCCCACTTAGATGATGACAAAATCAGTTCTATGACAGATGTTAAACATGAAATTTCACTTCTTAGTAGTAGATTTAAGGCACTTGAAGCAGATCAGAAGTTTCTCAGGCAGATATTAAGTTCTCTTAAATGCAGCAATGATGGAGTACAGTGTGTTCAGGAGATAACTAGCCATTTGCGAGAGCTGCGAAGAATCATCACTGAACAAAGAGAGATGACAGTTTTATGAGCTAAAAAATTATTCAGTATTATTCTGAAGGTAATAATAGACCGTACTTGTAGTTCATCTGTTAGCAATGAGTAATTAATTACTTTGAACGTTTGAGTACATGTGTAAAACGAAAATGTATAGTATAGCTAACATGATGGATACATCAACATAGGTTGATGCTTAGGAGGCCTTACGCATTGCTACAGGTCCTCCAAATGTATTATAAATATCTGCTGAAACTGTAACCTTAGGTTGATTTTCCATCAAACTAGCTTCAGAATCGTTCTCACACAGGATACAGCTCACCAAATTATCAGAGAGGTGTATCTTTCAGTCACTTACTGCTGTACCATTGTATGCTGGTTATCATTAGACTCTTTTTCTTTCCAATCTACAGTAAAAACTCTCATAAACTACTTCAAATCAGAACAATTCTTTGAACCTACACACTTCCTTTGCGGTATATGTTCAAAATCACCATCGTAATCTGAATTTCTGTATCATATCCAAATGGAACATGTAAAAGTGTACTGTAGGATTTTTCGTTATTGTCTGAGCATAGAGTAATTTTTTTTCTAGTTATGAAATGACCAAAGGCCTAGTCTGTCATGTTGTTTATTGACGTGTTATGTTTTACAGTCTGATTCTGATTCAATCTCTTTCTTGGTTGCTGTTGTTGATTGTTACAGAACCGTGATGGTAACTTCATGGCGGCATGACGATCCAGCTCGGAGATTTCGACAGATGATAGTGACACGAGATCATCAAATTGTGATCATGTTAACAGGGGGTCGCACAGATCATACACACCTCCGTACTTGCTCAAGGTGATTTTGAATTTCAGATTCGTCATGGCCGATCCTCCTTGCTTTGTTCCATTACTTAAACAGTGACGTCTCGGCGAAGTGAACTACCGGGATATTTCTTGTACACTGACCTGGTTGTTGTTGTTAGGAGCAAGTTTGTCGATGTAATTGAAGTTTTCGGCTCTTGCCGAGATCAGGAGATGAACTAATAAACCAGCTATTGTTAGATTAGTGATTTCGTCAAATGGGTTCACCCTTCACTCTTGTTACTGCACCTGGGATGCATGTTTTGCAGCCCATCGAAATCCACCATTCACAAACCTTTCGGTTGCTTGAGGCTATTTTGTCGCCTGTATGGTCGAAATTTGCCTAACCAAGACAAATGCAGTCGATGTGAAACAGAGGGTCCCGAAATTTCCATGACAAACTGCAATGCTAATATGGTAAGCTTGACACGGGCCAAGTTGTGTCTGCAAAATTACCAGAAATCAAACCTGCAGATACAAGATGCACCAATGTGCAGGGCAGTGCCTGCATATAAGGCCAACAGCAACCAAATGCGCGTCCAAACAGACCAGCAGCGCACTGGCACGACGTCGGACGAGCGGCACTGCCCCATAACACGGAAATGCTAGAATCGTGCGCGAATCTAGCTAAGTTAGCACGCACCCGTGCCCTGCAGCGCCGCGGCTGGCCACCCACGCCCGCTCCACCGGCGGCTGGCGGTGTGGCAGGGCGCGACGTCGTGGGGCCGCGCGCGTGGCAGTGTGGCATCCACCGTCCGTCCGAAGACCTCACCGCGCGCGCCGCACTTCTAAGTGGAACGGCTGCGAAGAGTACACAGTACTGTTGACTTCGATTGGCATCGGCAATTCTGTTTCCACATCCAACAGTGTCCACAACGTCAATCTAATGGAAATACAGAGCATAGTGAATAGTAACAATGTGACTATTCAGGCGAATTACTTTGATTACTTTTGACGCACTTCACAAAGGAAGATCCGTTATCAGCATGGGAAGTACCTTAAAAGAAGGTGCACAGGAAACAACACTTCCAGTGAACACGATTGATCCTTAGCAGTGCTTCTATACTTTCCTCTCTAACAAAAGTAACACTAATCTCAAAGCAAATGAAGAGATAAGTAACATCTATCCACTATTTATCATGCTTTAAAAATTGTACAAATCACTATGAAGAAAAACATTGAAGCATCTCCCTTAATCCTTTCGAACCCATTTTGATGACAACCCCTCTTTAGCAACTCTTGACCTGCCTGAATTAGGTCTCTGATGTTTGTTAGGGACAGCCTGTCAAACCAATAAACAGCAATATTAGAGAAATGAGGCGAAACCCAAGAGTCACTGTGCTCTAAGTCAGGCCAGATTCAGGAAATAAAATATTTACAAAAACACAGTACATTTGTGTTTGGTAGTGTAGGTCAACCAACCTTGTCTGATGCATGGTTCAACATTTCGGCGAAATTTCACCGATTTCGTTCCTTTCGAAGGGTATCCATATAGTATTTTCACCTGACCTATATGGTATTTTCACCCAATCCGTGCAGGGCAGTGGCGGTGACCGTGCTGCTGATGCAATGCTGCAATGTGATCCTCGCGGCGAGGCTGTTGTTGCACGATGGTCGGGACGGCGGGTGGCGGGGGCAGTGCGCCGCGACGCTGATCCTGCAGGTCCTAGAAAAGGGCAGCCCGCCGATGTGGGGAGGAACCAACCGGTGCAGGCGGCATCCCGGTGTTAGGGTTTTTTTGAGAGAAACCAAATATTAAAAGTTCAAAAAGGACGAGGCCTAGGAAGGGATTTTTACGAGGTTGGACGTGAGGCCCCCTCACACACCCACAGGTCCAACTCCGGCGGATTTGATGTGACCGGGCTTGCGAGCTATAGGCCGCGGATTATTGCGCTTGTATCGCAGCGAGATGTTACCGGCATGGCATCGTATGATATCAGACATGCAATATATGGGCCTGGACTGTTTTGTTCCTGGCTACAATCCTGTCGATTAATTGATCGGTCAGCCCGCGACGTAGCGTCCTCGCACGTGCTTGCCTTTTCTTCGATCTTCAAGTATTCAAACATAGGAATTAATGGACCGCGTACACATACGTGCCAACGCTGGAACTAAAGGTTCAAACTGAAGAATAGACCCAGTCCTTGTTACACCTTTGGGGGGTTAAACATACGCTGCAAACTATAAAATGGAACCCATCGATCAAACATATGTATCCTAGCGAGTAGCGAGTGCAGCAAAGAAGCACTTGATTTACAGCCATTCGTCTAGCTAGCTAACCAGCTTCAGAAACGTACGTATCAGCTAGCTAGCAAGCCCGGCCGGCGTACGGATTGATACGGCAATGTCGACGGCGACGACCATGGCGAAGGCCGTGCTGGTGGCCGTGCTGTTGATGCAATGCTGCAGCGTGCTCCTCGCGGCGAGGCCGTTGTTGGATGCTGGGGACGGCGGGTGGCTGCAAGGGCAGGGCGCCGGGACGCAGATCATGCAGGTCCTGGGGACCGGGGGAGGAACCAACCCGGGAGGCTGGGTAGATCCCAACCACCCATAACCCTAAGCCAGAGGCGGCTTTGTGCAGGCTAGCTTGGCTTATCATCAGTTGTCCGTCCAGCATCTGCTGTGTTACGTACGGTCGCCGTGCGTATTATTTATTTGTAGATGTTAACATGTACGTACATGTGTAGAGATATATTGTTCATATTTGATTTGTTTAATTAGTAAGTGCCCTGAAGGGCTTCCCTGTGCAAGAGTAATTGAGCCCTGCAGGTAGCTGTTCACTAATCGTTGTTAGTGCATCGAATGCAATAAAAGCAACCTCCGATGTATATGTACTCTAGGTCCTTTTAACTATGTCCTACACATGGGAACAGTTTACATGTACTATTTTTTTTCCAATTTTAGCCTCCTAATATTTTTTTTATAAAAATAGATCTCTTCCTGAGCCCGGAATGCATGTCAGACGACACATATCATCTGTCACACCCCTCTAGCTCGACAGGTCGGGTGACACATGATAGGAGGCTTAGGCATGGCAGTTGGTGAGCCGGCGTGGCTGGTCGGCTATTGCCAGCCGCTAGTTTACGGTAGGCATTATTTCAGCTGAATGAATTTCAGTGGTGAATTTTTATGACACGTTAGCGGTTTAAGCGAAAGTCTTGTGTGAAATTTTTAACTTATTTGGACAACAAATGCTCACTTGTATGGTTGGCGAAGACAAACAGCGTAGGGAAAACGTGTGTGCTGACTTCCATTATTTTTGTTGCGCAGTACATATTGAATTTCAGCGGCGAATTTTTATGCTTCGTTAGTAGTGCAAGTGGGATTACAACGTGGAATTATCAGCTCATTTGGGTAACAACTGTTTACTTGTATAGGTTGAAATAGCCACACGATGTAGGCAAAAGTGCATGTCCTCCCTTGTACGATTTTTTGTCGAGCGGTACAGAATGAACTCCAGCATTGAATTTTTATGGCACGTAAGCAGTTCAAGTGATAGTTTTATGTGAAAATTTTAGCTTGTTCGGATAACAAGTGCTCGCTTGTATAGTTGATGAAGACAAATAGTGTAGGAAAAAGCGCGTGTGTTGATTTGTATTATTTTTGCATGCCTTGCGTCGTTGTCGTCACCTCCACCGAGCAACAAAAAATACTATTAATTTAATGTTTTAATTAACACTAATTAATTAATTAATTACTATTAGTACTAATTAATTGTACTTAGCCCTAAGCAAAACACTAATTAATGGATGAATAGTGTCACTACAGTGCTACACATTGCCTCTACAGTGCCTGCCACAAACTACGGGCTCGGTAGGAGGCACCCGCACATGGGTGGCTCGGCAGGTGCCGGCCTACCACACCTGCTGGCACGCTCAAGCATCCTGTTGCGCGCCATCTGACCTGCCAAACTAGAGAAAAGCAGCAAGTGACATATGTCACCTGTCATATCTTTTCAGCCTGGGGACGGATCCATTTTTACAAAAAAAATGATTGGGGAGCAAAATTGAAAAAACTGTTCCTACAAGATTGTATGTGTAAATAGTTCTATGTACACATGGTTTAGACAAATTAAGGGGTTTTGTTCTCAGGGTACATAGGAGTTAAAAAGTCAAAAGTGCGATTTGCACCGACTTATGATTGTATCCAGATATCCACACTCTTTGTCGCCAGATAACACAACTACAGAAAAGGTTATCACAGACAGTTTGAAAACATCATAACAGGCGGTTTTGTGAGCCGTCTGAATTTATGGATCAGTAATAACATGAGATTATCACAGACGGCTTTTGAACCATCTGTGATGCAACTATCATAGACTGTTCAACTATAAACCATCTGTGATATTGAATTATCACATATGGTTTTTAATAGAAACCGTCTGTGATATATAAGTATCATAGACAGTTCCAACTACAAACCATATATGATAGTTATATATCACGGTTTCTACTGAAAATCGTCTGTGCTAGTTCAATATCACAGACGGTTTGTAGTTAAAACCATATGTGATATTCATTTCTATTCCTAAATCTATTTCTGTTTGTTGGCTAGCCTTAGAAAATACTAGCCATACTCTCTGAAATAAGCAGATCAACACAGTATACATCTAATTCACATTGATTCATTTCAAAAATAAGAACATCCATTTCACAAACCAATTAACCAAATTGAAATAAATTATCCTCACATATGTACAATTAAGGTCAATCTTATCTCAATCAAATTCATTCTACATTGTAGAACTTCTCATTTGATTTTATGACTTTAGACATCAAAAAATACGCACACTATTCTCAAATTTTTGCGAGGTCGGTCTGTTCCTACGTAGTTGTAGCGATAGACGCAACCTATCGGTAGAAATATCAATGTTGTGCAAACATATATAACTAAATAAATATGAAATAATTATTGCAAAATTAACAAACCTAATGATCATTGGTCTTCGAGGAATCGTAGAGTAGTTGCTTGTGGCAGCAAGCATAGAATCTACAGGTGTTGCCCGACGGCTGTTGGTAGTACTGCAAAAATAGAATTTATTAATTCAAGATACATTACTACGAAGTATTATATATATATATATATATATGATTAATATGTACTAACAAATACCAAAAAATCTAGATTATGTCGCAAGGTGTTGATTTTGGATTTCTGTACCTCTGCAATGTATGTGACGAACGACCTATGTGATTCCAAAAAAGTTAGCCTTAGTCATTGGGTAGGAAGGAAAAAGTACAATAGAGTTCTCTATGGAGCAAATATATTTACCTGTCGATTAATCATTAGACAATTGTAATATTGGTTTTGTTTTTCTTTAGAGAATACAGGTATATTACCCTATTTTATTTTGGTATAATTACAATTAGAATTCAATGGAACCTACATAAGTATGTTGTCATGGTCATTAAATCTAATTTTGTGTTGCTTTTAAAGTACAAATCAACAAGTATAGCCACTAGTGTAGCACTTACCTGTGGTTGTACGGTATAAGTATAAATTTCTTATTACGGTGAGCCACCGATACCGTCGCAATGTAATTCTCAACGAATGATGCATCCTCAACTAAGAGTGGGTCAAGGAAACCAATCGGTGATTTCGATAATCTGGCTTTAGTCACCATGTATCTATATACACACACACACACAAAAGTAATGAGTTCTATATAACATTTATTGGTATTACAAGAACGTAGACCGTGCTTGTACACACTTACAGTGTTCAACATCGAATGAGTGAGGCGTCGAGGATGTTGAGTGTGAAGAGATCGAATAAGTACTCAAAGGTCTCTTTTTCTCTGTTTGTGCTTTGCCTTACTATAAAAATGGTTGTGTTGAGTAATTGCTTTTTTTCTTGGACCATGAGTAAGATTCAGACTTTCGAGAAGCTTTTGGTATGAATTGGGGCTTTTGTTGAAAAGATGATCTTTCTTGATTTTAGCACCATTTCACATGTTACCACTGTGGTCATGTTCATTTCTTTGTCTTGAAAATGGATCACTTGTAGTTTTTGCAACTCGCTTGTTTTCATTGAAAAATTCAAACTCGAAAGATTGATTTTTGAGGTGTTTATCAAATTACTTATCAAGGTAAAATTGTAAGACTATGTGAAGTTCATCACACCATGTTTATGATGAGTATTTAACTTTGTTGTGTTTTGTTATTGATGTTTGAGTTTGGTGTTGGAAGCTTGCAAATGGAGTTTGCTAAATTTCAAGTTTAAGACAATTCAGCTCTGTTTCTCAGATTCAGTTTCAGACACTTCAGACTCTGTCCTACAGGGAGAAAACCAAAGGAAGTCGCCGCCACTTTCTTGGAAGCTGTAAGTCGCCAGTAACGGCAGAATTAAGCCTGAACGGCTCGCGAACTTGATCAACCAGTCCGCGGAGACTAGCTCATAGAACACGACCAAACCGAAATTCGCCAAAACTGACATATAAACCATATGTTGTCAAGCATGGATCGGTTCAACTGTTTGCAGAGACCGACCGACCGAGAATCCACAAACCCCAGCGACAAGCTAGAGGCACGCATAGACATACGATCGAACGTCCACAACTCGAACGGCGGTCATTGTGTTCTACTCGTACCATGCATTCCAAGTTTCGATCCAGGAGAAAAATGTCAGGATCGGAGTCCAGGCTCCAGAATTACCTATGGAAAATGTGCAGTGCTAGTTAAGTTCATGGCTAGGCACTTGGTTCCTTATACTTTTACGACAGTTCGCGTACGTTCGTACGTACGCACTACGCTTTGATCGATCGATCGATCAAAGCGTAGGCTTTGATCGATCGATCGATCAAAGCGTAGGCTTTGATCGATCGATCTATGTACTAGTATTTATTCAAACTTAGGAAATGGACCGCTGAAATTAAACCGCGTAGGCTCCTACCTAAGCTGGACCTGAGAAAAGTTTACGGCAAACTGAAGAATAGACCTGGTCCTTGTTATACTTTTTTTGGCGGTTAAACTATAAAAGGAAACCATGATCTTGTCTCTCTTCCAACAACCAGTTTAAGGCATTCGACGTACGTACGTAGTAGCTAGCTTGAATTGAATTGTCTGCAATATTTCACTTGTCGATAACTATAGCAAACTAGCTAGTTCAAGAGGCCAAGGCATTCTAGCAAGTAGCCAGCAATCCCGACGCACGTATACGTACGGAAGGATATGGCATCGACGGCGACGACGATGGTGAGGGCGGCGCTGGTGGTCGTGCTGTTGATGCAGTGCTGCGACGCGATCCTCGCGGCGAGGCTGCTTGAGGGTGACGGCGGGTGGCTGCAGGGGCAGGGCGCCGGGCCGCTGATCATGCAGGTCCTAGACAAGGGCAGCCCGGCGAACGGGGGAGGAACAAACCCGGGAGGCTGGGTAGACCCAAAGCACCCCCCCGCCCTCGGCCGGAAGCTCACAAGGCTAGCCGGCGGCGGAGGAACAAACTCGGGAGGCTGGGTAGACCCAAAGCACCCCCCGCCCTCGACCGGAAGCTCACAAGGCTAGCCGGCGGCGGCCGGCCGGCAGCTTAGTTAACACATGCATGCATCGATCAGCTGCTTCGTTCCGGTTGTGGTTTTGTTTATTTGCAGGCGTAGTTGACGACATGTACATTCTGCACATGCGTAGATATCTCGTTCGTCTGGTTTAGTTTGTTCGTTAATTCTTTGATTGTAAGGGCTTCCGTGGAAAAATGGAGCCTTGGAAGCTGCTCATAATTAGACAATTTCAGTTGCATTAGTTTACAATAAAGCATGCAGTCTCTGACAAAGGTCCTGTACCAATTAAGTTGTATAGATGGTCTAGCTAGGCCAAGCAAGGAGATATAGTTCTTTTCGGGTTTGGAATTAAAATAGTGGAATTAATTAATTCACGTGTATGATTTTTTGCTCATTCTTACTTCAAATATATTAAAGAATGACTTTCATCGCTGTTGCATATATTTATAACATTTTGTTTGGCATCCAAGTACCTAGATGGGCGTGCATGCATGTCAAAAACTTATTGATTAAGGGTGATATATGAGTGCATTCCTAATGCTCTCGCATCAGCAGTTTCTACAAGATGCTACCAATGATAAGAGATGAGGTGGAGGAAAAATTAAAGAAGAAAGGGAAAGTATATCTTGCATGAGATACAATTTGGGTACGAAATCCAATCATATATAAGATACAATAGAAATTTGCATTGGGGAGAAGAGTTGTATCTAACTACGTTGTTTGTTGGGCTACTACATAAAAAGTGCATTGGGGAGGGGGAGAGAGAATGTGGGAAGACGTTGTATATTTATTATATGGGTCCATCAATATGTACTATATATTGTAGATGTCGTCGGTACTAGTCAGGACGATAAATTTATAAGTATCCCTGTTAGATACGAACACCGCTGCGGGTGTGAACGGACCTTGCGTACATCGGCCGACCTTGCATCCTTCGACCGAGATTGGCACACCGTTGCTTCGAATTAGATGCGGGCCCAAGGTTGTGTGGGGACTCTTCCCCAACAGTGGATGTTATATCTAAGTTTGTTACTAAATGATACCCAAGCACTAGAGACAACAAAGTTATATCTACACTGAAAATACCTGATATGTCTAATTCTTTCATTAATTGTTAACTGGTTTACAACAAATAGTTAATTTTTTTTTGTAAAGACAATTAATAAATAGTTAAAGCGTTGTTTAAAAATATTGTGGCTTTTGGCTGATTACAAAAGAGATTGAGCGAATAAGGGACACTCGCATTAAGAAGGCACTCTGTTTAAAACGGCACCTGCAGTGACTTCTACAAATGATTTATAGAAATCATTTTTAGAAACCAATCTGTTTAAAAACTGACTTCTAAAAGTTAGAAGTTGTTTGTGTTAAGAAATTGATGGAGAGCAGATGAACGGCAACGCAATCACACAATCAATCAATCCCCACGAATGCAATAGATCAATCAAAGAGACACCACGATAGAGAGAACACTAGAGTAGTCTTTATTGATTTCTAATCTTATATCTCTTTACATAGTACAATACCTTTCTATTTATAGTTCAAACCTACTAAAAACGATAATAATATTTATCTACACCGAAACCTTCTAAGTTTCGTAACAGTTCGAAACAGGCTACCACTTACTCATGCATCTACCTGGTCTAACCCGTAAATACTAGCATGCTGGTCTAGCTAGTGGTACCGTAACAGCTTGACCATCATAGTTGGACTTGATCAACAATAGAAAGGTCAGCATATGCGAGCCGTTGCCACAGCATTAGCCGAACAGTCTACTTTAGCCAACCTTGTTACCGTGTTACATTTACAAATAACAGCGGATCATATTTAAAGTCATACAGTTTCTCCACGAACTTTACGTCCGGAGTTTATCCCGTTCGAATTTTGCAGCACATTTACATACCCACAAGCAATCCTATAACATGCATGTTTATTTAAACACGTAAGTACGCTTGTTTGACTGAGTTGAGGCTTAATTTTGACTCTCCCGCCGAGTCAAAATGTTCTCTTATGACCAATAAGAAATTTTAATCGCCTTTTTTTACTTGTTAAGAAGGTTTCTCATGCTAACGTCGCGAATAGCGTGTCTAATAAAGTAGCAATGCACTAAAAAATACCTCTACGTACAAGGAGAGCATATTAACTAACTAATTGCAATTTGGTACTTTTTCTTTTCTGAGGCAACCATACTGCACAAAATTAAATTTTGCACGGAAGAATCCCTGGCAAAAAAAATTGGGTAGATGCATGTATAAATACCTAAATACCTGTATATACACACAATATTTTTTAATCGTAATATCTAACAATAAAAAGGTTCAAGTCTCCATAGCCAGCGTGGATGTATGATTTCGAGCTAAAAGCGCTTGACTACGTAATCTAAAATTTGAATTGAAAAATTCATGGCATTCCTTGGAACAAGACTGCTCACCCAGTCTGAGGAATCTGATTCTGACACGAGGATTGACTAGTGATATTCAGTTGCCCTCCAGCTAAATACCACTGATGAGATGTCAAAGGGATGACCGTGAAAAAGATTCAAGGAGTACCGACGTGCAGTACTGAGGTGTAACAAATGGACCTGATCATGCATCATTTCAGAGTCCTCACACGCTGTGGAATTTGACCTGCAGGTTAATTAATTAATTACGTGCCGGCTTATATATACGTAGCATTTGCACACCATTATTATATTTATTCTTTAAGGAATATTTATATTCAACTCGATCTAACTAGCATTGCACAAGGAAATGCACTTACACAGTTAGCAGTTGGTTCGATCGATCGAACTTCTACCCAAAACTAAAGTATGCAAGCACGCCTCACGCTGTTTGGAAATTGCAGCAGTACCAAAGTCCGAGTCCGCTATACATGTCCATACAAATTCTAATTTCTTGTTCTTGTCGAAACACAAGACCGCGATTGATTCCACTTTTATACTCGATTGGTAACCTAGACGAGATCAAGGCTTCAACGTTCAAATTAAACCCATGCATGCCTGCTTGCTATACATATCTAGCTATAAAAGGGAGGGCTAGCTAATCAATTAGAAGAGAAGTACCCTGGTGTTAGCGAGCCTAACCAGAGCTGTACTATACTTGCATCAGATTTCTTGACCTTCAAGATTGACTTCTCAAGTCGTTTAGACTGACGGCTGACCATGGCATGGCAACGAATAGTCAAACTGGGAATGTGACTTGAGGTCGCAGAGTTGGAATTATACAAGCAGCGGGAGAAACTGAAGTAGACTTTTCAGATTCACCAAGCCACACGAATTATGACTCTTGATTTCATAATCATATATCAATCAACGATATTTTTTCAACACAAGAAAGTAGAAAATGAATTTTTTTACATATCCTATATGGACAACTCCAAAAGGGGGCTCCTGGTGGCCTACAGAGATCCATTGCCTTGCCGACGGAGAGGGGATGAGAGAGGAGGAGGGCAGCGAGGCTAGTTCGGGTGATGCAAGGATGGGCGAGGCTAGTTCGGGTGATGCAAGGATGGCAATGTTAGAAAATTGGGTTTCAAGGACCTAAGGACAGCTGTTCCCACCCTGGCCATGGATGGGGATGTTGTTGTCTACCTCATATTCAAGGTGGGAGTGGAGGATGATGAAAAGGCATGGCTTATTGAAGGACCATGTGAGAAGTCTAGGATAGCGTTGTGATGAACTATTTGCAAATTTTACAAAGTAGATTTTTGATTTTGCAAAGATTGCATTTTATCTAGATCTTTTTCAGAATTTTTTAGGCAAACCAATCATACCACCGGTATAGCACCAGTCAGATCGCAAAGTGCTAGTACTGCGATTATCAAATTGCTGACTGGTCGTACTACGGATTATTTGCCGGTTGATATTTTTCAAAGAGGTCCGGTTGCAAGGAGCGATAGTACCAACCTGTGGTGGGCGATAGTATCGAATCAGGTAAAAATTCTTAGAATTTTGGCAATTTGGTTTTCGATTGTTTTGAATGTGTTTGATCAGTACATTAATGTTGCATAAAGCATATTTTGAGTAACGTGGGTTAAGTTGAGAAAAACTTATATCCAGAAATGATTTCTTGGTTTTTAGATGTGTAGGATCGTTTAGAGTAGGGCTGTGCGTTCGGTTTTTTCGGTTTAATCGGTTCGGTATATACGCTATGTACGGCAAATACGGTGTTCGTAGTTCGGTAATATACAATTTTTTAGAAGTACGGTCCGGTATAGGCAAATTCTAATTTTTTTCGGTGCAGTGTCGGTAATTACCATATTTACCACAGTTGACGCGAATTGCGAACGATACAAGATGAAGCGATAATAAAGATACAAAATAATAAAGTAAAAACTAAAAAGCAATTGAACTACGAACTACCAACAGCCGAACAAGCTACCGAGCATAGCAGCCATTGAAAAAAATGAAAAGCACTCGGCGAGCTAGCGGCCGACTAGCTATAACGATTAATGCCTAATGGCCTAATGCGAAGAGCGACAAGCTAGCGAGTAGCGATCGCGAGAGCGTGCTAGCGCCAAGCCCCCTGCGAACGTGCGACATTGCGAATGGATGGCAGCAGTGCAGCACCGCAGCATGGCCCTGCCGCCCTACGAGACGCGCAGCGCAAGCGCATGCGAACGCAACGCAGCTACTCAGCTAGGCCTAAACGGTAATAATTCGGTATATCCGGTTTTGTCGGTTTTTAGCCGGTTTTTCCAAAAAAAACCGAACACAAAAAACCTAAAATCTGGTAACCGAACCGAATACCGAAAACTGGTCAAACCGAGTTGACCGGTTCAGTTCGGTTCAGTTTTTTCGGTCCAATTTTTTCGATTCGGTTGAAAAATGCACAGCCTAGTTTAGAGTCAATTATGACCATCGATGAGGATCGAGGCTATGCACATAGAGGACCCGAGGTTTGGAACGATCAAAAATGCCGGGTGAGATGGCTAAGATCAAGCATGGCACGAGGAAGGCAGGAAATATTCAAGGAAAGTTTGAGCGATGGATTGCATCATGTATCTTGGTCGGTTCAAATGAGGCGCATTCTAGTAGAACTAGAATAGGATAGACTTGCTGATACATGGCAAGCCAATGGTGCACCCACACGTGGCAGGCATGACGATTGCTTGCAGGGAAAGATGAAGACTGGGTCAAGAAAGTATATTTTGGTAAGTTGATCAAAATACCAAAAACTATCATGGATCAAAACCATGACGCTTGAGTGGCGCTTAGGAAAATGATTTAGGTCAAGGAGAAGTTGAGAAGGTAAGTTAGATCAAATGCTAAGGACTTAATAGATTTAGACTTATATGCTTTGAAAAGCGTGCATAAGTGCATTGTGCGAGTAAAACCCGTGTTGTGTAGGGTTAAAAGGTTTCCCCCATTTATGCTAAGGGGATAGTATCTATTAGGGTTAGATGAAATTGACTATCTTATCTATTTAACAGGTTGGGATAGAGACTTGCTAATTAATCATCCTTCCTTTACTCATTAAAGCCAAGTATTCTAGAGTTAGGATTTGAGAAGTGTGAGTGTTGTGGTATACTCTCTTGTCCTCTAGGTGGACTAGCTGCAAAACCTTCATCCATAAATAATAATATATCAATTTTATTCATCTATCATGGATCTCTCTTGTGTTTGATTTGCTCTTAATGTTAGTTTTAATCTTCTCTCTCCCCTTCTTGATCTTGCTGTTTGCTAAGGATGAGTTAGTAATAGAGATATATCTTAGAAATCAATCCTCATCTATATAGCCATCAGGTTTGGTAAGTTCTTGAAGTTGTCCTGCTTTTGCTTGGTTTGGCTTCTCGAGGTGATTTTTTGATATAGTTGTTTTTACCTCGATTCCTCAAATGTTTTAGCTTGATGTGACATATGGAAAAATATCTAGAGCTATCTTAGCCATTATTCACCCACAAGCAAATCATATTTACCTTTTTTGCCTGATTTTGGTGCAACATTCCTTCAAATAGAAAATATTTGGAACTTTGACAATAATTTTCTTAATTGTTAATTGAATAGGTTCCTGATATTTTAGAGAAGGTGCATGCTAAATTTCAAATCATTTGGATCTACGGATCAAAAGTTACATGGATTCTTGGTTCACTGTAGCGGTACTATAGATTTTATTATTCATTTCTTGGTTTTTTAGGTCCTTCATTTGCTAGCTTTTGTGTTAGCTTTCATCTTAAATCTTCATAGCACTGTAATAATTGGAGTAAGGGATCGATGAATAGTTGGAGAAAAATTTGAAGATACTATTCATCCTCTTTATTACCATACCGCTTCTACACAGTGGACACGAGGAACAAGGCTATGGGAGATCTGGTGCGAATTTCAGCTGAAAGATCCATGTTTTTCAGGCTACCGTACATGCATGCATACAGTACAGTATCACACACGACCTTGACTCTTTCGCGAGACCTCATCTATCTTGCACGTTGGTATTGGCTTTTACAAATGGTTTTTAGTCATGGCTGACAGTTTTTGGCTAAAAATAAATAGTAATAACCGAAAAAAGTGACTTTAAGGAGGAGAGCGCAAACAGTGGAGAAAGTGAGAGAGAGATACGTGCGCGTGACAGGAGTGAGATGAGCGGGGTGCATGATGCACTGGTGAACCCCTGCCTTATCCCCCGGAATAAGAGAAGTGGAGAAGCCACTTCAAGAAGTCAGGTGATCATATTGGCTTTTGATTTTTTTTGTCAAGCAGAAGCCAGAAGCAAAAAGCCACTTTCTCAGAAGCTATAAGTTGCTAGTAATGGCAGATGGCTTATGGGTTTGACTGATGGTTTAATGGGCCTAGCATGAGCATCTATACGAATAAATCGAATATCGATAAGTCAATAAGCTATTTCGAAAAAGTTGCCCGATAAATCACTTTAAAAAGACGATGAAAAAATCATCTCACTTATTTACTTGGAAAAATCATAAGTCATAAACTATAGGAAGAAAGACGCCCTAAATCAGAACGGATCGAGCTTGATCAACCAGTCTGCGGAGACTAGCTCATAGAACACGGCCAAATTGAAATTCGCCAAACTGACATATAACCTTGTTCTCGTTGATGGATCGGTTCAACTGTTATCAGAGACCGACCGACCGACCGACCGACCAAGAATTCACAAACCCCAGCAACAAGCATATGCATACGAACGTCTACAACTCGGTGTACCTATGCAGACGGTGTTCTACTCATGCTATACAGCCATGCATTTCAGCGCAGGTACCGGTCGACCCGTTTCGTGTACAGTGCTAGTTACGTTTGCCCTTGGTTTCTTATACTTTTACGACCGTTCGCGTACGTACGTACGTACTACTACTACGTGGCTGGCTTTGATCGATCGATCGATCCATATGCTAGTATTTATTCAAATTTAGGAAATGGACGGCTGAAATTAAACCGCGTAGGTCTGGACCTGAGAAAAGCTTACGGCAAACTAAAGAATAGACCTGGTCCTTGTTGTACTTTTTGGGCGGTTAAACTATAAAAGGAACCATGATCTTGTCCCTCTTCCAACAACCAGTTTAAGGCATTCGACGTGCGTACGTAGTAGCTAGCTTGAATTGTCTGCAATATTTCACTTGTCGACAACTCTAGCAAGCTAACTAGTTCAAGAGGCCAAGGCATTCTAGCAAGTAGCTAGCAATCCCGACGCACGTATACGTACGGAAGGATATGGCATCGGCGGCAACAACGATGGTGAGAGTGGTGCTGGTGGCCGTACTGTTGATGCAGTGCTGCGACACGATCCTTGCGGCGAGGCTGCTTGAGGGGGATGGCGGGTGGCTACAAAGGCAGGGCGTCGGGCCGCTGATCATGCAGGTCCTAGACAAGGGCCCGGCTACGCCAGGCCAACCCAACCCTGTAGGGCATAGCCCAAACCACCCCTCCTCGGCCGGAAGCTCACATGGCTAGCCGGCGGCAGGGGTTGAGGCAGCTTATCAGTTAGCTAGCTATGGTTGGAGTGGCTTCTCTATCATAATTGGTTTGTTCATAACTTTGTAAATAGGAGCTTCCATGCAAAAATAGTCTTGGAAGCGGACTAGTTGATCGTATTAGTAATCGATATTAGAACATGCATGCAATAAAGCAGTCTCGGACGTAGGTCTCGTAACCTAGTTGTATAGGCTAAGTATAATGCAAGGAGATTCAGTTTGTTTTCGGGTTTGAAATTAGAAAAAGCGCAATTCGCGCTTGTGGTGAATAATATCCACTCTTTCTTCAAATAAATTTGCTTTGGCTTGGTTGTTGCTTTGAAATAGTTTGAATATTTGGATGCATATATGTGCATGTAGCACGACGATTGGTTAATCCCACAATATCTATTTATTATATCTAGAATATTATTTTATTAGGACAATGTGTATTCGTATTCGATGAAGCAATATGTATATTTTATTACAATATGACTAATTAGTTAAACAAGTTTTTATTGAATGTGAATTCGTGTTTCTTTAGGTGAAGTGATGAATTTGAATTCGATGCCATGTTTTAAATAGAAGAGGCTACAAATAATTATTAGAATCCAAAAAATAGTTGAATTTGATCTATGTTGAGTATAATCCGATCCAAATTCATGTTCGATGTTTGTCTGATCTGTATTTGTATCCGACGTTTGTCCGATTCGTATTCGAATCTGAGAAAAAAATATGGATACGAATATAGTTTAAGCACTATCTGATCCGTTTTTAGCCCTAGCAATATATAAAAATCAGCAAAGAATATGATAAACAATTGTTGAAAAAAACTTTGAATTTGAGTATATTTTTCAAAGGTATGTATTTTATTTGAATTGTTGTAGACAGGTTTATAACATAAAACTGAAATTTTTGAAAAATATACCCAAATTTGTGTTGAATTTGCAAATTTGAAATCATGGTGCTGGGCACTATGGTGCTCCATTTTGGCGTTAGACACTGACACATACACACATATATATACGCACACAAATATATATATATATATATATATATATATATATATATATATATACACACACACACACACACACACACACATCGATTAAGCTAGTCTTTCATATTAAATGCTTAATGAACAATTAAATGTTCTGTAAAAAACAGTAGCTACCAAGAGAGCTAGATGATATACCCTGCGTATAATTAACTGGTCTAAATTAACATGTAAATAGCAGAATGATGGTGTAGCAATCTAGCAGTACCGTAACAGTTTGACTTTATAGTTGGGCTTGATCAACAATACAATAGAAAGGTCAACATACATATGCGCTGGAGAGCGCTGTGGCCACAGAATTAGACAACAGCTAGGTTGTTA
Source organism: Melocanna baccifera (assembly GCA_036346265.1). Taxonomy (NCBI): domain Eukaryota; kingdom Viridiplantae; phylum Streptophyta; class Magnoliopsida; order Poales; family Poaceae; genus Melocanna; species Melocanna baccifera. The sequence continues at coordinate 3,159,171 of CM070682.1, read as the reverse complement.
CGTTGCATCTTACTGCAACAAGACCATGCGACTCGCTCTTGCATGTCGTCCCAATCGTCGATCGGAAGAATGAATGATGAGGAATTAGAGCATGTACAACGGAGAGACAGGTACTATCTTTATCATGCTAACACAGTAAAATCATCTGACGTGGACTGTAATTAAGGAAGAAAGAGACACAAGCCGTCCTCTCGCGAAGAGACGGCCTGCGCTCGTGCTCCTAGGCGAAGAGACGGCGTTACGAGCGTTGTACGAGCCATCTTTTTTATAAGCTGTCTTTTTTGTTATCTTTTGTAATGAGATTGCAGATAACTAAATAGACAGCCCATTGTACAAGCTGTCTTTTTTATTATCTATATATGATGTGTATGTATATATAAATAGCAACCATCTGAACTGTTGTGCCCTTAACGGTCGATCTCGATCGAATGAAACGCGCAGTTAGCCGCGCCCTTCCATTGGATCGAATGAAACGCGCAGTTAGCCGCGCCCTTTCATGCCAATGGAATCGAGGCTGGCTAAGCCACCGCGCGCATGCATAACACCACGTCTAAGTTTTGCCCGCGGCACGAGAGATCAAATAGCTTGGCCGTCTGCCATAGATCAGGCAGAAATTCAAGAGAAATGCTAGCAAGCACTTTGAGTATGTTTTTAGAGTTGATAGCACTCAGATTTTAGGATATTAATTTTTCATCCAACGAATCATACATACCCTCTCACCTAAAAAAAGAATTAGGAGCGTTGGATCTCTATCTGACAGATCTTCTGTACCATTTTTCAAAAAAAAAATATGAGTGCTCTGAATCTAAAACGTTGAATGGAGATCTAACGTTCAAAAAAATCTAAATGCTACCAATCAAAAAACACTCAAATACTCTTTAGAAACCACCAAAATTAAATAAACGAGTCGCCGCCACTTTATGGAAGTAGCTAGCTAGGAGCGGCAGAATTAACAAGTCGGAACAACAGCTAGCGCTGCTCATGAACGTACGCAGCTAGATCAGTTTGGATGATCAATCTATCGGTCCGGCCGCGGCGACTCGATGAATACGACCATGCAATTAAATTGAAGCTGTCCAACCGAAACATACGCATGCATGGATCGGTCCAACAAGCAGAGCACATGCAGAACGACCGAGAATCCACTAATTCACAAACCCCAACTACAGGGCACGCATACATACCATTCCAGCCGGCATCGACCGACTTACAATCCATCGAGTAAACAAATACTCGATGCTACCGTACATGTTATACATGGAACGTACGTACGTATACAATACTGTACTAGTTAGGTACGTCCGATCCATAGCTTAATTAGTTGGTGTACGCAGTGTCGTATTAATTAAGTACGTACGTGCCGGGCCGGCCAGCTTAATTCGATCGATCTTTGACACTGAATATTTGTTCAACCTTAGGAATTGAAATGGACCGCGCGCTGAAAACCGTGTAGTCGCGTGTGTACCAAGCGCAATCTAAAGGATAGACCCGGTCCTTCTGTTATACCTTTTTTTTTTTTTGCCGTTAATGAAAAGTTGTCCTTCCACAGATGCGAACACGATGTCCGCGCGGCCTAGTTCCCCTGTATGTAAGGCAGCGCGGCATGTGCAGTATCACGCGCGGCCCTGACCCTTTCGCGAGACCCCCCGTCTGTACAGTTGATAGTCACGGCTGATAGTTTTAGGCTAAAAAAATAAATAGTAAAGATTGAAAGAAGTTACTTTAAAGAGGAGCGTGTAAATGGTGAAGAAAGTAAGAGAGAGATACGTGCGCGTGACAGGAGCGAGATAAGTGGGGGTGTGTGATGCACTCGTAACCTCTGGCCTTATCTCCGGAATAAGAAAAGTGGAGAAGTCACCTCAAGAAGAGAAGTCAGGTGATCGTATTGGCTTTTAATTTTTTCAAACAGAAGCCAGAAGCAGAAAGCCACTTTCTCGGAAGCTGTAAGTTGCCGGTAACGGCAGATGGCTTATGGGTTCGACGGATAGCATAAGCATTTATACGAACAAGTCGAATGTCGATAAGTTAATAAGTCATTTCGAAAAGATTATTTTGATAAACCACTTTGAAAAGACGATGGAGAAATCGTCTCACTTATTTACTCAGAAAAAACTATAAATCATAAACTATAGAAAAAACGCCATAAATCAGAACGGATCGAACTTGTTCAACCAGTCTGCGGAGACTAGCTCATAGAACACGACCAAATTGAAATTCGCCAAACCGACATGTAACCATGTTCTCGTTGATGGATCGGTTCAACAGTTAGCAGAGACCGACCGACCGACCAAGAATCCACAAATTACCGGTCGACCCGTTTCGATCCAGGAGACAAAGATGTTAGCTTCAACAAATTACCTATGGAACGTGTACAGTGCTAGCTACGTTTGCACTTGGTTTCTTATACTTTTACGACAGTTCGCGTACGTACGTACGTACTACTACTACGTGGCTGGCTTTGATCCTTCGATCTATATGCCAGTATTCATTCAAATTTAGGAAATGGACGGCTGAAATTAAACCGCGTAGGTCTGGACCTGAGAAAAGCTTACGGCAAACTAAAGAATAGACCTGGTCCTTGTTGTACTTTAATTTTTGGGCGGTTAAACTATAAAAGGAACCATGATCTTGTCTCTCTTCCAACAACCAGTTTAAGGCATTCGACGTACGTACGTAGTAGCTAGCTTGAATTGTCTGCAATATTTCACTTGTCCACAACTCTAGCAAGCTAACTAGTTCAAGAGGCCAAGGTATACTAGCAAGTAGCAACCCGACACCGACGCGCGAGCACACACAGGGATATGGCATCGACGGCGACGACAACGGTGAGGGCAGTGCTGGTGGCCATGCTGTTGATGCAGTGCTGCGATGCGATCCTCGCGGCGAGGCTGCTTGAGGGGGACGGCGGGTGGCTGCAGGGGCAGGACGCCGGGTCGCTGATCATGCAGGTCCTAGACAAGGGCCTGGCTACGCCGGGCCAACCCAACCCTGTAGGGCATTACCACCCCCCTCCCCCCCGGCCGGAAGCTCACATGGCTAGCTGGCGGCGGGGTTGCGCTACCATCGATTAGCTAGCTATGGTTGAGATCGCTTCTCTATCGTAATTGGTTTGTTCATAACTTTGTAATTAGGAGCTTCCATGCAAAAATAGTCTTGGAAGCGAACTAGTTGATCGTATTAGTAATCGATATTAGAACATGCATGCAATAAAGCAGTCTCAGACGTAGGTCTCGTAACCTAGTTGTATAGGCTAAGTGTAATGCAAGGAGCTTCAGTTTGTTTTCGGGTTTGAAATTAGAAAAACCGCAATTTGCTTTGGCTTGGTTGTTGCTTTGAAACAGTTTGAATATTTGGATGCATATATGTGCGTTAATCCCACAATATCTATTTATTATATCTGAAATGTTATTTTATTCGGACAATCCGTATTTGTATTCGATGAAGCAATATGCATATTTTATTGTAATATGACTAATTAGTTAAACAAATTTTTTATTGAATGTGAATTCGTGTTTCTTTAGGTGAAGTAAACAAATTTAATTCGGGGCTGCGGTAGCTTATCAGTTAGCTAGCTATGGTTGGAGTGGCTTCTCTTTCGTAATAGGTACCACTACACTTAATTTAACGGAAATAATACAGACTTGACGTACGGGGTAGAGCATACGTATCAGATGCTCTACTCGCCTAGCACATGTATCTGTCGCAGACCACTCCTCCAATCTTCCCTGCTCCTCCCGAAGCTTCTTCCTCCTCAGCCCCCACCTTCCCTCCGAAGCAACAACCACCGCATCTGGGTATCCGAGCTGGCCCCACCCGCCCCATCTCCTCGCCGAATAATCGCTGGCGCCACCACGATGGGCCGCGCCACCACTCCAACCCCCGGGGCCTAGTCCCGGTGGCCATGCACTGTGGCGCGGCTCCGCCTGGCACTCTGCTCCCTAGCTGCCGCGAGAAGCGATGGCGGGTACTGGATGACCTGCTTTTGACCGGAGGTGGAGGAGGAGCTGACGCGCGACGGAGCGGAGGACGTTTCGAGTGGCTAGGCCGAGGCAGAGGTGGCCCATGGCGTGGGATTCTTCGAGCACCTCGTCGTCATGGTCAATGGAGGCCTCACCACCGCCTTGTCATGGGTGGAAGTTGTTGCTCTTGTTATAATATTTTGATTTTATGTATACAACAATCATCAACAATCAGTGCAACATCGAGATTTTTGGTGAAATATTTTGTTACATACAATTGTTAAAATTATTACACATATTATCTACAAATGTTGCATCCAAACATTCGATGGGAATACTCCCATCGGACTACAGGCACTAGTAATACTTTTAATTTAAAGGTTAAGAGTGTAAATTTGCTCTATGAATCCACCTCTCAATCCTCTCTTCACACATAAGGAGAGATCTCTCAAAAATAAAATTTTCTAATTAAATATAAAATCAAATATCCCAAATTCAAATATAGATTGCAAAATATAAATTTTGAGATTTGGAATTGCGTAAAGTTATACTATACTAGACAAAACGCACAATTGCGTGGGCCTATTGGCTGGTTAATCTTAAAATAAGCACATGCATGCGGCCGCAATAAGTCTTCAAACCTTTGTTTGTAGGTATGTGTTAATATATAAAAATCAGTAAAGTATGTGATAAACAATGATTGAAAAACTTTAAATTCAAGTATATATTTCAAATGTATGTATTACACGAGTAAACAAATGTGTTACCGTCCATGTTATACATGGGCCGTACGTACGTACGCAATACTGTACTAGTTAGGTAAGTCCGATCCATAGCTTAGTTAGTTAGCGTACGCAGTGTCGAATTAATTACGTACGTACGTGCCCGGCCGGCCATCTTAATTCGATCCAACTTTAACACTGCATATTTGTTGAAGTGAAATGGACCGCGCGCGCTGCAAACCGCGTAGTCGCGTGTGTACCAAGTGCAATCTAAAGGATAGACCTGGTCCTTCTGTTATACTTTTTTTGCCGTTAATTAAACTGACGCTGAAAACGTGATCTTGGCTCTCAACCAGTTTCAGGCATTCGATTCGACGTAGCTGCATGCTTGTCTGCAATCACTCGACAAATCTAGGTACCTAGCTACACTACTACAAAAATTATCATCACAGACGATTCAAAAATATCATCACAGATAGTTTTTTAAACCGTCTGAATTTATGGATCAGTGATAATCGAAAGTTATCATAAACGGTTTGTGAGCCATCTGTGATAAATACAATACAGACGATTTATAACTAGAATCGTCTGTAAAAAACACTATCACAGACGGTTCTATATATAGAACCGTCTGTGATGTGTGAGTATCACAGACGGCTCTATATATAGAGTCGTCTATGATGTTCTTCACAGACGGTTTATACTACAAACCATCTGTGATAGTTAATTCTATACTTAAATTTTTTTCTATTTTTGAATTAGCCTCAGGAAATATTAGCTATGCTGTTTGAAAACAATCAAATACGATAGCAAACATAACAGAGAACAGTCTATTTATATTACAATCCACCATTACAATATCACAAGATTATAATCCACCATTACAATACACAAGATTACTATCCACCATTACAATACACAAGATTATAATCCACCATTACAATATCACAAACTATGCCTCTCATACCTAATGCAGTTCGAGTAGGCCTTTTTGGTGGCCGCCTCACTGTAAGTAGAAGAAACAATGGAGGGAGGAAGCTATAAACGCCACAAAATTGCAACACTAAAGTTACAGAATCAAATACTAGAAGAAATAATGGAGAGAGCCATAACCACAAAGAGATCGATTGAGGAGGAGACAGTAAGAAGCCTGGGGAGATTTTGAGTACATAAATGGTAAGTGATAGGTTCAGATGAGTATTTATAGGGGAGAGAGAAGTAGGACGATCTATGGGGTGTGTGTTGGTCGGTTTCTATTGGTTGGAATCGGGTTGGGGAGGATTGACAGGCCCAGCGGTCAGAATTTATCGTAGACGGTTCTTGATAAGAACCGTCTGTAAAAGTATCACAGACGATTCTTAATAAGAACCGTCTGTGATATTGGCTATATATATACCGATACAATATAAATAATTAGTCTCAAAATATGAAATAACAAAGTTCTGTATGACTTATATATACTCATTTGAAAGGTTTCGATGAGATCTAAAACTTTGCAGTTGAGACAAACCCCAAATTGTGAAGGGAAGATAAAACATTTTGGCAAAAACAGAAATAAAAAATTTTCGATGCACATTTAAGTCTAAAGACGGCCAATTTTGGGAGTCTTCGAGGGCGACTGGTGCAAGCGGTCGTTTTTTTGGATTGGGTTCGTCGTTAGCTTTCCAACGAGTACAAGAACGTCGAAAACAGACACCGTATGCAAAAGTTATACTTATTTTACTGAAGGTGTGTTAGAATGCAATCTTACTTGAACTCAAATGGAAAATTATGAAATTTTAGAGATGTGTGAGGCGAAAAATATATCACAGACGGTTCTTATTAAGTAAGAACCGTCTGTGATATTGCGGAGTATCACAAACGGTTCTTGATAAGAATCGTCTGTGATTGTATTTAATACAGACGATTTTTATAGATCATCTGTGATAAGACGTTTAATATAAATTTTTTTTTGTAGTAGTGCTAGCTTATTCCACATGTACTAAACTCTCCATCCCCGATCCACGTGCGTACTTATTGATATGGCGTCAACGGCGACGATGGTGAGGACGGTGCTGGTGGTGGCCGTCGTGCTGACGCAATGCTGCAGTGTGATCCTCGCGGCGAGGCTGCTGGAGGGGGACAGCGGGTGGCAGCAGGGGCTGGGCGCCGCCGGGGCGCTAGCTCATCATGCAAGTCCTAAAGGGCAGCCCGGCGTCTGGGGGCAGGACCAATAACTGCTGGACAGATCCCAGCCACCTCGTCTCCAGCGGACGCTGCCATAAGTAGCTGGCCGGCCAGCTACTTGCTGGCGCGTGGATTATCGATGGATGCATCCATCGGTCAACTGCCGCATTCTGGTTGCGGTTTTGTTTACTTCGGGCGTTGACATGTATATTCTACACGATTATTTGAATAGTTTTTATTGTATAAAAGTTACATATTTTACTTATAAAAGATAATCAACTTGTTATACTTCCTCTGTCTATAAATATAGATGCTGTGAGTTCCGTACGAGCTTTTCAAATTTTGACCATTAATATATGTTAAAGTATATAGATTGATTATAAAAACGATAGCATTGGATTTGTCTTGCAAAATTCTTTCATAATTTTTTATTATTGCTAGTATATTAGATAATAAATCATAGTCAAGGTATTGTATCGGAGACCATAAAAAGTCAAAAACGACCTACATTTGTGGACGAAGAGAGTATTTCACATGTTTCCTTAGATATGCAGGTCAAGAAGATCACTACAAGACCTTTATAATGCATCTCTCTGGTGAGGTTGCACCCACTAAGGTTTCCACCTACTGGGGGTTCTGCCCACCCACCCCAGAGGACCTCTTGCATTGCATGGCAACTTCTATCCAACGACACGACCCGTGTTCCACTAGACAGTGCAACCCATGCTACGTCAATGCAAATTAATTAGCTAGATTGTACCCAATATAGGCTTATGGTTACACTATTTTACATTAAAAAAGAATTACAAAATTAAGTCTTTAGAGTTATATAAGTGGTTCTTACCATAAACCATGCTCTCGTGCTCCATCCGCATCAGCTCCACTTACCATTCACCCAGACAGTTTAGCAAGTTTTAGAGTTTTGGGATCCAAAATATCCTTTTAATTCAAATATCAGTCATTTCTATCCAATGTCTGCCCAAATACAAGCTTTCATGCTACAAATGATGTTAAGGCAATTTAATATCCTAGATATTTAAGCAAGACTAAGTATAGCGTTTAAATATGAACTTATCAATAGTATGTTTATCATTATTTCTATGGTGACAAGGTTATATGACCAAAGTCAAGGTAAGGGGCGTAATAATAGAATTTGTAAATTGGAACTTAACTATGAGCTTAACATGAATATAGTTTGCATAATAAATTAAAGCATGTGATTTTGTAATTTAAATCAACATAAACTGCATTCGAATATAGGTGCAAAATGATTAAAGTATTGACTCACCTAGCTCACAAGCTTGTTAGTCTTGATGGTCCGAATTGGGCTCGAGTTGCAGCTCTTTCGGGTCTTCGAATTCTAATGGAATGATTGTGATCAATGAAATTCAAATAAATACCAAAGATTCAAACAAAATCCAAATTAAAATTCATATGAACTCAAAAATTCATGATTTGATTCCATTAAAAAGATATTGAATTTAGATATAAGTTTCATATCTTTTGGATTTAAAATGAGTGAGAATAGGTCTTTTAAAGTTTGAATTCAGAAAAAAAATCTCGAAAATAAATAGAGGAGAGAGAATCCATCCCACTGACTGATGGGTCCCGTTTTTTAATTTCTTTCCCATTTATTTCTTCACTGGAAAAAGCTTCAGAGCTGGACAAGTGGGACCAGCCGGGTTTTTGATTTCCTTTTTAATTGTTTTCTTTAAGGAAATGAGGCGAGTGACTGACAGGTGCCCCAGCATAAAGACGGCCCACTCGTTAGTGACTCGTTGATTTAAACCGGCTCTAAACAATTTTTTAATGACATGGCCCACATGTCAATGACAAATTAACTTAACTAATGAATCTTTATTAAGTTAATATACTTATTTGAATTAATCTTAATTGCGCTACAGTGTCTTCTTGCAAAGGAGGAGCATTGTCGAGCTCATCACCGCAATGCAGGCAATGGCAAGCTTTAGAACCCCCAAAATGGGTTGTCAGGACCTCCGCGGTCCTAGGTCCTAGGCGTGGTGGTGGCCAAACCAAACCAAACGCCGTTTGGAAATTGGAACAGTTCCAAAGTCCGAGTCCATTATATATGCATACTATTGTTATTTTGAACTTGTCCATACTAATTCTAATTCCTTGTTCTTGTCAAAACACAAGCTATCAGACTGCGACTGATTCAAATTTTACACTCGATTGGTAACAAGGACAGAAGAAATCAAGACTTCAACATTCAAACCCATGCATGTACCGTGTACGCACGTACGTACTACGTACATGCATGCTACCTTTACACTTGCTATAAACGGGCGCTAATCAATTAGAAGACAAGTAATTTGGTGTTAACGAGTCTAAGCAGAGTTGTACTATTATACATGCATGAGGTTTTGACCTTCAACATTGACCTCTCAAATCGCCCTAAATCAGAACGGATCGAACTTGATCAACCAGTCTGCGGAGACTAGCTCATAGAACACGGCCAAATTGAAATTCGCCAAACTGACATATAACCATGCTCTTGTTCAACTGTTATCAGGGACCGACCGACCGACCGACCGACCAAGAATCCACAAACCCCAGCAACAAGCAAGGCACGCGCGCATATGCATACGAACGTCTACAGCTCGGTGTACCTATACAAACGGTGGTCATTGTGTTCTACTCATGCTATACAGCCATGCATTTCAGCGCAGGCACCGGTCGACCCGTTTCGTGTACAGTGCTAGTTACGTTTACGACCGTTCGCGTACGTACGTACGTACTACTACTATGTGGCTGGCTTTGATCCATCGATCTATATGCTAGTATTCATTCAAATTTAGGAAATGGACGGTTGAAATTAAACCGCGTAGGTCTGGACCTGAGAAAAGCTTACGGCAAACTAAAGAATAGACCTGGTCCTTGTTGTACTTTTTGGGCGGTTAAACTATAAAAGGAATCATGATCTTGTCCCTCTTCCAACAACCAGTTTAAGGCATTCGACATGCGTACGTAGTAGCTAGCTTGAATTGTCTGCAATATTTCACTTATCGACAACTCTAGCAGGCTAACTAGTTCAAGAGGCCAAGGTATACTCTAGCAAGTAGCAACCCGACACCGACGCGCGCGCACACACAAGGATATGGCATCGACGAAGACAACAGTGAGGGCGGTGCTGGTGGCCATGCTGTTGATGCAATGCTGCGACGCGATCCTCGCAACAAGGTTGCTTGAGGGGGACGGTGGGTGGCTACAGAGGCAGGACGTTGGGCCGCTGATCATGCAGGTCCTAGACAAGAGCCCGGCGTAGCCGGGCAAACCCAACCCTACAGGGCATGACCCATACCACCCCCCCCCTTGGCCGAAAGCTCACATGGCTAGCCGGTGGCGGGGGTTGAGGCAGCTTATCAGTTAGCTAGGTATGGTTAGAGTGGCTTCTCTATCATAATTGGTCTGTTCATAACTTTGTAAATAGGAGCTTCCATGCAAAAATAGTCTTGGAAGCGGACTAGGTGATCGTATTAGTAATCGATATTAGAACATGCATGCAATAAAGCAGTCTCTGACGTAGGTCGTAACTTAGTTGTATAGGCTAAGTGTAATGCAAGGAGATTTAGTTTGTTTTCGGGTTTGAAATTAGAAAAGGCGCAATTCGCGCTTGTGATGAATAATATCCACTCTTTCTTCAAATAAATTTGCTTTGGCTTGGTTGTTGCTTTGAAATAGTTTGAATATTTGGATGCATATATATATATATATATATATATATATATATATATATATATATATATATATGTGTGTGTGTGTGTGTGTGTGTGTGTGTGTGTGTGTGTGTGTGTGTGTGTGTGTGTGTGTGTGTGTGTGTGTGTGTGTGTGTGTGTTTGCGCGCGTGCGCGTGCGCATGTAGCATGATGACTAGTTAATCCCACAATATCTCTTTATTATATCTGAAATGTTATTTTATTCGGACAATCCGTATTCGTATTCGACGAAGCAATATGTATATTTTATTGTAATATGACTAATTAGTTAAATAAATTTTTTATTGAATATGAATTCTTGTTTCTTTAGGTCCGGTCCTTCTGTTATACCTTTTTTTTTTTGCCGTTAATTAAACTGACGCTGCAGACTAAAAGGAAAACGTGAACTTGGCTCACAACCAGTTTCAGGCATTCGATTCGACGTAGCTGCTTGTCTGCAATCACTCGACAAATCTAGCTAGCTTGTTCGACATACTAGTAGGTAGCCCCGATTGACGTACGTACGTACCTATTGATATGGCGTCGAGCTAATTAGTATACATAGCCAACGTGGATTTACTATATCGACCTAATTAAAAAGAACTTGACTATGTCAACGCTTTGAATAAAAGAATCTAAATTTTGAATTGAAAAATTCATTGCATTCCTTTCAACTAGACTGTATTCACGCAGTTTGAGGAATCTAATTCAGACAAGAAGAATGACTAATAATATTCATTTGCCCTCTAGCCAGATACCACTGATGAGATGTCAAAGAGATGACCGTGAAAAAGATTCAAGAAGCACCTACGTGCAGTGCTGAGATGTAACAAGGACCTGAATACCTGATCATCCTAGTCATAGCAAAACCCTAGACACAAGTAACCTCTTGTGCTTGGAATAATACAAATTGAATGTAGAGTTGATTAATTACGTACCGGCTTATATATTCGTAGCATTTGCACACCATTATTTATTTTTGAATGAATATTTTCATTAAACTTCAGGCATTGACAAGAAAACGTACGTACACATTTAGACCTCTGTTTGGAACGCACGAGTTTGATAGGAAACGATTCAATTCCCACAGAAATCATGAGAAATTTTCATGTTCCAAACGGGCCTTAGCTTGTATCCACGTATATGTATGCACGCCCCAAGAACACAAAAAACCAGATCGATCGACCAAACCAAACCAAACGCCGTTTGGAAATTGGAACAGTTCCAAAGTCCCGAGTCCATTATATATGCTACCTTTATACTTGCTATAAACGGGTGCTGATCAATTAGAAGACAAGTAATTTGGTGTTAGCGAGTCTAAGCAGAGTTGTACTATTATACATGCATGAGGTTTTGACCTTCAACATTGACCTCTCAAATCGTTTAGACTGACGGCTGACCATGCCATGGCAACAAATGGTTTAGCTCAGCACCATGAACCCTTATTTAAGCTAGCTAGCTGGAAGGAAAAAGAAAAATCGGACAGGCACAAGAATTACCTTGTCGATTGCCATTAAGGACTGAATTAAGAGCTCTATGAACAGACATGGTTTCTGCGAGTCATTTCAGACTGTGATCGAACCACAAGTTGGACCACTACTAGTCTTGCATACGCTACTGATTTGATCAGTTTTAACACACATAGCATCATTTAGAGAACAAGGCATGACTCGTGAGAAAATCACTTTGTACATATGTACTTTGATGTTCAGTAATGTATTTGTAAGCATAATCTACTAATCCAGAGAATACTGTGGTGAAATAACAGAGGATTCTAGATTATAAAATTCGGGTCCAACAGAACTAGTATCAGAGCATATCGATATAAGTCATGACTTTAGTTAGTATGGCCATTAGTTTCATGACTAGAATTATTTTTTTAAAATCTATTTGCAAAATATAAGTATTATTGCTCATTCTCATCTCTCTTAGATGATTCTTCCATATCTATATGCTGTCCTGGCATTTCAAATTATGAAGTTCTCTTATCCTGAATTCAAAATGACAAAAGTCCAGGACTCCTCTAGTAAACTCCTTTCGAAAACCTACTTTGGACCAATATCACAAAGCTTAAATTGAAAATTTATTTTCAAAAATTGTTTATCCTTGGAAGTTTGAATTATCAAATTATTTACGAAGCTCATTTTCAAACTCATTTCAACGAACCTGATCTTCGAAGGAAATTTTTCAAAAAAAACTAACTAATCAACCACTTACCAAAATTTCTCCTATCTCGGCTTTTGGTACGGCAGCAGACCACACGTTCGTCAGCTTTGGGCTCGGCGGTGTGGAGGCAGTCGACGACGGCTATTTTGGCGTGCTGGTTGGAGGAGCCGAGCAGCAACGGCATCTGATGTGGGAACAATCCCCGTTCGGCCATTCCCTTGATCCATTTCCCCACACCCCCACCTGTGACCTAACTCCCACCCGCCTCTCATCTCAATCCGTCTGCCTCCCACCCGACCCTCGTCTCCCCCGCCGCCCACCCGCCCCTCCTCGACCCCCTCCCCCGCCGCCGCCGCCATCCCTCGCCCCACCAGTCCACCTCCTCTCCGGCTCTCCCTCCCCCCCCCCGCCGCCCTCCTCTCCCCTGCCGCCTCACCTCCTCCCCCCCGCCGCCCCTCGTCGCCTCCCCCCATCTGCGCCCCGCCTCGCCTCCCCCCGCTGGCGCCCCTCTTCGCCCCCATCCCCCTCCTCTCCAGCTTCCCCCCGCCGCCTCTCCTCTCCCCCGTCGCCGCCCCTCCTCTCCACGGCGCCGGCGCCCCTCCACGACCTTCTCACAGCGCCCCTGCATCCTCGACCTGGATCCAGCCAAAAACATGGTCGGCGCGCCCCTGTAGCTCGGCCACGGCTCCCCAGCGCATCATCAGCCTTCCGGCACATGTGAAATTACGTTTTTGCAAAATCATGTGAAATGCCTATCACATAAACCAAAAACGCATTAACTTGAAACCTTGCATGTGTAATCATTCATAGATTAGCATATGTTCCATTTACATTTTTCTTTCTACTCCATTGTTCCATTTCGGTGATTAGCATCTGGACATCAAAACTAGTACTAGTAAAACCAACAGCTACAAATTGATAGAATATAACACAGAAGCAAGCTGTTGGTACAAACGGTTAGTGACTGTTTGTACAAATCCATACTACCTAAAATCAGATGGGATAACTAACTTTAGTACAAGCTATTAGTACAAATGTTAAGAAAAACTGCTAGGTAACAGGCTAGCCACTTTGCCATCCCATGGGTAAACTAACTAATGCATACTGACATTATGCCACTACCTAAAATCTGAAGTTAATTAACATACCTGCCGGTGACAACAAAACTCTTGCATCGTCTTCACAGTGCCTCTCTTCCTAAACCTTTTCTTAAACCTCCTGATGCCAAAACCATTAAACCATGCATACAAATTGTAGAACGCATATGCATCCGTTTCCTGATTGAAAAGTTGTCCTAGTTTGGGCACCATGATCGCAGGGTCCAAATACGAGCTAGGAACTAGTATGTTGTGTTCTTCACTATCTGCGACAACCCTACCCAATCAAACATAAATCAATGATCTGTTACATACCTCCAGATCAAAATCCATTGCTTCTTTCGGAATAACATGCATACAACCTCTCCAATGGTACGAGATCCACAATTGTTTCTTTCCGATGGAAACTCCCTTGCTCCAATGTCGCTCCTTCTCCCCTCACTATTGTTTGCTCTGCATGAATACTCTCCATGGATCTCTGGCGTCGTTGCTGACAAATGCTACACTGGACGATTTGAGAACAGATTACTCTCCTCTGAGACGCAACCAGAGTCTGCTCGGTTCAGATCCAACTGACAGAACAGAAATCTCCATTATTCTGTTAGAAAGGATATAATCTTGCTATATTTAGGCAACTGACATAAATTTGAAGTATATCCTTAGGGCATGTTAGTTTCCTTCTATACGAGTTATGTTGTATTGAGTCCAGTTTGTATTGGCATTGTAATTAGTGTACATCAACCGAGAATACTATCTTGCTACTGCCAGTTTGTATATCCTTGTACATAGATTAATTCTTGCTGCCACCATTTCAGGTGTGCAGACAACAAGGCCAAATAAATCATCTTATTCTTCCTATTTGTCCGAATACTACGTGTAGGGGAGTATGTCACATACTCCTCCCATTGTGGAAAATATACTACTGCATACATCAATTGTACATGGAATAGTTATTTATAATAGCTACTAATTCTCACGTTGAAGAGTACTATTACTTAGATGAGTACGACGAGTTCGCCACACGTCCATGGAATCCGGTTTCCATAAGAAAAAAAATGCTATTGCATACTATCTCGCGTTGTGGAATATTATACGTACTACTTCATGAGTTGTGGAAAATATACTACTGCATACAGCTCTTGTACATGGAATAGGTATTTAGTTTACATACTATTGCATACAGTATTCACTATTGTTTGATTTGTACAGCGGACGATTGGAGTTCAGATTTATCTCTTCTGATGCGCAACCGGGTTCTGCTAAGTTCAGATTGAACCGCAATCTTCATTATTCTGTTAGAAAGGATGTCATCTTCCTATCTTTAGCCAAATGACGTAAATTGGATGTATATCTTTCGGAGAGTTAGCTTCCTTATATATGAGATATGTTGTCTTGATGCTGCCGTTCCAGGCGTGTAGGCGAGAAGGCCACATAAATTAGCTTCTTCTTCATATCCGTAAAAATCATACTGCATACTATCTCTGTATCTCGCGTAAAGGAGTTTGTTACATAATACGAGATACTAATGCATACTATCCAAAACAATATACTACTACACACAGCGATTGTACATGGAATAGGTATGTAGAATACATACTAATCTTTGCGTTGTACAGACTGCCGCAGAATACATACTACTCCTCATGTTTCGAGAGTGTCATACATACTAGATCTCCCGTTGTGAAACAGATTTCAAAAGCATACAAGGAGTATTAGTTGTCTTTCGCCCGAGATAGTTGTTGCTGTTATGAATATTGTGTGTATTGATATGAGACCCATGGGGCTATATATATAGGAGAGTACAAGGAGATATGACATATAGAGATAAGACATATATGGAATAGAATACAAACTCTATATCCTAATACAACTTTACTTTATATCCTTAACACCACTCCTCAAATGCAAGGCATATGCAATAGCATTGTATTTGAAAGAGTTGACATTAAAATAGGAAAATTCTAAAATCCAAGTCTTGTAAATGTCGTCGTAGGACACGGTTCTTGAAAATTGTGTCGAAAAAAGGTGATCTCCATCTGAGGTTGTGCGGTAACCCATAAAGTATGGTAGCAGCTCATAAAGCAGATCGAAGCCCGAGACGACGGCAACGCAGTGCACAAGAAGCGCAATAGAAACGCAGTGCAGAAAAAGCGTAGCGGCTTTAAAAGCTCGGGGCGGCGACTTAAAAAGAAGCGGCGGCAAATCGAAAACCCGAGACGACGGCAGCGCAATGCACAAAAAGCGCAGTGCAGAAAAAGCGCGACGGCCCTAAAAGCTCGGGGCAGCGGCTCAGAAAGAAGAGCGGCGACATCATAACGATTTCTACGACCTGCACGCGGCTCAAAAAGAAAAGCGGCGTTTGCTGTCATGCGTAAGACCATACAAAATTCTAGAGGATGGACTGAGGCTAGCAAAGCAATCGACTAACTGACACAAAAATTTGTGGACACGTATGACTTATACGAACTGGAAAATAGAGACTATGAACTTGAATGGACGTAGCGGAAGACTAAAAGACTCAAAATACTAAGTAGCAAAATACTAAGCAACAAAACTGAAAAGACCTTCCTCCTATGAGCATCACAGCCTACAATGAGATAGCTGACTAGAAAAGCCAACATCAGAGTGACGACGTCGACTAGATCCAGCGCGTGAAGAGGCGATCCGACTGGGGATGAGTGACGAGGATCCGATACAGAGCGCACGAAGATGAGGCAGCTCAGATCCGACGGTGAGGAGGGCCCAAAATGAGATGGGTGTCTCAGGAGTGGCAATCGGCCACTAGACTTGATTTCTCTGGCTAAAAGCGACCGACCGACCGCTCCTTACAAGAACTCTAAAAAATCAGCACGACAGAGAGCTGGCTCCTTTCGGAAAAAAAGCTTCCTCCTTTCCTTTCGCAGAGACGCGGCCGAAGAGCGAGAGTGGGCGGCCCTGGACGGTGACTAGCACCTGGGCCCCAGCCAGCGGCGCGGCCGTCAAGGACACCGTCTCGTTCGAGCTATTGCCGGAGAAGAGGAGCGGCGACCGCGAGGCCCTTCCTGGTGGCGGTTTCTCGGCTCCAAGGGCGGCGGCCGGGAGACTGAGCAACGGCGCTCACTCGAGCGGGCAGGACATCGCGAAAGAAGGTTTCGGCAGCAGATCGGGCTACGAGACCGGTGGCTCTAGCGAGATCAAGCCGAGCGGCGACCGGCATCTGGGCGGCAGTGTAGCAGAGATCGGCGATGACGAAGCCGATCCGGATCCGGTGCAAGGAGAGGTCGGTGACAATGGGCCGATCTGGATCTGGCGCAAGCAGAGATCGGCGACGACGGAGCCGATGTGGATCCGACGCAAGGAGAGGTCGGCGACAACGGGCCGATCCGGATCGGCGCAAGCAGAGATTGGCGACGATGGAGCCGATCCAGATCTGGAGCAAGCAAAGATCGACGACAATGGGCCGATCCGGATCTGGTGCGAGCAGAGGTCGGCGACGACGAGCCGATCCAAATCCGACGCAAAGAGAGGTCGGCGACGACGGGCCAATCCGGAGGAGGCCCGAAAAGGAGGTGGCCGCCTCCGAGAGTAGAGATTGATCCTCCCGGGGCAGTGGCAGCGAAAGACTTGGGAGAGGCTAGGGTATGAACCTTAGCTCTGATATCATGTTATGAATATTGTGTATATTGATATTAGACCCAAAGGGCCACATATATAGGAGAGTATAAGGAGATATGCCATATAGAGATAATGCATATATGGAATAGAATACAAACTCTATATCCTAATACAACTCTACTCTATATCCTTAACAGTTGCTACATACGAGTCATCCGTTAAGAAATTACGAGAATCACGGCCATCCGTTAAGAGGTTGCTGCGTGAATTACTAAACGGATTAATCATGGTCATCCGTTAAGAGGTTAGGGCGTTAGTACTCTTCAAGCCAATCCAATAACCCAAATCATCTGGTGGTATCCTGAGATAGATAGACGGTAGATACCATAGGTGTAATTACACCTGGGTGTAGAAAAGAAGCTTCATATATATATATACACACACAGCGATTAAGCTAGTCTTTCATATTAAATGCTTAATGAAAAATTAAATGTTCTGTAAAAAACAGTAGCTACCAAGAGAGCTAGATCATATACCCTGCGTATAATTAACTGGTCTAAATTAACATGTAAATAGCAGAATGATGGTGTAGCAATCTAGCAGTACCGTAACAGTTTGACTTTATAGTTGGGCTTGATCAACAATACAATAGAAAGGTCAACATACATATGCGCTGGAGAGCGCTGTGGCCACAGAATTAGACAACAGCTAGGTTGTTACGTTGCATCTTACTGCAACAAGACCATGCGACTCGCTCTTGCATGTCGTCCCAATCGTCGATCGGAAGAATGAATGATGAGGAATTAACGCTCGATCTCGATCGAATGAAACGCGCAGTTAGCCGCGCCCCTTTCATGCCAATGGAATCGAGGCTGGCTAAGCCACCGCGCGCATGCATAACACCACGTCTAAGTTTTGCCCGCGGCACGAGAGTTTCGACTGATCAAATAGCTTGGCCGTCTGCCATAGATCAGGCAGAAATTCAAGAGACATGCTAGCAAGCATTTGAGTATTTTTTAGGGTTAGTAGCACTCAGATTTTAGAACATTGAATTTTCATCCACGGAGCTGTATCCTCTCCCGTAAAAAAACGAATTAGACGCGTTGGATCTCCATCCAACAGATCCTCCATACCCTTTTTCAAAAAAAAAATGAGTGCTCTGAATCTAAAGTGTTAATGACGATCTAATGTTCAAAAAATCTAAATAGTACCAACCAAAAAACACTCAAATACTCTCTAGACACCACCGAAATTAAATCAACGAGTCGCCGCCACTTTATGGAAGTAGCTAGCTAGGAGCGGCAGAATTAACAAGTCGGAACAACAGCTAGCGCTCCTCATGAACGTACGCAGCTAGATCAGTTTAGATGATCAATCTATCGGTCCGGCCGCGGCGACTCGTTGAATACGACCATGCAATTAAATTGAAGCTGTCCAACCCAAACATACGCATGCATGGATCGGTCCAACAAGCAGAGCACATGCAGAACGACCGAGAATCCACTAATTCACAAACCCCAACTACAGGGCACGCATACATACCATTCCGACTTACGATCCATCGAGTAAACAAATACTCGATGTTACCGTCCATGTTATACATGGAACGTACGTACGTATACAATACTGTACTAGTTAGGTACGTCCGATCCATAGCTTAATTAGTTAGCATACGCAGTGTCGTATCAAGTACGTACGTGCCCGACCGGCCATCTTAATTCGATCCAACTTTAACAACACTGCATATTTGTTCAACCTTAGGAATTGAAATGGACCGCGCGCGCTGCAAACCGCGTAGTCGCGTGTGTACCAAGTGCAATCTGTTATACCTTTTTTTTTGCCGTTAATGAAAAGTTGTCCTTCCACAGATGCGAACACGGTGTCCGCGCGGCCTAGTTCCCCTGTATGTAAGGCAGCGCGGCATGTGCAGTATCACGCGCGGCCCTGACCCTTTCGCGAGAACCCCCCCCCCCCCCCGTCTGTACAGTTGATAGTCACGATTGATAGTTTTAGGTTAAAAATAAATAGTAATAACTGAAAGTAGTTATTTTAAAGAGGAGCGTGTAAACGGTGAAGAAAGTAAGAGAGAGATACGTGCGCGTGACAGAGGCGAGATAAGTGGGGGTGTGTGATGCACTCGTAACCTCTGTCCTTATCTCCGGAATAAGAAAAGTGGAGAAGTCACTTCAAGAAGTCAGGTGATCGTATTGGCTTTTAATTTTTTTAAACAGAAGTCAGAAGCAGAAAGCCACTTTCTCGGAAGCTATAAGTTGCCGGTAACGGCAGATGGCTTATGGGTTCGACGGATAACATAAGCATTTATACGAACAAGTTGAATGTCGATAAGTCAATAAGTTAATAAGTCATTTCGAAAAGGTTATTCCGATAAATCACTTTGAAAATACGATGGAGAAACCGTCTCACTTATTTATTCAGAAAAAATTATAAATCATAAACTATAGAAAAAAAGCGCCATAAATCAGAACGGATCGAACTTGATAAACCAGTCGGCGGAGACTAGCTCATAGAACACGACCAAATTGAAATTCGCCAAACTGACATGTAACCATGTTCTCGTTGATGGATCGGTTCAACTGTTAGCACAAACCGACCGACCGACCGACCAAGAATCCTCGGCACCGGTCGACCCGTTTCGATGCAGGAGACAAAGATGTTAGCTTCAACAAATTACCTATGGAACGTGTACAGTGCTAGCTACGTTTGCACTTGGTTTCTTATACTTTCACGACAGTTCGCGTACGTACGTACTACTACTGCGTGGCTGGCTTTGATCGATCGATCTATACGCTAGCTAGTATTTATTCAAATTTAGGAAATGGACGGCTGAAATTAAACCGCGTAGGTCTGGACCAGAGAAAAGCTTACGGCAAACTAAAGAATAGACCTGGTCCTTGTACTTTTTTGGCGGTTAAACTATAAAAGGAACCATGATCTTGTCTCTCTTCCAACAACCAGTTTAAGGCATTCGACGTACGTACGTAGTAGCTAGCTTGAATTATCTGCAATATTTCACTTGTCCACAACTCTAGCAAGCTAACTAGTTCTAGAGGCCAAGGTATACTAACAAGTAGCAACCCGACACCGACGCGCGAGCACACACAGGGATATGGCATCCACGGCGACGACGATGGTGAGGGTGGTGCTGGTGGCCATGCTGTTGATGCAGTGCTGCGATGCGATCCTCGCGGCGAGGCTACTTGAGGGGGACGGCGGGTGGCTGCAGGGGCAGGACGTCGGGTCGCTGATTATGCAGGTCCTAAACAAGGGCCCGACGCAGCCGGGCCAACCCAACCCTGTAGGGCATTACCACCCCTCCCCCCCGGCCGGAAGCTCACATGGCTAGCTGGCTGCGAGGGTTGCGTCAGCTTATCAGTTAGCTAGCTATGGTTGGAGTACTGGCTTCTCTATCGTAATTGGTTTATTCATAACTTTGTAATTAGGAGCTTCCAGGCAAAAATAGTCTTGGAAGCAGACTAGTTGATCGTATTAGTAATCGATATTAGAACATGCATGCAATAAAGCAGTCTCTGATGTAGGTCTCGTAACCTAGTTGTATAGGCTAAGTGTAATGCAAGGAGATTTAGTTTGTTTTCGGGTTTGAAATTAGAAAAAGCGCAATTCGCGCTTGTGGTGAATAATATCCACTCTTTCTTCAAATAAATTTGCTTTGGCTTGGTTGTTGCTTTGAAATAGTTTGAATATTTGGACACATATATGTGCATGTAGCATGACGATAGGTTAATCCCACAATATCTATTTATTATATCTGGAATGTTATTTTATTCAGACAATCCGTATTCGTATTTGACGAAGCAATATGTATATTTTATTGTAATATGACTAATTAGTTAAACAAATTTTTTATTGAATGTGAATTCGTGTTTCTTTAGATGAAGTAAACGAATTTGAATTCGGGGCTGTGGCAGCTTATCAGTTAGCTTGCTATGATTGGAGTAGCTTCTCTATCGTAATAGGTACCACTACACTCAATTTAACGAAAATAAAACAGACCTGACGGACGGGGCAGAGCATATATATCGGATGCTCTACTCGCCTAGCACATGTATCAGTCGCAAACCACTCCTCCAATCTTCTCTCAATCTTCCCTGCTCCTCCCGAAGCTTTTTTTCTCCTCAGCCCCCACCTTCCCTCCGAAGCAATAACCACTGCATCTGGGTATCCAAGCTGGCCCCACCCACCCCACCTCCTCGCCGAATGATCGCCGGCACCGCCACGATGGGCCACGCCACTCCAACCCCCAAGACCCAGTCCTAGTGGCCGTGCACTGTGGCGCGGCTCCGCCTGGCACTCTGCTTCCTGGGCGCCGTGAGAAGTGACGGCGGGTGCTGGATGACCTGCTTCTGACCGGAGGTGGAGGAGGAGCTGGTGCGCGATGGAGCGGAGGACGTGTCGAGTGCCTAGGCCGAGGCAGAGGTGGCCCATGGCGGGGGATTCCCCAAGCATCAACATGGTCAATGGAGGCCTCACCACCGCCTTGTCATGAGAGGAAGTTGTTGCTTTTGTTACAATATTTTGATTTCATGTATGCAACAATCAGTGCAACATCGAGATTTTTGATGAAACAATTTTGTTGCATACAATTGTTAAAATTATTGTACATATTATCTACAAATGTTACATCTAAACATTCGATGGGAATACTTCCATCGGACATACAGGCGCTAGTAATGCCTTTAATTTAAAGGTTAATAGTGTAAATTTGCTCTATGGATCCATCTCTCAATCCTCTCTTCACACATAGGAGAGAGATCTCAAAAATAAAATTTGCTAATTAAATATAAAATCAAATATCCTAAATTCAAATATAGATTGCAAAATATAAATTTTGAGATTTGGAATTGCGTGAAGTTATACTATACTAGACAAAACCGCACAATTGCATGGGCCTATTGGCTGGTTAATCTTAAAAAAAAGCACATGCATGCCGCTGCAATAAGTCTTCAAACCTTTGTTTGTAGGTATGTGTTAATATATAAAAATCAGTAAAGCAGCATGTGATAAACAACGAGTGAAAAACTTTAAATTCGAGTATATTTTTCAGATGTATGTATTACACGAGTAAACAAATGTGTTACCGTCCATGTTATACATGGAACGTACGTACGTATACAATACTGTACTAGTTAGGTACGTCCGATCCATAGCTTAATTAGTTAGCGTACGCAGTGTCGTATTAATTAAGTACGTACGTGTCCGGCCGGCCATCTTAATTCGATCCAACTTTTACACTGCATATTTGTTCAACCTTAGGAAGTGAACTGGACCGCGCGCGCTGAAAACCGCGTAGTCGCGTGTGTACCAAGTGCAATCTAAAGGATAGACCCGGTCCTTCTGTTATACCTTTTTTTTTTTGCCGTTAATTAAACTGACGCTGCAGACTAAAAGGAAAACGTGATCTTGGCTCACAACCAGTTTCAGGCATTCGATTCGACGTGGCTGCTTGTCTGCAATCACTCGACAAATCTAGCTAGCTTGTTCGACATACTAAACTCTCCATCCTAGTAGGTAGCCCTGATCGTTTCGACTTTTTTCGGTTTTAGTTTTTATCTTCAGCTTTTTTTTTACTATTCACTACACTATCTACTAACTCAGCTACAGTAAAATTTCAGCCAGCTACAGTAAAATTTCAGCCAAAAGCCAGAAACCATCGCTAAAACGATCACCACCTTAGTATACATAGCCAACGTGGATTTACTATATCGAGCTAATTAAAAAGAACTTGACTATGTCAATGCTTTGAATAAAAGAATCTAAATTTTGAATTGAAAAATTCATTGCATTCCTTTCAACTAGACTGTATTCACGCAGTTGGAGGAATCTAATTCAGACCCATGCATGTACCGTGTACGCACGTACGTACTACGTACATGCATGCTACCTTTATACTTGCTATAAACGGGCGCTGATCAATTAGAAGACAAGTAATTTGGTGTTAGCGAGTCTAAGCAGAGTTGTACTATTATACATGCATGAGGTTTTGACCTTCAACATTGACCTCTCAAATCGTTTAGACTGACGGCTGACCATGCCATGGCAACGAATGGTCAAGCTGGGAATGTGACCTGAGGGGGTGAAACTGAAGTAGACTTTTCAGATTCTCCAAGCCATACGAATTATGACTCTTCATTTCATAATTATCAATCAAGCAGATTTTAATTTGTTCCCCACAAGAAAGTAGTAAATAAATTTTGTTTTACATATCCTATGTGGAAAATTCCAAAAGGGAGTTGCAGGTTTAGCTCAGCACCATGAACCCTTATTTTTAAGCCCTGCTCATTTTAGTTTTTTTTAGCTTCTGTTTTTTCACTATTCAGTAATTTTATCTTTTTTGATTTTTTTAGGCTTTTTTTATTTTCTTTTTTCCGTATTTTTTTGCATTATCCGTGTTAGGTTAACATGTTTTTTCTATTTTTAAATTTTTTTAAAATTTAATTATACCAAATAAGTCAACTCATCTACAGTAAAAAAATAAGCCAACTACAGTAAAAAAAAGTCAAAAATCAACACCATTCCAAACGCCCCATTAAGCTAGCTAGCTGGAAGGAAAAAAGAAAAATCGGACAGGCACAAGAATAACATTGTCGATTGCCATTAAGGTCTGAATTAAGAGCTCTATGAACAGACATGGTTTCTGCGAGTCCTCTCAGACTGTGAACCACAAGTTGGACCACTACTAGTCTTGCATACGTTACTGATTTGATCAGTTTTAACACACATAGCATCATTTGGAGAGCAAGGCATGACTCATGAGAAAATCACTTTGTACATAGGGTGTATCTAGGTATTATTTGGATATTTTCTTCTTAACAATTATCTAAATTTAGGACCGTTGGATTTGAAATCTAACAGCCCTCTTTTTTGAAGGGGAGATTTTTTTTTTTGAGGGGGAGAATTCGTGGCTGTTGGATCTCTAATCTAATGGTCATAAATTTATATGATAGTTAGGGATAAAATATCCAGATGATGTTTATTAACACCCTTGTACATGAACATGTTTTTGATGCAAATGGCAATACGGCATCTATAATAGGCTTCAAATTATTCCCTCTGAAAGACACTAGACACAGATTTTCTCAACTCTGTTTCTTCATTTATCAAGAGACCAGTGGCTGTACAAAAAACAATTATTAACATATGAGCCGTAGGAAGTTTGTACGTAGCTAGATGGCTAGGCTTGTAGGTATGCACGCAACCCACTAAGGTTCAAGTCCTAGATTTAGGGGGTGATCGGAATAGCGATGGCTTTTGGCTTTTGGCTGAAAAAACACTGTAGCTGAGTTAGTGGATAGTGTAGTGAATAGTGAAAAAAAAGCTGAAGCTAGAAGCTGAAGCCGAAAAAAAGCCGAAACGATCACCCCCTTAGTGTGATGTCCATCAATTTTAGAAGTATATATATGTACAACCTTTATGTAATCCAATGTGTTAAGGAACTGTCGTTAGCGAGTCCAATTTGATCAATTTTTTTTATGCAAAAGAGATGGATCAAACATAAAAAATAAATTGAACACGGAGAGATGAGAGGAGAACTCCTTTCTTTATTGCTTTCTATCTTCACGTATAAGTTTACAATGATTGGGACCCTTATTTATATACTAAGTGGAGGGTGCCTACTAATAGGTCAGGCTTGTAGACCCAGGTTTCTCAAAACTCCCTCTTGCGCACTCATCTGACACATTCATGTCTCATCAAAACTCCATAAAAACCCAGTAAAAAAATTGTGGAGAAAGAGCACATAATACATGTTATGTTGTGTTGCACTAGGGTTCAAGTCCTAGACTTAGTGTGATGTCCACCAATTTTAGAAGTATATAACCTTCATGTAATCCAATGTGTTAAGGAACTGTCGTTAGCGAGTCCAAATCGATCAATTTTTTTATGCAAAAGAGATAGATCAAACACAGAATAGTGTAAACAATAAATTGAACACGGAGAGATGAGAGGAGAACTCCTTTCTTTATTGCTTTCTATCTTCACGTACAACTTTACAATGATTGGGACCCTTATTTATATACTAAGTGGAGAGTGCCCACTAATAGGTCAGGCTTGCAGACCCAGGTTTCTCAACACTCCCCCTTGCGCACTCATCTGACACATTCATGTCTCATCAAAACTCCATAAAAATCCAGTAGGAAAAATTGTGGAGAAAGAGCACATAATACATGTTATGTTGTGTTGCACGAATTGCCTTAGTAAAACCCTTGACTGAGAAACTCCAGAAAAACTCGTCAAGAGAAAAAAAAAAGGTACAATCCCCCCCCCCACCCAATTTCATTTAATTTATTCTCAGAATTTATGTTGTTAATATTAAATTTCCTTGGGACATTTGAGTTATCGAGCCTTGTCATTCAAGAAAAATTATAATGGTAACCATTTGAAAATAAGTCTATAATTACACTCCATGCTTAGTACTACTTGGATACCCAGGGGCACCAAAATGCCCAAACATCACTTTCAATCATGAGAAACTGATTTGAAAAGTCATAAGTGGAAATGGCTGGTATATTTAGACATGGATATTTTATACTCCCAGAAACCTCAATATGCTTATTTATCTAGATAGATAGTAAGAGGGACAGATGCAGTGGATGCACGAGAACATGTGGTTTGGGGATTGAATCGCGCAAATAACCCTAAGGACTGAATCTTATCATGACCTCCTATGCAAAACAAGTGCACCCGTAAATCTGTAAAGTACAACTTAGCTTAGTAAACTTAATGAACCCTAAAAGTCATCTCATCGGTGGGGGAGTGGGGTATTATAAGTGTAGAATCCGTTTCGGCTTGATGGGACACCAAGGGAAGGGTAAGGTCTATCAGCTGCGGTAATCGTTGGGGAACGTTGTAGTCCCGCTGTGACTAGTTGTTGTGTAGGCATCCCAGATAACTTATGGGACCCACCTCATGTGGGAGCGAGGTATTTTGAAAAGTTATTGTGACGATCTCCTCACCTGCATGATCAAGGAATCATGTGAGTAAAATAGGATAATTGTCTCTTGTGGAGTCAAGCGTACAAACTCTACAAAGTAAAAACTATTTGAATAACCGTACCTACGGTCATGGGAGAGTATGGGAACTTAATTTGAGATAGTTCTATTTCAAAAACTTTGTGGGTGGGATTGAAAAAGTGCCAGACCGTAAAAAGCCCTAATTTGTGTTGCTTTGGGTGTCGTCCCAGTGATAGAGTTAGGCGGATATGATGCCAAAAGATTAATATGAGGTGCAAATACCATATAACGGTGGATGGAATCTAGATCGCTATTATCACTGTATTATTTCATACATTTAGAAAATCAGTTTTAGTTAAATGCTACTAAGTCTTAGGAATTCCTAATTATTAAATTTTAAGATATTTGGCAAATAAAAACAACACGAACCTTTCTTTGACAAATCATGCATCTATATAATTGCATATTGTGTGCTTTAGCAATGCATCTGGTCGTGATAGTAAAGAAGATGAAGAGGCCAAAAACTAGGTCGCAAACCCCAGTTGATTGTCTGTGGGCATGTGTTAAGGGTCCCACATATGTGTTCCATTTCCACTGCTATATTTTAATGATTCCGGCATGATCGACTCATGAGTAAGTCTACTAATATATTTACGCTTCCGCATGATATGTACTTTGATATTCAGCAATATATCTGTGAGCACAATCACTGATTCAAGGAATAGTATGGTGAAATCACAGAGAATTCTAGATTGTAAAATTCGGGTCCAACAGAGCTGATATTAGAGCATATCGGCTATAGGTCATGACCTTAGTTAGTATGGCCAGTAGTTTCATGACTAGAATTTTTTTAAAATCTATTTGCAAAATATAAGTATTATTGCTCATTCTCATCTCTCTTAGATGATTCTCCTATATCTATATACTGCCCTGGCCATTTCTAATTATGAAGTTCTCTTATCCTGAATTCAAAATGACGAAAGTTTAGGACTTCTCTGATAAACTTCTTTCGAAAACCTACTTTGGACAAATATTACAAAGCTTAAATTGAAATTTTATTTTCAAAAATTGTTTATCCTTGGAAGTTTGAGTTATCAAATTATTTATGAAGCTCATTTTCAAACTTATTTCAACAAACCTGATCTTCCAAGGAAAATTTTCAAAAAAAAAACTAATTAACCACTTACCAAAAAATTCTCCTATCTTGGCTTTTGGTACGGCACCAACTGCGCGTTCGTCAGCTCTGGGCTCGGCGGTGTGGAGGCAGCCAGCGGCGGCAATTTTGGCGTTCTGGTTGGAGGAGCCGAGCAGCAACGGCATCCGATGCGAGACAGTGACCGGCTTCGAGCATCGGCGTCAGTGGGGACGTGTGACGTCGGCGCGTCAGTGGGTAGCAGCCGTTCGGCGGCTGCCGTTGGGGCCATGCGCGCTAGCGACTGCGGTAGAGCCTCAACGGTGAATTTTCTTTGCCATGATTACATATCTAAATCTATACGAGATTCTGATTTCTAAATCCATCTAGGAAACCAATCTAGAAAATTGATGATCAATCTAATGGGTTCTAGATCTAATATGCAAAATTTCAGATCAATCTATTACTAGAAACAATTGACATAGAATTGATCTAAACATGGTATCGTCAGAGAATAAAGAATCAATTTAAATTAAAATGAGAACAGCAATGTGCAACAGATTGATTCATGATTTACATACCGTGCACCTCGTAGAGCGATTCGTGCTGATAACGTGTTAAGAAATTGATGAAAAATAGATGAGCAACAACGCAATCCACACACGCAATCAATCACTAAGAATGCAATAGATCAATCATAGGAGACACCAATTGAGAGAACACCAGAACGAAGTCTTTATTAATTCAGATCACTTTACATGGTACAATAGCCTCTTTATTTATAGTCTAAGCCCATTAAGGGTAATTTTGGTATTTGCCCACACTATAATCTTGTAGGTTTCGTAACAATTATAATGGATGATGCACACTTAGGTGTTTGTATTAACTTCTAAAAATCTTTTTTTAACTAAATAATTTTTCTACATTATCTAACTTCCAAACGAAGTGTCTTTTCAAGTCGATGTTTACTAATCGATTGTAGTACACACTGTAGTGACTTTATTTATATCGACCAAAATTGCACATTTGCACATAAGTGTCTCTCTACAAATTTCTCTACAAATTGTTACTACTTATAAGTCAAAGCCAAAAACTAATATGAACGGACCCTAAGCACATCAAACTAGCTCACACTATACATCATATGTATATACGTATATACGTCCTACTAAAACATGCTAGGACTTCATCAGAGATCGATGGATAAATTCTGGATTTATCTAGGACCTGACGGAGTGTGTGTGAGGTGAGGGATCTAGGGATCGAACCCGGGTAGGTAGCTTGCACCACAGCGAAGCTTACCCCACAGCGAAGCTTGCCAACCGAGCTCTCCTCTCTAGGGTGGCTCCACCCATCGCCCGTCGGACGCGTAGCCGTGCACTACCCACCTTAGGGGGTGATCGTTTTAGTGATGACTTTTGGCTTTTGGCTTTTAGCTTTTTTACTGTAGTTGGCTTTTTTTACTGTAGCTGAGTTAGTGGATAGTGTAGTGAATAGTGAAAAAAAGCTGAAGATAGAAACTGAAACTTTTAAAAACCAAAACGATCACCCCTAAAGTCCATAGCCTATGACGCACACGGTGAGTTCACGCATATAGTTCAAGGCGGTATTTCTTTCGGCACGAATATTTAAATGCTCAATATCTTTTAAACTGAATGTCCAATTTAGGATCCATTTAAAGTATTGTGTTTCTTACGATAGGGTCTTCAAAATTAAACCTCATTTATATATATTTAGACTTGACAAATGATATCATTAAACAGATGTTTGACAAATGATATTTAGACTTGACAAATCAAAATTATCAGTGGAACATTAGGTATAATTTGGAACAAAAACAATGTTAAAATATATGTAAGTAGGATCTTATTTTGAAGTTTTCATAATAATAAACACAATGGTTGAAACGGATTGCAAATCGGATAATCAGTCTAAAAGTTACAGCATTTTGAATTTCGGGTTTACTTTTAAGCCTGCTGACCTCACGACGAACTGGGCCGGGCGCACAGCTCGTTTCTCTCTCTCATATTTTTTCTGAGCCGTCAGGTAGGGGCGCTCGTTTTAGCGATGACTTCTGATTTTTAGTTAAAATTTTACTGTAACTGGCTTTTTTTTATTATAACTGATTTAATTTTTTGGGCATAATTAATTTTAAAAAATAGAAAAATAGAAAAAACATGTTAACCCATTAGGGACAATACAAAGGAATACGGAGAAAAAAGAAAATACAAAAAAATCTAAAAAAAATTAGAAAATGGCGAGATATTGAATAGTAAAAAAAGCAGAAGCTGAAAAAAGTCGAAACGAGTGGGGCCTAGTTCGTCGGTTCTGCTGAAAACCGTCCAGTTTAGGTGATGATCGTTTTAGCGATGGCTTTTAGCTTTTTTTTACTGTAGCTGATTTTTTTACTGTAGCTGAGTTAGTGAATAGTGAAAAAAAAGCTGAAACTAGAAGCTAAAGTCGAAAAAAACCGAAATGATCCTTTTGGTTCAATTGCAGTCTTTGAAGCAAACCAAGTTTTTTAGAATCTGTGTTTTTCAGCTTCTCAAAACAGCTTTTGCCTTTTGCTACAATACATAACTTTCAAACGAAGTATTTTTTTTAAGATGAAGTCTATAAATTAATTATAGTACACGTTAAAAGCCCAACATTTGTACCATCCAAAATAGCAAACGAGTATCTCTCTCCGTAATCTCTGTCACAAACAGCTAAAATTTAAAAATTTTAACCAAAAACCATAACTAAAAAGAACAAACCCTTAAAAAGAACAAACTCTTAGTTTAACCGTGGTCCGGCAACCCAAGCATGAAGGCTGGAGTAGCATGCTTTGGAACAGCTTCTCTAGTCGGTTGGAGGGGATCCCTGTCTCGGGACGGGGGGACTGAGTAGCACCGGAGTGCCCAGGCATTGTACTCCAACAACGCGATAGAACAAGCACCAATGTTACGAGGAAATTACCAATCTTTCCCCGGAGATGCGATCAATAATCTCAGAATGCAATACTGTGCACACAGTTAGACTGAGAGTAATCCAGACGTCACATCCCGAGGGCAACATGAAAGCAAGCAATGACCAACTGGCATACCATACAGGCACAAAAAAAAAAAATCTGTTTTTACTGTATGAAAAAATATACTCGGAGATGTTCATATCAGTAATTAACTCCACTGGTTTTCTTCCAAAACTACCAGACTGTAATACCCACATTTGCAGCATTTATTTCATGAATAGCGGATTAAGGAAAATAACTCAACTATCAGTGTGCTCAAGGCTCCCTCAAGCTTGAAAGAGATGCAGAAACGGGAGGAGAAAAAAACAAACAGAGATAGCCATTCATCCCTATGATACATCTTCACTGGTTCCCAGTGATGGATTCCTCAGATATTGCGGGTAACACTGAACTATTCGGCGTGTATTTCCATTCAGGTTTTGTCATGCAGCGGGAATACTTCATCTGGAAATGCCTGCAGCAGAAACTAAATAAGAACGAGAGAAATGATGACAACGCTGACCAAATTAATTCATTGCTGACAGTGAATGATATCTGAAAGCAGTTGTTTTATATTTCTGCCAGACAAACCAACAAACAGCAGGTGCAAATCATAAATCCACATACATTACAACCATAGTACCTAGTATTCAAACCTGCAGACTCGAGTTAGTGGCATGTGAAAAGCCCAAAAATCTCAAATTAATCAACTAGAGAGGCTTGATATCCTTATCAGTTATCACTACAGTGTTCATTGAACTGTACTGAGAACCAACTATTCTTGTTAATTTAAACAAGCTCAAGACAATAGTACTAGTACCATTGCTCCACGATAAATATGCATGCTAAGAAGAAAGCATAGCTTCCAATGCCAGTTGAAAAGAATGTACATGCCTACCTTCTATGTAAAACGGCAAGATCTACTGCTGAGTTACGACCTCATCCTTAGATTCTACCTGAAAGAATCAGGGGGGAAAGGTGTAAAGTGTAAACACAGTAAAACAAATAAATAACAACAAGCAATTCTAGTTGAAAACAGATGATTTTCAGAACATATATTTTCCGTAAGAACAAATTTAAAATGGTAGCATCATGGACCTCAGCTGCAGTACTTCGAACTTTTCTCGTTACATTCCTCATTGTGACAAATTCCTCTGCAGATGTTGGATGAATGCCAACTGTGGCATCAAAATCTTGCTTTGTCAACCCAGCTTTAACAGCAATTGCAATTCCCTATCACAAAGTTGTACATGTTAGATCTAAATGAATAGATGAAACGCACATGTATTGCACAGCCTAATGGACAATATATATAGTACAAGACTCAAAGACACAACTAAACCCCAGGATAATAGGAAAAGACACAAATACCCTTATATCCTTAACATCCCCCTCAAATGCAAAGCGTGTATACAATAGTATTGCATTTGAAAGAGTTGACATTAAAATAGAAAAAATCCAAATTCCAAGTCTTGAAGACGTTGTTGTAACATGCAACGCTTGAAAATTGTATCGAAACCAGAAAAACTCCATATGAGATCGTGTGGTATTCCATAAAGCATGATCGAAGCCCGAAACGGCGGCAGCGCGGTGCACAAGAAGCGCAACAGAAACGCAGTACAAAAGAAACGCAGCGGCCTTAGAAGCTCGGGACGGCGGCTCAGAGAAAAGAGAAAAGAGTGGCGGCTGCTATCATGCGAAAGGCCATACTAAATCCTAAGATGGACTAGAGCTAACAAAGCAAACGACTAATTGATACAAAAATTTGTGGACTCGCATGGCTTAGACGAACAAGAAGATAAATGACTATGGATTTGAATAGACGCAACAAAAGACTCAAAGAACAATACTAGCAGTAAAACTAGCAACCTCATCCTTCAGCAGCTCAAAACCAAGACCAAAGAACTAGTCCCGCAAGGCCTCCTTGATCTGTCACAAGAGACACCTTTTGCTGTGTATTAACACTCCGCACGGGCGAGAAGAGGAGACTGAGACCACATGCTTGCTGACAAAAAGACGTCGCATCTGGACCGACAGACCAAGGCGCACGCGGGGAGAAAAGCAAACATAAAGCCAAAAAGATCTCATTCCACAGCAGCAAAACACTCCTCCATCTCCCCCTTCTGTCGCTCCTCCATCTCCTTATCTCGCTCACCCTCGCCGCGATGAAGACGACCCGAATCCGCCCCAAGGCAGAGATCGCTGGTGAAGAGCGCCGAGGGGAACCCTACCGTTGCCGACGGCGGCGCAGCTAGCCAGATGTCGAAGGAGCAGGAGACGGCTGGATCCCGCGGTAGAGCCAGCGGCGAAGAGGCGCGGCGTCGATGGCGGCCGAGGCGGGCCGGATCTGACCGGATCCAGTAGAGCGGAGCCGGCGGTGAAGAGGGCTGGAGGAGGACGGATCTGGCGCAGTGGCTGGATCCAGGCCAGCGACAACCAAATTAGGGGAAGTGATGGCCGGATCTGATCCCGTGGCCTCAGGCAACGGTGCATAGATCTATAGATAAATAGATGAAACACACATGTATTGCACAGCCCAATAGGCAATATATATAGTACAAGACTCACGGACACAACTAAACCCTAGGACAATAGGAAAAGACACAAATACTCTTATATCCTTAACAGTACAAACATGACAAGTCGGTCAGGAATGAAGCATAAATGGTGAGGAAAAAAACAAAATCATGCAAACCTGAATTATCTCGGGTGCATCTTCACCACACATGTGCACTCCTACAACTTTGTTCGTAGTAGCACACACAATAACCTTCATTAATACACGATCAGGTAATCCAGAAAGAGTGGCCCTGAGAGGTCTGAAGTTTGCTATGAAGACATCAACATCTCCATACTCTTCAATAGCCTGTGTAAATATGCATTTAAGCAACTTTCTATGTGTGTTACGAAATTTAGATGCATGCCATACAGTATCACCTGCCCCTCAGTAAGACCAACTTGCGCAATGGGTGGTTGGGAGAAAACAGCAGATGGCACAGCTCTGTCAAAAATGTGTAATTCGCAATGAAAGAGCATTCAGTAGAACAATGATATGCAGTCTCAAATATAAAAATAATGATACATAAGAAACCGTGAAAATATATTATGAATTTCAGTACAAAGTCTGCTTTAGGAGCTTGTCAGGCTGGGCGCATCAGCAAATGAGAACATCGGCACAAGCAAAGTGTCCAATAAAAGGAGAACTCTTGATAACCCAAAAATCCCAAAATTTTGTTTCTATTGAATTGGGGATCAGATGTGAAAAATGGCAGTATGTGGTATTGACACCTCAGCATGTTCAGATATAGGCTACCAGAAGTCTACAACGCCACAGGAATGTCAGCATGGTGACAGAGACAAAGGAAATAGAGGTTGTGTTCGTAATCAATGCTACATTAAACTTCCCCGTGCAAACTATTATCATGATATGACTAAGTAACTACTAACAAAGTTTTCCCATAGCTCATGATGAGCCCTCCTCCACTAAAATTCACCAGAAGTGCCAATTCATGGTCAAATAATGAAATATGCAGCCTTTGTACAACATTCCTTGAAGCATGTGCTGTTCAAGATTCCTGATGGTGATTTGATAAATACCTGTAATCTGGTTTGGTAGGTTCGTCACCAAAGATAGTTTTCGCACATGCCCCACCTTCCATTAGTGCAACTGGCGTCAGGTTAACCCTATTAGTAACGTCTCCCACAGCCCAAATTGAATCAACTGAGGTTCGAGAATACTCATCAACCTAGCAAGCACAAATTTATAACAAAAGCTCCAAAGATTACAAAGTGACAACAAAAGCCAGAGAAACTAGAAGCCCAAGCATTACTTCACCTACCATTATGGCTCCATTCTTGTCCATTTTGACCCCAACCTCCTCTAGCCCAAGGTTCTAAAAGGATAACAACTATATTAGGAATCTGCGATGCATGCACAATATGTAACTAAACGAAAACAAGAGGACCGTATGGTACCGACCTTTGAATTTGGTCTACGACCTGTTGCAAACATTACATGTGAGAACCCACCAATAGTTTCTTTGTTTGTCTTCAGAGATAGCAAACCATCATTTGATTTGGTTACTGACTGAGGACTTTGTTCAGTATGAAATGTGATACCCTTTAAAGACATCTGTTCAGCAATGAAATCTCTGACCTGAAAATCCACAACAACTGACAAAAATAACTCGGAAGCACAAGGCAATTCATTTGTTGTAAATACTAGTTCTTTGTTATTCTTACCTCCTCATCAAAACCTCTTAAAACTTTCTTCTGCCGAATAAACACATGAACCTCACTTTTTAAGCCATTGAAAATGCCAGCAAACTCCAAAGCGATATATCCACCTCCCACTATTGCAATTTTGTCAGGTTTTGAAGGCAGGTCCAGTGCGGCATCAGAATCTATAACATGCTCTATTCCTGGGATATTCGGCATTGATGGTCGACCACCAACAGCTATAAGTATGTTCTTAGCAGTGTAGAGCTTGCCATCAATGCTTACAGTATGTGGATCAACTACCTGTACTAAGTAAACAAAAAATACATCAGCAATTGCACCTTCCTACAGTATTCATTTCGGAAAATAGCCTACCCAAACTTTAACCTGATTTATAAACATCAACCAACCTTTCCACGTCCCTCAATTAGAGTGACTCCTGAGTTGTTTAAAATATTCTTGTAGATACTGACTAGGCGCTGCAGCTCTGTATTTTTGTTCGCTATCAGGGTGCTCCAGTCATGCTTTGGATCAGTCTCATATGTCCATCCAAAGCCATGAGACTCTTCAAACTCATGAGAGTACTTGGATCCATACACCAACAATTTCTTTGGAACACACCCGCGAAGCACACATCTGTGATACAAACAAATAGCAGTTCTTACTTCTTATGCATGCCCTTCTGAATTTAAAGCAAGGTGACAGGAATTCAATATACATAACAAAAAAAACTAACAAGCACATGCACATTTTAAGGCTAAGCATGGCACTGACTGCTAAAGTGCTAAGTGCTAAACAGTCCTTGTACACGAAATATTGGTGTGGAATGTAGAACACAGATATAATTGGAAAACAACAAATGTGACAAACTACAAGATATTGATAGCAAAATTCCGATAGTCTGTCACTGCAGTTGACACATTTCAGACAAAAAGAGACAGTAATGCAGAAAGACATGTCTCTCCTGCTATTTGGTAAATTCTGCAACTGCACTTCTTGATTCCTGTGTGGCCATTTTTTATACCATTGTATTAATATCATGGCAATTACCCTATGATGTAGTACAGGGTCATCAAACACATGAGCTCAGTTCTGATATTCATAATGATTTAAATTGTATATGCCAGGGCAATACTGAAATAGGCTACATTATGCTGGTGGCTGGTGCAGCATAAAACAGTGTGAAACTTGTGCAGGGGAGTCATTGTGTTGTATACATCCAACCAAATTCCTCCACTAACACTAAACTAGAAACCACAAAACTTTGAGCAGTTTTCAGAACATATGAACATATCTTCGCTACTGAACAAAAAAACACAGAACCAAAAAAATGTGCATAAGGAAATCATGTAATAGAACCCTCATGTAACAACAGCATCACCAGAAACAAACATCCCCACCAGCTTGGAGTCTCTCTGAGTGCTAACTGCCTATTAGGAATATCCCCATTCCAAGTACCCAGTTCAACAAGCTAACGCACATAGTACGATGGTAACAACCTAGCCATTTCTGCTACAAAAATATCGCCTAATCAAACATCACTAACGATCAAATGCAACAATTGACATAATTAGGCAGCATATTCCTCGCTAGTCCAATAAAAGTTATTCCACGAGAATCTCCGTGCGACCGCGCAAATGGTGCATCCAAAAAGTGAAGCCACCTATGCTGCAATACATAACCTAGCCAAAACTTCTTACGGATAAAAATAAGCTACGAACTATAGGAAGAGGAGAAACGTCCACTTACGTGCCCCCGACGCCGCCGAGGTCGTCCGAGGAAACGGTGGCGAAGGGCATCTCGCAGATGGCGGCGCGGGCGCCGTAGAGGGTGGAGGCGAAGCGCGAGGCCCGCACGCCGCCGCTCCCGGCGCCGATGGTGAAGAGGTCGTAGTCGTACTCCCCTTCGGAGGAGGCACCGTTGGGCGCTGCGGAAACCGAGATGGGGCGGCGGACGAGGGTAGGGTGGGGGAGCCTCGGGAAGGAGGCGAGGGAGGGGAGGTAGTGGAAGCGGCGGCGGTGCCGCGTGGAGAGGGAGCGGGTTAGGGTTTGGAGGGTGGAGGAGCAGGAAAAGGGGAGGGTCGCGGTCGTCGCCATGCCTCCCTCTTCCCTCTGAGCTCTCGCAGTGCCGCCGCTTGGCTTCCGCTAGTGTGGGGAGGGGAGAGGGGAGACGATGATATGTGGAGACGATTGAGTTTGTTTTGATTCGTCGTCCCCGTTTTGGCTTCGTCTTGTTCGAAGGCGTATTTTGAGACGTTCGCTCCTGCAACTCAATTCTGAATGCGTAATTGTAAGATTTACGTAAACGGATGAATCGAGGCGTATCGTTCTCCCGCTTACGCTTTACATGGTTGAAGGCGTATTCCGGGATGCCAGCTTCACGTGCTATTGTGGTTACAAACAGCACAGCAAAACAGTGTAACAAGCAAGTTCACAACAATGGTGATTAGTAATCACGCAATCAAAGCCCCCGTATAACAGCAAACAGGACGTAACTTCATTTGGCTAAGGACCACAACTTACAGAAGCAAAAAAACATAATCCTTCCATCAGTTCGACGTCATATCATCAAGAAGCGATGTACCAACACAAAGCCAGCAACACGTAGGCTGTTCCAACCAGCACCGCGAAGAACACGGCGTCTTACATGGGCATCTGCGTCTTCTTCCTGCTGGCCCTTGCCTCCTTGTACAAGACCACATCCACCATCAGCCGGCTGAGGTAATTCTCTGGAGATGGATGGGCATCCTGCTTGCACCGCCTTCTGAAGGAGAACTCTGGTTGTGCTGGGCTGAACTGGACATCCAAAATACGCTACTTGCGCAGCAATCCGTATCACGGTGATCGGCGTTCAGGGCGTCCATGAAGGCGGCATAGTTGGTCACATGGGATGTGGTGCCCTGGTAGCATTTCTCGAAAGCGGTGAGGTTCTGCAGCAGCTGAATGCTTGCATCGCTGAACTCCAGCTGCGGGATCTGCGCCGTTCCATAGCTGAAGATGATGTCCAGGAGACTGAACGGCTCCTGAAAAGTGCACCAAGGCCACCACTGACGACGCCTGGTGATACCAACGCCTTCAGTCTCAAGCTTCATTGCAGGATCAATGCCAGTTCTAGGTGGCTTTCGCGGTGGCTCTATCAGTCTATTTCCTGGGCTTTGGATTTGGGAGGGACCGGTAGAGCAACTGCAGGAGGCAGCGCACGTCCCGGCAGCAGATTGGATTTGTTGAGGTGCGCATACCTACAGGGAGGTGCTTGTCGAACATGTTCCTTGCACATGCCGTCAGGTCAACAGCTTTGTCATGCTGTGTCTTCAGAATGTCAAACAAGATCCTGACAGCGATGAAAGGTACCTGGTTCTCCAATAGGAGCATATCGATGGCAACCAAGCCCCACTCCCAGGGCCTTTCCCACTGGAGCGTTTCATATTCTTCATCCAGATATCCAGCATCCAGCTTTGACCAGTATTCATACTCTGCGCCCTTCTTCGGATCATGCCTCAACAAGTGGATAATGAAGCATCCATCGAACAGCAGCATCAGACCAACTTCCTCCTCCGTCATAGCAACTGGCTCTGCATACAGCTGCCAGAATGGCTTTCTTTTGATCGCCTGTGTCAGTCTAAGCAGGAACTCTTGAACCAAAGGTTCAAGGCTATGATTGCTGCGCTCCAGCAATCTGTTGACACCCCAGTGCTTGTGTTGTTCCATTCGCCTGAAGCTTGGTGAGTACCTCACTGAATGGAAGTAGGGACCGATGCAGACAGCCTTGGGCTCATAAGCTTCCGGGTCACGTGACCGAACTTCCTTGGGGATTCAGATGATGTCGTTTTCATATAAAGCACCCAGTGGTACTTCGTGATTCTGGGGAGTCGTCAGACCTGCAGTTTCATCAGTCTCCCCATTTGCCTTGGCCATCATTTTTCTCATCCTCGTGTTATGCCCTGCATATATCTTTATCTTTACTATTATAAAAGGAGTTGGTGGTTGACCCGTCATCACTTCTCTCTTCTCAGCCATTCGATCTGAATATAAGATAAAATCCGAATCGTCTGTTCACTCCTCCCCTCCCTTCCTCCCACCCCGCACGCCCCTAACCCTAAAATCCGAACCGCTCTCCCCCCGCATCCCCCTCGCTCTCCCCCCTCGCACCCCCGCCTCCCCCTCGCTCTCCCCGCGCCCCGCTCTCCCGCCTCCTCGCTCTTCCCGCCCCGCCGCCTCCCTGCCTCCCCTCGCTCTCCCTCGCCTCGCAGATCCGCCTCTCCCCGCGCCGCCGCCTCCCCCTCCTCCCAAGCGCGCCGCGCCTCCTCCTCCCCACCCCGCGTAGCCGCCTCCTCCCTTCCTCCTCTCGTAATCTCGCGCAGAGCAGCGCGGACACCAAAGCCCCCACTCCATCGGTGCGACCGACTTGAATCGCTGAGGATCCCGAGGCGGAGGCGGGAGGAGTGGGAGGGGCCCATGAGCCTCGCGGGCCCGCCCGAGGCGGCGCCGCAGCGGTAGGCGCACCTCGACGCCGCGGTCGACCACCGCCGCTCTACCGCAAAGGCGCGCGGCAGCTCGTGGCGCTAGACGAGGCTCGCGCGCGGACACGCCTATCGGCGGCGGTGGCGTCCTCTGCGGCGTGCCCCGACGCCGAGGTCGAGGTCTCACCGCGGCAACCCCGAGCGCAGCCGCCGGTCTCCGGCGCGCCGCCGACGAGCCATTGGTCTGACTTCCAGAGGTGAGGGAGGTGCTCCCAATTGGGGGCTTCTTTTGATCGGATCATGTGCGCATATACGACATGCCGTTTCCCGTTCAATGACGCGTTGTGATGCGAGTCGTAGTGTGTCTCTTCTTAAACTTCGTGGTCGTTCTCTTCGCGGTATCGATGGTATTGTGTTTGTTGGCTAGATGGTGAACATTTCAACAGAAGGCAAGCTTGCGGAAAAGCATACCACCGGGTTGCTTCAACTCATTGCTCACTTTTACCGGTTTTGGAAGAATGATGCGTCGACGAAGTCCCTTGCGATTGATGGGCCATCGCGCGAATGTCGCTCGTTGACTCGGAGGCAGCTCTGGCTGCCGACAAGCACCCCGAGCGTCGCCTCAAAGCATCTTTCAAGGTACAATTGACCCAAAGTTGGGAAAGTTGAAATTTTTAACTGAATTGCTTCCTAAATGTGTGAAATTTAGTTGAATTATACCATGGTTATAAACAAAATAGATGTCTCTCATGTCATCAGAATTGTAGGAACATTATGTTTACCGATTGGATTGACTCGTAATTCTAGGATGTTTTTGTATCCGTCGTCATCGAAATATGCCGAGTCGCATGATAAGCCGATGTGATTTGCCATTCTGACAATCCTAAAGGAACTGCGAAAATATCAGCTGCAAACTATCCTGCACGAAACTATGGTGCTTTTATATTGTTTTTTCAAAGTTACAATTGGAACTTAAAATCGTTATGTCAACACATTTGAACATAGTTGATGTCCTCTTTGTGGATTCCAGGATAAAGGCTGGCATGTTTGTTAGAGACGCCAAAGCTTGGTGCCCTCACCTAATGGTTGTTCCTTATAACTTTGATGCGTACGGGGAGGTATGCCTTTTAGTTTACTTCTTTTGATGGTCAATTCTAAAAACTTTTGTTGAAACACTACTTTTGTTATAATTGAGATGTTGGAATTATTGTAGGTTGCTGACCAGTTCTATGGTATTTTGCATACATATTGCAGTAAGGTTTAGGTTTGTCCTTGGATTATCCATTACTCACATATGTATTCGTGTTGATATCCCCTCATAATGATAGCCACATATACATCTACAAGTCTTAACAATGTTATGCAAAATTCAGGCTTTAAGCTGCGATGAAGCTTTTCTGGATATGACTCAATGCATACATGATAATCCGGAGGAAGTAATACAAAGAATAGCTCTATACAATAGCTCTAACTATGCCCATCCTTAGCTCTATACAATAGCTCCATGTATTAGGTGATTTTGAATTAGTGCCTGTTTGGAACAACGATTTTTGTAGGAATTCTATAGGAATTGCTCTATACAAAATTCTTGCATGCAAAATAGGCCCTTACAATTGGTGAATTAGTTGTTGGAGCAGTATAACGAGTTTTAAAGTATTGTGAATCCTACATTATCATTCTTCTATTAGCTACAAGGTATAGACTTTTGTGTACTTGAGAGATGAACAACAATCCCTTGTTGATAAAGAAAGTGTATATACTATTGTTTTACAAAATCTTACATGCAATTATTTCCTTGGGTATAGCTTGTTGGTGGTTGAGTTCAGGTCAAGGTTCCAATTCCCGTTAATGTTTATGGCATAATATCATATTTATCAATTGGTTTGTTATTCTCCAAAACAGTTTGACAGTTATTTATGTACTAAGAATACTATAGAAAATATTGTTTATTATCATTTCTGTACATATTATTGTATGTGGTATTTGTTTTATCATGGTTCACTAATATGATGTTTAATTTATTTACAAGTATGAACATGTATGTTTTGTTTGAAACATGATGACGTAAGATAAAGTTGATATTTATTATTCAGTTTGAGATCATATTTGATAGTATGCATCACTTTTATTTGATTTTCCGTTGCAACGCACGGACACCTTACTAGTAAATGTAGAGGTGCAAGTAAGCTACAGGTAATAAATCTGGAAAAGCAAGAAGACAAGAATTTTGTGCACTTGTGCTCACCTCTTGGTTGCTCTGGAGAAGACATCTCGTATAGCTAAAGCTGAACAAAGATTTCGTATGGTTGATGCCTGGATGGTGGGTGAAGCTAAAGCTGAAGAAACTTTTCCTATGGATGATGCTGGAGAAGAATTTGTCTCCCACAGACAACAGCAAGGCTGCCTCCAAGTTGATTAAATCTAACTCCAAGAAGAGAAGTTGTATATACATTGTTATTCAATAGTCAGAATGCAACAGTAAGGCACATACCTAATCAACTTTCATTACCCCTTTTTTATTCAAGATTGCTACATCACACAAGTTGACTATGTGAATTAAACTATGCTTACAGATAAACAAAAAAGATTCTGCAGTTGAGCTGCAGATAAACAAAATTGCCCCGAAAAAGTTCAACAGCTATGAAGGCAAAGAATATTTACGCAAATGACCTTTAGACTATATTTTGGTTCCCCTTTGAACAGAAAGAGCAGAATGATTAACAGGATATATATGTCATCTCCTTGTAATAGGCAGAGGTGCCAAAAATGTGTAAAACAGCGAGCTGAAATTTTTATGTGGAAGTTTCTCTGTCAGTCGCAATTGGTTGTTCACCTTCAAACTCAGATATCATGAGTGAATCTGTCATTTCAAGAGGGAGTGGCTCCAACTTGTTCATGCTGCCATGGTGATACAGTATACGAATTAATAGATTATTAACACCTGTTGAATCATGGCTGTTGATATTCACAAAGCCAAAAGAGCCTCATGTCTACACAAATCAGATCCGTAGGAGCTAGATAGCATCTGAATAGCAAAGTTAGAAAGAACCCAATCTGAATAAGGTCTTCTGTACTCCGAGAACATCATTCCCACATAAACTAAAAAATAACAAAGAGAATCTTAACCTGCTTCTGTCCTTGACATAACCAATCGCAACTTCACGACGCAAAACTGCCCTTTCGGAAAGCTCTGAGAATGATATTTCCTCTCCTTCCTTCATGTACAGTCTTATTTCCTACAATGAATACATGCAACAGGGAAGATGCTTTACCGACCACAAGCAGCCAAGAATGTGTCAGAAACACCAATTATGGTCATATTACCTTAATATAGATCTCATCTCCTTCAGCATCCAGAATATCCTTCCATACTTCATTCAGCTCACTACTTCCTGCAACTAAGTTTCAATTTTATCATGAGATAGAGCACTTTAAAGAAAATAAAATAGCCAAAACAAGTAGATAACCAACCTTGTGCCGTCACAAGGCTCGTTACTTCCTCTGCTCCAATAAATGAAAGGGAGGGTCTTATTCTAGATAACTGTATAAAATGCAGAGCTAAAGAGCTTTCTTCCAAATTTAAATAGTTTTGATGAATTGAGCATGTGGTTGCAGAACATGCAGAGGACCACAGCTATGAATTCCCATGAAGAATTATGCTGGTCAAAAGGAGACAGATAAGGCACATTATCTGCCGATGGGGAAGTACCTCATTATCTGCGGATCAATCCATCGGCAGATATATGTTGCGCAACACCCAACTTTAACTGGCAACCACAACTGCAAACATAAATCATTCATAAGACGGCCTTCTACAATCTGACAACACCAAATGATACAAGGTGATTGCAACAAGCATTCCTTTCCAGGTTGTAAATTGGTTCACAACCAGCCAAACAGAGCTATCCACACGACCACACCAAGGGCACAACGACCACACCAAGGGCACAAGTAACACACCACACCAAAAGTTAACAGGCAGCAGAACCATCAAGTACACTTCTTTTGGACATAAAAGTACATAAACTTGCAACAGTAGTGCGCCTTGGGAGAAGGGCACAGCAAAATAAAACCTAGCAAACAAGAAAGAAAACAGAGAGAATATTAGTGATGGCTATATAGTACTTAGGTATCACCAGAACTCATCCAGGACGGAGTAGCCGTCACCCAGATGAGTTCATCAGTGTTAAGAGTGGAGAACAGTTGCAGGAGTTGTTGATGGGCACGTGCAGACAAAGATCCCCTCTTACAAGGGGTAGCTGCGCTGGGGCTTGGCCTGAGGGGCCTCAGGTTATGTTCGCCAAGCCCAAGAGGAGTGCAGTATGTACAAGGGACGGGAACATTGCTGCAAGACATTCTTCCATCAAATTGAGCTGCCCTTCCCTAACATCAACCGCCTTGGTTCCATTCTCCATTGCCTTATCCTGCAAAAGTAATAGCTGATATGTCTTATTGCAGCGGTGTTAATAAAGGACTACAGCAATTCTTAGGGCAAAAACATAACCAGCAATGATATTTACAATAGGCAGCTCCAGGTTCAATGTGGATAAACAAGAATAAGGAGGCATAAATGGTTAACTTTTCTGAGGTTGGAGACCTCTTATGTTGACAGTCAGACATCACATTAGCTT
This sequence comes from Melocanna baccifera, assembly GCA_036346265.1. Taxonomy (NCBI): domain Eukaryota; kingdom Viridiplantae; phylum Streptophyta; class Magnoliopsida; order Poales; family Poaceae; genus Melocanna; species Melocanna baccifera. The sequence continues at coordinate 3,115,335 of CM070682.1, read as the reverse complement.
GGTCCGTAGGGGGATATCTTGTAAAAAAACACAAACAACCTAAGAAGCTTAAGTAACTGCATGTGCAAATGCCAGGCAGGATACTGCAGCAAAGAGATTCTGCTACTATTGCAAAATCCTACAAGGGTCAAGGTGTAACTAACGACATCAAACTCAGTCAAGGTCCAGGAGAAAAGCATGGCCTGGCAACTTACTGATTCAGTTCACCATGATCATATTTCATCATGAAACTTGAAACGATCCCATGTCATACACTCATACAGCATACTTCAGAAGTTCAACATCTCATAAATAAAGAAAGGGCTATCATATGCACCTGCCATGGCCACTATCATCAGTTCATCACAGTTCTTCATGGGTCTCACCCATTACCCCATTCATTACTCTAGTTTGCACTTGGATGGATACATGTAACATGATTCACTTGGGTGCAAGATTGATGTACTAATAGTTACTTTTACTCTCGTAACCATAATATGAAAACTAGAAAACTAGAAATAAACAGAAACAAACTTTGACATGTGTGCCACCATGGCTTTAACTATTAATTAATATTTGATATTTCCACTTGTCAGCTAGATCAATCAAGTGACATATATTCGCCCAATGTATAGAGCATCAGTTAAGTGTCTCGCAACAGGAAATCACAGGAAGAGCTAAAGCAATTTCCACACCATTATTTACCCACATTGTAGACCAATTCTTTTTTGTCTTGAATAGTTGAATTTACAAATTCTCTAGTCCGATTATCTAGTTTTATAATGTTTACCATTACCAAGACCTCTCCATTGCAATTGGCTCAAACTCTACCTTACAAAGATGGGGAATCCAAAACAATCAAGAACAGAAAACATAGCACAGACACGGTAAATGCCAGAAATATAAATAAATTCATCAACAATGAAGCTAAGAAGAGTTACTACATACGTAACAAAATATCAGCTTCTAAAAGGATATTTTGTGGTACCTTCACAAATTCAAAAGGGACACTGGAAAGAGTCCACGATGCAGCATTTGAAAATTGCATGATTCTCATAGTAAGAACCTACAAAGTGCGAATAAAGAGCTTAAATCCATAACAAAATGGACAACCACCCACCAATGGGATAAAACAACATCACGAGCACCCTCAGGAAGAAGGAATTAAATGCACCAGATGCAGAAGTTCTAATCAGCCTCCTTTCATGAGTGCTAAATATTTGTTTTGAGACTTCACGAAAAGAAAGAGAGCAGGATCATGAACTTAAACTGGACGCTAACAATAATTGACATAACTAAATGCAATTCTGAAGTATCAACAGGAATGTGCAATCCTTACATCCATGACCAATACAACAGATGCATCTTCAATCCCATCCTAAGTTATTGTCTCATTTAACTTGTTTGACTTCATCAAATTATCGAAGGCAAGCATACCAAAGATCATATGCTGTCAGCTTATCTAATATAGGGAAGTACGCAGGACGTGACCTTTAATGGTGCTTGTACAACCCCACTACCATCATACCACAAAACCATAATGAAACCCACCTTGCAGATATGGTTAATATATTGATGCAAACCTAGGGTGAGATGATGCTGTAAAGTGTTCTCGATTCTTTAGATTAATAAAACACAGCAGAATTCAGAATAGGCAACCACATAACCAGCAATAGAATTATTAATCTGTATAAACCTAGGGAACAACCTATTAAGCTAGAAATGCCAGGAGTTCCATATAACACATCTCTATCTACTACTTAAAAGTGAGAGTTGGTGGTGATTCATTTGCCTTCGGGCCACATAGGCCGTTGGATCTGGCACAAACCGTTGAGATGGACGGGGCTTCACCTCAGCCCCACGCGACCTTGCCACTCACCCAGTCACCCGTTACGCACTTCCCTGCCTCAAGCGATCTAGGGTTTGGGCTCCCACCTCGCGCCGCAGCCGCCATCCCCTCCGTTACCTCGCCGGCCAGCCTGCATACCCCGACACCGATGAAGACACTGAGCTGCTCCCCATCCTCCTCCCCTCCCACACCTCCGGCCGCCACTCCTTCCCCCCACTCCACGCCCACCTCCCCGACCCCGTCTCCCTCCTCAACCACGACAACTCTGACCTCTTCTTCGACTCCGTCAATGGCGACTACGGCGACTGCGCGGCAGACAACCTACTCAGGCCAGCCTTCCCGGAGTTCGAGGCCGCAATCGATACTGCCATTGCCAAGCTTGGAGGCACCGCGCTCCCCAAGATCAACTAAAGCGCCCCCAAGGACGCCACCATCCGCTGCAACTGCTTCGCTGAGGTCGCCATGCTGCTCCGCTCCTCTGGCTGCACCGCCCACAACCTCGTGTCCACGCGCCTCTCCAGCCAGGACTTTGTGCGTGCAAAGGGTGTTCGACGGAATGCCACAAATGGGAGTGGTGTAGAGGAAGGTGCTCAACCAAATGCCCACGAGAGTGGTTCCCAACCAAATGGCAAGGGTAGTGGTGAAGATAAAAGTTACCGACACAACACCCAAGGGAGCGGTGAGACAGGTGCTCAACCAAATGGCAAAGAAAGCAGCAATGGTTCTGGTTCTCTGAGTGATTCCAGGGAGACTTGTGACGAGGGAGGCAAGCAAAGTGTCGCAGATAGTGTTGCAAATGATGCACCAGAAGAGGATGTTAGACAAGAAAGTAATGAGCTGACTTGGGTGGATGATGGGTTCCAATACTACCTAGCGCTCCACAAGTGGTATCCAGAGCTTCACCCTGAGTCAGACTTTCGTTGCTTTGTGCGGAGGCGAAGGCTACCGCATCATCTACTATATATATCTGGCCAGCGACGGTGGAGTCCGAGGGCAGCACGCCGACATGGCTAGGCAGAGGCGGCAACTCAGCGACGGTGGTGGGCCAAGCAAGGTGGTGACCCGGCTAGATCTAGGATTCTTTTTCTTTTTTTACTGATTTTTGTGGGATTCTTTGCAAATTTCAGAACTTTCGACATATTGATCAAAGAATTGGTTATCTGAATATTTGTCATATTCAAAGAATTGAAATCATTGTGTTCTTGCATGTTCTGTTCATGGATAGATGAGAAATCATGTGTGTTCATGGAAATCATGTGTGTTTCATGAATTTATTTACAACAATTAGAAAAGGTAATCTGGGAGGACGCAAATTTTGATCCATCCTTCATAACACATTCTTTGATGGGTAATAGAGCGTAGGAATATGTACATTTCACCTTCTACATGTGATTTTTGGACATTGCAAAATGTTACTCAATTGTTTATGACTTAGTACAATTAAGTCGTTTCAACAATATTTCTGCAAAAAGAATAAAAACAACCATATTTACGCTAAATCAATAGATAAATGTGCCTTCGGAACCCTTAAGGTATTTCAGACATTTCAACCACCATCCACAGCTAAAGCAGCCAACCAGCCCAACAAAAGGCAAGCCTGCCAAATAGGCTCGTAGGAAAAGTTGAAGTCATCGGCTACAACTGTTTTTCAGCCAGAAAGCAAAAGGCAACTTAAGGCAAAAGCTACAACTCCCCCAAATAGGGCCATTATCTCTATTAATTTATCACAAACTTAAGGCCAGCAAAGGTGAAAAATAAATTCATGCACCTCAAATGCCACAGTCCTAACACAATCTCTATTATAACTTCATTTCAAACATACCAACTGGTAAAAAACTTAAGTCCCACAAAAGTGAAAGTCAAAATTGAGACTACTTGAAACAAACTGAGTAAAATATTAGCAGTCCAACATAAACCTCTGATGTGCATATTGCGAAATTCCAACAAAGTAGAGAAAGATCACCACAGGAGAATGTGGGCCCTGCTTACCCTATGTTCAGGCCATTTAATTAGGTCCAATCTTACAAAGAACCTAAATCCTTAACTAACAAATAACTCATCTTACCGAACCCTGAAACTCATCTGATGAATTGACTTTAAGTACAGATGTTCTTGATATGAAAAATCTAGGCACTAAAAATGCTAGCATTTTGTATACACACTTTTTATGCTAAGCTTTTACAAGATTAACAGGGTCCATTTACAATTTTCCCCTACCATTAGATACGGCAACTCCGCCAGGGACATCACTACAAAGACTAGCATCTTCCATCAAACCACCTAGAGAACATCTCAAAGTGCTAATTCTCACCAAAAATCGTCAGAGCAACAACATTCTATCAAATCAATGCGGCAGCGCTCCCCATGAACTTCGAAATGCGTCCACACTAAAAACTCCAATGCCACCCACGCAGCCTGCTTTGCCATCACACATTACACAAATTCCCCCAAAGAGGTGCCGCAAATAGTAAAATTTAGAACGAAACCTTCACATGAACAGTGAATACCAGCAGGACACAAGAACATCACGGCACATTCCACTCGTAATCGACGCAACCCCCAAAGTTATCGCAAAGTACACCCCCATACTACCGCGCACGACACCACTAAACAAGCCACAAAAGGTGAACGAATACACACACTCCGAGGCAAAAAAAAAAACCATCACAAAGCAGCGCGAGCGTGGAACGACATACCTCGGAGCCGATCGCATCCTGCGTGCGCGGTCGAGCCGGCCGGAGAGCTCGATGCCGAGGCCCCGACACCGACCCAATCGGGAGCGCGGGGCGACGAGGCGCGCTCAGATCTCGAACGACCACGACGCGCGAGCGCGCAGCAGCATCCGATCGGAGAGGGGAACACGAAACCCTAACCCCCTCCAAAATGAAAGGGGGAAGCAGCAGCAGTCTTAAAATCAGAGCGAGCGATGATACATGCCGCCCTTCCGGATTTCCCGCGCGAGCGCGGCGCGGTGATTTTACTCTCCTGCCCCTGCTCAAGACGACGGGACGCTTCGCGCGGCGCATCGCCTATGGGCCCCGCAAAGGAGGGCAGGAGGGTAAATTCCCACCACGACGGCGCCGTCGGCCTCGCTTCGCTTTTACCCTTCTGCCCCTCCCTCTGCCCCGGAGCCCGAGTGGTAATAAAGGGGCACGCCTAGGGGCAACACGGTAAATTCCGATGCTCACCCCGCGCCCGTGGCCGAACGACACGGCCGCCGCCGGCGAGAGGGGGAGCTCGATCGGAGGCGGGGAGACTAGACGCGGAGGAGGGAACTGACTCCGAGCTGGGGGGGTCTTGTCAGCACAGCAGGAACGCGGGATGGGGGAGTGATTTTAGGCGGGGGAGGCGTGGTCGTGAGCTGTGATGGTGGCGGCGAGCAGAAGCAATGGAGCTCAGCTTGACGTGGGAGGGAGCTGGCAGAGGCAGAGGCAGAGCATGCAGTAGTGCATCATTGATGGGACCGTGAAACCAGGCCAGTAATGATGCCTTGCCTTCTTTCCTCTCTCTTCCTGGGAGCCCATTCACCTCGCGACTAGTGCTGGAGTGGCGCGCACGCTGCGGGATGCATACAATGGTACAAGTTCAGGAACAGAGAAAAAACACACATTTTGTGAAAAGAGTGTACAATTTCTTATGACCGGTTCAATCAATTGATCACCAAATAAAGTGCTAAATGATGTGATGCACATCGATGTTATAACGATTGATCGACACGTAGCAGTAGCCATCAGCAATGTTTGCACTTTGCAGGGTATTCCATGGTTTGTCAATTCAAAATAAACGAGGACGTACAGGATAAGCAAGAACAGCATGCAGGGATGAATTGATATGGCACAGGTATTGTTGAAGACAACAGGGGCAGGCTTGCGCCTTTTTTTTATGAATACTTGCAGAAGAGTTGCATGTATTCTTCTCATTAAGACGACAAGAGCATGTACAGAACGATTTACATCTCACATGCTGGAAAAGCAGTGGCAGACATAGAAATTTCAGAATGAATTTTCGAAGTTACAAAAATATTGTTAACTAAAAAACATAAAGATTCAGAATAGCGAAAATTAAAGTACATTTATTCATACTAGAAACAACATCTTAAATAATATATATTAAATAAAATTAAAAATTATTACAGCATAAGTTTCTAATCAACGGGCATTGAATTATAGCCCATTTCACACAGGGAATCAAACTTTTAGAACTACTATATGGGCATGATCTGAACTGTGTGCTTTTTTGTTCAGACAAACACACAAAAGAAAGTAACTTCAACAATAAGTGAAAAATAGAACTCAAAGGCTAATAGTTTTAACCATGATAGCTGAAAATTGAAGATGAACCGTTTTCCTGGAACTACTAACCTGAGTCAAAGTTCAAATACGAATAATCCTACAATAGAGTTCACAGTGAAAAGACAATTCCCTTTGTTAGATTTTTGTGTTCAGCAAGTAGAAGTTCAAAAGTGCTTTTATCATGAACATATTTTGTTGAACAGTTTCTAGCTAAATAACTTAAGCAGTGTGATCTAAACTGCTAAACGAAATATGGATCGAATAGCCAGACAACAAAGGCAATCAAATCATCTAAGTGTCCAACACATCAAGCTACAATAAATACTTGACAACACTTGTATAGTTTCTAAATAATTAATACATCAGTCATCAGAATATAATCAACTATTATGCAAAAACTTTAGAATCATTATAGATACCTCATTTCTTTAAGCAAAATACAACTCACGTCTTTATTTAAACACACAATTTTGCTTCAAATCGGAGATTACCAGAGGAGAAGGAGATGGAGAGATTACCATATTAGGGATATAGGGTCATGCCGCCATGGAGGTCGCCAGGTCGAAGAGGACAAATATGCGCGGCTGCACCACGCGGCAAGCGACAACGGCGAGACAGCCGCTCATACGTAGCCTCCTGAGTCTTGCCCCAGAAGTCCAAAGTACAGAAGACAGAGGCCTTGAGTGAGAGAAGAGACTTGAGTGAGAGAAGAGACTAAATGAGACGTAGAGTTTCTACCGTGTGTTGTATAAATCACAGCAATAGATCTAGGCCAGTATCTGACATCAATTTGGGCCTGGGTCAATATCCGGCGCCAATTTGGGTCTAGGAGAAGGAAATGAGCTAAAAGGATCTGGTGTTAATTTAGGCTGACTGGGTATGAACAGAATAAATTTGGCCTAATTACTAGTATACATATGTATTATACCTTGTATATTGTGGATTTTTTACCAAAAATATTAGGTATTTAATTGAATACCTTTGAATTGTGTTGGGACCGCCCTATAGAAAAGAGATTCCCAACTCATAATAACAACCGGCGGCAACACCCTAAGTTGCGGGTCTAACTAAAACATGAGGGGGCAGAGCAGCAGAATTCTCAATCCGTTGGCACCCTTTTGCAATCCAAATTCTGAGTCTAAAGTGTCGCCATCAATTGCCCGGAGTCTCAATATATATACGAGATGATCTCCAAAGGACTTGTATGTTTGTTTTAGATCAGGAAGCCAGTATCAGTATAAATTCTATTCTAAGGAATTCTGTTTCTATTATCCATCCACCAGGCCAGTAATGACTATATAATGAGGTTTCTTCAAGGACGGGGTTATTGAGTTCATTCTGATCCAAGACAGGATTTCATACCATACAGACTGCTACTCTGGGTAGTTCATGTTAGAAAAATTGGCAAATTACGGCATATTTTAATCCAGAAATTAACAATTAAGATCATGACAAGTATTGTGCTAGTACTGCTCATTTTTAGAACACTGAACAGTGCAACTATCTCTAAGAACGATCAAAAGATCGAGACAAAGTGTTATACCCAGAGGCGGGGCCAGTGCCAGAGGCACCGGATGCGCCGTTCTGCTCAGTTGACATGAGCAGCTGTTCGATGTAGTCGATCTCAGTTGGTGCGGGACGAGGTACGGCGTCCCTCGAATGGCCTTCGAATTTGTCGACTTGCCGTGGTTTGGAATGCCACCGAAATAGCCGATCACGCGTGTCTGAGCGGCGAGCGCCATACAGCGCTCCCAAAACTCGACGCCCGCCTATCCGTGCGGATATCGCGGTGGACGTGGTTCCGAGGCTCGCTCTCCCAAACGCTCGTGGCGCGCAGGAGCTAGGATGGGGAAGCGTAAAAACAGCGCATTTTATGGAACAATGGAGAATAGCTCACGTATGAATCGCACAAGGGAGGAAGCCATTATGTGCCATCAATCACTAGTAACATCCACCATCAAAGCATCAGTTACTAGAGAATAGCTCACGTATGAATCTTCCACCCTTTTCAACTTCTCAACAGTGTAACTTGGTTCCACCCATTTAAGTTGAGTTAATCTCCTCTTGATTTCCCATGTGGGATTGCCTTGGAATTTATTAGATTTAATTGAAATAAAATTGGGCTAACCCAATATACTCCAATAATCCCCACCAAATTCCAAGGCACATAAGAAATACTCTCATTTCCACTATTGTTTGATATACCGGTGTTTCGATGGAGATCGTTAAGTTGAACATCCACCTAGGTCGAGGTGCACTCATCCACAATGAACAATGGACTATACCTTGAATTGTGATTTTGTGCGAACAAGCTTTACCAAAGCCCTTTATCGGTACTAGGTCGCCAAATGCATCCCCTCGGTTTGGAGCGTATAAGTCATACTCCCGGCCTTTCATGAACTTCTAGAGATCACCCAATCTCATAAAGCGTGACCAGCAGTCAAGCTCAAATAGGTGTGTTCCTTATAAGATGTTTCAGAGGATAACATCTCTGCTAAACCGAGCCACTCGGAACACATTAAGGTATAAACCAACTCGCCATACAGATTAGGAGAGAAATGCATCTTTAATGGAATATGCCTTTTGCAAAGGTTCTCTCCTCCCGATCCACAGATAGCTTGTTTCACCACCCTACTTCACGGGATCTCCGATCACATAGGATAGGTTACCACTACAAAGATGACTCATGTGGGTCTCAGCCCATTTCCTTCGATGCATCATCTATCACATTACGTGATAGACCCTTTGTGAATTGGTGCGCAAGTTCTTAGCCGTCTGGACATAGTCCAACGCTATTACTCCGAGTTTTTCGGTTTTCGACGGACTTCAACCGCCTCTTCACATGCCTTGATGACTTCATGTTGTCCTTAGAATTGTTCACCTTGACAATCACCGCTTGATTATCACAATTCATCAAGATAGCGGTATTGGTTTTTCAACAACCGCAAATCCATAAGGAGTTCACGGCCACTCGGCCTCAACGATGGCGTGTCTAATGCCGTGAGTTCGCTTCCATTGTTGACCTTGTTAAGATGGTGCGCTTGCAAGACTTCCATGAAACAGCGCCACCTCCAAGTGTGAACACATATCCACTTGTGGCTTTAATCTCATCAAGATCGTAAATCCAATTTGAATCACTAAAACCCTCTAGTACCCTAGGGTACCGGTGTAGTGAATACCATAACTCACAAGTGCCCTTAAGATAGCGCATTACTCTCTCAAGAGCACGCCAATGATCATCTCTGGATTTGAAACAAACCGCTTAGTTTGCTCACAAAGAAACGAGATGTCGAGCCTCGTAGCGCTAGCTAAATACATAAGTGAGCCAATAACTGAGAATATCTCAACCGATCTCTTGTTATCCTTTTGTTTTTCCGCAGATCACACTAGCATCATAAGGTGTCTGAGCCGGCTTGCAATCACTATATCCAAAGCGACTCAAGACTTTTTCCACATAATGGGATTGTAAAAGTGTAACCCCACCATCACCTTTTCTCACTAGCTTTATATTTAGGATAACATCACCTCTCCCGGATCTTTCATCTCAAAATTTTGAGACAAAAATTCCTTGACCTCCTTGATCACATTAAGGTTTGTCCCAAAGATCGTATGTCATCAACATACAAGCACAATATCACTCCTTCATCTCCACCATAGCGATAGTACACACATTTGTCGACTTCATTCACAACAAAGCCAAGAGATGTTAAAGTCCTATCGAACTTATCATGCCATTGCTTAGGTGCTTGTTTAAGGCCATACAAAGATTTCAACAATTTACACACCATTCCTTCTTGACCTTTTGCTACAAATCCATCTGGCTGATCCATATAAATCTCCTCCTCTAACTCTCCATTTAGGAAAGCTGTCTTAACGTCCATCTGATGAACGAGAAGACCATGAGAGGCTGCCAAAGAAAGTAGCACTCGGATTGTAGTCAATCGGGCAACTGGTGAGTAAGTATCAAAAAAATCTTCGCCTTCTTTCTGGGTATAACCCTTGGCCACAAGCCTTGCCTTATACTTTTCAATCGTACCATCAGGCCTAAGCTTTTTCTTAAACACCCACTTACATCCCACAGGTTTGCATCCGTAAGGACGATCAACAACCTCCCAAGTTCCATTAGATATAATAGAATCCATTTCACTGCATCGCCTCCTTCCAATAGTCGTCGGAGATGAATATGCCTCATCAATGGTTCTTGGAGTGTCATCCACGAGGTATACAATGTAGTCATCACCAAACGACTTTGCAGTCCTTTGTCTCTTACTCTTTCGAGTAGCTACAGTGTTATCTTCCTCAGGATTTTCCACAAATGTTTGTTCAACGTGTTCTATCGGATCAAACGATTCGGGGTTAATGCTAGTTCTTGACTAGAAGAGCTAGGCACCTCTTTCATCGAAACACATCCTCAAAAATGTAGCATCTCTGGATTCCATAATTGTACCAACATGCATGTCGTACTCCAGATTTTATTATTAAGAACCTATAACCCACGCTGTGAATAGCATAACCAAGAAAAACACACCACGGTTTCGGTCCAAGCTTGCGCTTCTTTGGAATTGGCACATTAACCTTGGCCAAAAAACCCCAAGTTCGCAAGTATGAGAGATTTAATCTTTTCTTTTCCCATTCCTCGAATGGTGTTACATCTTTATTCTTTGTAGGAACTTTATTTAGGACATGACTTGCAGTCAATATAGTCTCACCCACCATTCCTTGAAAGTCCCATTTGTGTCTAACATGGCGTTAACCAATTCGATTAGAGTGCGGTTCTTTCTTTCAAGAATCCCATTAGATTGAGGTGAATATGGAGGCGTCCTCTCATGAATAATACCATGTTCCTCACAAAATAAAGTGAACTCATTTGAAAAATATTCTCCACCACGATCCGACCTTATCCGCTTGATCTTTCTCTCAAGTTGGTTTTCTACTTCAGCTTTATAGATCTTAAAATAATGCAAAGCTTCATCTTTTGTTTTCAAGAGATACACGTAGCAAAATCTAGTACAATCATCTATCAACGTCATGAAATATCTCTTACCACCTTTAGTCAACACACCGCTCATCTCACTCAAATCGAATGAACTAGTTCTAAAAGTGCCAAGTTTCTCCTCTCGCGCCTTGTGAGGCTTGCGAGGTTGCTTCGATTGCACACACACATGGCATTTAGAACCTTTGATCAAAGTGAATTTTGGGATTAAACTCAAACTAGCTAGCCGTGTCATGCAACCAAAATTAATGTGACAAAGTCGTGAATGCCAAACATTAGACTCATCAACATTACACACATGGTTAACAACATTGTTGTACATGTCCGATAAAGAAAAGCGGAACAAGCCTCCGCTCTCATAGCCTTTTCCAACAAATGTCCCATATTTAGACAATACACATTTATTGGATTCAAACACAAGTTTATAACCATCTCTACACAATAGAGAACCGCTAACAAGATTCTTCTTTATTGAGGGGACATGTCTGCACGTTCTTTAGTCGCAGGATCTTTCCAAGTAAACTTCAGATCGACCGTGCCAACACCAAGAACAGAAGCATGCGTTCCATTTCCCATCAACAACGAAGAATTCCTCCCGACCTGATAAGATGAAAATAAGGAAATGTCAAGACATACATGAATATTCGCTCGGTGTCAACCCACCACTCGTGTGAATGACAGATCGAAAGAACGATGAGGTAATAGATTACCGCACTCGACGTTTCGCCTCGCCTCACCAATAATCATATTAGTGACTTTTCTCGCTTATCCTTGCGATCCTGGACAATCCTTAGCCCAATGGCTAGAATTACCGCACACAAAGCGCTTGCCCTTCTCCTTGTTCTTCTTCTTAAAAATGGTTGTTTGATTAATCTTCCGCTTGTTTTCAGCTTATTCTTCTTTTTCTTATTGTGGAAGCCATTGAAGTTTTCTTTCGCACCAAATTGGCGCTAGAACTTCCGTCAATTCCTTCCCATGAGTGTCTTTTGCCCTTGCCTTCTCCTCAACATCCAAAGAGCCAATGAGGTCACCACACCGAACTCTTGTCTCTTATGTTTTAGAGAAGTGGCAAAACCCGACCAAGAGGGTGGCGACTTAGCAATAATGCCTCCGCCACAAACTTGTCCGGCAACACGCACGTGAAATATTCGAGTTCTTTTGCCGAGCTCGAATCTCATGAGCTCGCTCTACTACGAATGGTCATCAACCATCCGATAATCGTAGAACTTCTCCATGACGCATGACTCACTCCGGCATCGAAACACCGAACTTAGCCTCGAGTGCATCCCATATCGCTGCGATCGGCAATGACATATACACATCCACGATGCTTTCACCAAGACGCTAATTACGGCACCACGAAACAAGTTATCGTGAACCTCGAATACGATCTCCACTTCAGAGAAAGCGTTCTTCAGTTTACCCCGATGCACGTAATATACATGCATGGTCATCACCATAGCACCATTCTCGCACGCCATCTCTTGTAGTTAGTGCCATCGAACACATTCGGTTGGTTTAGGCGGCAAAGCCAAGAATCAAAATTGCCTATCGAGTTTTTGGATTGTTAGAAAATTGGCAAATTACGGCATATTTTAATCCGTAAATTAACAATTAAGATCATGACAAGTATTGTGCTAGTATCTTGCTCATTTTTAGAACATCGAACAATTGCAACTATCTCTAAGAACGATCGAAAAGATCGAGACAAAGTGTTATACCAGAGGCGGGGCGGTGCGAGGCACCGGATGCGCCGCTTCGCTCGATTGACATGAGCGGTGCTCGATGTAGTCGATCTCGGTTGGTGCGGGACGAGGTACGGTGCGATCCCTCGAATGGCCTTCGAATTTGTCGACTTGCCGTGTATGGAATGCCACGGAAATAGCCGATCACGTCGTGTCTGAGCGAGCGGCGATCGCTGAGCGCCCCAAAAAACGACGCTCGCCTATCCGTGCAGATATCGCAGCTGGACGTGGTTCCGGAGGCCTGCTCTCCCAAACGCCTGTGCGCGCAGGAGCTAGGATGGGGAAGCAGAAAAACAGCGTATTTTATGGAACAATGGAGAATAGCTCACGTATGAATCGCACAAGGGAGGAAGCCATTATGTGCCATCAATCACTAGTAACATCCACCATCAAAGCATCAGTTACTAGAGAATAGCTCACGTATGAATCTTCCACCCTTTTCAACTTCTCAACAGGTGTAACTTGGTTCCACCCATTTAAGTTGAGTTAATCTCCTCTTGATTTCCCATGTGGGATTGCCTTGGAATTTATTAGATTTAATTGAAATAAAATTGGGCTAACCCAATATACTCCAATAGTTCATCAGCACGTGAGCAGATGTTTTGCTACCTGCTGAAAAATTGACCAGCATCCTCTTGGCCAAATGATACGCTGTTAAGCACTTCCTCTTCATTTTCAACCATTCCAATAGGTTTCGTTTTGGCAATTCGCAAGTCATCCAAATTGTTGTATAACCTGAAAATGTAGTGCTTCCATGGAAGAAAACACAGCATGCCGAGCTTGTATAACCTGAGGCTGTTGCTGTCCACTTCCATTGGACCATGCCGTCCTGTTCTTGCTGAAACTGAATTTTTCAGCACGTGCTCCATAGCTGCAGAAAACAAGCTAGATCGTAAATGCAAGATATCTAAATAGTACAATGTAGAGCCTGTAAGACTTGGTAATAGAAATGGCGGCAACACCCCCACATACAGATGTTGCTGAAAGCAAATATTGAGGCAATAACCTTGACTAGTCCAAGATTACTGGAAAGCACCTATGATGCAGCATTTGAAATATGAATGCTGCTCGAGGTTAGGGCATGTGAAGATGCAAATTAACAGTTTAAAATTCATCGTGCTTGCTTGCTTGGTGAATTGCATACCTGAGAACTCAAGCTCCCGCTGATCAGATTATAGAATTCGTGTATTCTCCAATATTACCTCTGAAACACATGCTTGTCTGAAAGCTAGAATGCAGATGCACTTACCATCAAATTGGTCATTTTTCATGTTCCTTCAATTGTAAATTTAACATGTATTGAGTAGTCTTCAGTAAAAGCAAAGCAAAAAAAAAATACTGTGCAGATTTATCAGGAAGAAGTTATGTAAAGACAACTCAAGAAGCAGCACAATATCATAGAAAAAACTTTAGAAGTAATCTGTAGTACAATTAGAAAAACTACTATTTCCACCATATTAGAAAAACTTCAGGAAGGGAATTATGTATAAGAAACCTCAAGAAGCAACATACCATCGTAAAAAAAATTACTAACTCCAAGTAATCTGTAATATAATAATTAGAAATGAAATATATCCATGGCTTAAACAAGTCACTACTGTGTTGGAGATTGTCAAGAATACTGAATCTTTGCAGTAGTCAGATAATCTGCAGAGGCTCCATTTAATAGCAAAACAAAGTGTACAATATATTCTGATATAAAAACACTGACCTGCAGTAATCCGACAGGATTCATGTGAAATATATTTCTGCAATTCCCAGTGCATCAGTCAATCAATGATCAAGTTTTTTTGGGATGACATGTGTGATCTCCGTGTACAGTTTTGTAGATGGATCATCACTGTCATGTATCTACATCTACGATTTTTCAAGCAGTTGAAATCCTTTCTGAAATCACTTGCTTTCTTGTATTCCTTAGGCCAATATTTCTTGTATTTCTTGTATCCGGCTCCATGCCACAGGAACGCATATCATGCCATAGGCCAATAACAAGGTCCCATCTCCTCGCCCGCCCAACCGCACAGAAAACAACATTATAGCGAATCACATTGACCTCATGGAACCTCTCCCTGTGAAACCAGTCAAAAATCTCGACTACCCGCCTCCAATCTTTCTGCTCCTTAAGGATGATGGTCCTCTCCCGGTTGCTCAGCGTGTCCTTCCACGGCCAAAGCGCCTCCCCGATGTCCTGGACACGCTCCGCTGCATCCAACATTGCCGGAATCGACCCACCGTAATGGACCCACTTGCCTTTTTCCTTCCCTTCGGCAGTCTGTCTGGAAACCGTGCATGGAAACGCGAAATTGGGGTAAGTTTGAGCGGTTCTTGCTGGCGCCGAGACCGCGTTCCTTCGGAAGGTGGGACTTGTAGCTCTCCGGCGAGGCCCCGGCGCCAAAGCAGTAAGATTCCACAGTGGATTCGGCGGCAGCGCGGGGGCATGGACAAAGCAATCGGATGGGCACAACATCTTGCCCTATCTTGGTTCAACCTGATACTTAGTTCTACTGTAAGTGTTGTCCGGCATTTATGCTGAGAATTTAACCCAAACTCCAAAGAAGGGCAAAGGTGCATTTCCACTACAGTCTATAAACCCTCTGGGTTAGTAGCAACCAATACGCAAGTAATCCGAGTATAGAAAAGTTTGGACAGGAGAATGCACAGATCGCACGAGAATTTGGGAAAGCAAAGGTATTTGTTCATACCAACCAATCCAGATCCGCTTGTATCGGCGACGATGGGGGCAGAGGAGGGGCTGTGTGAACACCGAGCGTGCTCGAGTCCGGTGGATTTGGAACGAGGGCGGCTCAGGCGAAGAAAGGAGAGAAGAAAGAGTGGGAACTGGGAAGTAATCGAGGATAGGAACGCCCGCCGCTCCCCCATTAGCGCGCGCGCGTTCTCTCTCTCTCTCTCTCTCTCTCTCTCTCTCTCTCTCTCTCTCTCTCTCTCGCCTCTTTCTCTTACATTGTGACCCCGCTTGTCATTCTCTCTCTCTCCCCTCTCCATTACGCGCCTGCTCAAGTGGGTATAAGCCGCAGTTTAGAACTTAATTTGTATGATAACTGCTGTTAATTTATTTTGTGTAATTAAAAATAAAAAATAAAAAATATTGTATTAGCACAGATAATACAAAGTAATAAATGAAAAAAAGACGAAAACAGAAAAAGACAAAAAAAAAACATAAGTCCGAAGCTGAAACCATGTAAAATACCCTATATCTTTTTTGAAAGGATTATTTTCCGTATCTTTTTTTAAAAGACATTTCCTTATCTGGTACTCTGGCAGTTTCAGAAATGGCCAATCTAACGTGGCAAACAAAAATCAGAGTAGACATAGAAGTACAGTACCAAGCGACCTCAGCTGTTGGAGCAATTTCGTTTGGCTAAAAGTCATGATCTCCGGAAAACCCTTTTTTTTTCTTTAAGAAACAACAAATTTACTAGATAGCTTGTACCCTTTAATTGCGAACTGCCTTTTTGAGAAAGAAATTGGTAGAAAAATATAAAATTTATATACACACGATGACAAAGGAATTTTCGATTTGACGAAGGTGGGAAATGGTAGATGACAAATTCCGAAGATTTGTACACGCTAGTATAAGATTATATAAGAAAGTAATTAAGCCGGCCAATAAAACCCGACCACACAAGGCACAGGTTCTAGAGACTTTCTAGGCGCCTGGCGCGGACGACGGCTCATCGTCATCCATGGGCACCACCTTGGGCACATGCACCGGCAGCACGTCGAGGTCCTGCGCCCACGGGCCGCTCTCCCCGGCGGCCGCGCCGTCGACGGTCCTGAGCGCCTTCCACACGGCGCTGTTGCACTTGAACCCAGAGCCGAACGCGATCTGCCACACCCGGTCCCCCCGCTTGATCCTGCCCTTGGCCTCGCAGTAGGTGAGCTCGTACCACAGCGAGCTGCTCGACGTGTTGCCGAACCTGTAGAGCGTCATCCGTGACGGCTCCATGTGCCACGCGCTCAGCTTGAGGCTCCTCTCCAGCTCGTCCAGCACGCCGCGCCCCCCCGCGTGGATGCAGAAGTGGTCGAGCGCTAGCGTGAAGTCGGGCAGGTACGGCTTCACGTCGGCGAGGAAGAACACGTGCTTGAGCACGACGGTGGCCAGGAACCGGAGCTGCTCCGACAGCGGGAGCACGAGCGGGCCGAGCGTCGTGATGTTGGTGCGGAGCGCCTCGCCGGCCACGGACATGAGCTCCTTGGAGAGGGACACGCCCACGTGGCCCGCCTCGTCCTCCTCCTGCGTCACGCACGCGTAGCTCCGGTCGCTCGCGCCGCGGTGCGTGCGCACCGTGTGGATCAGCTGGTACTTGGCGCGGCGCCGCTCGGAGCGCCGGTTCGAGAGGAGCACCGCCGCGCCGCCCACCCGGAACAGCGTGTTGGTCACCAGCATGGGACGGTTGTTGCCGAGGTACCCGTTCAGGGTGATGTTCTCCGTGCTCACCACCAACGCGTACGTGTCAGGGTGCACCTGCAGGTTAACCAATCCCACTCCAGTTAGCATGCATGATACCGCTGTGGTGCCAGATTGACTTTAAAAACTATTTTTTTATAATAAATAATTTTTTGTAATACATAACTTTTAAATAGGATATCTTTTCAAGATAAAGTCTACTCATCAATTGTAGTATATACTGTATTAACTTTATTTATATTAGTCAAAATTGCATATAAATATCTCTCTTTATAAATTGTTACTATTTATAAATCAAAACTAAAAACAGGGGGCGTTCGTTTTAGCGATAGCTTCTGGATTTTAGCTGAAATTTCACTGTAGCTAATTTAGCTTTTTTTAATATAGCTAATTTAGCTTTTTTGGATATAATTAAATTTAAAAAAATAAAAAATAGAAAAATATGTTAGCTCATCACAGATAATGCAAAGGAATACGGAAAAAAAAGAAAAATGCAAAAAAGTCTAAAAAATCTAAAAAAATTAGAAAAAAATAAATTACTGAATAGTGAAAAAAAACTAAAGTTAGAAGTTGAAGCTGAAAAAAAGTTGAAACAAACAGACCCAAATAGATCTATAATACAAGTTCGAACCCACAAGATCAGAGCAGTTGCAGCTAGCCACATGTAGTCCAGTACTCAGCGATGCTGTGCAGTAACTATCGTGCAGTTGTTAGTTGTTTCCATCCGCAACGGTCATGGGTGCATGATTCAGACGCATGCCTGCGCGACTGTGGCCGTGCTAGTACAGAAATAAGTAGCCTTCGTTGCAGACTTGCAGCGTACTAAGGTTGGCAGTAATTGATTACTGGTTAGTAATAGTAGCATCTTAATTAACCTCCACCCAACACAACCAGTAATATAACCACTATGGTGTGGAGTAGTCTGGACGGGGCCAGGCGCTTTGGTTGGGTGTTCTCACCACATGCTGAGATTGTTCTGCTAAGTCGATTTTAATGATTTATTTTTTTTACTGTAGTTGGTTTATTTTTTACTGTAATTGAGCTGGTTTATTTAGCATAATTAAAATTTAAAAAAATATGTTATCCCATCACAGACAATGCAACGGAATACAGGAAAAAAATACAAAAAAATCTTTGAAAAAGCTAGAAAAAGATAAAATTACTGAATAGTGAAAAAAAAGCAGAAGCTGAATCGGTCAGGAGCTAATGAACCAGCCAATGACTTGGAAAGGGATGGCATGGACATGGATTCGCATGGACCTAAACGTGACTGCTTATCGATACATGCATGCATGGATGCACTGTTCTTCCAAGCCTCTTTATACAGATTAATTTGATGAAATAGTTGAAGTATATATCACTGCAGAAGCATGTGCTGCAGTTAGCCGCCCGGCTACAACCCCCAGGAGATCGATAGATGCTACTGCGTTGCTTCAAGCGATCCGTCGCTTCGCTTACAGGGCTAATACCATTAACTGTTGTAGTGTTGTACATTAGCACTCTTCAAGTGTGGTGTGGTTACAGCAAATCCTGCATGGCTGAGTTCCAACACGCTTAAGCCCGGAGTCGAGCTCCATTCACAGTGGAGCTTATTCTGTGGGGACTTCAGAATCTACCTGTCCAACCGATCCGGGTAGTCTCAGACTAGGAGGTCCATCCTTAACGTGAAATACGGTTCCTTGTTGCCCAATCAATCTTCAGGCTGTTTCATATTGGACAATGTGGGACACGACCCAGCTGTTCAGTCGGAACGATCAGCAATCTCCAATCGGGAGGGTAGGAACTAGGTCCAGGACCAGGGACATGGTAAGGCCTTTAAGGCACACAGCTACCTTAGGAGTTAGGACCCCCGGCCCCCCAAAAAAATTCCTTATGTTGTAACTTGTAAGTGTACTATTTTTGTGTTAAGTGTACTATTTTTATGTTTCCCTTTTGCCGCAGATCTCAAGTATCAATATTCCTTCTTTTTCAATAATCTGAGCAAGCAATATTCACTTTTAACCAAATACCTTTTTACATCAATATGCCAAGCCATCAATTGAATATATTGGCCAAATTATATATTAAGCACTAAGATCAGTACCACATTTTAAAACCACTTGACTATAAAACTTTGATTATTCTGGCCTACGGTGTTGGCTCTTAACTTCAGTGTATGTATGTATGTACGTACGAATGTATGTATGCATGCATGCATATACACGTCACAAACATACATACATATATAAAAGCTAAGGCTGAAGCTAAGCTATGACCACGTTAGACGGTAAGCTCTTACAATAATTGTCACGATCGATCGTTCAGTTGAGCTAATCACAGAGTTAGAAGTGATGTTCTTTAATTTCTGCACTCACTCGAAGTGATGGGTATGTTCCACTCGACATGCTTACATATGTTGACCAGAAAAACAGAGGGATCTTAATGTTCTGGCTGGGACATGTGACATGCGTGTCAAGCTCTTGTCCAAATACATGCCGTTCATTTCTTTCGCGTTCACGCATGTGCGCATTGCAGCAAAGAAGGTGCTCTGTATGGAGATGAGTACTAATGTGCATACCTGAAGCAGGTGCTTGGCGAGGTCAATGGCGATGATGCCGGCGCTGCAGCCCATGCCGCTGAGGTTGTGGCTGACGACGTCGTGGCGCAGGCGGTAGCGGTTGACGACCAGCGAGGTGAAGGACGGCGTGGGGCTGTAGAGGCTGGAGTTGACGATTACCACGCCTATGTCCTCCGGCCGCACGCCTGTCTTGGCCAGCAGGTCGTCGACCACGCCGAACACGACGGTCTCGGACTCCTCCCTCGCCGTGCGGAGGCACATGTCCACCGGCAGGCTGAGCAGCGACGCCGGGAAGTGCGTCGCCTCGCCGAGTCCGGACCGCTCCATCATCCGCTTCTGGAACGCCATGCTCTCCTCGCTGAACCTGCCGGCCAGCCCGAAGTGGCGGATGGCCTTGGCGCGGGTCACCTCGTGCGCCGGCCCTGGCTTGTACCCGGAGAGGTCCACCAGGTACACCGGCCGCGGCCGCGACATGGCGTACGCGTACGCCGCCGCAGCGCACACCGCCACCAGCACGGCCGCGTTGGCGCGCGCCTCGTACCAAAGGGCGTACGCGCCGTCAAGGGACAGCGTGGACACCAGCGGGGACACGACAAGGAGCAGCGTGACGGCGAGGAGGTGGGGCAGGTGGCCGACGAGACGGTGGTACAGGAGCTTGGCGTGGTTTCGCGTCGCCTGCTTCACCGTCCTGAACAGCTCCCTGTCCATCGCGATCGATCGTAAAACTCTCATTACGGTTCTTGGTACCACTGAGAGGGTGAGCGCTATGCAACTTAGAAGCTTGGCTGAGACCGTGAGCAAGGTGTGGGAGTTCGCAGCGCGGCGCGCGCGGATTTATACCAGGAGGAAGCGGCGAGAGAGAGGAGGGAGATTAATGGCGGGAAGCTGGTTGAGGAGGTAGCGGTTAATGCGCGTCCCATGGCATGTTCCTGACTCCCATCCTATGCATGAACCTGCAGCTCGGATCGTTGAAAAAGAGGTGCACAACCATGCCATGTATGGACCGGGGAACATGTGTAGTTTGTGTACGTGCAGCCGTGTTGATCATCGACGCATGTGATCGACTCTGACGAGACCGGGAGGACAGTGAGCTGATCGTTACATCAGTATTCAGTAGTAGCTCGACATTTGGAGTCTGAGGGTAGCATTCCTCGAGGTGCAGTATTCGGTGCATAAGTTGCATGTGCTCATCATGTGCAGGTATAAGCTAGTAGCTAGCTTCTACTAGTTGCATCTCTTTGGTTTTTGGCACTTCATCGATCGATCGTGATTTTATATTTCCTGGGATCGATATAGGCAACCCCCACTGTGAAGTCAGGGCCTAGCTAGTTATTTCGTGGGTGCCCGTTGGCTACTTTGAGCAAAGCATTCCAGTTGTAATACTACTATAGTTGATGTTGAAAAGTGATCCGAATTTGTAACGGTATCTGTGTAAAACTCTGTGTTCATGTAGAATTCTAATTTCAGTTTCTATCTTTGTGGGACTCTATTCTCCACACTATAAATATACCCCAGTAGTTCATAGGAAGATCAAGCCGAAAGAGAAGCTCTCCATTATAATCTCTCCACATTATAGTGATTTACCTTCGAGTGTCTGTGGTTTTTTTCTCGTAAGAGTTTTTCACGTAAAAATCTATGTCTCTTGTCTCTATTTTTTTATACGTTATTTGTAATAAGTGGTATCAAAACGTAGGAGATTAGATATTCGAGAGAAAAAAAGGTCATCGGAAGTCTTCTCGAGTCCGATCGATACAGAGTTTTTTCTTCGCATCGCGATAAAAGAGAGGCGTCGCAACGCAGAAGCAAGAAAAAAATCATCATCTTCCCGAGGTTAAGGCAGCAGAAAGACGACACCAAAAGCATCATCGCGTCTCGGGAGTGTCACGGCCACCAGCGAAACATAACCTGAGCTAGCACCTGTTTTTTCTTGGCCCGATCCGTGTGTGGAGGACAGCAGAGCAAAACGCCAGAAAAAAAGGGTAGGCAGGTGCCAGAGCAAAAGGCAACGTCAGGGAAAGACATACAAAGCAAGTAAATGGCGCACGGAACCCAAGGCAAATTGTGAAAGGTGCTGTTGGCAGTTGAACTTCTTTCCTCTATTTAATTTGTTGGCTAGAAATTGCTAGGTGCACCCCAAAATCGTACCAGAATTTTTTAACTACTGATTTTTGCAAGATTTCATACTAACAATTTTTGATTTTCTTCTGTATGGCGACTCTGAAATATGATCTTCCGTTGTTGGATGCGACACGAGGTTCTCTCTATGGCAAGTCAAGATGCGAGATGTTTTATCACAACTTAATTTGGATGATGCTCTTTTGGGGATCGACAAGATGCTAGCTACACTGTCCGCCGATGAGAAGCAACGTAAAGATCGTAAAGCCTTATTTCAAATTCATCTTTATCTATCAAATAATATTTTACAGGAGGTTATGAAGGAGACATCCGCCACCGCATTATGGCTGAAACTGGAGCAGATTTGTATGACCAAAGATCTGACCAGTAAGATGTATTTGAAGCAGAAGCTTTATACACACAAGATGGCGAAAGGAGCCTCATTGTTGAATCACCTGACAACTTTTAAGGAAGTTGTTTCTGACCTCAAGTCTATAGAGGTAAAATATGATGAAGAAGATTTAGGTCTTATTTTGCTATACTCTGTCTAGTTCGTACTCTACTTTTAGAGATACTATTCTAAATAGTCGAGATACTTTTACTCTCAGTGAGGTTTATGAAGCTCTGCATGCTAAAAAAAGATGAAACTTATGATTCCCGGTGGGAGTTCAAGTACGTATGTAGAAGGTTTGTCCGTCCGCGGCAAGCAATATGAGAAGAGCTCATACGACAATTCAAGAGACAGAAGCAAAAGCAGATTCAGAGGCAGATCTAAATCTAGGAACAGGAAGTCATGCAGGTATTGCAAGAAGGATGGATATGACATATCCGAGTGTTGGAAGTTGTAAAATAAGGAGAAGAGAAATAATAATTTCAAAAAGGATCAACAAGAGGATGACGATAGAGCCACCGTTGTCACCAAAGAAGGTTCTGATGGAGAAGTTATCGTTGCTTTTGCCGGTAATTGCAAAACCGACGATGAATGAATTCTTGATTCAGCCTGCACTTTCCACATGAGCCCGAACCGTGAGTGGTTCGTTACCTATGAAGCTACGCCAAGTGGATCTGTGTTGAAAAGTGATCAGAATTCGTAACGGTGTCCGTGTAGGACTCTGTGTCCATGTAGGATTCTATTTTCAGTTTCTATCTTTGTGGGACTCTATTCCCCACACTATAAATATACTCCAGTAGTCCATAGGAAGATCAAGCCAAAAGAGAAACTCTCCATTGTAATCTCTCCACACCGACCTATTCTTTTTTGCTGAGGATTATGACTTTTGGCTGAAATTTTTGAATTTTAACTGTTTACGACAGAGATTACGGAGAGAGATACTCGCTTGCGATTTTAGATGGTACAGATGTTGGGCTTTTAACGTGTACTATAATTAATTTGTAGACTTCATCTTAAAAAAATACTCCGTTTGAAAGTTAGGTACTGTAGCAAAAGTCAAAAGCCGTTTTGAGAAACTGAAAAGAACATGCCCATAATATTCTAGTACTGAATTATTGATCACGAATACCACAGCTCTCAATTTAAAAGGAAAACGAAATATCTGTAATTCTGTGTGTATGTTCAATTCTCTAGGCACATGCTGTGCGTAGATGATGGAGTAGTGCTTCGGTTCACCCTTAACGGCAGCCTGTAGAGCACCAAAACAGGCGATCGTTAGTGAAGCAGTGATGCTAGGACCGCACATAGTATCTTGCTGAAGCTGATGAGTTGATAATGGTTGTTTTCCTCTGAGGAGAACAGGAGCACATGCATCCATTACAAGCCTTCAATGCGCACTCCACGTTCCACATTCTATCGCTTCTGGTCCCTGCCCGCGCACTATCTCTCTCCACTATTGAGATACAGTAAGACTACATTAGCATACATTAAAAATTTTTATAATGTAAATCAGAAAGTTATACGAGTAACAAATCATAGATCATTATCACTAAACGTGCAACACGATGGAAAGAAGAGTTGAAACAGCCTAACGGTACTGTACTAACGGTACCATTAGTACCCTAACGGTACTAATTGAATGTAGTAATCATATGTATTTACTAATGGAGTCTCATGAGTTAATACGGCTAATAAATATTAGCTAGATATTTAAATAGGCAACAATATGATTTTAAATGGTGAATTATTAATTTAATCGATACATGTGAAATTAATCAATTATGGGCTACACGTCGTTCACTTTTAGTATTTGTATAACCGGATAATAGATATTTAGTATTTAATTGATACTAATTGCTGGCTGTGTTTCTGGTGCCTTCCTATGTGAGGTGGTTTTACTAAGCTATGGGGGTGCATTGAGATATTTTTTCGGCCGGTTTGCACAGTGATTCTTTGGAAGAAACTTTCATGTTAGTTTTTATTGCCGAATGATGATCTAATGGCTGTGAGAGGTGCCGATTGGCCCTCGAACGGTTTGAGAACCTAGGTGAACAAAATGCCTAGCCTGAACTTTAATCCTAGGGCTTTGACAACAATCCTTCTTTTAATTATTTTTTTGTTCGGTCTTTTTCGGTATTTTTAATTAATTCTTCCCGCAATGAAAACTGTGGCTATTTTAGAAATCAGGTAATCAGTAATGGTTGTATGCAATGATATGATTGTACTTTATATTTTCTACAGCTCTTGGTTAATTGCAAATGTATGAAATGCATACAATATAATCTTATGTTTATATTTGATGTAGTACTACAACGAACACAATTACAGGTTTCAGTGAGTTGTAATATTTGTATTCAACTTAATGTAACTTTTAATTGTCATTTAATGGATGCAATTGTTTTATTGTATGGGAATTGTAATTAATTAACTGTTGTACCCCAGAATGATAAATATATATCTTTAATTGAGTTGAATGCTTTTACTTGTCGTGCAGTTGAATGTTATCTTTCTCTCTCTAATGAATATCAATTGTTTTTATCCTCATCGATGAGATCGTGGAAGTAACGTATTCGTTTAACGTTCACCGGTTACCGGTAGCGCGGTGCCAAGTACCAAAACGCGCGAATGTAGAGTCGACACAGCGCCATGAGAAGTGTTCATACGTGGGCACGCAGGCAGCATGCACGTACGCAAGTGAGCTCGATCGATGGACGTTGAGAGATTGATCGATCCGGTTCGTGCGGGCGTGCATGTAGTCATGGCGATGGCCAACGGCATGGCGCCTTGTCACCGGCCGGCCACCGACCTATGTCGGCACGGCACCCCGTATTATTACCATTCATGGACCGGGCGTACGCGCTACTCTGAAAACGGCCTATATATCAATGCTGCATTTCGATCTTGCCTGTCCTCTGACCGTCTGACTCTGACTAGATTAATATCATACGTATATTAAACCCGGGGTTCCGTGTTAGGATCATATCCACGTGTCAGTCCCCTAAGAAACCTCTAAATTTTTTTTGAAAATTATAGATAGATCCTCTGATTTTTGCAAAGAGACTCCTGAATTTTTACGAAAAAAAACCCCTGCATACTTTTTTTGTTGATAACGACCCGCGGTTTCTGAAATTACGTATAGCCCTCCGGTTCTTTCAAAAAGGTTCTTGTTTTTTTGCGAAAAAACCCTCTGCTCTTTTTTAATTGCGAAAAGGCCCTTGATTTTTTTTTCGAAAAAACCCCTACACTTTCCTTTTGCTGCGAATTTTCGCCTCTTTAATTTTGATCCACACGGTGGTTGGCGCGGCGTCACGCCGCGCCTATGTGGCTAGTTTAATACAGATGAGGAGGAGGAGAAATTTCGGTTGATTTTTCACGAATAGTTTAGACTGAAACTACTGAAAAATGGCGTTTAAATGTGTGCATAGGCCGTGTTGGTAGTTGGAGAGTTCTCTGGTGCATTCAGGTAACCTGCTGTCTTCTCGCTGATAATTTGGCGGCATCTGTGTGGTGCAATCAAATTGATGATCTGCCTGGAGGCTTTAAAGAAACAAGGTTTTGTCAATTCAGAGGAATGTATGAGTAGACAGACAAATCGGTGCCCTGGATCTTCAGATCCTGAGCATGGGCACTGCTTATAATTTGACAGCAATTTTGCAAGGATTGGTTTTTAATTGAGCACACCTAGGAAACATCGAAATGCTTTCCAGTCTTACATGTGTTAAATGGGGTATAGACTCTAGGACAATTCAGATTTGGATCTTATTTTTCTGATTTACATGTTAATTTTTTTTGCTTCTATTAAAATAAGTTTTATGAGTACTTCCGAACCTTGCTGCAATAGTGCGAACTAGCATCAAATTCTTCTTTAGCCGCCGATATTGTTGACTCATAGGAATTTATATGACTCGCAGGAATTTATACATGACCAAAAATTTAGTGCTCTGATTTTGACATGCTCTGCCTGACTGCTTCACACTTTTTCCTGTGGATTGGACTTTAATAAATTAGGTATGGTTGGCGGACAATATTGACCCTTTCTTGGGTCCTGTTAGGCTGCTGGATGTACCACTCACAGTCTGCAAAGGACACAAGACGTTTTTCCTTTTAGAAACAAAAGATATGAAATGTAATGACGATGAACGCGCCATGCATCGCCTACGCAGTACGCACTATCTGTTGGAGGATCTAAAGCTTACATGGTGGTGAGGGAAGGTTCCTGCGTTACCGCAGACCCACGATAATTTTAGCATGTCATCACACGTTGGGGACCTACCTTGGGGTGAAGTCCGAGAACCAATTCCGGACGAGGTCTAGAGAGCCACCCTGAACGGGGACCGGGAAGCTAAGACGGAGCCCGGGGACCAACTACATCCAAGATCTAGAGTCTAACCCGAACAGGGTCCGCGCCACCCCAGATAAAGTCCAGAAACTAACCCAAGACGAAGTCCAGAGGCCAACCCCAAACGGGTCCAGGAAGCCAACCCCAGACAGGGTCCAAAGGCCAACTTCGGACGAGATTCGAACGCGACCCTGAGCAAAGTCTGCAGACCGACTCCAGGGTCCCTCGTACTCGATGGGACCCACATAGTGTGAATAACGAAACTACCCTTAGAACTAAGTTAGGACCCAAAGGCGGACTTTGTAACTTCACTTGCCTCCTTCTCTCGCTCTATAAATAGGACTTCTTGTAAGTAGAGAGAGGGTGGCCATTTTGTAACCCTAAACACTTATATGCAATAATTTTGTCCATTCATTCGTATGTGATTCTTGTTATGTCCCTTTACATCCTAAGTGGTCTTTGAATCTAACTGAGGGTGCTTATAAGTGTACCGTCTGAACTCTTAATAGACGACAGTTGGCCACATCCATGGGGGATTTGAGCAAGACGCCATGCTGCCCAGGAAGATGAAGGCGCAGAAGATCGTTGGGTGGGTCTGTGCCATCTTGGGCCTCATCTGGGAGCCACCTCCTCCAGACTTCGCCCACATGGAGGTCCTCTGGACCACCTCTGAAGACCACCACCGCTCCGAGGACCTCTGGACACCCTCCGTACTTTGCCTGTGTGGAGGTCCTCTAGATCCTCGCCAGACTCCATCCGCGCCAAGGTTCTTCGGACCCCCTTCGAACTTCGCCCACGCAGAGGTCCTTTGGACTCCGTTCACACCGAGGTCCTCCGAACAACCATCGCTCTGAGGCCCTCCGAACCTCCTTCGCACTTCGTCCGCGTCAAGGTCCTCTAGATGCCCTTCATACCACCTCTAACACGTCCCGATGGTTTGGCCTCGATGTGGTTCAACTCGGCCTTGATGACATTTCCTAAACCAAGCTTTGCTTCGCTTCGAGGGCGCCTCCTCGACTAGGGGCTCCCCCTAGCTTGACGTCACCTCAATGAGCTCCAACACACCTCGATGGTTTGGCCTTGACATGGATCGACTCAGCTTCAATGGCTTTTCCTTGGTCAAACTTCGCTTCACTTTGATGACATTTCCTCAAATAGGGGCTCTTCCTAACTCAACAGACTCACCTCGGTGACCTCCAACGTGGCTCGATAGCTTGGCCTCGGTGTGGTTCACCTTGGCCTCGACGGCTTTGCCTTGGCCAAACTTCGCTTCACCTCGATGGCGTCTCCTCGACTAGGGGCTCAACCTAGCTCGATGGACTCACCTCGATGAGCTCTAATGTACCTCGATGGTTTGGCCTCGGTGTGGTTTACCTCGGCCTCGACAGTTTTGCCTCAATCGAACTTCTCTTTGCCCCAATGGTGTCTCCTCCACTATGGGCTCTCTCTAACTTGATAGACTCACCTCGGTGAGCTCCAACACACCTCGATGCCAAACCATCGACCCCGAGCAAAGTCCACGGACCGACTCCAGGGTCCCTTGGACACGGCAGGACCCACACGGCATGAATAACAAAACTACCATTAGGAGTAAGCTCGACCCTAAGGGTAAACTTATAACTTTACTTGCCTTCTCCTTCCACTCTATAAATAGAACCTCTTGTAAGTGGAGGACATGCCATTTTGTAATTCTAGACACCCATATACAATACACTTCTCCATCCATTCGTGTGTGATTCTCATTTTATCTTTTCGCATCCTCAGCGGTCTTCGAATCCGACTGAAAGTACTTATAAGTGTATTGTCTGATCTCATAATCGATGACACATGGGTGCTCAAACTAAACAAGAATTGCCATGTCATTGAGGGGGTATGGTATGGTTGTATGAGTAGTCTCTGAATTGCTACTCTAGTTCTCGAAAGAAAAAACAAGAAATGCTCTTCTGGGACAATAAAGAAATATTGTGAATGAAGTCAGACGTCAACAAAGAACCCAGGATTAATTGGTGAGGTCCTGTATGGGACAGGGATTAGATCTAGACCACATTTGCCCAGCCATTTCAAGTGAAAATTAGGTTACAGCATAAATAACCTTTACTCTAGGAATGTGGACCTTCTGTACCACCATACAGTGGATTGGTCCACGATTGAATGAACAGGAGCGAAGAAATTTCGGAGATGCGCGCATGGGTCCCGACATAGGCCTGTTTTATTGGATTTTGCTTTTACCTTC
Organism: Melocanna baccifera; assembly: GCA_036346265.1. Taxonomy (NCBI): domain Eukaryota; kingdom Viridiplantae; phylum Streptophyta; class Magnoliopsida; order Poales; family Poaceae; genus Melocanna; species Melocanna baccifera. Next base: position 3,086,413 of record CM070682.1, on the reverse strand, counting down.
TAATTAGAAAAGCTAAAAATCAATACAAACACTTAATTTTTTAAAACGATTTCTTCACTTTTCTCGTTATGATCTAGCTTCAGAGATAAAACAGAGAGTTACAGGTGCATCACACATTCCACCCCTCTTACTCCCATCATGTTCACTCATCTCTTTCTCACTTTTTTCATTGTTCGTCTCTTCCTTCTACAAATCACTTCTTTTAATTATTACTATTTATTTTCAATCAAAAATCATAAATAAAAGTCAGCATGAACCATAAATAGAGCTGCAAGCATGCATGGTGGAAAATATACGTACTATACTTCATAGTTTTTCTTTTTTCTAGGGCTAAACATACATCAAATTAAGCTGCACAGTCCCAACATTATACACAATGCAAGTTATACACAACTATTCTCAAGACAGCAGTATCAAGTACACGTCTGAGACATACAAACCACACAATTGCAAGCACAAGTACACGAACACGAGCAGCATTCAGTGTGCATCGTTCACATGCATGCTCCGTGTTGACATTACAGCACTCCATGCATGTAGACAGTGCAGGCAAGCGTCCTACCTGCACCGTATGCTTAAGATAAGATAGGATTTATTTAGCTTGCAATGTCCTTAATTCGTTACTAGTTGCTAGCTACAAGTTAATTCGGCCAGCTACGCGACACTCGTCCTTGTGAAGCTACCTGTTTCTGTCCAGACAAAAGACCAATCCTTGGACGGCGTCTAATGGAGATCCAAGAGCACTGTTCTAGATCATGATGGCCATATGCTGAAATGCTGGCTCTACAGTCCGGTTCCAGTTTGCACTCTTACTGCCTCTACCTGACCCTGACAGTGTTCAGCACAGCAGTAGAAGCCGAAGAATATAATGGAATGAGAACTGAATCATTACACGTCACTGAGCTGGGATGCATCTTTCGGACTTGGTATCTTATAGGAGTATACAGCAAATTAAATATGGAACTGGCCAACTGGGACTGCAAGTTCCAATTAATTCACCGATCGATCGATCATTGCGTCGCGCTTGCACGAGCGATATGATCTGCCAGCACGCGTGCGTGCATGCAGCGCCAAAGATTCTGAGGTACGAGTGCTGTTCCAATGAGTTGTCTTCCTTATCACTCCTCGGAGGCGGGCTAGCCCACCACTGTAACCTGTAGCAGCATCGGCACGCAGCCACGCAGAACATGCAATTATAGACGTGGCTTTTGTTCTCCCTGCCACCGTTTTCTTTGGTAAACTTCATGTGATAAGATGGGCTTTGCAAATTACATTGAGTAGGATTGGTGCTAGAGATGAATGATTGTTTAAAGTTTTTTCTTCTACGTTATTCAAAATCTGTACTCAAGTGACTGAGAGTTATTAGGTTCAGATTGCACCAACTATATTTCATAAGACAAGGGTAAGAACCTCAGAAAATAAAATAAGCAGTCTTCAGCACAAAATCGGACAGATAGCTACAGAAGGATCGGTTTGACCATTGAGGCCGGTCAGACCATAGATCCAAGGCCGACCTAATTGGTCCCCTTTTCTCGAGCCTAAAAGCCTCTCGAAACATAACTCGAATATCAAGAATTTGCTCAATTCTCATCCAAACACTATTAATTTTTGTACAAGACTTGTTCAGGATATTAAGAACTTAAATTAATCAAGAATCACAAATTGCAGCCACAACACCGCTTTTTCTCTCTCAAGTTATCTCTCTCACAACCATGTAATGAGATAATGTGGTAGAACAGAAAACTAAAACCTAGAATCCCTAGATCTAACACCTCCTCTTCCTCTCTTTAACAACCAGTAACAACCCTAATGGGTCCAACCCATTAAGACACCAAAGAAACCCGTTAACCCTATTAACATGGGTTTTACACACTCATGTACACTTCTTAAAGCATTTACAAGACTTAACCTGTAAACCCCTTAGCGATTAATCCACTTAGCAATTTCAGTTCTCTTTGACCTAAACACTTCTCCTTTGCACCTCCCCGCACCGTTGTTTTGATCAAAACACCAACCTTGTATTTGGTCAACTACCAAAATACCCCCAACAAAGCTTTTGGACATATTCCCTTGACTCTGTCTTCACTGTTACCTCAATGCATCTTCACATGCTTTAACATGTAGTCCATGGTGTCCAATGGCTAGCCATCACGTCTTCACGCATTCGGTCTCCCCCCGAACTGCTACTTGCATCGCCCTCATCACTTGGTATATCACATGCATAACTCGTCTCTACATGATATTTATCTTCTTTATGCTTCCCACTTAAACCACGTAGCCTCACCCAAACTTGCATGATCGTTCAGACCTTAGCTCCCCTGTCTAGCCCCTGTCCATTGCTGTCAACTGCTAGTGTTTTCTAAGCCACCTGCAAATCCAAAGACCAAATAACCATCTCATGTTAGTCAAAATCATATATCATGCAACATACCACAACCAATCAATGGCACCTATGCGTACACACACTCTTTCAACTCAAAATCTATTTTCACTGCTCTCTAGCCGCTCCCACCAATCTGATTGCACTCCCGATGACCACATTGGTCAGACTGTCGGCCACTGGCCGATCTAACTGCTTAAGTCTATCAGAAAATACTCTTTCTGGAATTTCGATTAAACTCTATCTAGTTTTAGCTTCAATTTCAATTTCAGTGACACCTAATACAAAGCCATCCACAAACAAGCCTACACAAGTGTTTGATGTTCATTTTTTCAAAAGTCCATATGTGGTCTTACCATTTACCCCATGACGGTCTAAACACCAACTATCAGCCGATCAGACCATCTAAATCCTGATAGCACAATACATTTTTATAAAATTCAAATTTAACTCAAACAGAATGCCAATTATTCACCGTAAACATACGGTAGACCTCCGCACGGTCTCACACGGTGCAAGTATGAGCTGTACGTATGTATATATGTATATGGTGCGTTGCGTGCCCGTTCGAAAGACGAAGTGCCCTAATGCAGCAGGAAAGCGATGAATGGAGTGATGGATCGACAGCTACCAGTAGTGCGTTGTCGATCACGAACGCCGGTCTGACGAAAGTTAGTGTTCTTCCTCCTTTCATGCGTCACAACGCCGCTGTACACGGCCGAGCGCGACACGCATCGACCGCAGGTCGAAGGGCGTTAGATGCTGTGGTAGAACCCCAGTCCAGTAGGCCCAAACCCAACGATCGGGCTGTGGGCTGGGAAGTCGGCTCGGCCCAAACCCAACGATCGGGCTGTCTAAGTATGGTTTGTTTTTGTCGTAACAAATTGAATTGGGTACATATTTTTTTTTTAGATTCAGGAGGCACTTGGGTATATGTATGTGTCCTGAAATGAAATGGTAGAGCTAACACTCTTCGAGTGGATCAAACTGACAGAATGGGGAGCATCCAGAAGAAAGGAACCACCTATGGCGAGAACACCTACGCCGAGCTGGAGAGGGAGCTCTACTGGCCATCCGAAAAGCTGAGGATATCTGTAACGGGAGCTGGCGGGCCGGCTTCATTGGCTCTCACAACGCTCGCCGCCTGGAGAGCGAAGGGCACTGCGTCGTCGCCTCTGACCGGAAGAAGAACGAGGACATGTTCTGCCATGAGTTCCACCTCAGGGTAATGGCTAACTGTCTCAAGGTCACCGGTGGTGTCGACCATGTCTTCAACCTTGCTGCTGATATGGGAGCTTCATTCTGTCCAACCATTCTGTGACGTATGGTAGATAAAACTTTGCTCCTGGAGAACGGAGAGTAGATCCAAAATTAAGCGGCAAGTAAGGGAAAGGGACCCTGCCAGTTTTTTTTCGTTGCGCAAAACCAAACTTATAAGCACCGATCCAATACGGCCAGTATATACCATTTCGTCACTTAAAACGGTGCAGAGCAATCCCGCCTTTTATACCGACCTTGATATCGGTCAATACCGGCCATACTGGTTTGATACTGGTCAATATCGGTTGTACCGAGTTCAATACCGGGTAATATCGACTATACTGACGGAATCGATAATATCGTCTATTGAATTCATTGAACTATATGTTATGTATTGATTCTACTATTATGTATTTAAAGTAATATTGTAAGTGAAATTTAATATGCATATAGTTAAACATATATATACTTATGAATATATATTATTGTATTAAACTCTAGAACGGAACACTAGTCTGAGCCGATACCAGAATACACCGTAGAGCCAAATCAATATAGCTTCCAAAATGGTACAGACAAGTATGGCGAAAACATCATCTATCCCATGCAGGACGACCTAAGATGAGATTCGCCCTGTCAAATGTTTACTTTCAACTTACTTAGGCACCGTTTCAAGCTGTGGTTTATAGTTTTTAGAAGCTAAAAACTATTTGGAATATGCTTACTATTTTAACATGTTTTTTGTATTATTTGTTACAATATAACGGTGCTTTTATTATTCTATTTTCTGTTTTTTCTTTAATTAAATATCTTAAAAAATTAATAATTACTGCATTATTATTTTAGCAAAAAGACAACTAGGTCACTTTGGAACAGAGGTGTTAACCCCTCGATGATTTGTCCTTTCTGCCATGCCATATTCGCTCATTATATTACACATTTACACACCAAGTACAATGTTTAAGCGGGCCTCTGGCACGGTAGAGTGATTAGGATAGATGAGTAGAACTAGGATTAAGCGGTTGATTACATTAACGAGTATCTAGGATATTAAACCCTTGTTTTAAGGTGCTGTAGTTTTTTTTTTTGCTTAAATTATACTATATCGATTGATAGCTTTATCTAAGTTATTCAATAAAACAAAAAAAATTATAAAACCTCGCTATATCTCATAGATTCTGTAAAAGAAAAAGAAAAAAAATCGCATTAAAAACCAGCGTGTTCTGTGTTCTGGACTGCTTTTGGATTACAAAAGGGAGAAGCCATGAGCCATCACTGAACGGGCCTAAGCTAGCTGCTACATAAACAGAGTGCTCGCTAGACGTGCATGTGTGATGGCCATGTACTAGTTTCAGGTCTCGAGGCAATCGATCGAGCGTTTTGTGTGTGTCCTACGCATGCAGGCTAAAGCTAGAGCCCCCTTTTTTTTTATGGGCGAGCTGGTTGATTGCAGGCCAACTAAAGTACACAGCTAGTCCTAAACTACGAGTTTACTTTAGGAGCGATTCCTGCATATACCCACTAATCCAAATGCATGGAACTTGCAAGTGTAGGGTAGACAGTGGTTTGCTTAATTCGAGGAGCCTGCAACTAGTGCTACTAGTTTACTGAACAGGAATCATTCATTGTGTGTTAGTTGATCATTTGGGGGGATAACTCTCTCTGTTCCCCGGCTTGTCCATGTGAATATTTATCGCTGGATCCGAGTTTATTCTCTGCTCCTATCCCTAATTCCTCTCCCATTTGGATGGTTCCAAACTTCTAATCCAGAATCCCCACAAACTCCTATACAGGGCAAACCACATGCGCATTGCAATTCAAAATTGGAGCCCGTTAATTTGTAACTCCCAAAACTCTGCTTCAAGTCACAAAGTGACAGTATTCCCTGAAAATTTGAGACGTTGGTTTGTTGTGGTAATCAAGAACAGCATTGGCCATTAGTCCTCAAACCAAGCTGCTCCACACGCTAGAAGCGTAGAAGATCCCACGCAGAAGGCGCTGTCAGCGTGGATGCGCAGCTCAGCTCGGAACGCCAATAAATTGGCATCCTGACTTTGCCCATCAGATAGGGTGGTGGTATTACACAAAACAAAGGTGGTCCTCCATGTACCAACCATCTCATTTAGTATTGATGTTTGGGACTAATTCATACACTGTCTTTACGTGTATGTATACACGGTGGTCCTCATCCATGATATGGAGTTGCTTTGAAATCCTCGCCAGGTTTGTGCAAGAATGCACCTTCAAATTAAGGACTTTGTACAAGAACGCAACTTTACAGAAATACGGCCAGCCTATTGTAATTTTTTTGCACAGTAAACGTGGGCTGTCTGGCGCAGCATCCGCTACTCGAAGCTGTTACACTTCTCGCACCGGTCTGCTTTTTTTTTTTTTGCAATTTTGGTCTCCTCTAGCCTGAAATTGTACTTTTGATGCCCTGGATGACTACGGTAGCATCGGCAGATGATACGTATACCTATTACGTTCTTCTATCGTAATAACAGTCTGAATTATGATAAGTCGCTTATGAGTATGATAGCCATAAATCTCCTGCAGTATAACACCATATAGGACCGTGACAGGGTATGCTAGTGTAAGCACTGTTGTTGGCTTTAAGATGCGCACATAGACAGTTAATCCTATTGTAGTATGGTAAAACCTGCTGCGGCCGTGCTATTTGCCGCTGTCGTGGTGGTTGAGAAAGAGGCTAAAAATACAATTATGCGTGCCACAGGCTAGATTGGACAAAAAAAATACTACAGGAACAAAAACAATGAATATTCCCCGTTACTCGGCTACGGAAGCGAGGTTGGTCCCTAGCGATGAACTCATGGCAGGGCAATAAAAAGGGTGCAATTCGCAAGTACATGTACACAGCTTTTTTTTTTCCCAAAAAAAAGAAAGGACACGTGAAATAAAAAATTGTGTCTTGGGAAGAATAAATAATTAGGATAAGCGTACAGCCACTGATTGCCTCCGTTTCATGCACAGAATACCGTCATGTATCACTCAATCAAAAGCTGGCATGTCCCTGTCCAGAGAGAAGGACAAGACAGGATATAAAAATCTGACGAATGGAGCGACGACTTGCTATGAGTTATTTTATTCGTGAACAGAGTAGGATCAGGACTGCCTCATTTAAAACTTTCGAAAATTGATGAGTTTAATAGTCACCGGGTCCAGAGAATAGGCTCTTCTTTTTCTCTTTCAGCTGTCCGGAATAATGGAAGCATCTGATCCTCTATGGATAGCCCAGAGCTATGACTGCCAAGGAAGGGGAAATATATGTTTGGAAAAGGAGAGAGGGTGTATAATCTCTTCAAGAGAATGCAAAGTTGATCGTTAATCATATAGGATTGCAAATTATACGAGTAATATGGCAAGTGTGCAATGCAAAATGCCCCCAAAAACTTACATGCGTGAAGATGCAAGTTCAGTTCTCGACTTGCATGGCAATACAATCGGTTGTTGTATCCCTCGATGAAATAAGTCAGGTCATGTTCTTCAGGATGTTTGATTTTCAATTTATTCGAAAGTCAAAATAACTAGAGTGATTTCGTGATATAGATTATTCAAACAACTTTTCAAGTTAAAAATCATATGCATCGTTTGGGTTAACATCTCTGTCATCCACAATCATCTTAAAAAAATATAGATAAAAATTATCAACCACAATCAAAAGTCATCCGTAGTTGCAACCCATTACAACGGGCCTTTGTTCATGGTGGTTGCTACTTCATTTCCAGCAAAAGCGTCATGGGCTTCTACGGAACTTTGGTGGTAAGCGCTTTTCTGTTCATATCTCATGGGGCGTTGTTTTTTAAAAGCTATTTTTCTATAGTAAATAATTTTTTATAGTGTATATCTTTCAAATGGGTGTTTTTCAAAGCGAAATCTAATAGTTAATTGTAGTATACACTATAGTGGCTTTATTTATATCAGCTAAAATCGTACGTGAGTATCTCACCCTATAATTTTTTTAGAAGCTGTTATTATTTATAAATTAAAAGCAAAAAATAATATGAATGACCGTAAAGCTTCCGTTCATGCCCACCACCGCGATGTTAGTACAAACAGGCAGGTTACGAGCGTCACACCGTACACGTTATCTCTGGGGCATTTGAAAGAGGCTTTCTCCTCCTACGCACCAGTTGTACTAAACTCCATCTCCAAGCACTTGGTCGAGTTGTTCTACTACTCAACTCCTATGAGTACCTATGAACCCACAGCAATAAATCGCAATTCATTAGTCGCAATCACCCTTTAATTCTTCCTCAGCTGGAGTGGTATTCAATTAGTGTAGGACCGTGAACAGCGAATAGAGAGGGTGAATATGAGCGTAAATTAATTTTTAAATTTTTTTAAAAAAATTGAGCAAAAATAAAACTCTTTACTTTAGTAGCTATAAAAGATATAAAGATCATAGACAAATAATCACAAAGAAAGATCCAATCAAAACTGACTAAAATACACTTTGATGTATCCCCGAGCGGTCTTGCCGGATAAATAGTAGCGGATAGGCCGAATAAACAGTAGCGGTCAGACAGGGTGAACAGTAAATTCAGCACAGGAACAAGGCAATTTCAACACTATTTTAAAATCCAAAAATCGATAAAACTTTTAATCCACAACACCAAGTGACTTGAAACTTGAACCAATACAAGATTATGACCTTAAGAACCTATCCAACGAAAGATCAAGAAAGAATATAAGAAAATTATATCTATTGGCTCTTAAACCTTTGCTGCACTAAATTCGGGCTAAAACAACAAATTATGCTAACTCTCAAATCAAAACTCCAATTTACTTAAAATTTTGTATGCATCTTCTCTAAGATGTCATAAACCAATTTCAATTAACAATTGAGAAGATAATTGCCAAAGTTCTAACATTTTTCTATTTGAAAAAAAGTTGCATCAAAACGAAGCAAAATAGAAAAATCTGCTCTTACTCATGAGTTCTTGATGATCTAGATGACCTTGATAGGAATATGTCATAGCAAGCTATATCATAACATGAATTCAAGACAAAACACTCACAAGACCAAAACCCCAAAATCATCAAAAAATCTGCTCTTGCTCATGAGTTCTTGATGATCTAGATGACCTCAGTAGGTTCTTATATGTCACAGCAAGTTAGATCATAACATGAAGACAAAACACTCACAAAACCAAAACCCTAAAATCACTCTCTTGAGCTAAAAAGGGCAAATACAAGAACTTACTAATAATAAGTGGTTAGATAGACGAGATATGGTTTCTAAGTGATATTTTTTTATCACTTACATGTTCTTAGCACACAGCAGATCAAGAGGAGAAGAGAAAACACCAAAAATCAAGCCAAATCAAGATTTCATTGTTGCACACAAAAGAAAAATACTTAGACAACTTTTGATCTCTATTAATATTTAGAGATAATCACTTTCTATCCATACACACACAGAGTCTAAGTATGATAAAAAGCTCAGCTACAAGAGTCTATCATATCTCCCACAAGGTTCTCTGTGAACCCCAACTCTCCTCTCAAAGGTTTGAAATGAGCTCCCCCAAAAGCTTAACCTAGCCACTTCTCTCCTTTCTTATATATGGAGGCTTACAAGAGAAACCTTAATCAGCATCTCTAATTGGGTTTCATCCATTTACATAGACTAACATGCTAACCCAACACCATATCAAGTTTTACAATTACACATGCATGTTTCTCAAAACGCTCACGTCTATTGGATATGTATGTTTCTCAAGTCCCAAAATACCATAACCTGGCCAATGTAGCCTTGCTCTACCGATTTGACTAGACCTCACTACTGGTCAAACCACTGACATGCACTGGTTGGACCGAAATTAGCTACCTAGTCTGACCTCTTGGGACCTTTGGTCTGACCACCATCACTTGGTTATTCAGACCAGCCTGACTACTAGTTGATCTGCAGAAATAACAAAAATCAGACAAATTATAATTTTTAATTTTCAACATTCTCAAATACTAAACTCAAATTCCACAAAACTCTCTAAACCCAAAAGTCGATAACTAATCATAACCACATAATAATCTCTACGTAGTCTCACAATTTGCAAAGAAAACCGTGAAAATGGATCACACGAGTCCAGAACACTGGCAAGCGAAGGTAGCAGCTTGTAGTAGCAATTAAGGTCTTGCTCATTTTAGCTTTTTTTCAGCTTCAGTTTTTTTTTTCACTATTCAGTAATTCGTCTTTTTCTGAATTTTTTTAGATTTCTTAGGCTTTTTTTATATTTTTCTTTTTTCCTATATTCCTTTGCATTGTCCGTGATGGGCTAACAAATTTTTTCTATTTTTACATTTTTTAATTTAATTATACTAAAAGAGCTAAATTAGCTACAGTAAAAAAAGTCAGTTACAGTAAAATTTCAACCAGAAACCATCGCTAAAATAATCACCCTCTAAGCTGCGACAATTGAGACGCCCTCTAATTTTTTTTTTCCGTTTAATAGCGGAGTGGAGCAGTACTACTCGTAATCCCGCATACCCATTCCAGTAAACGTACATGTCACGACGAGGTGACTCTAGCATGCAGCACAGGAATTACAAACCGCAGCGTGCATTTATGGCTGATGCAGCCGGTGCTGCGCTCCGAAAGCCGAAAGGGAAAGCACGCATTTACTCTGCGGTTGCCTTGCAAGGGTCGCGCATGCATGTACTACCCCCACCCGCCCACACGCACCTCGTCTAGTGCTCTAATAAACAAACAAATTTTGTTTTACCGATACTCTCACTGACAGAACATATCATGAAAATTTCCGAAAATATTTGCACAGATAGGATACAAATATAATGCATCTTGCCACATTGACAACCAAAAAAGACAAATTATGCTAAAAATGAAATCCAAAATAAAAAAGGGAAAGATAAAGCTACTATTCACTAAAATTTGTCCTTTTGGTTTTTTAAAGTGTAGATCAAATTTAGATTTGCACTTTTATGGCATGATAGATTATATTGTCTTTGTAATTTTTTTTTGATTTTTCATGATCATTTAGACCGCCTTTTGACGAGCGAAGCACCGTTAGCGTGAACTTTGTTGGGAATGCTAGAAATGTTCTCCACTCTCTTTCTCTCTCTTTCCGGACATATGAATTATGGTGATGGAAGCAGGCACGGACAAGGAGATAGATAGATGATCCAGTTTGGTACCCTGTAGGCTTTCAGCCATAGGGTGGTAAATAAGTGTCAGTGACCTAACGAAATTCTCAGTGAAGTGGTCGATTCGACGATGGTGAAGCGTCTGTAAAATAAGATCAAGATGGCAGTCGTTGGAGGAGGTCCCCCACTCCCCCTGATCGATGAAGCGTGGCACCACACACAGAGAGAGAGAGAGAGAATGCCTGCCTCTTTTTTCCCATCAGAAACCAAAAGGAAGAGAGACAAAAAGAGTAAAGAGAGAGGGAAAGGTAAGAGGAGAAAAAGGGCGGGGAGTAGGGTTTGTTCCTTGCTGGCTACCTTTGCATGGAGGAGATGGCAAAAAGGGAGAGGGACAGCAATGATTGTGTGATGGGCAGCAGGGGCACAGCCAGACAGCAGTAGAGCTACTACTTCACTCACCGGGTCAGTGGAGTATCGAACGCTGTTAAAAAGGCAAAAATACACATGCCGCCACTTCGCAGAGCTGCATTCCCCCCCTCCCCCCCCCCAAAAAAAACAATCCCAAGTGTCGGTGGGAACGGCGGCTTTTCGGTTTCAAAAATCAAAGCGAGGCCTCGCCTCTCCCAGGGGCGAGGTTAATCCGTCCGTAAATGCGTGCGGCACCGGGCAGCGACGCAGGGGGGGTGGTCACGCTCGCGCTCGCCTACTGCCCTGCGTACGTACGGCCGGGGGCAGCGGCGACGACGCGTGCGAGCCGCTCGTACGCGCCCGGCGTTGCTGCTGCTGCCGCGCGCGCGGTCACAGGTTGCTCGGGTGCGTACGGGGGGAGCACCGCACGCACGGCGCCGGATTCACTGAGCCGCGCGGCGCGGTGACTGGTGCGCCGTAGTCGTCACTCGGTTGGGACGCGGGATGAGGACAGCCGGGTGGGGGTCCCTCCGCCCGGCCCCGGCGCGTGGTGTTCCGAGCTGGGCTCCTCCTCCGTGCTGCGTTACGGGGGTTCTACGCCGTGCGGTGCAGCCCACATGCTGTCTCGTCAACCGTAAAACCGTTCGGTAGGCTGCCTCACCAATTGGTTTTCACCGCTTCAACTGACACGGTTCAGTTTCCTGTTTCTGGTTTATCAAAAATCAAAATAAATGAAATAATTTTTTGAAGCTGATTCTTCAAATGGTTTTTCAGATTTACAATCGTATACACCGTCTATATTGACTTCTCTATTGTCCACTATTATCTTAAAAAAATACTGACAAAAATCGTAAACTGCAATTAAAACCCTTAAGTTAAAACTAGAAAAATAGGACCGGATCATATGTGAGCACATACATATCTTCAGAGGGAAATGTCCAAGGAGCTCAATTTTCTTTACCAATAAGAACGATCATTTATTCTCTAACCAATCATCTATCAAGCATTACGATGGGTAGCGTACGCTGGTAAGGAAGAGATCGCAGAGAATCCTGAAGCACTGAATGATCTACAGGGCCCTATGACCTGTCCAGATTATCTTATTATGACCCAGATTTGGATTGCGGCATTTTTTTTTACGGGTTGGAAATAAACAACGGAGGAAGAAACGCGTATACCGATGCACATATTCCCCTATCCACCTGCTCTCGGCTTGGTTCCTTTCCCGTCTCAGCTCCGCTTGCACAGTACAACGACCTCATCTTAAACAACTCCAATGAGCACAGATAGATAATTATTTTAGACCCCAATCATGGTTTGAGCTTTTAGCTTTTAATTTATTTAATTTATTATTTCTAATTTTTTAACCTTTTGGTTTTTTAAATTTTTTATCAGTTCTTTTTTTATCTATTTTTAAATTTTTTAGAATTTAATTATACTAAATAAGTCATCATTAGATACAATATAAAATAAACAAGTTATAGTATAAATTTAGCCATAATTCATTAATTTCTGTCTAAATTAGCGTCGTCTTAGTCCTTCAGCAAGTTTCCCAAGCTAGTTTCGCCAGTGGAATTTTGCCTGTGAATCGGCAATGTTTTACTTCCTGATGCCATCTCAAGCACGAGCATGCAGGAGTCCTTGAAGCTGGAAAATATCGCTCTCCCGTGCGCATAACTAAGGCTGTGCTTAACTTGGTTTATGATCTTTTTACTATAGGTCTATAGCTCATTTATTTTGTATCGTAGCTACTAATAATTTCTTAGTATAATTAAACTAAAAAATAAAAATAAAAAATATATTAACCTATGATAGACAATAAAAAGATTAAAATTAAAAAAAAGATAAAAAGAGTAAATTAAAAAAATAGTGAATGGAAGTCAGAAGGTGAGACCGGCCCAAATCAAGGAATTGAAAGCGTTGTCTGTCAGTGGCTCAGTGCAGTCGCCGGTATCTTGTCCTGCGAAACTGGAAAGGCACAGCCAATTGCTCCTGACCCGGCGTGAAATTTACAGAAACCAACCCAAAAAAAAAACCCTACATCAGTACACTAGTGAATGTAAATACATTCCAGATTTAAAATAGGTCGGTGAACACTGCTTTTAATCGAATTGTTCTGAGCAAATTTTCCTAGTGCAATTAAGTTACAAAAAAAACAGTGGATCGTGATCCATTATCTGTCTCCTTTTTTTTATCTCTTTAAACTAATACTACATTTTTTTGGTGCTCTTTCTTGAGTTCTCCTCCGTACTTACTAGTTACCACTCCGTGGCCAAAATGAAACCCATCAGAAGGGTAAAAATGAAAAGAAACGGAAAATAAAGCAAAAAAACATTTGCATCCAGTCCCTGGCTCCCTGCCCAAGGACCACGCTGCAAATTCCAAAGCAAAAATAAAAAAAACAACGAAAGACGAGTCCTTAATTAAGCACTGAGTCCACCTCCAACTCCCTCGCCATCGTCGGCGAGCTCACCGGCGGAGGTGTCCGGCAGCGGGGGAGGAACCTCGTGTTCGTAGGGGGAAAGCCACTTGGCCTGCATGTACTCGGGCTTGCGCCAGGGCGGGAGGTGGAGGCCGCGCTTCTTGAGGCTGGCGCGCGTGGCGTCGGCGGCCGCGGCCACGAGGAGGCGTAGGCGGTCCTCCCTTCCGACGAACACCGACGGCAGCCGCTGCAGCACGGCGCGGTAGGCCTTGGTGGGCCGCGCGACCTCGAACTCGGACCGGAAGTCGACGTCCACGAGGATGCGCTCGCGCTCGGAGTCGACGGGGAGGAGGACGTCGAGGTAGGCGTGCTCGCCAGCGAGGTGGGAGGAAGACTTATCCCAGCGGGAAAGGCAGACCGCGGCGTCGTGGCCCGCGGAGCGGAGGGAGGCGGCGACGAGGCGGAGGAGGTCGCGCTTGCGCGCTCCTGCCGCGCGGTGGCGCTGGACGAGCGTGGAGATGTCGGCAAGGAGATTGCGCTCCCTGAGGGTGGTGCAGTGAGCGAGGCCCTGCACATGCGCAGAGGCGAAATGCAAGAAATGGTCAGTCCCTGCGTTCCTGGCTTCGTCGTTGCCGACACGCGGGAGACCAAGAGTCCAAGAGGATATGAAGCAGCACTACCTTGATGGTCTCTGCGGCGTCGGAGGTGGCAGCCGCCTCGGCAGCGGTGGGGCCGTCGTCGTCGTCGGAGGTCTCTCCGCCCTGGAAGCAGTTGCAGCAGCGCGCGGGCGCCGCCCGCTCGCCGCCGTCCTCCAAGAAGCTCCGCACCATACCGTCCAGGCACACCGAGTTCGGCTCCGACTCGTCCTTCTCCCCGCCGCCGGCGATCGACGGGAGCCGCTCCGCCGGCGAGACCCGCAGCAGCTGCCGCTCGAACAGCCGCTTCAGCCGCGACTTCGCCGGCGCCACAGGGGACGGGGATGGATCGATCTGTGCGGCCCTCATGTCTGCGCAGAAGCGAGCGAACGAAACAACAGCGCCGGTGTCACTGGAGGCGGCGATCTTCATCTCCAGGGATCGCCGGACGCATAGCCGTCGTCGTCGCCTCAATGGCTTCGATCGGCGTGGCTAGGCTTTTCTTTTTTTTCCTTTTTTACGGATTATTTTTTTTGGCGTCAATCTCTTGGAAGAAGACGAAGAGGAGAGGAGCGGACCGGGTTTTAAAGGGGTCGGGAGCGGTGACGTGGCGGACGGAAATGAGGCGTGGCATCCTGCGTGGGCGTGTCTATCCTAAACGTTATCCTACGTGGCCATGACAGGTGGGGCCAGTCTGGGAAATGGCTCACTTGCCCCCGCTTGGCCTGTAGTGCGGGAGGGTACTGAGTGCGGCGGCAAAGCTGCAGATGCTGCCAAATGGTGTGGGTAATTTGGGTATTTTGGAGGTGACAGGAGAAGCGGAGCTGGCGATCTGGTGTTGGGGCGGATCATTTTCCTGGCTAGAAAGAGGGGAAATGCTTCATTTGCCACCGTCGTCTCCTTGGGCGATCAAATCTCAACTTCAGGCCATTTGTTTGTCAATTATTGCTAGGTCAGAGAGGAACAAATGCTTCATTTTCAGCCCGAGTAGATCCAATGTATTGTCACCGGCTAGTGGGACCATACCTGTCAGCGGCACATCTTGATCCAAATTTCACCAATCAATGTTGCCACAGCTGCACCCCCCAATCAATGACGGAAGCTTACGCCCAGGCATTTGCTTGCCACAGATTGTGCAGAGAAACGGGCAGACGAACTCTCGGTTTGTGGCTGCACGCACAAGCCATCCAAGAACCAAGTCACCTGGTGAGCCCGGCTGGCCTCGTCCTCTTGTTATCCATTGCAAGTAGGACATGGTCAGCAAGCACAAGTTACACATGACTTTGTTGCGTATTGATGTGACATCCAAGCGTTGCGTTGCGTTGCGTTGCTTCTCCGGATTCTCACTCGAGCTCGACTAGCTTGGGGACCCCAAACTCCTGTTTGGATCCGTTCTCGCCGGTCACGACAAAAATCGAAGGGAATACGAAGCATCAGCTCGTTGGCTACGATTGTTTAAAGCAAACAATGCAGGCTTAATCCTACCGTAACGGGTTTGTAATCTAACAGTTTAAGGGTATAAATGAATACTACACAGTCGCCGAAATCAATATTTCCAGGAAACAAAAGGGATCATCAGCTAGCGTTGCTCCCTCGTACACTGTTCCGACGCTGGCATATCTCGGCCCCTCTGAGCTAGCTTTCGGTATCAGCTGGGTCCAGATACAGGCATGTCGGTCAGAATACAAACCCTCTAAAATTCTCCAATTCTCAAACGGCGAAGGTGTTGAAAGCGCAATAGGTGAAGGGATGTGAATGCAGTAATGAACCAAACGAATCCGTAACCACTCGCCACCTTTTGAAGAATTTTATTTGTTCAATCATAACTTAGGTGGGTGAAAAATGTCAACCATCTCAATTATTCAGACAATTTTTTTTCCCTTGTGTTGATTTCTGATCGAATAGTTAGTGTATTGGTGCCATTCGTACCAGTTGAATACAACTATACAGAGATGATACGGATCCTGTCCGAAAAGGACATGACCACCCTCCTCGTTTGAGAAAAGGTAGATAACAGGTCATATCCACCTTTATACTCCAATCAATCAAGGCCATGGTCAGGTATTCAGTGTTATCTCCGAAACTTCCCTTGTTATTTTATCAGTTCATCCAAGAAGAACAAAAGTATATACAGAGCTGAAATTTAGGTCTGCAGAATTGGAATGGATACATAACAGATTGTTTTCTTTGTTTCTAATGCTGTGCTCTTAACTTCTCCAGTTCACTGAAAGTTTGAAGCTGTCCGGTTCTTATTCATTGGCCTTAGCTAATGCTAATCTTAATTCCACTCCAATTTCTTCGGCCAATCCTCTCAGCAAAGTCTTCAACTCTGGTTCAGAACGCCTCATGTCCAAACTCATAGCCAGAGATCATTACAGGAGGCACAAACAACAGAAAGGCACGAGAGCTTTTGCAACGCTCCTCACAAGCTGTGCATGCCAAGGCTCACGTACTACGCACCGGCAAAAAGGGAGGCAAGCGAGCAGACCCCCTTTTCCATGACCCAATCCAAGTGACCTCCCCCCCATGACGCCATGATTCCCATGCACTCGCTCACAGTTACACTTTCTTTCCCCCCTCGCCTCTCGAAACGAGGCCTGAATTATGCCATCATCGATCGCTGCCGGTTCAGCGACGGAAAACTAACTGCAGTTGGACGATCGACGAGCTCAGAGATATGCCATGGAAACTTTTCCGATGCTGCCACTCTGAAGGGGCCCGGGCCCAACCCCGTGCAAGAAATCGGGTGGCAAGAGAAGCTAGCTAGGCTTGCTCGTGACGATGATCATTGATCAAAGCCGAATCATTCATGGAGGCGAAGCTAGCGCTAGCGTGATGGAAGTGGATGACACGCCGGCATCGCCGGCGGGGCCTACCGGAGTCGAAACCGTCGCCACATCGGTGTCCGCGAGGGCCCTCGTGCCGGGCGCGGGTTGCGCCGGCAGAAAACATCAATGGATCATTGCATGCAGATAACTGCGAGGTGGAGGAGAGGGGGTCGCCTCATGGCTTGCATTGATCAGAGCAGGCAGGGATGTCCTGTTTGCGTGTGCCTGCATGGCCCCCTGGGTTCATGAATCATGAGCGGATAGAAAAAAAAACCTCCCATTCGTTTGCTATTAGCGCTCACATAAGCATGAAAGATCACCTGACTCGTGGGTGAAAAGGATGGCTTTATTTCTCGACACATTTTGGCCTGGGGATTGGCTTCAGAAATGCTAAATCTCGGCGGTTTTTGTTCATCTGGCAGACTTGTTCTTTAGAACTACAGCTGATAGCTTTTTGACTGTAGCTGATAGCTTCTGTCTGCGTTTTTTGAGATAGCAGCAGATGAAGGAAACACCGATGTGAACGACGTACACGGTTTTAGACTCGGAAAGCCGTTTGAAGAGTCTACTTTAAGAAACCGTCCTATTTATTTTGATTTTCAAAAAAGTCAAAAGTGAAAAGATAAAAGCGCAAAAGAACGGGCCGTAGTCTTGTACTCTGATATCTGAAAAGATCAGCTATAGCAACCAGGAAGCTTTCTGAATCTGTTTCAGTGCATTTTTCTCCGGTAACTTTTGAAAAAAGTTATCTGAAAATGGCCTAAAATAAAAACAATAGTGAAAAAATATAGAGGGGATGTTTTGTAGAATATCATGAGGCGCTTGGACATGGAGGGTGCAGCGACCCATTCAGAGTTGAAGTGGTGGGGCACAGCACTACTGCGAAATTCTCCCCGCTTGCATCCAAACTGCAATACCACAAAAGACGGCACTATTTCCGGAAGAATCACCAGCCAGGAAATTGTTGCTCGAGTCCAATGAACTGCAGGCCACTGATTAATCTGAACGTTTTGTCAAGTTAAGGGTGGCAAAATGAAGCGAGAATCGTGGGGAGTTTACGGCCATCCGTGGCGACGGCAGCGAGGTGATAACGGACATGGTCGTCCATGCCTCTGCAGGGCGTGCAGCCACGGCTGATGCCTGACGCAACCAGCTAGATCTACCAATGCTGCAGGTCGTGCGTATGTGTATCACAAATGCTTGTGAATCATGATCACGAACTCACGTTGAGGTTTGGTTTACTTTTAGTTTTTACCTCTGAAACAAACCTAGTCGAAGCAGCGGAGCATGGATGAGGCGTGATGTGTGCTGACTTGTGCGGGCAATTTTCCTCTTGTACTGTAATTAGTCTTTTCTTTTCAACTTTTAAAAATTACTTTTCGGTTTTTCTTTTTTCTATAGTAATTAACTTCTGAATGAAGTGTCTTTTTAAATTGCAATCGATAAGTTGATTATAGTACATACTGTAGCGATTTCATTTATATCAACTAAATTCACGCGCGAGTTTCTATTACTCCATACTGTCTCTTACGAATAGATCAAAGATCATAAGTTATGGCCAAAAGCCATAAACCGAATCTAAAAAGAACAGTCCCGTTATTCGGATGGTGCGGCACAAGGCCATTCAGCCTTGCAGGCACTCCAGGCGGCGTTGCCCAGCCATCCAGGCGCGCAAGTAGCAATCGGCGAGCGGCGCAAGCACTTTAGCTGAAAGCCTCATCCAAATTCCAACGCAGCCCTGAAACTCTTCGGACCTGAATGGCCTGTTTCTCGAACTCGAATGCGCGCGCAGACGAACAGCCAGCCACAGGTCCACATGAAGCCTCGAGCCGTTCCCAACGCGCAAGCCTCCCGTGCCGCTGAAATAGGAGCCAGAGCTTCGAGCAACGAAATGGATAAAGAAACTGAAAAGGTCATGCCTTTTGAATTACAGCATGCGAAACGAGGGATAAGGAAAGGAGGATAAAAGGCGGTTAAGTCCGCTCCTGCGATGCGGCCTCGAGTTGGTTTCCCAGAAGAAACCGAGGAGGAAGATACCTCGCCGAAAGTGAATGGTCAGGCCAAGTCTGTATGTAAGCGAAGAGTTTGGCTCAGGAATACGATGCGACAGACAAGCGAGTTCCACGAAGCGAATGGTAAGAGGGATCAACGAGCTAGTAAGCAGAGCTGGAGTTGGAGTGGCGCCCATGGCCCATGAGTTAGGTATCGTAGTTCGCAGAAAGTTGGGTGCTCACGTACTTTATCCATGCGTTATTAACATAAATCAGAGCATATTTCTAAGAGGAAACTACCATTTCAAAGGTTTGGGAATGATCTGTGGTAGAATTTAGGGCCTTCAGGTGAATTGCAGAAGATAAGGTAGAGGACTCGGGGTAGTTCAAAGAAAAATCGAGGTGGAGGCCAAGGGAGAAGAAGAAACCAGGGAGAGACAAGGGGATAGAGGAACCATGAGAGAAAGAACCGAAGAGTAGAAGACGAGAGCCAAGTTGTTCCCCTTCTCTTGACCATGTGTATCTTTGCTTCCAGTGTCATGCTGGGCCTGCACACCAAACACACATCCACTTGCCCTCTTACTTTGCATGTGGCCCTAAGAAGATAGTACTAAAAACTATTTTTTAGTTTTTCTATAATACCTAACTTTTAAGATTTTTTTAAAATAGAATCTACAAATTAATTATAATATATACTATAACAACATTATTTATATTGATCAAAATTGTACACGAATTTCTATTACTACGTATTCTCTTTCATAAATAACCAAAAAACTATAAATCAAAACTAAAAAGAACAGACCCTATATTCCACAGCTGTCCACAGCTGCCCGCTACGCCATAGTAGGGCCAGGCATGCCCACGGCACCAGGTTTTTTATGCAGGGTCCTCATGTCCTTGCCATTCTGAACTTAGTTCTTCTCCAACAAAAAGACATCATTTCTCCCTATTTCCTTGAAAATATTCCCCTGCCTGCCATTGTTTCCCCAAACCATCCCACCAACACCATTATACGAACCAATCATGCTGTTTCTTAATTATCCACTGCATGTGAGCAAGGAAGACACAGAACATACAGTACTAAACCACTAATCCACTTAACTAGAATACTTACCTTCATAAAAGGGAACCATGTTACCACGGTTACAACTAGTATACATGTCTCAATATCCTACCCCTCTTTGTCCTCTTTTTCAATTTCAGGTCCCTTTGAACTTAACCTCGAGATTCATTATAACATACAGATTTTGATGTAAAATTTACCCTTGAAGCTTATATTTGCAAGCGTGAAGGCCACATAATAGTGTTAAAACCCCTTGTTTGGTCAAATATGTTATATTATTCCCTCTAAGATGTTAGAAGTATCTATATATTAATAAAAATAAAATAAAATGATCTACAACACTTATTTTTGTGGGGTAAAATTATAACGGTGAAGATTAGTTAGAAGCTATTACTGAAGCAGCATGTTGTCGCGTAAATTATAATTTTTACTTGATTTAGTATAGGAAATTCGAGTAATTAGAATGCTTAGGTAAAACAAACTAGCCAAATAAAACAATCGATCGATATATATATTTGAAAAATTGTAAGGCAAAGAAAGCTTATCCGTTAAAAAAGAATTTTATAGTAAATATCATATGTGGCATCATCTACTTGTGCTAATTTAAATTCTAAATTTTTTGTTGACAGAATAGGTTTTAAAATGAAAAGATGTGAAAACCGTAATCATATAGCAATAGAAAATAAAAATGAGGAAGATTGTGATGATAGAATAGATATTTTATTTTTCATCAATTTTCCTCCTGCATCTAAGTACGGTAATCAAGGATAAATTACCTATGTATATTAATTTGTACCTCTTAGATATATCTATAGTGTGTGTATATATATATATGTGATAGTTTCTATTTTAATACTGCTTAAATATCTCAATAGATAGTTCTCGAGTAATGCAAGCCTCTAGCATAATTAGGTGCAACTCGACAAAAGGTTCTCTAGTGTACATCATTTTAGTTTAGGTAAAGTACAATTCTGTCTATCAGATCTGAAATTGAATGGTGGAGAAAAAAGTGATTTATATGGCAATCTCTTGTGCTTCATTTTGCACTCAATTTTTACTATTTTAATACCTCCTAAATATCTATGTAGAGGGTTCTAGGGGGGTGTGTGTTTATCTTAGATGCAACTCTATAAGTTAGTGGTGAGCAGGGAGTTGGGAAGCCATCTAATAATCCACACACTATTCTCAAGAGCTAGCCCTTGCAAAAATAAAATGTTAGATATGGTTACTTACGAAAGAAGACATTGCATATAATATAATTATAGTAATTTAATGTAGAAACTAGAATAGATAACTTGTTGGTACGCATGAATATTGTAGTACTAGATATTTTAGCAAATAATCCTACAAGGTTCAAGAGATGTACTTAGATATTCTTGTTGTAGGATTTGGACCTTGAAGGTTCAAATATGTATGTAGGTACTTTAATTGGAGGTTTTGGATCTTACCATGTGGCAAGCATCCGACAATTAGCTTGCTTTATAACTCATTTTGGGCATGTCTTAGGGAGTTGTTATGGTGTCAACGAGATGATTACAGTTACAATACAAAGAAGTCCTACAATTCATTCATTTCTTGTTTCTGGAAGTAAAGACAAGCATTATCATCCCTATCTATCATAGTACTTTGTTTTGGGTACCTTTATATAAGGCGCGAACTTGTGCAAATTAACACAGACTTAATTAGTTGTTTTTATTTATAATTTCAGCTACATATATAGCAAAAATAAGTGAATAACATAGATAAAAAGTAAAGAAATCCGCTCAAGTGATATACAAGTTCAGTAAAAGTATAGTAAGAAAACTAGGTTGTGACATTCTTTTTTTTTTTGTGGAAAGCTGTAGCGCAGGCCCCTATGATATTCCCGTAAATTTATCATCTTTTAATTGGTTGTACCTTGCTATTTTTTTTGTTTACGCTTTACAATATTGTAAACAATAATGGTACTTTGCACCATTTTTAAGTGTTGTGTCCACTATTTTGCACTTCTTAAGCAAGTCAGCAAGAAGTAACAACTAATATCAATAAAATGTGACCAATCCAACTACTATTAATAGATTCAGCACTCCACAAACAATCAAGGCTCAAGTAATTTAAATTTGTTTTCGTGGGATAACTTTCATAGCTTCATATATGTAATTATTTGAGCCCCTATCAACATTAGTACCTACACTAAATTTAATTACTTTCCATATGTTAGACGTACCGAGGCATCTTTCTAGTATATTTGTGATTCCAATAATTCCTCATTCCGTGCTGAATTGCTCAATTATTATAAACAAATAACAATATATGCATTATCTCTGTTACTTATATCTCCATGCAAATATTAACCTTATGGTTAGAACGTCCTATTCGAGACATCTGTTAAAAATAACTTCATAAGACAGTTAGAGCTATCAACGATCAAAACTCCCTCTAAACAACCAAGAAAGCTTTTAAGACAACATCAACCATGACAAATGACTCCTGACGCAAATTAAAGAGATTTCTCACCGTCGTTGATGGGATGGATGCAGTTGAGGTGGCCGGTGATGGATGCGCTCGGAATACCACAGCTTGCGAAGAGGGACGCATTTCCCCATTGGAATCTGACGAATCCGTACTGTCGTGTCTTGTCCCAACTCCCAAGCCATTCATTGTCGATGGCTCCGCTGTCTTCCTTTCCATGAGAGAGACGGGCACCTTCTCTTTCGACATTAAGCACCTCATGTGTACGTGTGACGACTATCTGCTCCTGCATTTCCATGGCACTGCCTACTTCATCCGCGAGCTGAACGCGTGGGTGAGCCTCTGCTCGCGCCACAAGGGGTACATCGTCGTGTGCCAAGTGATCTCACCCAGCAAGGACGAGCGCCATGGCGGAAAGCCGTCGGCCTACAGGCTGTGAAGGAGCAACAATCTGTAGAAGAGCCACCTCAGATCCAGTACATAGGCAAGTTCTGTCTCCTCGATGCCATGGCACAGAAAGGCGACGATATGGTCACCGATTACCATCCCAATCTATTGATATTTTTTCGCTTGGCAACCTTCTTAGAAGCACTCCGGCCGACGGTGCACTTGTGATGAAACTACTAAGATCTACAATTGTCCTCACCACGTATTCGAATAACATATACTTAATTACTAATTTCTAGGTTTAACAAATCCATAAAAAAATGGTTTATGTAACCGCTTTGAGAATAATTGTTACCATGATTTGACCTACGCTTGGCTTGATTTTTACTAATTTTTATCAGAAGAACTTAAGGATCGATTACAATTAATGCATGTCAAAATGTTAGGATCGTTGGACAACAGATAATAAGAGCATGTGAGCAGCAAAGAATCATAATCAAAGTACAACAATAATAACAATGCTACATGAATAAGGAGCCGTGGCAGTACACATCAATTAAGGATTCTGATGTCGGTTCATAATCAGCAGTGAAGCTTGGCTTGATTTTTACTAATTTTTATCAGAAGAACTTATGGATTCCAATTAATGCATGTCAAAATGTTAGGATCGTTGGACAACAGATCATAAGAGCAGCAAAGAATCAAAATCAAAGGACAACAATAGTAACAATGCTACATGAATAAGGAGCCGTGGTAGTACACATCAATTGTCATATGTTAGATCGATGATAGTAACCAAAATACAAGGATTCTGATGTCGGTTGAGAATCAGCAGTGAAGCGGCAGTTGAACACTTGGGATCAAATTAAAAATGAAGGAATCACCAGTAGTACTACACCCTGATCTTTCTTTGAACACCCTAGGACACAATAATATAGATCATCAACCACCCATGTAGCACGTCAATAACATCGGTGCCAAGAAAGCAGCATTTGGATGCAGTCTCGCAGAAGAAGAGTACTACGCGCACTAGCGCGCCCCCAAGACGTCAAAACACCACTACATAAAGAGTATAATTGTGACCGGCAAACAACTCGCTGATAGCTGTAAAAGCCCGGTAAGAACTGAGTAAACAATAAGAGAGAGAACAGACATTACCATTGGCAAGACAACCGTTCACAAGACGATTAACTGAAGCATCAACGACCAAGGTTCAGAACATGGGCGGTTCTAATATAATTTACAGGTATTCAGTTGAATACCTAAAATTTTTAGCAAAATGTCCGCTATATATAAGATATGATATCGGATCCCTTTGACCCATTTCTCTCTCTTAGGCCCAAATTGGCATCGGACACTGATCCAGGCCTACTATCGTGATTCAGACGATACATGGTAGAAACTCCAAGTCTTACTCAGTCTCTCCTTTTACTTAAGTATCTCCTCTCTGGCTCTCTCTGTCTGGCGATTGGCGGCGCAGGAGGCTTTTGGTCTTTTGGACTCTGGACTTCTAGAGGCAAGACTCAGCAGGCTGCATAGCAGCGTTGGAACGGCCATTTCACAAGTCACAAGTCTCGCCGTTGTCGCTTGTCTACGCGACATAGCCACGCAGGTTCGTCCTCCCCGACTCAGCGACCTCCATGGTGGGATGACCCTATATTCCTAATCCAGTAATTCTTCCATCTCTTTCTCTCCTTATGATCTCCGATTTGAAGCAAAATTATGTGTTTAAATAAAGACGTGGGTTATATTTTGCTTAAAGAAGTGAGGTATCTATAATGATTCTAAAGTTTTTGCATAGTAGTTAATTATATTGTGATGACAATATATCAATTATTTAGAAATTATGCAAGTGTTATAAGTTTTTCTTGTAGCTTGATGTGTTGGTCACTTAGATAATTTGATCTCCTTTGATGTCTGGCTGTTTGATCCATATTTTGTTTAGCAGTTTAGGTAATACTACTTAAGTTGCTTAGTTAAAAACCGTTTAACAAAGTATGCTCATGATGAAAGCACGTTTGAACTTCTCACTGCTACAGACAGGCCTATCACAGACGGTTCGGAACCGTCATCACAGACGGTTTTCGAACTGTCTGTTTTTATGTGTCAGTGATAATAGGTGGTTATCACAGACGGCTCTCGAGCCGTCTGTGATAACTTACATTACAGACGGTTTTTACAAACAACCATCTGTGATAGTCTACTTTCACAGACGGTTAAAAACAACAACCGTCTGTGATACACACAATATCACAGACGATTTGTGATACCATCAAAGTAATTGAGTACTAACCTCTGATTAGATCACTAAGAAGACGACGATATATTTTCACCCCCGAACTCCCTAAAGCCGGCCGCCTTGCTCCACCAATGCAGCGCAATGAAGACAGATCTGTGTTGACACCGTATGTCTAAGTATTAATAGTGCAATTTATCACGGACGGTTATTAACACAAACCGTCTGCGACAACTAATATCAAAGACGGTTTGTTACACGAACCGTCTGTGATAATATAGACATCACAGACGGTTCATATCAATAACCGTCTGTGAACCTTGACAGACGGTCATTGATACGAATCGTCTGTGATGTCTATATTATCACAAACCGTCTGTGAACTTTCACAGATGGTTATTAACACGAACTGTCCGTGATGTCTCAATTATCACAGACGGGTCGTGTTAATAACCGTCTGTGACAGTATCACAGCCGGGTGGTAGTATGAACCGTCTGTGATAATTAAGCACAGACGGTTCCGTATGAACCGTTTGTGATTTACCCGTCCAGTATAGCCTGTTTTGTAGTAGTAATCTGGTTATAGAACACAAAAATCTGACAAAGAGAATTGCATTTTCACTTGATTAAAGCATCTTATTGTGATTGTACAACTCTATTGCAGAATTATTTAGATTTGAACTTTGACTCAGGTTAATAGTTCTAAGGAAATAATTCATTTCTAATTTCAGTCATTATGGTTAAAACTATTAGACTTTCAGTTCTATTCTTCATTCATTGCTAAAATTGCTTCCTTTTGTGTTCTTATTTGCATAATATTATATCTCCTCCAAGGCATAAAACATCATTGCGTTAATTTTTAATTATTTTTAATTTTTTTATATTATTTGAAATGTTGTCTCTAGTATAAACAATTGTACTTTAATTTTCGCTATTGTGGATCTTTACGTTTTCTATTGAATAACATTTTTGTAACTTCGAATACCTATTTTGAAATTTCTAGATCCGTCACTGGTTCAGAACTTCAGATAGTTTACGCATACAAGCAATAGAGAATTCACCTGCAATCAGCGACTTTGTGCCACTAAACACTAACACTTAAAACCCACCCAGAAACATTTCTTTTACGACAGTTGAGATACAAAGACACATAATTGAAACAACAGTCACTAAGCAGCTAAGCTCCCTACATGGAAGTCAAGCACGTGAACAAGTTAAAAGCAGGTTGGACTTGGACACATCCAAGCCTAGTTAAAATCACATAATATAACAGTAATAAACAATGCCATGCTTCTTTTCGACACACTCATCAAGGGCACTATCGCCGGTGGGGGCGTTATCCCGCACATCCATAAGTCGATCATCAACAAGACCTCCTCATTCTTGCTGAAAGTCCTAGTACAAGTAGAAGTGTCGCAATGCATGCCAACATGTTAAATGACACGAACCAGGACAAAGGTGCTGATTTCAGGTCAAAAATATGGGGGCTGCCAAGCAAGCAGCAAACACTACAGAAAGCAATCAATTATATACCATTGCGGCTGCCACAACTTGCTGATAGATTGAGAGACCATAGACTAAGTCTAAGATATATTTATGATGAATAATTGACATTTTGGTTGAGCTAAATTTGAATTTTGTAAGAGTTTCAGAAAATTCCAATTTGCTATCAACGTTCCGATCGGACCGATCTATGAATGGTGGTCTGACCGATGGTCCAACATGACTGGATTTTGGCAGCGGTCAGACCGTCGGGGCAGCATGACCAATTTCTAGTTAACTGTTATTTTTTTTTCCAAAAAATGACTTTTGATGTTAGTCGTGTGCGGTCAGACTGGCCATGGTTAGCGGTCGGACCGGGGAAGTTGGCTAGTGTGACTGGCATTGAAAAGGTAGTCACACTGAGTGGCTAGTTAGACCAGCTAGTGGTTGGCGGTCTGACCGGGGCAGTTCGACAGGCGTGGGAAGAGTAGTCAGATCGGTGGCTGTGGCTAGAGATCAAAATGAGCTGAGCTGAGTTGGTTTGAGGTTGGTTTATGGCTTGAGAGTCATGAGAGTTTATGTTGCATTGTATCATGTATGATTTTTACTAACGTGAGTTAACTATATGGAACTTATGCTTAATATGATTATTTGGTATTTAAATGTGTAGGTGGCTTGAAGAACGTAGCAGTCAATGATAATGGACCGGGAGTAGGCGAGGGTGTTGAGGTCTGAAGAAGTCATGTAGGTCAAGGTGAGACTACGTGGCTCAAACAAAAGTACAGAAAAAATAAGGATTGTAGAAAAGCAAGCTGATGCATGTGATGCACCAAGTAATGAGGCCGATGCATGTAAAGACAGTTCGAGGAGTCCAAATGCGTGAGACGTGATGCCTAGTCATTGGACACTATGAACTATGTGTCAAAGAATATGAAGATACTTTGAGGTGAAGATGAAGACATAGTCAAGTGAATATGCCTAGAGGCTTCGTCGAGTGTATTTTCGTAGTTAGCCAAATACCAGTTTGGAGCCTTAATCAAGACAACAGTGTGGAGAGATGTAAAAGAGAAGCGGTTTAGGTTAAGAAGTGCTGGAATTGATATGTGAAACAATCGCTAAAAAGTTAACGGATTAAGTCTTGTAAACTTATTGGGTTAGACCCATTATAATTGTACTGGTTATTTAGAGAAGATGAGAGGGGATGGCAGCCTCAAGAATTCTAAGGTTTCGTTTTGACTCTCAACTTGTTTCCTACCATAGTTGTGAGAGATAACTTAAGAGAGAAAAGGGTAGTATTTTATCTGCATTTTGTAATCATTTATGAGTGTGAACCCTATTTTCCACTAAAATAGATCAAAATTTTGTCCCAATTATATTGTTGTTTGGTTTTACTTATTCTTGAGTTAAATTTGTGATTTCGGGAAGTACTTACATTATCTTGTTAGAACATATGAAAATAGATCTAGAAAACCTCATGTTTTAGATCCTCACGAGTAAAAAGTAATTTAAGATTTACAGTTGTAGACATGGTTATCAGAACTGGACTGGCCCAGTGATTGAACTGAAAAAATCCAGACCCAGAAGCTACGCCTGACCGGTCATGCTTACAGGACCGTCTATGCAATTGACTCAGGAAAACTCGGTCGACCCAACCGGGTTTTGAGCGACCAGGCTGACCTGGCCGGTTTGCATCGGAAGCACCAGGTCCTTCATCAACATGTACCCCACTGAGCTCTTCTCCATGAGGTGAACCACAACAGCGGCGACTTCGGCGAGCAACTTCGACTTCGGTCGACCTGGCGGCGGCCTCCAGTTCTCCACGCTGTTGGTCAGCGCAAGCAAGATCTTCCGTAACAGACGCCTCCTCCCCTGCGAGCCCGACGGCTACTTCGGTCTCCAAGAAGACGTCGACGACTCGGCCCTTCGCACCGTGGACGTGCCGAGCCGCGGTCATCGCCCTCGTTGCCACTGTTCCACTCAGGGCAAAGCACGCGTGGTCTGGTGCTCAGCGCGAGGAGGCGCCGGCAAGAACTCCATGCTGAGACTGCTGTTCGCTGGTAGGTGCGGCAGGTCGTCGCCGTGGAAGGTTCTGCACAGATACCTGCGGTTCCTCATGCTCTGCACCGGAAGGTCAGGGCACTGCGGCTGTTCACGCCGAGGCCCAGGGTCTCGCTGGCAAGCCCGACGCGCGGGTCCATGTCAAGCTTCTTTTGGTAAGATGCCTAGACGACAGATGCAATTACAGAGCATTGCCTTGGTTCGCCTTAGTCGTCCGGGCGTGGTTTACATGCGGATTGTGTAGTAGATGCACTAGAAGAAGGGAAGGAGCTCCAATTTGATCCTAAGGCTTATAATTATCTCTAAGGATTTAGCATTGGCTGGCCTTGCTTGAGGTTATGAAATTTTAATTTTAAAGCATACGGTCCAATCGATGACCTGACGGTCCGACCATCGAGTCAGTGACCCAAGACCTTGGTTGAGTCGATGGCTGGTCCGAATCTGATAACATTGGTTTTAGATGCTCTTATAAACTATATCAAAATCACTTCAATTTGGTGAACATGAGTTTGAAAATATTATGATTCTTAATTGGTTTATGTTACTATTAACTTAAATAAGTTTTATGCAAAACTTAAAGATATTTAATGAGATTTAAATAAGCTCTTGAGATTTAAGATTTCATCCCAAGAGATTTTTAGATCCAAGAACAAATGACCAATCAAACTAATATCTCAACAACGGTCAGACCAAGCCTATAGAGTAGGCTATTGATTTATTGGTTTTTATCCCAAGCTTAGTTTAGCTTGGCTTAATTGGTGTGATTGAAGTTGGTGATTATCATAATCACTCAAACAAAGATTTTAAATACTTAGAAGGAAAAATTTTCAAGAATCATTTACTCCTCCGATGTATTGTAGAATGAACCAAAATTCACAAAAAGCAAATGACTCATTAGACCCCCAAAACACCCATCTACTACCCTATGAAAGGTAATAATAACACAGATGGCACCAATCAACATATAACACCATCCACAAGATGAACAGAACTGAAGCATCAACAAACAAGGTTCAGAACAGATACTTTAGAAGTAGAGAATTTCACACGAATTCACCTGCCATCAGCGACTGTCCCACTAAACGCTAACAAACACTTACACCCACTGAGAAGCACTTCAGTTTACGACCACTACGATACAGAAACACCTAACTGACACTACAGAACAGTAAAAGAGTCACTAAGCTCCACACACCGGAGTCAAGCACATGAACAAGTTACAAGAGGATGACTTGTTCACTCCTTGGAGGTCTTGTTGATGAGCGACTTGTGGATGTGCGGAATGACGCCTCCGCCGGCGATGGTGCCCTTGATGAGCGTGTCGAGCTCCTCGTCACCGCGGATGGCGAGCTGCAGGTGGCGCGGGGTGATACGCTTCACCTTGAGATCCTTGCTGGCGTTGCCGGCCAGCTCCAGGACCTCGGCGGTCAGGTACTCGAGAATCGCCGCGGAGTACACGGCGGCGGTGGCGCCGACGCGGCCATGAGCGGACGCCCTCGACTTGAGCTGCCGGTGGATGCGCCCCACCGGGAACTGCAAGGACAAAAGCAGGCTGTAATGTGAAGCATACGTTTGCGACAGATTAACCAGGAATTCCATGCATCGACCCAAAATTCGCACCAAGAAACCCTGATCTGCCTAATTCGAGGAGAAAACAAGTGGACATCGACCTAAAAATCCAAGAGCACATATGAACAAGAAGCGGGAGGGGAGGGGACCTGGAGGCCGGCGCGGGAGGAGCGGGAGACGGGGGCCTTCTTCTTGTCCTTGTCGGTGCTCTTGGCCGCCGTCGTCTTCGCCGCCAGGAGACCTTTCCCTCCCTTTCCCGCCATCGCAGCCGAAACGCTAGCCCTAGCTTTGGGACCGTGCAGTCGCTCGATTTGTGTTTCCTTCGATGTTCCCCCTGTTTGGTTGAATGGTTGGTGCGGGAGGAGTGGGTTTTAAGGGAACGCGCCGTGAAAGTTTTGGGTTTGAATTTTGAATCGGGTGGGCGCCGCCGGCGCGCTCCCAGTTTTCGCGGGTGCGAATTTTTTGGAGAGGGGATGCTCCGGCTCGGCCGGACACAGCTTGCAGCTGGGGAGCACGGCCCAACCCGGTTTCCTGCCAGGTCTCGCTTTTTGGAGGCTAGCTCAGTGCTGCACATGAATTCATCACTCGGGTTTAATTCGAGGTCTATTGTGCTGGCAGTCGACGAACGTCCATCTTACAAATTGTTCGAAAAAAATCAAATCTTTTATAAGGATTGGAAAGAAGAAAGAAGATAATCTTTATTGCTATATTTATTAGGATTACATCATTCTCTTGTGGAGCAACTATAAAGGGATGCTATCAGCCCTATCTTTGTTATTTCTTGCGTATGTCTCTCTCACTTCTTGATCCATCTCTCTCTCTTATTTTTCGTATCTTCTCCTGTAAAACTTAAATAACATCGAAAAGGTGTCGATAGTCCTACTTTAACGGGTGCCTTGTTGATTCCTCATGCCCAGCCGAAAAGGTGGTTGCTGTCAGCGAGGCAAAACTGACAAATACATGTCAATTAGTTACTTGTTAGTGCGAGAAAATTGTAGCAACAACCGTGAGACGGTTGTTGTCGGAGACGTAGTGCCGAATCGTCACGTGATTATCAAAGTTTACATCCACGACCCATATGCTAAATTAAAATAATAGCATTGGAAGAAAACAGAAACGAAAGAAGCCCACTGAGTATAACTGTCCAAATAGGCTGTGTTGTAGCGGGCCGACCCGAGGCCCGATCCAAGCACAGCATGACCCATTTAGATGATAGGTTGTACTGGTATGGCCCAGCGGACTATGTCATGCCTGGGCCGAGCGGCCGTCACGGCACGATACGACACCATAAGAAGCGGCAACGTGCATAAACAGGCCGTGCCAGCACGGCACAACACGATAAAAAATAGCCGTTTTTTACCGTTGTGCAAAAAATTCCCAAAAAATAGAAAGAAATTCGAAAAATAATATGAAAAGTTTTCTATAAATAGGAGGCATCCAGTATCCACTCTCCACACCTTAAACCTCACTCTCATCTCTCTTTCTAGCTGTAAAAAGTTCGCTAGTATTTTAGCAAAATTAGTAAGAAATTCGTGCAAAATTTAGAAAATTCAAAAAAAATCAAAGAATTTTCAGAGAGCTGTAGAAGTGGTCATAGTGCTGTCTTA
The DNA here is from genome assembly GCA_036346265.1 of Melocanna baccifera. Lineage (NCBI taxonomy): Eukaryota > Viridiplantae > Streptophyta > Magnoliopsida > Poales > Poaceae > Melocanna > Melocanna baccifera. The sequence continues at coordinate 3,054,514 of CM070682.1, read as the reverse complement.
TTTTATTTTTTATATTATTTTCTAATTAAATAGTAAGTTAATTGTACTTTACTATTTCAATTTACAGTTAATTCAATTGAGAATTATGATTTTTCAACTCTTCGAATTCAGCCTCACGGCAGAGCATATGCAATCCTTTCAAGAAGGATATCCATCTACGAAAAGTTCATATTCACAACAAACTGTAGAGCTAAAGAAGCGGCCAGCCTGGTGGCGCAGGGTCCAATCAATCTATCTTCTACTAGCTCAACGAGTGCATCCGTAACTCATAACACGGGTTCAAAAAGATTAAGAGCTACTACATCAGGAGTTTAGAATATTCCATATAACATACCCGGGGGACTCCCCGGCTCCTCGCGCATGCCACGTCGGCGCCTGCGCTCTAGTTGCGACGCGTGTGCGCGTACGCGCGAGCGGGCCCGCGAGCGCTTCTGGCCACCCGATGGCGCGGCGCGATTTCCTCGCTTCGCCTCGCGCGCCCGTCCGATTCCCCAGCGCCAGCATCCGTTCGTCCACCTCCACGCCTCGCTCGTAGGTACTCGCGAACCGGTTTCCTCGTTGCGGTTTCCTCGTTGCGCCTGTGCCCTCGCGTTCTCCGCTCCCATCCCCATCTTTTCCTACGCCCCCCGCGCCACCGCCGCTCCCTCGCTCCCGTTCGCCTTCGCCCCACCACCTCCGCTCGGCAGCTGCGCCTCCTCCCACCGCGGCGTCGCGCCCTCGCTCGCCCTCCCCCCTCCGGGACCGCCACCACCAGGCCACGGCGATTACCGAGCTGATTTGCCGCACCGGCCCCCCCTCGCAGCCGGCGGCCTCTGTGCTCGCACTTCGCCTCCTCCGCTCGGTAGCTGCGCGTCTTCTCCGCTTCCGGCGTGCTCTCTGTCGCTCGCCCCCCTCTCCCCCCGGTTCGCGTGGACACCAAATTTCGCGTGGAGACCTCTGCGGAATTTGTTCCTGTGCACAAAATACAGGTATCCTGTGTTACAAGATACTTTTTGCTAATTTTTATGCGTTTTATTGTGCATTATTTACCTTTTGCCTCTTGCCATAATCCTCATGTCAGCCGCCGTCTCCATCCCCAGCCGCCTCTCTGTCCTCAGGTCTCTCAACCACCTGCTCACCGTTGCTAATTCTTCCTTCTTGCGGCTAGCCTTCTTCTTTTCGGTTTCCTGGCGAAAAATCCGTCAAAGGTTTGGCCTTTTCGTCAATTAGTTTTTTTCCCGGCAAAGATTGGATTCGGCCTTTAGTGGTTTAGGTTTGCGGAGATGTAGTTCTTACTTAATTTGATGGGGGATCCTTTGGTCGGATTAGGCCCCATCTTTGGCGAATTTTGGTTGTCATGTTGCGAGATGCCGTCGCTTTTAGTTGGTTTTTTTGATTTCCATGAAAAATGTCCTCTTTACCCAAACCACAATTCCCTTTATTTTCTCGTTGGTGATTTGAGCTAAGGATTGGTAATGTTCTACTGGATTTATTTTACTCTGCATAATTTTGGAGATTATTGAGGCTTTGGAGTCAGCCTGTGCCTTCTCATCGAAAAGCTGCCTTGTTTTAATTTAGGAGGGTGGATAAGGTCATTATTAGTGGTAAAAATATCTTGCTCTTGCTTTTCGAAAGCAGGTTAAAAGAAAGGAACCTTTTTAGCCTCTGATTCGTTCTTCTAGGTTTCTCCTTTATGTGCTACCTTTGGATGCTACAACTGTAAAGATTATTTGCATTACCGCACAATTACACTGTTCCTGATTTTAGTGTGTGTTGGCTTGCTTTATAAATGCAATTGCAGGGCTTCTGGCTGATCGGTGCTTTGGAGCTGCAGTGTCTGGAGCAAGTGGTCAACATTGTTGGTTTCCAGAGTGGCAGGTTTAGAGTTCTAAATTAGTGCACCTGTGTTCGCTCTTACGTTCTCTGATTGTAACGAAGGAGGAGCTCTGATAAGATGAACTATACAGAAGGAGGGAGATTATTTATTTCCCTTTGGTTATGTGCAGTGGTTTGCCTCATGGCTCGACTGGGAGCTTGCAATGTGGTGCTAATGGCGAATAACACGACCTTGTCCTTTGATGATGTCGAGGCAACCTTTAGTGAGTGCTACAAATCATCCAATATCTTTGCATTTCAGTACCAATCAATTATCAAACTGTCGATATTTTTATTTAGTTGTTAGTGTAGCTTTTGTGATTTTTATGCTAGATTGCTAATTTTGAGCGATTACTGATGAATGGATCGATTTCCTGTCCTCCGTCCTGGTATTTAAATGAGTCTTCTAATTATTGTAGTTGCCACCGTTATCGGTTAACATTTCATAGCGCGTTTAAGAATCCTGCCATGTACGTTGCAATTCAGGCGGTGCTTTCCCTCTATGCTAGTGTGAATACTACTGGTATGATTATGAACTGTTTCCAGCTCTTAATTCAGTGATGATTTGCTTGATAATGTACCTATATGATTCAGTTATGTTGCCCTCCACTAATTGCTTAAAATTATTGTCAGGCTTCCATAATTAATAACCTGATTTATGTTCGTCTCTTCTAAATGCTGGTTGGCTTGCGTAATTTGGACATTGCTGCAATCATGATTCTTGCTCACTCCCCTTTGCATTTAGGAAAATAATTGTAGCTAAGATATTGAGAGGCAATAGAAGTTCACTTTTGGTGGAATATTTTCTGTCTAAAGTTTTTCTCCCTATCTACAGATATTGTTTTCGCCTCTGGTGCTGGTGTGAGCTACACTGTGCCCATTTATGAAGGATATGCGGTTCCTCATACCATTCTTCGCTTACATCTTGCTGGTCGGGATCTCACGGATTCCCTTATGAAGATTCTCGTTGAGAAGGTTTACTCCTTCACAACCTCAACCAAGCGGGAAATTGTAAGAGACATCAAGGAGAAACTTGCATATGTTGCCCTTGATTATGAGCAAGAGTTGTAAACTGCCAAGAACATCTCCTCAGTTGATCTTGTTGTTCTTTTTCTTTATTCTTTATCACGTTCTTCGTCACATAGTTTATTCAGTTTGTTGATAGTTTTTTCAGTCCACTATATGCAAGGCTTGGAATCAACATATTTGGTAACGAATTGAAAGAACTCGCTTTGTCGTCAATCCATATATGTTTGTCGCAGGTGCTTATTATTTAATTGACACATTGCAGGTCTTGGTTTTTTTCCTTCTCTGGTATTCATATTTCTAATCGAGATATTTTTTTCTTCATCAGCATTTGCAACCATCTTCTGGATTGGACATCGGTTTATTAAGAAATTGCCATTTGTAAGGCACATTATTCAGTATCAAACCAAGTCAACATTGCCATTTCACCAGCTTATATGCTCCATTCACGTATACATGCTCAGAAAGCTTAATTATTCTTCTTCCCTTTCGTACAGATTGCCCTTAATACAATTTATTGTCAATAAGTGGTTATTACCTCTTGGCATCAACAGTACATGTCTTAGCTCTATTCTGTATAGCAACCCTTCATTTAGGTTGAAAGTTATTAGTACTTTTTTCACTATAGCTTCAATTCCAGATATGATTACAAAATTAATGCCATACATACATAATATTTGCTCATGCTATTTGTCTACTCATTTGACATTTGTCTACTCATGCTATTTGTGAATGCACATCATAGCATGTACTTAGGACAAAGTACAAACATTGCTGTATTTAACCTTCATTGGGAGTTGGAATGAGATGATGTTCCTTTTTTCCAGCAATCTTTAAACAGAATTGCAATAGACCATGCAGTGTATATTAGGCAAACATTCAAATATCTAAGAGTGATATTTGAGATGTTCACTACTTCACTGTGTTAATATTTGCTCTGCATATCGAATTACAGATCTCCTGAAGCAACTGGAACTAATTGAAATTTTAGTCAAAGATTGTAGTACTGCATTTTTTTCCCCATTCATATGGACTTACGTAATATAAAGATATTTTAAATTAAGATGGTTTTTTTACATTCGTTGTTGGATGAGGGCACCGCATATCGAGAATTTTCTTTAGTTTGATTTTGGATTCCAGAAGTTCCACATGGTTGGGCAGACAGATTATTTACATTCACCTTGTTGCTATATTCCAGGTAAGTTCTTCCTTTTAGATGGTAATTTCGTTTGCATTGATACATTCATTCTTGACATGATTTATACAGTTATTGCTTATTGAAGATTTTTCATCTATATCTGTCCTTGCTTGATCAGTAATTTGATATATAATCATATCTTGTTGAACGATGGTATCTAGAAACCTGCTTAATGCTTTATGTTATTTCTGTTAAGGAGATAGAGTTGTAGTAGGAGATAGAGTTTGTATTCTATTCCATATATGTTTTATCTCTATATGTCATATCTCCTTGTACTCTTATATATATATATGGCTCCTTAGACCTCATATCAATACACACACAATATTCATAGCATGGTATCAGAGCATAGATTGCATACCTAGCCTCTATTACTCTTCCGCTGCTACTACCCCCGGGAGAATCGATCTACGCTCCCTTGGCTGCCCCCAGGAGAATCCATCAAGATTCCCTTGGTTGGAGCTTTATTTGATGGTATTCTGAACAGATTTTCACTGAGGTACATACTTGCAGCATATTGCTTACTTTTCCATCTATAAGAGCAGATGCTTCATAATCCTCATTTATAGGGACCTGCTCAAGTGGTGCAAGAGAATACTAGGAGTTGATCTCAACTGTCAAGGTCTGGGATTTGCATCTGGTGGTTGCAGATTCATTTATTATGAGGTTTTTGCTCTCTCTTCCCGTCTTATAATATAGTTTCATACTCCATATTATCACAAAAACATGTCATCGTGTGAAGTGTGTAGTCAAACCTTTTGAACTTCATATGTATCTAAATTGGTCACATGAAAATGGAATACATTAATCTGTCATAAAAAATTCTTTGTTATGTTATAACTCTCGAAATATGTCATCATATTGTGATGAAAACCAACGATTCAAGTTGCATCTTTGGCTTGTGCTCTTGCAATCCGTGTAATGCTACCCTCTCAAGATATTGCTTTTTTGACTTGCTTGTTGTTCTAACGTTCCTGTCTTTTTTTCCAGAAAGTTATCTATTTTGTTTTCCAGTTTAGTGAGATTGTTCCTTGGTTGTCTACTAGCAAAATACTTGCTTCTATTTACTCTCTGTCTCCTGATACTTTTCTTACCTCTTTCGCTTCACCTTTCCTATCCAGAAAAAACTTCTTTCACACCTCTTCATAACAGCTAAAAACAACAGCTATAAAAAACGCTTTTACCAGAAACATATACATTTCTACACCCCAAATAATAGTTCAAGTTTATATGCTCTTACTTCAGTATACAATATAGTCTCCTTTCTAAAGGTTTTACACATTTGTCCCCCTACTTTGCTATACTTTAAACATAATAGAGCATTCATATCCTTTACAAGATAAGCTTACATTTTCTTCTGGTAAAATATGCATTAAACACCAGTTTTTTAATTCAAACATATCACGTGTTACCATTTCCTCCCTATTTTCCTAACTACATCGCTTATATTATTTACTTTCTTTGCATCTTTTCCCACCATATATCTAACCAAACAAACACAGAACACACCAAATATGCTAAACACCGCATAAAAAAATTTATTACCTTCTGGCATAAAACATTCGCTTGCAAAAAAATGGCTTGCGTGGCGTGCCGCCACGCAAATGTATCTAGTAATTTCGACAAGAAGTTCAGAACTTACGATGATGGGAATCCGGTGAGGTATGCTGTTTGTAAAATTCATGATAATGAATTGACTGTAAAATCTTCAGGTGGGACAGGTCACATGCAACGACATACTGCAAGCTACGAAAGAAGGTAAGAAATATAAACACACCAAACGCAGCTATAATATAATCTCGATGAATCGATTCGTACTTAATTAGTATCGTACACAGAAGAGTCTGATAATACATAAAAGAGTCTTAAGTTTACATATTCAGAACTCGGTCTATCGTACGAACAGTGCACGTACCAGCTAAGCCGTAAAGCGCACGGCTCTAGGGGGCTGACGGTTGCACGTGCGTGCGTGGGGACGTAACCTTACAGTTACTGGTCTGGCCGGTCGTATCACATCGCGCGCAATGCATCAAGGTATGCCGTATGCCTCCTTGATCGATCGTACTCGTATATCGATCTCGCCACTCGATCAACCGAGCGGCCGGCCACCCCACGCTGCATGACATGCATGCGTATGGTTGCACACAGAGAGAGAGCGAGAGAGAGATGGGTGGCAGGGCGGGCAGTGGCGTGGAGTGCGAGGCTAGATAGACTGGACGGATGGCTTGACGACTTGGGACACATGCATCTCGGCAAAATTTGGTGCCATCTAGCTATGCATGCACGCGATTACCCTGGTCATCGATCAGCGGTATCGATCGAATTGAATCAGGTTTGGCGCCATGCACGGAGGCAAGCGCAGGGCCGATCGATGCAGATGCCTCAGTGGACGCCAGGAGCGGTGGGCTAGCTGCGGCACCGTTTCTCTCTCATGTGGTGGTGGTAGACTACTAGTAGTAGTATTAGTACACGATCGTATCGAAACGGGTTGCTCAGGAGCTGAGGCCATAAGCTGCCTATGAGCTGCTGCACCGTTTCAGAGCCGTGCAAAAGGGATTGTTCATGTATTACAAGAAAGATCGACGTGGACACGCTTGCATTCCCTTCTGAGATCATCACGCGTCACCCTCCTACACCCGTTTCCTTAAAAGACCCGGGTGGATTATTTTTTGCTATGGTTTATTATTTATGGCTATGACTTATATTTTTTAACCATAGCGTGAATGCTTGTGTAAATAAATCGAATGTTGATAAATCATTTCGAAAAGGGTTGTCCTGATAATCCACTTCGAAACAATAACACAAAAGTCATTTTGTTTATTTATTTGAGTGAAGCTATAAACTGAAAAGAATTAGACTGTTGAAGGACCATGTGAGAAAGTCCTGTTTAATATTATGATGAACCATTGCAATATATGTGGAGTGATCAATTGGTTTTGCAAAGAGTGCATTTGAATTGGGCTGTTTTCTGAAAGTGTTAGAAAAATCGGAAGTATCGTAGGAATAAATGTGGTAGTACCATATGTGTTTTTGCGGTAGTACCACAAGGTGGAAGTACCGACAAAGCAGCTATATGTTTTTCCAGAGAGGTCCAGTTCAACTTTGCAAGGTGCGAAAGTACCGCTTTGGAAAGCGGTAGTACCGTAGTGCGGTACTGCCAACGTTGAGGTGCGGTACTACCGATTTTCCTAGAAAAATAGGGTTTTTGGTGATTTAAGTCATAGATTGAGTTGGGATGACTTAAGTCATTGGATTAAAATTGCATGATGCATGTCTTGTCTAATATAGGTCAAGTTGTGAAGAACTTGTGCTTGAAAATGATTTTTTTTGTCTTTGAATGTGTAGTGTCGCTTGGAATCAACTGTGGTCAATGGCGATTATCGGGGCTAGACTCATAGAGGAGTTGATGCTCAGAACGATTGATGATACCGATGAGACGGTGAGGTCAAGTATGGCATAAGAAAGGCGAAAAATATTAAAAACGAGTTTGAACGGCAGGACTGTGCCATGTGGCTTGCACGGGCCAAGTAAGTCATAGTTCGATGGAACGGGGATGGAGAGACTTGACGACAAGTAACAAGCTAGTGGTGCACCTACACGTGGCAAGCATAGCGATTGCTTGCAGTGGTTGGTGATGATCGGGTCAAGGAATGATATTTTGATAGTTTGACCAAAATACCATAAACTATCTTGGATAAAAACCGCGGCGCATGAGAGAAGTGTTTGAGAGTGGTTTAGATCAAGATAGAGCTGGTTGGATTAAGACTAAAGATTTAGCGGATGCACACTTATGCACTTTGAAAAACGTGCATAAGTGAACTTTATGAGAGTAAAACCCGTGTGTGTAGGGTTAACGAGTTTTCCCCATTGTAATAGTGAATAGAATTCATTAAGGAGTATAGGTGGCTAGTTGCCCACCTATAAAAGGGGATTGGGATGGAGACATGTGGGGTTAACCATCCGACTAATCTCTTGTTCTCTCTTCTCTAGGTTTAGAGTTAAGGTTTGAGAGTGAGTATCTTGAGTGTATTCTGTCCTCCACGGTGAAGTAGCTATGAACCCACCTTCTCAAGTAATTACTACATCAATCTTTGTGCATCTCTTAAGTCTATCGTGTGTTTGATTGATGTTGATTTTGATATCTCTTCTTTCTCTTCTTGTGATCTTGTTGTACCAATGATATACAAGAAGTGGAGACAATCCTTAGAAATCCAACTCCATCTATTTAGGTACTTTGATAGCAAGATTCACGAGAAAATCCAGTTTTGTTTTATTTTGACCTCATCGAGTGACTTATTGTCTCAAGTGTTTTTGGGTCATATTCTTCAGTGTTCTACCTTGCTGTGATATATGAGAATACATCTAGAGCTATCTTGGCCATCATCTACCCACGAGCAAATTGTATTCATCGTTTGGGGTTTTTGGCTCGATTTTGGTGCAACCTTCCAACAAACTAAAAACATATCCCAGTCATATTTTCATGATAGTTTATTGGAGTAGGTTCCTAATATCTTAGAGTAGATCCTTGTAAAATTTTATATCATTTGGATCTACATATCAAAAGCTCTCTCGATTTTGGATTTTAAAATCGTGCTGAAAACACTGTTCATATTGATTTTACTGTAGCAGCAGAAGTACCGTGGTTACTATAGTGGTAGTACCACAGTTTTTGTAGCAAGAGTAGTACTGCAAGTTTAACTGCGGTAATTCTGATTTCACTGATTTTTCTTGGATTTTCAGTGTATCGAATCGCTGATTTTTATAGTGGTCTTCCATCCTAATCTTAATAGCTCTATAGCTATTGGAGTAAAAATATTAATGAATAATTAGAAAAAAATTTGAAAGTAACATTCACCCCTTCTGTTGCCATCTTCAATCTTACAACTGTCAATGGTATGCATCCATCTATCTGCGATCCATCACGTGTGTAAGATCCTGTAGTGATAACCCCATGAGAGTGATTAATATTTGATATTGCTTGTGCCTTACTTTTAATGTTTGAGTTTATTTTTTTTTTGTGAATTTACATTTTGAACCATGCTTTTCTTGTAGCACTGGTTAGATCGGCCTAGGGTGGCATTCTGACCATGGTGTAGTTGCAGTCAACCCGCTCATAGGCGACGATCTAATCGATGTGGCATGTCCGGTTATTGTTGGCTGTTTTTGTGTTCAGAATCTTGTTGATCTTCTGCTCTGTTCTGAAGGAGTGGTCACATCGCCCCTAGGAGAGGTCATATGGCCCAAGGCCAGTCAAACCACTCTTTGCACTCCTGTCTGACTGCCTGAACACTCATTAATCCATTTGGCTCGATTTTTCTTGTAGATAATTTTGTGAGTGGTTAGACTTTGTTCTTCGTAGCTCCTTATAGCTATTGGAGTGTGAGAACCGTGATGTTCTCTTTTAAAGAAAAAAATTTACAAACTACACTAATTGTGTTTACTCATATTCACCCGTCGTCGTTTTCCATCCCACCAGCCACACAAAATTAATAATAACCTGGAACAATAAAGGTGAGGCTACTCTTGGCAGCTACAAAATTTAGCCTAGAAGAGGCCAGTATTAGCTATGAATAGTAGTAAAGGCATCTCTAATAGTATATATTAGCGGTTAGTTAGCAATGTCACATAGAATTTGTGGTTGGGGTGGATGACGGAGAAAGGAGAGAGAGAGAGAGGGAGGTCATCCTCTCTAGGCACGACCATCGCTTCACGCCAAACAAGACTTTAGAGATGACTCAAGTTGTTGTTGGAGAGGTATCATTGATCCGTCATGCGTTTTGTAGATTGAGGCCATATTCGGCGCAGAGCAAAGGATTTTAGTTGCGCGCGAATGATTTCAGTTGCACGCGAAGGATTTTGTTGGCGCACGTGTAATCCCCCCTTCCCTATCCTCATCCCCTCTCCCCTTCACTCGCGTGCACTCGTTCCCTCTGCTCCCCCATGGCCGACCCAGTGGACACCGCTGCCACCGCCACCGCCGCGAACGACGACGACGTTGATGACCTCTACACCGACCTCGACGATCAGGTGGCTACTGCGCTTGCTGCCGCGGGGGAGAGCGACGGCTCCAATGCCAGGGACTCCGACCCGGCCACGGATGGAGAGGGGGAGGTGCCGGGAGCTGAGGCCGATGCGAACGAGGCGGTGGATTTGGGCGATGGGCCCACGAGCTACAGAAACAGTGACGAGGAGAGGGAGGATGACTTCCACAGCAGCTACAGCAACAGTGCCAATAACAGCACAAGGTGATCGAGGTCACCAGCATGCATTTCAAAAGGACTTGTATTTTTTCTTGCCAAGAAACAGGTGTGATTCCGTCTTTCATCTGACCATAAAAACAAATGATTCATGTAGTTTTTTGCATTATGGAACGATGCAAATCATGCTTTCTTTGCAATATGAATATTTATGTTCTTATGTGGTAATTGTACACAAAAAATCCTGCTGTTTGCATAGTTATTTCTTATTACCTACTATGCGGCGTTTTGGCCTGTCTGTCTATGCTTTCTGTCTATATACCTTTCTATTATAATTAAGATGTGTTGTTGGGCTTGGTTGCTGATTCAAACACTCGAGTACATTGCTTCAGGACAGTTTTTGACATAAACATTAAAGCATTTCAAAAGAAGCTTTGGAGACAACCTGGTGTGGATCTAACTGACTACTTCAATTTTGGTCCGGATGAAGAAGGCTGGAGAAAATATTGTTTTAGCATGGTAGGTGTTACTGTCCTATTTTTCTGTTCACATTTATGTTAGAACTTCATAAGCTGAGATGATGATAGAGCCAATGTTACTGTTTTATCTGTAGAAACAGTTTAGATAGGGAGCCAGATCACTTGCAAAGGAGTCGTGAGGACTGGATCAGGTGAGGCGTGACCTTGAAGGTTTACCATTTTATCTGTCAAAAACTTCTTTCACATATCTCTGCATGCAGGAATCACATTACGATCTTGAATCTATTAAGTTAATGCCGAAGTCAGCAACTTATTCTGGATTTGAAGAAAGAAATGATCTTGCCAAGGTAATACGAAGTTAATTTTTGGTGTGCTTGAATTAATGCATGTTTTATGTGCAATTTGTCAGAGCTAACTTAGTGCTGTTACATGTAGCCAAAGGGAAAGGGTAGAGCAACCAATCTAGAAGGTGGTGCGTGCGAACGTCTTCCATCAGCAGATATATGTGGCGTCCAAGATAGAGATTCTGATGTTGTAATACAAGTATGTTTTATGAATGTCTTTAATATGTTGCAGCTATATCTTCTGGCTTATATCTTCTAACAATTTAATCTGATTGTGCAGCTAAACATGACGCTTTCACCCTCAAATCACTCCACTTCAGATGACAGCTCAACAGTGAATTACAAGTGTATGACTACTGAAGGGTATGCAGAGTTTGAAACTAGTGTATGACAGCTTGGAGGGTTGGGACGTAGAGATCATCCAACTCCCAAATATCCCTCCCTTCCAAGAGCTTCAAGGCTGGAGGGCCACTCTCATCACCCGCGATCCATATCTGGCATTGGTGGTTTTCATCGTAAAATTTTTCAAGAAGCTCCAGTAAAGACATACTTTGCAAGAAATAGGATAGACGAAATATTAGTACAAAGATTTATAATGACAATAAATACTACAAATTGAACTGTATATATATGTGTATACATGTGTGTGTATATACATATATGTGTGTATATGCATGTGTATATATATATATGTGTGTGTGTGTTGTATATGTATGTGTATATGTGTTTAATATGTATATGTATATATATGTATGTATACACAATATAGGTATATATATATGTACATATATGTGTATATATATGTAATATATGTATATATGTATGTGTTCCTATCGTAGAAGTCTTCCAGAAGCTCTGATACAAACATATCTTGCAATAGATGGAATAGATGAAATATTAATACGAAGATTGGTAATGATAGTACTATACTGTAAATTAAAAATTACAATGAAATTTATATATGTGTGTATGTGTGTACACATATATATATTACACAGGAATTACCTGCTAATATGACTGCTACAACACAACTGCTATAGAAGACTGCGAGATGCTCCAATTTATAGTGAGGGCAGTAGCACAGCACACACTAACGATGCGCCGATAATTATGGAAAGGAAATGTGCGCGGGGGCCTGACGCGACGGCACCTCGCTTTTGGTGATTTTGTTCTCTCATCGTGCATGGCACGGGTGTTTCTTTGTAGAATAAAGGTAGGGCCTTTGGCCCAGTAACGTTGTTTGCATGTAGGAAAAGTATCTAAAAAAATACAAAAAACATATCAGCCCTACTTGGACCGCACGGTGCCAAATGACCATTGTGCGGTAGGTAATTTTTTTGTGCTAATCATGTATTTAAACTAATTAATGACAACGACTAATCACCTAATACACGGTGGTCATGCGGCATTGGGCTCGGTCGCATGGTGGTTGTGCGATAGCTAGCTCGGCCGCACGGTGATCACCATGTATTTCTCTTACGTGTCGACTTCTTAGGATCTACCGTACATTGATCGAACGGTAAAAATATTATTTTTAATATTGTGATACAACTCCTGTTTTTCCTGTAATTAGACCTCAAAAAAAGAGCTAAAAGTGCCCCCCAAAAAAGAGTCGCTGAACCTAGCACACGTCGTGATGGACTTCTCCTTGGAGAGATGCCTGTAGGTGAAGCTGGCCACACGTCGTGATGGACTTCTCCTTGGACAGATGCCTGTAGGTGAAGCTAGCACACGTCGTGATGGACTTCTCCTTGGAGAGATGCCTGTACGTAATGTAGCCTGGCATGCAGTGCTAGCTAGCTATAGCTAGCGGCCCATAGCGAGTGATGCTGTGCGTAGTACGTTGGGCTGTCAGTGCTATCACACAATGATCACGCATGCATGTATCGTGTAGTCGTTCGTGCATAGGGAGTGGTGCAATGCCTGCATAGTAAACAATGGTGAACATGCTGAACAAATGGTTCCTGTCGAAGCCTGTACGAGCAGGCCGTCACTAGCTAAAACATGCAGTAGGTCTTTAAGTTACAATTTCATCTCTTTTGATCTTGTGTCTTACTATTTGTTTTGCATGTACAAAATTAACCTCGAATGCTGGGCTTGCGATCAAGATCTCTTGTCACATTTAGCATTATTTTATTGCAAAATTACAAAAGTAACACTGTTTCGACATGTGACCCTGCCGTTCTGCGAACAGACGATAGGCTACCTGTCAGCCCATAAGGATGAGGAAACGGCAGGTGATTAGATGGGCGTCCATTGTCTGTCCCCCTGTCGTCTGGTAGTGAGACGGGAGACCCTTTGCTGTCCGTATGCGGGACGGTAGGGACACGTGTTCGTCCCACATACTACCGTTTGTCCATCGGACGGTAAAAATATTATTTCTGTCAATACGCTTGATGTACAGTTATTTTTTATAATTTTGTAACGAAACAGTGCTTTTCGTCGGTCCACGGGCACTAGTATTTGTGCGTATAGGGGCGTCAGCTGGTACGATCCCTGAGGAGAGAGAAGAAGAAGGAGGAGACAGGGGAGACTCAGGTCAGGCCGTCAGGTGTGGCAGCCAAATAACCTCCGAGGAGCACAAGGCGCCAACTTGACGCCCCACTCAACGAGATCAATATATCAACGCACCGCGCAGGCAGATCGGAATCGGAGCGTTGTTTGCTAGCTACTAGTAGCTCTCTCTCTCTCTCTCGTCTTCCTTCAATTCGATCGTATCCCATTCTCTCGTCTCTCTAGCTCTGGTCTCCTGCTAAGAGCTTAGACGATGGCCTAGTAAAACGTGTCGTACGTCCATCTCGCATACGGAACAAACAAGTGTCCGGCTCAGATGCAGAGAGACTGAGATTCCAAGTACCGTACCAGGTGTATGTAAGCCCAGCTGAAAATGCCATATATGTATACGCATGCACGTAGCAGGAGAAGATTTGAGAGGGCTACCGCGAGTGGAGCGAGCGGTGCATGTACAGTGCTGGTTGAGCTAGAAGGTGTGGCTGCGTCGGAACAGTTAGTATTGCTTGCTCTTCTGTGTGCATGTGTGTCTGGAAATGACATTACGCTGGGAGGGGCTAGCTAGCTGGGGGAGACAAGGGAGATCGAGGGGGCAAATCAAAGGGTGTTGGAGTTGGGGGGCGTAATGCCGACATCACGGCCTGCATCCTTGGACAAAAAACGCCTGCACTCTTTCAGCCGTATGTGCATATGCATGGGTGCATGAGACAAGCAGCAGTCTCCTATGCAAGATTTTGTCACAAGCCCTGCCCCCTGGCACATACACACCTCCTCTTCCTCCACCATATACACATGTGTGCATCAGCTGCTGCTCTTACAGCAGCAGCAGCAGTGAACAGCTCCATCAGCTCCTGCTGCTTGCGTTGCTCACCAGTCTCCCTCCAGCTACATGCATAGCTCACAGGGGTGCGACACGCCACCACCGCCACCTTCCTGTGGATTACACTGAGGAGATCTTGGCTCCTGCCACTTCCCGGCGATGTCGCTGGCAGCCCTCAGCGCGTCCGCGCCAGCGCCGAGCAGGCCCCGGCCGGAGAATCCGACGCAGTACAGACCATCTGGACCTCTCCAGTTGCTAGGGCACCGAGCCCTTGGCTTGCCGTCCTCTGTGAAGAACTCACCGTCCTGTCGTGAAACACATACATCTCACAGTATCAGTGACTCCATCGCTACTACAGATCGGCATGTGTTAGCACAGCGGCCGGCCGGCTAGCTAGGTGTTGCGTTGGTGCTTGGTTAGGCCGTAACCTGGAGCAAGGAAGGGACGTTGCTTCTGTACCCGGTGGCGAAGATGACAGCATCAAAGGCCATCTCATTGCCGTCCACGAACCTTGACCCGTTGCTGCCGAACGACTCGACTTCTGGTACTATCTGCGTTTGTTACGGCACAAAGCATCAGAAATGCACATGCAGATATACACTGACGGAGAGGTTTGAAGACAAAAGGAATGTACGCACTCTACCGGACTTGTTGCTACTTGCTAGATCGAGCTCATTGTAAGGTTTTATTAGTGAGATCATTATAGACAGCAGGTCCTAGACGAGGACAAGCAACACAGAGGACTGGAGAATGCCATGGAGGCTGCACTCTTTTTGTTCAGCGGCCATTTTGTTTCCATGCCTAATCTCTCAGCATCGTGAGCAACATGGCAGCTACGTATCTACCTAAAGTACAAACGCCTGCATCAGGCAGAGGGTCGTATTGGTAAAAGCCCACAAGCCAGGCAAAAGGGGTTAGATAAAACTGTAAATTTCACTCTACTCGCCAACAAGGGAGAATGTTGTGGAAACCTCAAAAGTCAAAAGTGAGTTAAAATTGGCATGTCATTGGAAAAGAAACGACTATTTTGACACTTCACCAGCTTTGGAGAGAGAGAGAGAGAGAGGGAGGGTGGTAATCATACCTTGATGTTTCCAGATTTGATCAAGGACCATGCTCCCACGTCGAGAACAGGGCTCTTCCCGGTGACGCTCTTGATCTCTAACGGGCCAGGTTTGGGCCTCTTTAGCCCATATTTTTCTGTGTCTCCCAGAACCATCTTTGCAACGAGGAGTAGAAACCTATCGACCAGCTTGATGGGAAGCCATCTCAATAATTTCATGGCTATACCAAATGTTGAGGCCCCAAACATCTCTCTTGGTAGAACATGCACCTATTTCATTGATGTAGACAAATATGAATTCACGCCCAAGATGTTCAAATAACATGAAGGATGAACAGGAACTAGCTTGCATCCATGCAGAGCGTTATTTCAACATAAAACAGAGAAAGACCATAAACTCATACATATTTCATTTATAGGGAGAGAGAAACAGAGTATCTAGATGAAAGCTAACGTAGTATAAAACAGAACAGCGAAGGAACTGAAGCACGTTCTATTTATAGACAGGCAAAAAGAACAGCTAATGAAACTAGACATAAGAACAGTTTGAAAACATCAAGCGCAACTAAAACAACGAACAAAACTAACTACATGATAAAGTTATCTTAATACAGGCAACTAGGCAAGCATCACACATCTCAGTAAACAACTATATATCTAGAGGCAAGTATGAATAGGATACTGCACAAGACTTGTCGCTGGAATGAACAAGAAAACAAGAGACTGTACATTCACCTCATTTTCAGAGAGAAGTGTAAGCGACTAGCGTATAAATCTTAAGGCCAGGGATAGTTGAACAACATCAAGGGAACCGAGGAGATCACGATTGTCCCATGAGAGAGAGAGAGAGCAGCAAATGGACTTACCCCACTCCTAACTGACATGAAAGGCATTGCACCATGCTCACACAAGTCCAAACACATCTCCATCCCTGAGTTGCCACACCCCACAACCAGCACCTTCATGCCCTTGAACCTTTCTCCGCTCTTGTACTCACTAGAGTGCAACACCTCCCCCATAAACCTCTCCCTCCCCTTCACCTTCGGCACAACCACCTCAGCATTCTCCCCGCTGGCCACCACCAGCCATGGAGACACATACTCGGTCACCTTGGAGTCCACCAAGACCGCGGTTACTCGCCAAAGCGATGTAGCCGTGTCGTATGATGCGCGTGTAACCGTGCGACCGAACAGCGGAGAAATGGAGAAGTGGGAGGTGTATGAATGGAGGTAACGAAGGAAGTCGTACTTGGTCGGATAAGTTGGGAAGTCAGGAGGGAAATGGATGTGGGGAAGCTCACAAAAGACCTTTGGGAGGTGTAGACGAAGGCGGTCGAACGTGCGGTTCGTCCAGAGATCGGCAATGCCGTCGGAGCGTTCAAGGATGGTGAAGGGGACCGAATGCTGGCGAAGGGTGGCTGCGACGGCGAGGCCCGACGGCCCCGCACCGACGATGATGGGACCATTCACGATGCAGGGACTTTGCCTAGGGCTCGTGTTATTAGCTTGCTCTTGCATGATGGCCCAAGAACCAATAAGCTAGCTAGGCACACAAACACACAACCCTCTCTTGGAAACTCAACACTCCTAAGCTCATGCAATGGAATGAACCTCCCATATATACGCATATATATGTCTCCTCTACCTCTCTCTGAAAGAAGCTAGCTAAATATGTAGCCACAACCTAAGCTGCTAAAATCATCTTTTTCCCTCTCCTCTTGCATGCACTACAGTGCCAGTGTAAGCATGGCTGCGATCAGAACCTATTTGGGCACCCCAATGAGCTCAGGGTGAGGGTCCCTCTCCCCTATATATAAGGAGAAGTGAATGCAAAGGGACAGCTTACATTGTACAGAGCTATTCTTACGAGTTCTGTTACTACTGTTGGAATGACTGCCACCAATCTTTTCAGGACAACAAAGAAAAGGGAAATAGTAGCTTTTCTCATATTATTTTATTTTTTTAAAGAAAAAACTTAGCTTGATAGGCGTTCCTAGAACCAGAGATCAAATCATATGAGATCTTGTCATGCAATGCACTTTGACAAACTAACATGTATGTAGCATTGCCACCCAATGCATGAACATTGTTTCCAGTGTTGGATCTGCATAATTTAAGGTGAATCGTTCATAGTGGTCCTTTGTTTGGGTAGATTCAACCAATCATTTCTTTGTTTTCTTTTTCTTTTTTCTCGAAAACACCAGAGGCGTTTCATTCATTTAAGAAGAAGGAAAGTAGTACACAGTTCAGAATGCCCAAGAGCAGGCAAGCACACAAAGGGGGAGGGGAGGATGGGATGTAATTACAAGAGGCCTTCCGGAGACGACTAAGAAACGCTACTCTGCAAGAGGAGACCCAAAAGAAACATTCTTGCTTGATGGAGGATACCAGGACGTTGAGTTGGAAGGGCTTGCTGTTGAACCAGATGCTATTACGCTCTTTCCAAATCATCCAAGGAATAAGCAAGAACAAACTATCGAAACCTTTTCTGAGGACCTTCGGGACTGATCGACGGGCTGTGACCCAACAATCACTCAGGCTCGAGGAGGAGAAGAAGTCTGGAGGGAGACATCGAAGCCACTGAAACAGACTGAACCGGATCGTCTTAGCATAGACGCAAAGCAGCAACAAGTGGTCGACCGTTTCCGTCTCCTGGTTGCAACAAGCAGCAAACAATGTTATGCCTGCGCAGTCGAGAGAAGGTGGAGAGCGAGCCAGAGGAAGAATTTAGCTTTCGGAGGATCCCAACTCTTCCATAGCTGCTTCGCGCAGGGGAAGCCAGTCGCGCCATAGAAGAGCGCCAAACAGGAAGATCGGGCTGAGTATAGGCCGTTGGCAGTCCAACGCCAGGAGACTTGATCAGCTTGACTCTGCTGCAGGTGGACGCCAACGAGCAATTCCGCAAGCCGAAGAATATCCAGGATGGAGGGGAGGTCGAAAGGGGGACTTAGGTCATTTGATCCAACCGTGGTTGGGCAAGGACTCGGACACCAAACTTTTGCAGTGACGAGAGTGTTGAAGTATAAGTAAACTTCAACAGAGAGGTCCTGACCTTCTCCCAAAGAGATGGAAAGAGCGATATGATGCTTTTCCCACGTCCGACCAGAAACGCGTGGATTCGCCATTACCCAGCTGGATCCGCGTCTTCTTTGTCTTCTGAAAGGAGGACTGAACGATTTGTAAATATGGCTGATGCTTACATATCCATGCTACAAAATATATAAATAAAATACTCTTTTTTTTTTCTTTTGGATAGCATGGAGGCACACTTCAATAAACATTGCTTTGTGATGAAGGGAGGCCCATACCAAGCTCTATACCATGCATCTTGTTAGCAAGTAGGCAATGCTGATATGGACATTCTGCTATTTGACAGAGCAGCCCTGGTCAACTTTTCGCTTCAAAATAAGATCGAGTAGATTTTTAGAGCTTACTTTATTAGTTTACTCGCCTAGTTACCTAGGACCTAATTGCTACTTAATTCTACATTTAGACTTGTGAACCATGGTAGTGCAATAGGAAGCAGGGAGGAAGGACGCAAAGACAGAAAGCCAGCCCCATTATTGCATATTAAACTGAGCAAATGCAATGGTTTACTTCGTAATTGACTACTTATCTCATCAGATAAGCATGCAATAAAAGGTGCCACTGAAATTTTGATGCAAGTGAGTAGATTTTACAGATTCTCTGCCTGTTTTAGCCCCCTTGTCTCCACTAAGTGTGACATAGCCCAATTAACAAAATTCTGTAATCCTGAAGTTGATCTGGTGAAGAACTGTACAATGTTGATAGATAGGTTGAGGACATACCAGCTATGCAAAGATCCCTTTCGCACATGGATGTTCACATCAAACACATTCTATGATGTGAAGGAATTCAATGGCAGAAAGAGGTCGCTGCCTCATTTTAGTGAAATATTAGCTGTTCTGTTTGGGGGTTTGTGCACAATTGGATAAGATAGTGTTGGCTTTGTTATGAATATTGTGTGTGTATAAGACCCAAAGGGTCATATATATAGGAGAATATAAGGGGATATGCCATATAGAGATAAAGCATATATGAAATAGGACACAAACTTTATATCCTAATACAATTCTATCTCCTTAACACCCCCTCAAATGCATGGCGTATGTAATAGCATTGTATTTGAAAAAAATTGTTACTAAAAAAATCCGAAGTCCGAGTCTTGATAATGTCGTTGTAGCGTGTAGTTCTTGAAAAATACTGTCGAATCAAGACCTGAAGCGCCGAGCGGATTTAGAGCACTGAGCGGATCTGGGAGCGTGTCACAGAGCCGGATCTTGACGCATAGCTCCTCGAGGGAGCCTCGCTCGGGCGGTCAAGACCTAGCGCACCGAGCGGATTTGGAGCACCTAACGGATCTGAGAGCTTGTTGCAGAGCCGGATCTTGGCGCGTAACCCCTCGTGGGAGCCTCGCTTGGGCGGTTAAGACCCGGTGCACCGAGCGGATTTGGAGCACCAAGTGGATCTGGGAGCGTGTCGCAGAGCCAGATCTTGGCTCGTAGCTCCTCGCAGGAGTCTCACTCGGGCGGTCAAGACCTGGCGCATCGAGCAGATTGGAGCACCGAGCGGATCTGAGAGCATGTCGCAGAGCCGGATCTTGGCGCGTAGCCCCTCGCGGGAGCCTCGCTCGTGCAGTCAAGACTTGGGCAGCGCCGAAGGCAGTAGAAGAATTAGATCAGAACATTCTCTCTTTTTTTCTCTCTCTCCTTTTTTTTGTTACCTACTAGATCCAGATCGGATCTGAAAACCCACGTCCCATGAGCAGCCTCTCCTCCAGGCAGAGCCGACGGACGGCAGGTGGCGCCAAGCGGAGCTGGCGGCGGAATCGACGGGTCGGCCGATGGCCAGAGGGCGGTCTCCACCTCCAGGCGGAGCCGGTGGGTCGGCCAGCAGGCAGAACCAGCGGGCGGAGTCGGCCGGTCGGCCGGCGGTCGGAGGGTGGAACCGGCGGCGCGAACAGCGAAGCGCGCTAGCCTCGGCCTCAGATGCAGCGTCGCGGTATCGGGGGCGGCCGGCGGCGCGCGCGAGGTTGCCCGGAGTGGGAAGCCGGCGTGCGGCGGTCGGCTCCGGCGTGCGACGAGAGGGGAGCCTTAGACCTCCGGATCAGATCCAAATCTTGGCGTCGAACAGCGAGGAGGCCACCAGTGGGAGCGGCAGGGCGAGCCAAGGGCGGTCGGGGCACGGGCGGCTGCAGCCCGAAGCGAAGACGACGGCGGCGGAGCGCCAGGAGACACAGACGGCGCGGCGGCCAAATGCATCCGAAGCAACGGCGTTAGGTGAACCGGCGGTCGAAGAAGTGGCCGCCCCCGGGAGCGGAGATTGACCCTCCCGGGGGCAGCGGCAGCGGAAATAGGTCGAGGTTAGGTTAGGGTTTTAACTTAAGCTCTGATACCATATTATAAATATTGTGTGTGTTGATATGAGTCCTAAAGGGTCATATATATAGAAAAGTACAAGAAAATATGCCATATAGAGATAAGACATATATGGAATAGGATACAAACTCTATATTCTAATACAACTCTATCTCCTTAACAGGCTTAACTTATAACAATGAACAAAACAATTTTTTTCTTGATGATGCTAGGGAAACATCGATCATTCTGCATGACGAAGTTGTGGTGTCAGGCATACTGAAAACTCTGTCAAACTTAACGTTAGCCTCTGAAGGCAATATGAACACCAATGGCAACTAAGCAAACAGAATGCAATCAATTTCAGCCAAACTGATGAAAACAGTGGACAACATTGTTGAATTTACCTTTGACAGCATAGAGCGCATACGGCTTCAGTTGATACTTGGTAGCTCGCATCCGTGAAAGCATAGAGCGCATACGGCTTCAGTTCATATAGTATTTATTTTGTAGTACAACCAATGTTGAAATTCAATTGGCAAGAGCTCGACCTATGATTCCATATAGAAGCATGTCATGTGAATTGGGGTGAGCATGGCAATATCAGTTACAACGAATCAGAGTGAGGACGATCGATCACTGTCTCATGCACCGTTCTCATCGACACTGTTGTTGGGTGTGTGCGAGTGCTAACTGATCACAAAGACAGAGCTAGCATGCATCGTCTGAATTACACTGAATCAACGTGACCCAACAAGAACACGTGACTCTCCCCCATCTCTCAGATATGAAATCTATTACTTAGTATTTTTCTCCCCAGTGCCCTGTCTCGCTTTCGATAGCAGAGATCTACTGTTAAGCCAAGAGCCAGTCACGCCCAATCCTTTTCGAAACGAAATCTAGGAAGGACAAAAGGATGTCAAGTCAGGATTCAGGGACCACTGACCGGCCGGTCCTGCGCACGCATTATATTCACGCATGCACCCGAATATATCCAGAAAGTTTTTTTTTCTGTACTATCGGAATACGTACTCCTACTCTTAATATACCATTTAAACAAATATGTTATACTTATTTACCATTTTTGATATACTTAGATACTAATTTTAAGATATTTTAATATGATTTGGTTGTAAAAATTTTATTAGAGTTCTTTATTTTTGCTATATACCTTTATATATATATATATATAGTATAAATAATAGGGACATTATGTTACCAAGGCTCCATGATTGAGACTTTTCATCAATGATTGATTCAACATGGTAAATCAATAACTTCCTTTTCAAATCGATGCATTTTCGAATTAATGAATGCTAACGGGTTTGCATGATATATTATATACAATTGCACTTGCATGCATTTAAAAGCAATCCAAAGACAGGGAGATCTAGTGACCAGACATCATGATGCCCTATTTTCAGCATCATATATATATATATATATATATATATATATATATATATATATATATATATATATATATATATATATATATATATATATATATATATATATATAATTCCATACTCTAGAGTAAGTCCACTTTTTATCATATTATTTGTGTATATACTCTTTTTTGGAGAATTTTGTTAGCACACCATTGACTTTTAGAACTTCTCAAATATCATTTTTGAGCCAAGAAATTTATTTCAAAATTTTAAATCCAAGCAAGACCGTTGGGAAAATTTTAAACATGCACCATTTTTTTAAAAGAAAGTCCATGAAAATCTTGCAAGTTTTATTTGAAAGCCAATTTTAGGCTGTTACATTAGATACCCCAGCTTCTGCGCTAACGCGTCGACATATCTAGTTGGCCTTCTCTCAAGCTCTGACATCCCAGCTTCATCTCTCATTCCCTCATTTAGCAGCTCTTCCCAGAAGTCGTCAGTCAACTCAGTTTCACTGCTCACCTGATTTCGACTACCCTTATCATCCTGCTTACCCTTTCCGAGCAACTGAATATTCAGTGCTAAATTCTTCAACTCAGAGCTCCCAGGCTCATTCAACTCTGCAAATGCCCTTGGCCCAAACATGAATGTCCACTCGAGTTCCTCACTCTTGACTGGTCTCCCCAGGGCTGAGAAATGGCACTATGTCCACGGAGCTCCTCGTTTTCTTTGAGAAAGCGTCCTCGAGCTCCTTCCTTTTATCTTGCTACTGAATCAACTGGTGGAGGAAGTCTGGGTTCTGCATTGCTCTTGCCAAGAACCCCATCATCTGGAGCTGCTTCTGCTCAGCATGTCGTAGCCTCTCTTCCATGGCTCGCATGTCAGCTCTTGTGCATTGCTGCTCCTGCCTTAGTTTAACAACCTCTGTGAGTAAGATGTTCTTATCGCGCTTTAGCCTGTCAATTTCTGTGAGTAAGATGTTCTTATCGCGCTTTAGCCTGTCAATTTCTTCGTCCAATTCAAACTGACCGCGTTCAAGGCAGGAACCAAGGGCCTGCTGCTGTGATGCAGGGAGACCAGACAACGGCCTCCTCCTCTTTACCATCTTTACCAGCTACCCCCATGTGCAAATTCCCATCTGTCTGGATCAATCTTTCTAAAACCCTGCAAATTGCAAAATAAGTAACATAACAACTAATGTTAGCTCTAGTTCAGAAGCCACAAATAGCAAAGGTCAACTAGGATGGTAGATTTCACAAAATACGTAAAACTGTAGGTTTCACATAGTTTTGCGATGTGAATTTATAAGCAGTGAAAGAACAATTAGCAGTATACTATATCGCTTGATGGTGATCAAAGGAGTCTTCTAGAACAAATAAGCAGGTTCTTGTAGCTTCATCCGGTGTCTTGATCCACCTAGCTACACAGTAACAAGTTGAAGAAAGAGCATGTCAGAAATTAAACAGTTTGTCAGGGAGATGCAGACTATGCAGCCTCCCAGCATCCTCCTGTTTCCGAATTATTAAAAACATTTCAGGAATTAAGGTTTTAAGTGCATGCATCTGGCAAAGGATTGGCCACAACTTTTTTATTTTTTGAAACCAAGGATTGGCCTCAACATAGCGTAGGCAGACAGTGGCAAAGCTGTAGTCTACATTTGCATTCCTTTATACCACCATGGTAATTGCAGGCTGTCGAAGAGTTAGAACAAGAATTCCAGTGTAGCTTCTTTGCCACATAATTATACATATACAACTTTCACACCAAGTGATAAAAAAATCACAATATCATACAGAACCGCTTACTGCTAATGCAAAGAACAACTATCAATATGCTCTCTCCCTTCAACAGCAACAAACATGGTTCTTTCACAATTTGCACCCAATTACCAAATTGTACTACATTCCATCTTAATGTTGTTGTTAGGATATTTGATTCCAGAATTAGATTCCGATTAAACCTCATGGTGATGGCGCACCACAACAGTCACCACAAAAATAAGAATATGCGCTAAATTATACATAGCCTAGCTACTCTAACACGAGCAGCAAATGTTGCTTTAAGATTCCATCATTTGGAGGTCATTCTGAAGTCTCGAAGTGCAAAAACAATTTGACACCACCAGGAATTGTGATCTCTTGCTCAGGCAATTCAGCGAGACCAAGAATTGCCATTGTGAATTGACACAAGTCACACTGTTTCAGAGATTTCTTGATTGGTCACTCATGGTCTTCCACAGTCTACAATGCAAGAAACGAATTGCAACAACAACAGCTCACAAGCACAGATTGACTCACGAACAAGTGAACAAGTAACACTAGGCACGCAGAGGAGTTGGGAGGCCGGGACAAGAGACTCACATAGGTGTTGGGCTGGCGGACGAAGCTGGAGAAGTTGTTGTGCTTGAAGAACCGGGGGAGCAGCACGGCGGCGAAGACATGGGGGTCCCACACGACGAAGCTGTTCCCGGATCGCCTCCACGAGACGACGCCGTCGGTGGCCGGGTCGGCCACCAGGTCGAACGTCTTGGTCAGGAACGGCGGCGGCCCCACCTCGTGCAGCCCCTCCATCGGCCGCGGGGCCCCCGCCGGGTCCCCCTCCCCATCCTCATCCGGCGGCGAGCTCGGTGGCCACTCCTCCGCAGCAGCGAGTCCATCGTCGGTGGATCACCCACGAAACAACCCAAAGGTGGGATTTTGACGCCGGGAACCGCAACTAACCAACAATCCCCAGGCGGGTTCTGCTCCGATCGACGAATCGTTCTTGGAAACGGAAGAATCCAGCGCGGCGATCACAGGACCGCAAGAAAGAACCAAGAAGAGCTAGTACAGTAGTAGTACTTGGCAAGAGAATTCAGAAAGTCTGCTCCTCCGCGGGAGAGTGGCCGGCGCGAGTAATAGATACCTTGTACGGGGAGGCGAGACTGGTCAGGAGAGAATGGAAGGTTCCAGACCGCACGGCGCGTTCGTGGCCGGCCCGGTTCGGAAGCTTCTGGGGCCCGAGCCGGGTGGGCGCGCAAGTGGGAGGTTGGGTGTGGCTGCGGTTCGCGCGCCCGGCCGCCCGGCGCAAGTGGGCGACGACTCGACAGCCGACAGGGGACGCCGACGGCGACAACTCGTGCCATTTTTTCTGATCTGAATCTCATCTCCGCATCAACCAACAAATAAACAGCAGAATTAACAATAAAAATATACATAAAATAACACAACAATTTACGTGAAAAAACCTCCTCGATATGAGAAGTAAAAACTATAAAACTTGCACAAACCACTCTCAAATCTTCCACTATAATCAATAATAGGGTACAAGTAGTCTTCTATAGAATATCTAGAGGTACATCACAGAAACAACAGCATCATCGAGATATAATATTGACATCATCATCAACTAACACATATAATTAATAAGAGATACACTAACATCCAAGTAGAGAGAAGACACAGTTTTTATCCCCTTTAGTTATCAATTCATATCTTGCAAACCACAGATCCAACTCATGTTAAAATTTGCAGGAATGTGGATCCACGAGTTCCTAACAAGCCATCAAAATTTCAGTCAAATCGGACATCATTGGACCCCCTAAACAGATAATCTACTAAAACTGCACAGTGCTAAATCTGCTGTAACACGAACTGAAAATACTGTTCTAAAATCTAATGTTTCTCCGTTCCGATCTTTAATCCAATCGTACAAATCGAAGAGCATCAAGTCAAAAACATAATAATCAAGTTTAAGCTCGATCCAATGAAGTTTTATGCCCCGATCGACGTCTTGCTGAAGACTGCACAGGATCAGCCGGGTTGGAATAGATCTCTTCTTCTTCTTTTCTCTCTCCTCTCTTTCTTTGTTGTGTGGGTGTGTATGTTGTTCACTCTTTACCAGCCCCCCTCTTTCCAGTAGCTAAAGAAAGATATTAGGGTTTTCTTCCCCTCATCAAAGAGAAAACATTTCAACCGTTGGTCACAAGAGGAATCAACTATTCACAGGCTTCCAAGTTTATAAGTTGATTTTGAGCTTCTTCTACATATGGAGGGAGTCTGGCCCAACAAAAAAATGCAATATCACACCTTCATATCAGACGATGATGTAGTTGAAATTCACAAAGACAGCATAACACACAGAAGCACATGTCATAAAATGACACGCGGTTTGACGAAAGAATACATATTTCAGTCATTGTAATCCATTTAACATATACAACTGTTAACGAGACCAAAACTCATGGTGGGAACAAAGGAAGAAAGTAAAAGATACCTTGATGTAGTTGTCACTGTCCAACATGAATCGGTAAAACGATCATTCCCCTTTTCTTCATTTGCTATGCGGATCCACTGATCATTTTGGTCCCTCACATCGAAGTATCCTTGAGAACATAAGAAAAAGAAATAGGTAAAGTAGATAGAAAGAATTCCACCATGATTATTACTGGAAATAAAACAGTTGCTAGTTTTCTTGTCTTGAATGCCCCAAAAAGTATAGTTTTCTTGTTTTACTGGAAATAAAACAGTTGCTAGTTTTCTTCGTCAGTATGCTAGTGTTCTTCAAAGAAGTTCTTCAGCTTAGCCTCGTAGTTTGGCAATTTCTCTGGACACACATCGCAAACATCCTGCACAAGGAAAAGCAGCACATGTTTGCTTCTACTACTTGCTTAGCATTTTAACCTTGCCAATCTGAAAATGGAAACACAGAACAATAAGTAGCTAAAAAAGCTCAGTGACAAACCATGTAAGAGTATCCCCTGTCCTCTCGAATTTTCTTGAGTTTCTCGTCATTCTCCCAATCATCAGCATTTAGCCGCCAGTTTAATGTTCCTAACTCTGGGTATTTGAAATGTGCACCATTTTAGCATCTGGCAGGTTTATCAACAATTGTTCTACTAGAGTTCATGCACAAACTACAATGAATGATTTGAGCAGGAAATGCACAAACCTGAAAGTTTGTCGAGAGGAATGAACTCTTTGGGCACACGATGATGAGGAAGCCTCTGGTCCTCTTCACTGTCATGATCCAGGTACCATGCTTGGATGACCTCCTCCTTGCCATCCTAAGTTAGTAGTGGCCATTTAAAAGATATTGTATTGTTATAGTGCACTCGTTAGCGGATGCAAAAGTCTTGAGAGAGTGGTGATGGAGCTTTTGAGCAAATTTGGGTGGAGCAGTTGTTTTAGACTGAGGAATTAAGTTTGGTGTCTTAAGTTATTTGTTTTTGTAACGCCGTGTGGCGGAGTGTGGTTGAATTGGTGTTTGTGGTTCTGTTGGCTGTAGTCATCCCCGTTAGATGATCAAGGCCGGAATATTGGTATTCCGTTATCTAAAAAAATTATACAAAAAGTAAAACCTGACAAGTAACAAACATGTCCAGTAAAAGCAACCATGGCCTAACATTATCCAATCACCGAATTATAAACACCATAATTCATAACCAGTGCAGAAACAGGTACATCCCATTTACAGAAGGAAATATGAAATTCTGTACACTTAAGTGATGACATGAATTAACTGTAAACATCTAAAATAATTTACATTGTATCAAGATACGACTAGTCATATCACAAAAGCGCATTCGCATAAGCTTATGAAAAGCCAAAACAAACAAATGTGAAAAAAAAAACCCATATTGAACTATTTTTCTGGTGGTGCTCCAGGTCCACAGGACACTGAGCTCTTTGGAGTCGGGATAGTTCTGGATGATCTATCTGAAGGATCCTATATGAAGTTACTATGCACTAGAGAGACTGAAGAGCTCTGTCCTACCCATGGACCCAAACAAAAAATGTTCTACAACAAGTGGATGTAAACAATGGCAAAACCAGTATCCATATAGCTTTAGTTATATAAGACTACGTCAAGTAAGCCAAGCGAGAACAAGCTTGAACGGGCCTCCTACTTCTAGTACCAACAGGAGAACACTACTGAAGGAGATGAAGGAGGACTGATCTGGATATGATGGTGATAGTGCAAACCTTTCTCCGATAAACAGAGACTACTAAATTTGATGTCCATACTACTAACATTATAGTTATCGACAACTGTTTTACTCCAACCTTTAAATTTATTAAACGCTTTACCATTTCAATATGTTTATCTTTAGGGTTACTATACTCGAACAGGCAACAGGACGAGAACGCCATGTTGAAGACTGAAGCGCAACTCTCATGCTACATATCCCAAGCTTCAAAGCGTGCTATAAAGTCTGAATCAGCAAATCGATTAATTGAATAGCATATATATCCAATCTAATCTGAAGTTTCACATGTATGGTCTCCACCCGCAAATCTATTATCTGTAGCAGCCATCTCAATTTGTTGGGGAGGAGTTCGCACTCCCATCTTTGTGTGCTCCACCTCACATGGACATCTTTCGCCCTATTCCTACCCAATTTTAACTGGGCCAATCAAGGTCAAGAAAACCTTGGCGAAACATCCCCGGAAAAGAAGATAATTTCTTGACGCAGCAATTCCTCAACATCTTAGGACAGAAACAAGACCAATCCAGGGATCGAACGCGAGCAAAAGCTGGTACGACGGCGAAGCTTGCTCCTCGTGAAGGATGGTAGCTTTGCAATTCGTTCAAGAGAGACTTCAAGATGCGACGGGTTGTTCTATGCGACCGTTCTGTTGCTGCATCATAGCCCTTGTCATTCGGATGTAAAATTCAGCCCAACAGGTGGGAGAAGCAACTGCCTGGGCCCAAAGTGATTCATGGGCAGCGATAAGTTTCCTCTGAAACAAAATTAGCGATGCAAGTTTCCCCCTCCTTGTAAATTTCTTGGAGTAAACATGCGTGTTATTATCACGGCATTTTCCGCGATTGCTTGGTGGTTAATACTAATACTATCATGTTGTTAGTCATCAAGATACTGCGAGCCCAGCTGAACTGTGTGCAGTAAAAAAAACACAGCACGTAAACTGTTTTCTCGAGAAAATCAGTAGGGATTAATGAACTGTTCACGCATCTGACATGACACCGTAACCACTTTTTTCTGCTGATACATCTGACACTGTGATCACTTTTTTTTCAAATTTATTCTTGGGTATTCGTTTTTGCAAATCTAGTTTCCTTA
This sequence comes from Melocanna baccifera, assembly GCA_036346265.1. NCBI lineage: Eukaryota > Viridiplantae > Streptophyta > Magnoliopsida > Poales > Poaceae > Melocanna > Melocanna baccifera. The sequence goes on along the minus strand of CM070682.1, from coordinate 3,025,191 downwards.
TTATGCTCAGTAGGTATATACTGAGCTAGAGGAGCTCAACAAGATACCACAGTGATTGCATTAGTGCTAATCATGCTTAATTAGCATTAACAATGAAATATGTTGATTAAATAGCGCTAATCATGATTAATTAGCACTAATTAATCATGTACCGAGTCACCCTGCTCGACAGGTTATGCCGAGCTATCATAGTGCGGCAGACGAACAGTTCGGATTAATATGTGTAGAGATGATTTCAAAATTACTACCCAGCAACAAGCTACAGATCACCTGCACTTCAGCTCTTGGTTCTTTTACTACGTATACCTGTCCCTGTTGTCTTGGGCTTTTATCTTTGATTTTTGGTTTTTACCTATTTTAAAAGTTTAAATAAATAGGACAACTTGCTGAAGCAGATTTTTTAAACAGTTCTCTGATTCTTAAACCGTATGTACCGTCTGTATTAACGTTTTCTCCATCTACTACTCTCTTAAAAAGAGCAAACAAAAGATAATAGAAGTAGTTAAAGAAGACCATCAGAGGCAGCCTAAAAAACAAAAGTCATAGACTAGTTAAAAAAAAGTAGCTGGGGTGCCGTGAACGCGGTAAAAGTCTCTCGCCCTCGCCTTCATCACGGTCACACAGAGGACACTGGCCGGCCGGCCGCAGTACACCGGCATTTTTCGCATCCACCGCTGAAAACACCTTACATGAGGACGGCAAGCGACGCAGACGTACGTACTTAATTCCCCCCAAAAGCGGCCATCCCCCATGCGCTAAGGGAACCCATGAAAGAAGCTTTGGCGACAGGCACAATAAATTGGATAGTGCATTTGGAGGACCGAGCTACGTACGTACTACGAGTTATTTTCTGACGACCTGCCTTTGGTTTCATGGACATTCTTGGCTAGATCATAAACGTGTAAGCAACCATGCATGGGATAACATAGGCATGGACTCTGTGCGTGCAGTGCATCCACAAGTAAATAAGTAATGGCAGGAACTGCATACACATCGATTCACAAACTGTAGATCGAAGCCATTGCTGACATTTTTATGTAAAGCATATGTTGGTGATACGTCCTAGAGATAATTATAGAGATGATTGTATCACTTCTATGTTTATGATCTTTTGAATAGTATATTATTTTATCTCTTGAATAAATGTCTTTAATATTGATCAACAAATGTGTGACTTGTTCATGAAACTCTTTATTTATATTTTTATATTATTTTTAAATTATCTCTGATCTTATATCATTATGTGGGACAATTATGATTTACAGATCAACACATGTATTGATTGATGATCATATTTCACGGATCATAGATATGAGATATCAAATCAATAATGTGGACACATGTTAGAGAACATGGTGTTGGATTGACCCACCATGAGACACTACGGGAATTGTTATATTCTTAAGTGTCATCAGTTGATTTCATATATAGTGTATGTGGGATCCTTATACCTGAGATCGTCATTGTTTCTTTCATGTGTAATAGTTTACCTAGGGGTTATCAAACATTACTCCGTGACTAGGTGGTCATAAAGGTAGCTTTCGTATTTACTATGAAATATGCGGAGGGATGTGAGCGATTAAGATGGAATTTGCCCCTCATATATAACAGGAGAGATATCTCTGAGCCCATCGATGTGGTTGGATTAAGGAAGTGCATGGTCATGCCGAATGTGGTTGAAGAGTCAATCACAACTGAGTAATCCATCATAGGTTCAAGCGAATGATCGAGTTATCATAGGATGGCACGTTTCTCGCCTTGAGTTCGATCTGATATCGTGAGTCAAAGGGATTCATACATAAGCATTATATAGATTCGTCTGATATGATTTTTATGTATATTTAGGTGTCGTTATATCCTGCTAGGGATCATTACCGACTTATGGACCAGAAAGAAGTTTTCGGCCCATGGCCAAATGTACATGAACCTACAGGGTCACATACTTAATGGACTGGAACGATAAGGGTCTAGATGATAGTTTCTGAGTAGGCTTCGACATCCACTCGTATCGTATATGGATCCGATTGGAGACTATATAATGAGAGGTGCGGGAGCTGAGAGAGACATCCCAAGAAACTCTAGCCAACACCTCTCATAACTCCTACTGTGCGTGTTGGTGCTAGCACACTGACGCACGGTGTTCCCTCCCTGGATGTGTGGACCGCGGTAGAGGCGCTGCTACGACTGCGGCGCTGATTGGGACGATCGCAAGGAGGAGACGGTTGGCCGGAGGACGATCGACTACTTTCGCTTACACCGATGCATTCTTCGTTAAATCGACTGCTTCAACTCTTCTTCCGCTGCACTACGTGTCTAGTGGTAACGATCTATGACCTCGTACTCGCATGGCTTCCTGGTTTACACGGTAGAAATTTTAATTTACGCTAATGTAGCCTACCCGTATCCTAACAACATATAGTCCTGGCAAGTTGCTTAAATCCCGGTCGATCGATACATCGATAGCCATATGAGCACTGCCTGTGCGCTTTGTCGGTACTTGTTCGTGCATGTCATCCGGAGGTTTTTTTTGCTGTGATCTAGGACTGCGACTTAGAGGGTGTTCAAAATGGTGGTGACTTATGTTTTTTTATTGTAACTAGTTTATTTTTTTACTATAGCTAAATTGGCTTATTTGACATAATTAAATTTAAAAAATTTAAAAATAGAAAAAATATGTTAGTCCATCACAAACAATGCAAAGGAATACAGAAAAAACAAAAAAACAAAAAACAAAAAAAGCAATAGTGAAAAAACGCACCTGCAAACACAAAAAGCTTTCGCAAACGCGGAAGTGGGCGCGGCCTTATGGTTTTTTGCTCTAGCGTGAGTGCTGATGTGAATAAATTGAATATTGATAAATCACGTTGGAATAATAACAAAAAAAGCTGTCTAATTTATTTATTTAAAAAAATATGAGTTATAATTCGAAAAGAACTGACATTGGGTGTGGACCAAAAGGCAGAGAAGAGGAAGATCAAATCTGGCTGCAGGCTGCGGCTGGCGTGGGGTGGTTGCAGAGTAATTAAATAGGAGCATGCGCATTGATTGGTTCCTCGAGCCAGACTGCACCAACACAAGCAAGCAGCTACAGTGGCAACGGCCACAGGCCCACGGTGTGCGCGCATCCACGAAGCTGCGGGCTTAGCTGTTACTTAGTAGTCTAATAAATATATTTATAAGGTTATAGTTTTAGTTATGGTTTACAAGTTTAATGAATAATAATTATTAAAAGAAGTTAAAATTAAAAACCGACTTAAAAGTTAAAAAAAAGACATAGTTGACGTACGTACACGCATATGGCTAGGTATGTGATACCTGATGGCATCCAGATACTCAAACAGTGTTACGGGTCGACTTGGGGAGATCGATGAAGAGAGATCCATCCGTCCGTTCATCCATCCATGGATATGGAGTGCCGTGTCTAATTTAATCTGCAATGTACATGCATGCATGTGGCGTGCTTTGTATCGGATTGGATCGAACGTCTGGATCACGAACGTACAGTGGCACACTATACGCCGGCTGGCCAAAACGAACGTTGCGTCATCTCAATCGATCCTTCATCCTTGCACGTAAGTGGAATAGTGTTTTTACTTTAATTTACAGTGTGGGCATAGCAGTTGATGTCTCGCCATGCACCAAACCCTCCTATGCACGTTCTTTACAGCTTTTAAAAATAATTTTTAATTTTTACTATAATATCTAACTTTTAAACAGAATATTTTTTTTTTCAAAATGAGATTAAGTTAATTATAGTATATGTTAAAAAACCAACATCTGTATCAATTAAAATCATAAGTAAGTATCTTCATCCGTAATTTCTGTTGCGAACAACCTAAAATTCAAAATTTTCAACAAAAAACTATAAATCACAGTCATAAGCCAAAAAAAGAACAGAGCTAAATCTATCGCCGATCAATGTTTTCAAATAGGTTGTACACTGTGACAAAAGCCCAGACCAATTGTACTACGATCGTATTGGCTTTTGTTTTTTATATTCTACTTAGAAAAATTAAAAATTAATCTGAACATTCAGCTTCTCGAAAACAACTTCTCTACTTCTCTTACTACCATCTCACTCTGAGGATAAGATAGAGTTACAGGTACATCATACACTCCACTCTCCTCGCTCCCTTTACATGCATGCATCTCTGTTACTTTTTCACCACTGGTCCCCTCTTTCTAAAAGGCACTACTATTTATATACACATATACGCACATTCTGTTCCAAACACTTTCAGTCTTTTACTTTTTAGAAGTTAGTTTTTGAATAAAGTGGTTTCTCACGATGATTTCTATAAACTATTTATAGAAGTCATTGTAGAAGCCGCTTTCAACACAAGTGTCACTGATTTCCTTAATATCTCTCGCAATCAGTTAAAAACTAAAAATCACAGTATTTTTAAGCAGTGCCACACGTGCACACGCCCTAAATATCAACTCGTTAATTTTTAAGTACATCCTCTTAGCTTGCGTTTTGTACACACTTGGACAGATTAGATAGTTGCATCACATGAACAGATGCTCGGCTAAGCCAATACAGGCCATGAGCTCGTCGTCTCACGCGAAAGACCAAGCAAGACTTAGACTCGTGTGTTTCTACTAAAAAACACTCGATCTGCCACGTAGTCCATCCACCGTGTCGTCCGAGAGGAGGGAGAGACGGAGGAGGGCAACGGTGCAAACGAAGGGCAGGGCCTGAGCGGTGGGGCCCACATGGGGATGGTGCGTGGGGTGCAGTGCACAGCACAGGAGCGCCCCCTCGTGCACCCCCAATCCCCCATGCCGCCGAAGTGACGGAAATGACCCCAACACGCACATGACGGGCCCACGTGTCGGGGACGATTCTCCCGCCGGCCGGGCAGAGCAGCGTGGTGGGCCCGCGCGCGACCGCACGTTCGGGCCGGTCAAGACGGGCCCTGGGCTCGAATGCTCGTGCGGGTCGGGCGAGTCCGAACCGGGTCGCTGCAAATCCGTAGACTCGGCTCACGAATGGGAGGGATGGATTCGCTCGGTGGGACCATGTCAGAAGAGAAAGGAGATTGGTGGAGGCGGTGGGCGCCCACAACATGATTAATAGTTGACCGGTCCATGGCTCGTGCCTGTGCGCCCTCTTTCTTGCTTCCCCACCCCAGCTGGGTGATGGACGGCATCGCTGCAAACAGTGGCGCCCAGTTACTTGCATAGTTGCATACCCGTCTCGCGTGGCATTTCCATTCAAGAAGGTAAAAAAACTCACCCGGAAACCCTAGTCAAAACGCAGAACAAAGTTGAGCATTTTAGCTGCACCAGTATGGAGTGGATTAAAGCGGGGCAAAATTACGCCTTAAAAAAGTTAAACAAAAAATATTCACACAACACAAGCCTGACGGGCGGCTACTTTTTTTCGGCTTTTGATTTATCTGCAATAACTAGCTTTCAAATAGTGTATCTTGTTAAGATGTGTTTACAAGTCGATTATAACAGATATTGTATTAACTTCATCTATATCTGCTAAAATCGCACACGAGTCTCTCTCTCTATATTCTCTCTCACGAATAGACAGAATTTAAAATTTTAAACCAAAAGACATAAGTCACAGAAAAAAGAACTCACCTGTTTATGTTGATCATCAGAAAAATGTCAGACCTACGAGACTAGAGGTGGAAACGAGTCGAGGTGAGCTAGCTTAAGCCAAGCTCTCCCCAAGCTCATTTCAACAGGCGGCTCAGCTCGATAGCCAAATCAGATCAGGGACGGGAAACTAGGGATCGGTCGAAGGGTTAGGGATTTAGGGATCGGCCGAAGGTTAGGGACTTAGGGATCGATCGATGGGCTGGGCCTGGGGGCGCTACATGGGCAATTGCAGCTGGGCTGGCTGCCTGGCTGGGCTGCACACACACAAGCCAGACTAGGCTCACGAGCGACTTGAGCTCAGCCCGATATTTTGCGAGCCAGAAGGGCAGCTCAGCTTGGCTCAAAAAATCATGAGCCCAAGTTGAGCCAGCTTGCGAGCTTTAAGCTATTTTTCAAGCCCTATATGAGACAAAGGTCCTGTATGGGCTTGCGCATATGGCAGTGAGGCTGGTGCCCCCCTTTTTGACGAGAATTAGCCACTCTGTGTTTGCATTGTTGGGATTTTTTGCGTAGTTTTCAATATTTATTTGTAGTTACTATCTATTTAACTCAGTGTGAAATTATTCATATTATTGATGCAAGTGAAATGGAATAATTTGTTGTGTAATTTAACACGAGGAATTAATACTTGAGGTACCAAGGACAGTTATGCTGAAATATGGTAGACACATTTATTAAGATCGAGTCCGCTGAAATTTAATATAGATGTATATGCTTAACCACACAGGACGGAATAGCTGAGTTTGTTTTGCAGGATTGGAGCTGCAGATTGTTGACCTATATAATCAGATTAGAATTGATTTTACAAACGATCTGATTATAACGTATAACTCATATATATATGTACTAGGTACTAATATAATTTAGACTCATAATACTAGTCTATATAATCGTAGTTAGTGATATGTTTTAGAAGTCTCACGGTGTATCAAAAAATAGGTAGGACACTTTATAATATCTGAAGGTAGAGTCTATAAATAGATCTCGACCTTCTAGCCTCATAATATAATTATGAGTGATATCATAGAAAAGACATAGAAATAGAAGATAAACTAAGTAATCTCCATAAAATCAATCTAAATTTTAGTGAAAACTTAATATTGGTAACAAAGCCGCCCCTCGTGTGGTCATGGCAATCGGATGAAGTGAAAAAAAAGTTGAAACTAAAAATTGAAGTTGAAAAAAAGCTGAAACGAGCGGACCTAAACTCCACGCGAGAGTCTTGTTTTTGGTTGACTTCCTCACGGCGCACAGTGACGCTATTCCTCGATCGTCGTGCGGAAAGGAGACACGCCTTCACACCCGTCGTCGCTCGTGTGCTGGCCTCTCCTGACGTGTCATCACGCGGAGCAGCTTGTTCATGCGCCCAAGCGAAGAAGCGATCGTCGCTCGGTCTCCCATTGGGGCCTCGATCGGTGTGCGGTCGGTCGCCCTCAGTTGCTCGTCACATCATCGCTTCATCAGTCATCCTCGGTTGGCGTGCTTACGGTCTCGTGGCAAGGCGCTCGCACGAACAACTTGAGGACGAAGATTAACGCCGAAGAATATAGGAATTGAACTAGGATAATAAAAGGGCTTTCATTTTTATGTTGAGTTTAATAACTCATTCTTTAGCTGATAAGTATAAGAGTAAACAGAATACGTGGAAAATAATATATAGTCTACAACAAAATTTTGGAAAAGTATCTTTTGTTAAAGTGCTTAATCTTATCAATTATTTTCTCTCTGCTAAGTTGTATAATATTACTTCAATTAATGAGCATCTTAACAAACTCTGTGTTTTAGTAAAGGAATTGAAAAATGTTGGCTATTCTTTTTTGAAGAGGTGTAGATCATAGTTGTTCTAAACTCTTTGTGAAATTTATGGGAACAATTTAAAATATATTTCTATCAATCTAAGAGGATACTCAATATGTGCACTCTAAGATATCATTTCCTTACGGAAAAGATAGAATTCTCTCAAAGAAATAAAAGAAATATTCATAATTCTAAGTTACACCATAGAAAGGAAAAAGGTAATAATAATAGAAATTGGCAAAAGAGGAAGTCCAATAGTGACTTAAAAGAAAAGCTTAACAAGAAATATAATCAGGATTATCGTAAAAATTATAACTCAGCACAGAGGAACGATAAGTACAAGAATTTCAAATGTCACAACTGTGGCCAGTTTGGATATTTCAGAGCTGATTGCAGAAAAATAGGCAAAATAAGCAAAAGAATCAATACAATCAACCAGTTGAGTGGAAAGGCAATTCTTTGCTTGACGGTATGTCTAATATTTTTGTATGCACTTTAGTGTATACAATGTAAAATTATTTTTTCTACTTCAGATATTACCAACCTCCACTAAAGAACCACATGTTACTATTATCAATCACCATCTTGATTTTCTATATCTTCCCCATGCATTGGAATTAGTACATATATATTTTATGGTAACACTAACATATGTAGTCTTGCGCACCGTATAATTTAAATGGTGTAGAGACAAAGTCAGATCACATATCACACTTGTGTTTCAAACAGCATAAAGCAAATCACCCATAACATCTAGTATGTGATTTGCATCATGTCCTTTTGAAGCAAGGGTGATATGGGAAGCTAAAGACAAAGTCAAATCCTATATCATACTGGCTTCAAAAGGCATGAAGAAAATCACATACTAGATCCAGCATGTAATTTTCTTTATACTATTTGAAGTCCAAGCGTGATATGGGATCCGACTTTATCTCTAACTTATTTAAATTATAGGGTGTGCAAGATTACATATGCTTGTGTTACCATAAAATATATATATGTACTGCTTCCAACGAATGGAGAAGATATGTAAAACTAAAAATAATGATTAGTACTATCACAGATGTTTTTTTAAAAAATCACCTATCATAAAACGTCACAAACGGTTTTTTATTAGTCGTCTGTGACATATAGATATTACAAATGGTTATATTTAAAAACCGTCTGTGATACGTAAACATTATAGACGATTATTTTTAAAAATCATCTGTGATAAATAAAGATCACAGACGGTTATTGTTAAAAATCGTCTATAATGTTAACACCATAAATAGTTTGAAAGCTGTCTGTGATGACCATATGTCATTACTGACCCATAAATTTAGATGGCTTACGAAACCATTTGTATTAATATTTTTGAACTGTCTGTGATGATCTTTTTTGCAGTAGTCATGCGCATCTGAATCACAACCTCGCTAACCCCCCAGAAGTAATCTTTTATTTTCTTGTACTCCTTCATTTGCATATTTGAAACTGCTTTTGCGGAACCTTACAACTTCTCTTTCAACTTATCCCAAGCTTCCTTTAATTTCTTTGTGCCTATAATCTGCAGAAACAAACTTTTCGCTACACCTTGTTGAATTAGAAACAAGGCCTTGTCGTTCGTCATCTAGTTCTTCAACAAAGATTTCTTTTACTTTGGTGTAAGAACATCTTCAGTGATATACACTTTGTAGATGCTCTCCATAATATTCTACAACACTTATGATAGTAGCAGCATTCACATCTTGATGTTCTACATATCGTAATTCTCTCATAAGAATATAGAAAATAATTGACTGTGCCATCCCGATGCCTAAACTTGAAGTCGTAATCTCAACTCTAAAAAATTACACAAATACGACACACTACTTCGCTATGCCCAACTCAAAACTAGGGCCTTGATACCAGTTATTGGAGAATTTTTCTCACAAATAAGCAATGGGACAAAGGCCATGCTAAATTGGCTTAAAGCCAGTTTCTGGCTTTTTTGTTATTCAGTAATTTTGTTTTTTTCTTTATATATATATATTTTTAGGTTTTTTTGTATTTTTTTCGTATTCCTTTGCATTGTCCGTAATGTGCTAACATATTTTTTTCTCTATTTTTTAAATTTAATTATGCCAAATAAACTAACTCAGTTATAGTAAAAAATAAGCCAATCATAGTAAAAAAAGCTATAAGCAACGCAAAACTGAGAGCTACCAAAAGATAGATAATAAACAGAGGAATGCTTTTCATACTACATTTTATTTATCAAGATTTACATGGAAACTTTTCATGCTTGCAAGCTTAGCTTATGTGGGATGGTTATATGCCTATTTATAGGCATTACAAACTGGCATTACCTCTAACCGACTCAAGCAAAATAATATTTGTTTATTCTTAGTACAACTAATGTATAGCTAAGTACCAACTACACTAAACTCTGGCTCTGTTCTTTGCGGCTTCTAAAAGCAGCTTTTGGATTTTGCTATAGTAACTAACTTTTAAACGGAATATTTTTTAAGATGTGGTCTACAAGTTAATTGTAGTACACGTTAAAAAACTAATATCTGTATCATCAAAAATCGCAAGCGAGTATCTCTCTTTCCGCAATCTCTGTCGCAAACAGCCAAAAAGCCATCAACCGCAGCCAAAAGCCATCAGCCACAGCTAAAAAGAACAGGCCCAGACTGATTCTTGCGCATCCTAGTAGCAAATCTGTATTTTACTCCCTGTAACTGACCAAAGAGCACAGCTCATGTCGCATGGGTAAGCTAGTGCTTGCTAACCTCCTTCACATCTCTAGTAAAAATACATCTACCATCATTGACTCCTCCTTTACAGCTCTAGGTAATGAAATCTTCAGTACTAATACAGCATGGCTTGTAAATTCTTTTTCGCCATTGTTTGCACCGACATGCACCTCATACTAGTCAAATGCAAATTGACATTTTCATATCAGAAAGATAAATTATATATCTAATAGCTAGCAAAAAAACATAGCATAGTTTATCACTTCGGCTATCAAAGAAGAAGACTGCCAAACAATAAGCTTGAATAGACAACCACTTTTTAGGTTCTATGAAAAAGTAATATGGCTTTTAATTGATTACAAAATTTTTTTAAAAAAGTAACACTTGCATTAAAAAAATATTCTATTCAAATAGCTCCTACAATAATTTATACAAACAACCTGTAAAACCTATCTTTCAAAACACTTTTTAAAACCGACTTCTACCAATTGAAAATGAGAGGCTGTTTAAATCAGAACCTTAAAAAAGCAACTTTTCAGACAAAATCTGCTAGATTGATAGGACGCTTCTCGCACAGCTCGTCTCGTCCATCGATCGACCACTTGTACACACCGCGCGAGCCAACAGCCAGGGCTCTCATCCCATGCATGGTAGGGTCCATGCATGCAGACACGCAGGCGCTGGTGCACCAGTGCGTGCGTGCATGCATGAACGCGGGGAGCAGTCTAGTCCGACGTCGTAGGAGCACTATTTCCAATCAAGCCTAGGGCAATAGCTAGCTAGCTAGGGCTAGCTCCTACACGAAAGAAGGCAGAACCCATTCCACGTCCAGGCCTCGTGCACCGGAGGAGGAGGTGCATGAGTCGATCGTGCAGAGTGCAGGTGGCCATGCGTGGCATGGTCGCTTGACCCTTTTCTAGCCCGCTCCAGCGACCACGTCGACTGTTCGATCCATCTCGTCTCTTTTTTGATCATTCCGATGCGACCAGTCGGACGGGAATCCCGACGTGTTCTTTTTAGCTGCGGCTGATGGCTTTTGGTTGCGACTGATGACTTTTTGGCTGTTTGTGACAGAGAATACGGAAAGAGAGATACTTGTTTGCAATTTTTGATGATACAGATATTAGTTTTTTAACGTGTACTACAATTAACTTGTAGACCTCATCTTAAAAAATATTTCGTTTTAAAATTAATTACTGTAGCAAAAGTCAAAAACAACTTTTAGAAACCGTAAAGAACAGACCCTCCAATTGCCAGCCCGACCAGTCACATGCCTAAGGGTCTATTTTTTTATCAATTATTTTTTATAGTAATTAATTTTAAAATAGAACATCTTTTTAATATAAAGTCTAATAGTTTATTTAGTACATATTGTACTGATTTTATTTATATCGATCAAAACAATATACAATTATTTTTCTCCGTATTCTCTCCCACAAACAGTTAAAATTTAAAATTTTTAATCAGTTTCAGATATAAATCATAAACTTCAGCCACATCAAACTGGTCTTTCTTCATGCTGATTTAAACTGAAAATGAAGCTCCCGACTAATTGCATCTACTACTACTGATATTTTTGTATCTTATGCTACTAATTGAGATACGAAGGTTCACGAATCACATTGCTGCCTTTTGCCAGCGAGATCGATCTGATAGCTAGCTTTATTTCCTTTCTGACCAGCATCCAGGCCAACGGGGACACAACGAGCTTCACATCTCACCTTCCTCTGACCCCTCTTCTGTTCAAACACGGCAGCAACACACATGTGATTGATCTCAATTTGAATTTAGATGAACAGAAACACCACGGGGTAGGGAAATAGAAACAGAAAACCGCACATCTCTTTCCTTCTTTTTTTTTTCAACTTTAGGGATTGACCGACAGGTGCTAAGCACAATAGTGTCAGAGACATGTGCCGCCAAGTGTACTTGGTCCACTCATTGCTCGAATTTATGAATTTACGAACTTATGACGCACTAGATCTAGATGTGATGGCTTCTGCAGCTTGGAGGAAACTAGGTAGCCAATAAATGTCCTTCAATGGTCAATCCATGCAAGCAAGAGCAAACCATAAGGACATCAGAAATGTATATATTTTAATAGGTTTTAAAGTAGACTTCACCTAATTATTAAGACTAATTCTGTTATATTTGATACTACCTTCGGCTCTAAGAAGGGTTCCACTTGGTAGTAAAAAAATATCCCTCACGCCATGGTAATTGGCTGGTGGGGGAGAGAGAAGATATGATTCAAAAGAAAAAATTGTATTTTAATGTTTATGGCTGATCTTTAGTTTAAGAACAGACTTTAAGCCTTTTTTACTTATAACCTGCTTAAGGCCAACCCTGTAATGTATAAGGCCGACTTTAAGGTGGCTTATGATCTCCGTATTTTCATACACTACAGATACCCTAATACATACCAAAGCTGCCTCTAATGAAATAAAAAACTCAAAACTCACAAGTAGTTGGACTACAATTTGCCTCAGACTCGATTTTAATTCAATTTAAGTTTTAAATAAGTCAAACTCAAACTTAATCCCAAGCTTACAAGTTCCAATGAGTCGAGCTCAAATATAACTTATGAGCTTCGAGTTTTTCTTACAGCCCTAAATACATATTAACTTTTATTGAGTTTACTCGAGCTGAGTTCGAACTTAAACTTTTCTATTGTTGAAAATTAGCTTGTGTTGAATTATTTTTTACTATTATCGAACTTACTAGAGCTAAGTTTGAGTTTTTCTTATTATTAACAATTAGTGTATATTAAATTATTTTAACTATTATTAAGTTTATTCGAGTCAAACTTCAGATTCAGATCCTAACTTAGAGTCACTCGAACTCGGCTGGTTTATAGCCGTACTTATGGCTGCCTCTATACAATACACGGTAGTACCTCTAAGCAAAATTTCTTACGTACGCTGTCTCTGGTCCAGAGGCTGCCTCCAACGGAAATGGAAGGGTGGAGAGTAGATTTTTTTTCGGTTAATTTAGTCATTGTGGTTCCTATATTAAAGACAGTATTTTCTATATATTGTAGAAAATTATGCTAGACTTTGGTACTACATATAGAGCGACTGTGATGCCCTAATACGATCGAGCAGCAGGGAAGCGGTGAGCCACTATGCTGCACTCGGAAATCAACACAAAGTTGAGGGTTGATGCGTGGCTAGAGGCTAACATACCACAGTTGCAATGGCAAGTACTATTAGTATTAAGCCTCCTTCTTTTCTGCTTATATTTTATAAATTTTTTTAAACAAATAAACAAGATAACATTTTACTATCTTTTCAAAACGATTTATCAGCTAATTATTAACATTCGATTCATTCACACAAATATTTATACTAAAGATAAAAGCCATCAATCATAACTATAAACCGTTAACCGCAGCAAAAAAATAACCCATCCTTGATACGGTGATCAACATGAGCTGCAAACTCTAATTAAAGATGCAACAAGGGATCCAGATTCCAGGGTAAATAAGCTTACGGAAATATTTTCGTCCTGTGATTGAAGGCTGATCCTTGCTGCATCTTCTGAATTTTTAAAGAAGAAAAGGATGGAAGAAAGTGCAGTGCCCCAAAAGGTAAAAACAACGTAGGAGCCATGATGTTCTTCTTTTTTTTCCTTACGGAAATCTTCTTCTTTTCTTTTCAAGGGAATGGGTTCAAATCCAAACAATATTATCTTTTGAAGAAGGAAAATCGCCATGCACAATTACACAAGCATTGCGTGTGTGAGTGGCACAGGTGGACCGTCTCCATCCTTGGTATTCAGCGCCGCGCGCGATCTGCATGACAAGCGAGTTGGATTCACAGACGTACGTCCTGCTGGTCGTAGTCCATTATCAACGTATACAACCGCTTTGCGTGTACAAGAGATTGCAACAGCAACCAGCCGCCGGCCGGCAAGACTACTGCTGTGCTCTACGTACTAGGCAGCACTGGCATGGTGTACGATGACTGTTGCAACGTCGTCCCGGTTATTCAATTTTTACGTTATGAAAAGTTTTGGCGCCAAATGGAAAGCTTAGGCATGCTCATCTAAAGTCATAGGCTCTGTTTGTTTTGACGATGATTTCTGAGTTCTATTTTTATTTTACTATTTTTTATTTTTTCTTTTTTCGTATTTTTTTTACTGTCTATGATAGGTTAATCTATTTTTATTTTATTTTTTAAATTTAATTATACTAAATAAATAATCTTAGTTATAGTGAAAAATAAATCAACTACAGTAAAAAAAATCATAAGTCAATCATCATTCGAAGCATCCTCGTAAAATCCAGGATGTTAACATGTGACCTGTGGATTTTCACCTGTTATCGGTAGGTTAGGAGTCTTACGCTAGCTAATTTTTCCCTCTTTTAAAAAATAAACCGAGTATTCCGCTGCTCATGCTTTGCTACACTAATTAAACATGGAAATGAACAGTAAGAAGATTACTCATCGACTCACAGAAAGAAGTAAGGAGGACAGTAGCAGCAACTAGGAATTAGGGGGAGCTTGCTGCTTCTCTCCACTACCATGGTCCATGGTTGATCTCTCCTTGCAAAATAGCAAAGGAGGCCGGGCGGCCACGGAGTCGGGGTACGTACGTCGCGATCAGGCGGTGCACGGCCCAGCAGCACCATGTGCCAGGCCCCGGCCCCGAACGAATCGGGAGGCAGCGACCCCACCGAGCAGACTGCGAGCCGAATTGCTGCTGCCGCGGCCACTTTGCCCGCGACGTCGTACGCGAGCAAACCCCAAAACGACGCCGAATCCTCCTCATCTCACGGCTCCACGCGCGCCTCCACTCTCGCCATCCCCAAATATACACAACCGTTGAGGAATTTGCCTAGAATCAAGACAAGATGAACTTATACTTTGAGATCACATGTGTAAACAGGAGTAAGCATAAATAGTTCTTTTGGCGACGTGGTACGTCTAGTCATTTTCATCTTTTCTATATAGAGAAGCAACATATAAGACATCTCAACCAACGTGGTATCTTACGTTGAGAGTCCTACATAGACACACCTTGACTTTTCTTTATAACCACTCTGAATCCTGAACTTTTACGACTACGACTGCTATAGTATTTTTACGACTACAGCTGCTACAGTATCATTCTCCGACTGCTACTTGGCTTACAACTGCTACAATACTCGAACCAGTCGTAGGCTACAGTGGTCGTATGACATACTCTAGTCGTGGATTTGACCAGACCTGAAGACAACTAAATTAACTTTATCAATCTCCTTAAGCTTGTTATCTTTCGTTGATGTTCTGCACACCGATTTTCTCACTTATCTCAATGAACTTCAATCTTCTAAGTGACTAGGTCAGGATATTAGCAAGCTAGTCTTTTGTGCACACATGTTGCACCTCTATCTTTCCTGATTCCACACATTATCTAATGCAATGAAAACATGTATCAATATGTTTGCTTCTCTCATGGTAGACTGGGTTCTTGCACAACGCAATTGCAGACTGATTATCAATCTTTAAGGTTAACTTCTCAACATTTGTCTCTAAGATGTTAGCTAATAATTGTCCCAGCCATACCCCTTAACATACTGCCGCAAAAGCTACAATGTACTTCTCTTCACACAAGGATAAAATGATTGTCTTCTGCTTCTATGAACACAACTGATTGGGTTCGACATAAGGAAAAACACGATGCCCGAAGTGACTTTTTGATCATCAACATCACCGGCTAGGTCACTATCAGAGTAACCGAGTAGCCCCAAACCTTCTTGCTTCTTCTTGTAGATACACACATAGCTCAAAGTTCCTTTCACATACCTTAGTATGTGCTTTACATCGCCCATATGCTCGTAGTTTGCTTCTCTATGTATCTGCTTACCATGCCAACTAAGAACGCTAACTACGGGTGTGTGTGGAGTAAGTATCTTAAGTTTCCGACTATGCTTCAGTATAGGGTCTTGTCCACAAGAGGGTTTGTGCTACTCTTGCTCAACTTCAGGTGGAGTTCCATCGAAATTTCGTTTGATTACAATTCTTCATGCCACATTTGTCAAATACCTTTGTTGCATATGCAGACTGGTTGAGAGTGATCTTCCCAGAGTTCTGATGTACTTCAATACCCAAGTAGTAGCTGAGTAATCCAAGGTCGCTCATGCTAAACAACTTCTTCATCTGACTTTTGAAGCTATTAATCTCCTCGATACTCTCTCTAGTGATGATCAAAACATCAATATAAACTCCAAACAACAAACTCTCTTTTTCTTGGCTTCGTTTGTACACTGTATGCTCTAACCGACATCTTTCAAAATTGAGTACCACCAAAAACTTGTCTAGTTTCAAATTCCAAGCTCTTAGGGCTTGATGCGGATCATACAAAGCTTTGTGCAATCTTAACACACGGTGTTATTCTCATTTCTTCTCAAATTCCGAAGGTTGCACAACATAGACTTCTTCTTCTAAGTTGCTGTTGAGGGAGGCTAATTTTACATCCATATGATAAACCTCTCAGCCTTCATGCGTCGTGATCACAATGATCAGGTGTACCGTTTCTAGCCTTGCAATAGGGGCAAATACTTCGTCAAAATCAATGCCTTATAGTTGAACGTACCCCTTTGCAACTAACCTTGTCTTGTGCTTCACGATCACACCATGAGTGTCTTTCTTTAACTTGTACACCCACTTCAAACCAATCAGTCTATGGTCGTCTGGCAATGGAATAAGCTGTCATATTCCATTCTCTTGGATAGAGGGCATTTCTTCCTCCATCGCTCTTCTCCACTAAGTTCACAGGTCTTCTCCAAGTAAGCAGAACTTCGAATCTTTCAGCTCTATCGGGGATGTGGCATCGTAAAGACTTTTGATGTCACATTCCTATCGTGGTCCTTTGGATGAGCTCTCATCGAACTTCATCTGTAGTGGAGCTCTTGGTGAGACCGACAATCTCAGCGCTGTTACAAGAGTACATGGTGTGGATGAGCCGGGCGTCCCAGATCCCGTGCTTGTCTTGGTCATGGTCGTGCCTGGAGTTGCCGCTTCGCGGTCATGTCCTCCAACTAGTCAACTACATCCTTCATGGTCGAAGTGTCAGATGCCTCCACATGATTGTTAGGACCTTTGACCGTGTCGTGGATGGGTCCTCCGACTACGCCCTCCGTGGTTGGCATGTCGGTTGTCTTTACATGATCGCCAGGGCCTACATCAGTGTTAGGAGAATAATGTGCTGTGAAGATGTCTTCAACCTGTCATACCTCTGCTGAGGGATCTCTGCTCCACCCCCACATCTCCTCCTCCTCAAACACTGCGTCATGAGTCACCACAACTTGTTGTGTCTCCGAGTCAAATATCCGATAACCTTTTGTCCTCGGATCATACCCAATGAGCATCATTGGCTTGCTTCGATTTGCTAGCTTGGAGAGGTGTGGCGTGGTCATCTTTACATGTGTAACGCACTCGAAAGTGCGAAGGTGACCAACACTTGGATTGCGGTCGTAGAAGGCTTCATAAGGAGTTTTACCGTTGACACTTTTTATTGGTGCCTGATTTAGGAGATAAACGACAGTCGGTACCGTTTCTCCACAAAATTCTCCTAGGACTTCTATGCTGTTCAACAATCTCCTTGCTATTCCGACCATCGTCTGGTTTCTCCTTTCGACTACACCGTTCTGTTAGGGAGAATAAGGCGTTATCAGGTAGCGCCTAATTCCCAACAACTTACAATAGTCCATGAACTCGTTCGAGGTAAACTCACCACCGTGGTCAGTGTGTAGAGCTTTCAGTCTTAGATTTGTCTCCATCTCGGCTACAACATTTACCTCTTAAATGCCTTGAATGCTTCATCTTTGCTTTGAAGTAACGTTAGCTACATAAACCTTATGCAGTCATCCACCAACAGTAGAAAGTAATGATTTCCTCCATTCGTGGTCAGAGTGATTGGCCCACTGATGTCACCGTGCCACAGCTCGAGGGGCACGTCTGCTCAGCACAGAGTCATGGTCAGAAACGAGTTCCAACGTTGCTTGCCGACCAGACAACCATCACAGATATGATCCACGTGCTCAATCATGGACATCCCATGCAACATTCTTGTGAGCCAAATCATTCAGAGCATGAAAGTTCACATACCCGTACCTAGCATACCATCGCCATGTCTCTTGAGTGCTTCTTATCAGAAGGCATTCTGAGAGAGCAGGATTGATATGCAACATAAATATATAATTTCTTGATCTGCTCACTTTGACCAACAACTTGCGAGTTATATCTAAAATCGACATTACTCATCCTTTGACCACGATCTTGCTACACTTCTCGTCCAGCCGACCGAGGCTAATTATATTGCTTCTCAGCTTCAGGACATAGTAAACATTCATGAGGATATGATGTTCACCCGTATAACAATCCAACAGCACCGAGCCCCCTTCCTTGTATCTCCACACATGAGCCATCTCCAAATTTAATTGGGCCTTTTATAGTCATGTCAATCTCAGCAAATTTCTCCGTGCAGCTAGTTATGTGGTTACTTGCGTTGGTATCAAGATACCAAGTCTTATTTTGAGTACTACTAAGTTTCGGCACCACCTCGTCTTCATGTAGGAATACCTCCTTTTTAGATGTCGAAACTGTATAGATGAGTTCACATGCTTCGACCATCAACAGTTAATGATCTCTGTCATTCTACTTCACTATGAGATTGGCCTTTCATCTTCGGTTTGGGTTTGGACACTCTTTCATAAAGTGCCCATATTCGTTGTAATTGAAGCACTTGACCATAGTCTTGTCAGAGTTTGGCGACATTCATTCATCAGTGACGCGATCACCATACCTCCGCCTTGTCTTTGGCCATGTCCCCAACCTCTTTCGTTACGTCCTTCTCTCTTGGCGCTAACATCGCCCTGATGCTTTTTTGTCTTTGAGCTCCTGTATTTTTGCTCGTTTTGGATAAAGAGAAGTTTGTCACTCCTGTCCTTCGAGTGTCGTCGACACTTGATTCCTTCCTCGTAGGTTCTGAGGTGATAGATCGCCTTCGAGAGTGACATTGCTGCAACATCGGCAAACTATTCGATCATTCTGATAATCTGGAGGAACTGATCTGGAACAAAGCTGAACATTTTTCGACAACGTCGCTCTCTTCCAGCTTCGTGCCGAGTAAATGGATCTTGCCCACCAGCGTAGTGAGTTTCATTGAGTACTTAGTGATCGTCTCCGAGTCCTCCATCTGCAACTTGCTCAGTTGCCATTTCAACACTTGAGCGTGTGACTTCTAGACGCAATCTTTGCCTACTTGCATCTCCTTGAGTGTGATCCATGCTTTTTTGCCGTCTCCTTCTCAGTGATTGACATTATCATATCATCTAGCATCGCTTGTGAGATGGCCACCATGGCGTCTTGATCCTTGTCGCCGTCGTCGTCTCCATCTTTGACCGCCGATCATACTCCTAGCGAATGCAAGATTAACTTCATTTTGACAGCCCATATGTCGTAGTTCGTTTTGCTTAACATCGGGTATTAGATCGGGATTGAGGCTCTTCTTGTCGTCGGCTTGACGAACATGCTTGACTTCGATGGATCGAGCTCGTTGCTCATGGTCTTGACGAGCACTCCTGACTTCGACGGATCACCAACGTTGCCGGCCATCGCTTTGTCCCCTTAAGCTCTAATACCAATTGTTGGAGAATTTGCCTAGGGTCTAGACGAGTGATGAATTTATACTTTGAAATCACGTATTCGAACACGAGTAAGCACATATAGTTATTTTGGTGACACGATACGTCTGTGTCCTTTTTGTCTCTCTTACATAGAGAAACAATATATAAAACTCCGTAACCAACGTGACATCCGACGTTGAGAGTCCTACATGAACACATCTTAATTTTTCTTTACAACCACTCTAAATCCTATGCAGACTCTGAATCATGAGCTTTTATGTCTATGACTACTATAGTACTTTGTGACTACAACTGCTGTAGTATTCTTCTCTGACTGCTACAGTACTTAAATCGATAGTAGACTATGAAGATCATAGAACATATTCTGATCATGAATTCGATCAGACCTAAAGACAAGATTAACTCAATAACCACCATCACCAACCCGGCAGCCCACGCCCACTCGACGCCTAGTTAGGTAGCTTGCTCTCTTCTCTCTCTCCCCAGCTCTGAGCCAGGCGCGGCGCGGCGGCCGTCGGCACGTACGTACGAGATCTAACTAGCTAGCTGAGCTCGCGCGCGCGCGTCCATGGGCTGGGCGCGCGTCCGTCGATGCGGCCTCTCCGCCGCCACGCTCCACCTCCTCCTCCTGCTCTTCTTCTTCGCCACTGCAGCCGGTAACAAACGACATACTGACCGACTCCACCGTCGGTTTCTCTTACATTATTCTAAGCTAGCTTAGCTAGCTCTCAGTCTCTCACACGTACGTGCGCGTGATGTGTCTCGTGTGTCCTGCAGGTGCGTGCTCGTCGGCGGCGAGCGGGAGGAGCGGCGGCGGAGCAGTGGAGGAGTACTCCTGGGACCCGGCATCGGCGGCGGCGCGGCGGAGGCTGGTGGGCCCGGGGTCATCGCCGCCGACGTGCCGGAGCCGGTGCGGGGGGTGCCACCCCTGCCGGCCGGTGCACGTGGCCATCCAGCCCGGCCGGAGCTTCCCGCTCGAGTACTACCCGGAGGCCTGGCGCTGCAAGTGCGGCGACAAGCTCTTCATGCCCTGATCAACAATAAAAAAAACCTCATATGCTTCATTCACTCCGTTTCATTTCACTCACGGTGGCTCTTCCCGGCTGGGTCGCCATGGCTGCACGCACAACCAAGAAGCTAGAGAGAGGGGGGAACGCAAGGAGATTTATGGAAGAAACTAATCAGCATGGAGGTTTCGATGGGTTGATGTCTGTACGTAAGAGCATTGTTGAGTTCTTGGGAATTTAAACGAGTGTAATGTTGTAAGTAGCCGGTTGTATGTTGTGTACAGGGAGGGAGCCAGCGAGCGAGAGATCATCGATCGAGTTCTTGTTGTTGATGCTGCCATTTTGTTTCTTTTTCCTTCTCTCCCTGTTTGTTTTCTACTGCTAGCTCGTCCATTTCGGTTTTGGGGAGTAATTTTCCGGCTAATTTCATCGATCTGTGCTGCGAACTTTTTAATTAGCGTGCGAGACATAGTGTTCATCGGTTTCTGCTGCTCGATTCTTGCCATTATATATCATCTTCTTTCAGGTGGAGCCGTGGAGGAGATGGAATTGTGAAACTAGCTAGTTCTTCCTTCAGGTCCGTCTGATGCCTGTCAGCGTTCGTGTGGCCGGTGCATCCGTGCGGTACTCAAAAGAACAAAAATTTCCCATAAAAATGTTCAGAACAAATTCCTTGTCACATACCAACTTAAACTTTTAGGTTTTGCTTGTTTCCGCTTTAGCTTCTAGTTTTTAGTTTAATATTCTTTAATATTACTTTTTTACTGATTTTTAAACTTTTTTACCTTTCTTTTTTCTGTATTCTTTTACATTATCCGTGGTTGGCTAATCTGTTTTTTTATTTTTTTAAATTTAATTATATAAAAAAGTTACAAGTAGCTACAGTGTAAAATAAATCAGCTACAGTAAAAAAACATAAGCCACCAAAAAAGCCAAGTTAAACAGGATCTTATAGCACATATAGACAGTGCTCATTTAGGCTTATAAACTTATAATTCTGTTTGTAATAGTTCAAAATGTTTCGTAGCGGTTGTTGATTTTTTACCGTAATTAAATTTAAAAATTCTAAAAAATAAAAAAATTATATCATCACAAATAATAAAAAAAAGATAAAAATACAAAAATACCTAACAAGTCAAAAAATAATAAAATTAAGATAATATAAAGAAATAAGAGAAAAAGAAAAGAAAAAATACCAAACAAAAATTACAAAAATTAAAAAAATAAAATTAAGAAACTAAAAGTTAAAAACCGAAAGAGGCAGAAGCGCTCATTGTAGCGAGCCACATACTATCAAGGTTTCAAATAGCGGGCTAAGACATTTAGCGGATGGGTTCCGCAGAGGTTACAAAGGCTATAGCGGGCTATAACCTCAAATAGCCTCATTTAGTGGATTAGTAAAAGTATATTAAAAAACTCAGAATTCAATGTTTTATGCACATACAAGCATATAATCAAGGATATTTTAGCATACAAAAACATTCATAGCAGCAAATAGTGAGGCATAGTGCATTCCTTCAGGACATTATCAAACAAACACATAAATTCAATAGATTACAGTCCATAATTCTCCAAATAAACTCACAAACTAAACTGATAAATCATAAAGGCATAAAAGTCACAAAGACACTTGAGCATGTGCAATTATAACTTTATAAGTGCATTCCACTTATCTATTCATCTTCTGAATTAGCGTAATCGTAAGATTGAACTCGCATTCTTGCCTTGTGTTTCAAAAAGCAGGCGATCTTTGGATCGCCGCCTATGCAATTGCAAACCGAAAAAAAATTAGCTAACAAATAGATGACAACCTAATTCAAATCTCAATCTCTAAAGTCTGAATGGAGCAAAGGAAGGAAGAAGAACACTGGAACAGAGGAGAGTAAAAGTGTAAAACTTGCCTTGCTGTTGCTCTGGTTGGGACATGGTCTTCCTAGGCAGTCTTCCTCAGCAGCAAGCAAGGCGGGCGGTCAAGCGGCGGGCGCGGTCGGGAGGTGCGGCGGCGGGCGCGGCCGGGAGGTGCGGCGGTGGGCGCACGGGCTCGGGAGGGGTGGCGGCGGCGACGGCGACACGGGCTCGGGAGTCGGGAGGCGTGGCGGCGCGGCGGCAGCGCACGGCGCGGAGGCGTGGCGGCGGCGGCGCGCACGGATCTCGAGGCGTGGCGCGGCGGCGGCGGCACGGGCTCGGAGGCGTGGCGCGGCGCGGCGGCACGGGCTCGGGAGTCGGGGCGTGGTGGCGGGCGGCACGGGCTCGGGAGTTGGGAGGCGTGGCGGTCGCGGCGGGCGGCACGGATCTCGAGGCGTGGCGGCGGCGGTGGGCGGCACGGGCTCGGAGTCGGGCGGCGGCGGGCGGCACGGGATCTGGAGGCATGGCGGCGGCGGCGGGCGGCACAGGCTCGGGAGGTGTGGCGGCAGCGGCGGGCGGCACTGGCTCGGGAGTTGGGAGTCAGGAGGCGTGGTTGTGAGGCTGTGTGTGAGGGGCGGCATGAGGCTAGGGTTAGCAGGTAATGCAGCGGCTGTGAGTTTGGGGCCTTTGGGCCAGGCCGCCAGTCCGAACCGTTTCGGCCCACTTCGATTTTTCGGATTTACCGGCTAAACAGCACTCTATTTAGCGGATTTAGCTGGATTTAGCCCGCTAATAGCGGCAAACGGTGTTTAGCGCTAAAAGTGAGTTTTCTTAGCTTTTAGCCTTCCCAAAGGCTAAATCCGACTATAGCAGTGGCTATAGCCGGTTATTTGAAACCTTGCCTGCAAGGCACAATGCATTTGACCACCTCAATTATTGTTCATGTCAATTTCTTCCCTGAGGTATTTACACTAGGCCGAGAAGTGTAAATGACTAAGTGCTCTTCTGGCCAGGACCTTATCAATCATCATGCATGGATTTCTTGTGGCGGGCCTTCTGTATCTTCCTGCTCTTCGGTCCATGGTTAATGAGATCGACGAGTTCATCAGTGCAATGTTCTTTCACTCTGTTGATCAACAGAAGTTTTACAGAAAGATCATCATGGATGAATGCTATGCTATATTATATACTACAGAAAATGAAAGCATGGAATGACTGACTGAAACTTCACTCGGAAAATGAAGGTGTGACAAGTGTATGATGGAAGTGGAAAACAAAAGCATGCAAAAAATGACATGGCAGGTCCTGAAGATGATGCTATTGTACTACAGTTTGCGCTGAAGAATAGTAGAAATAAAATGGACTGCACATCAGAGTTGAGAACAAGCCTGCTGCACACGCAGAGGCTGCAGGTAATATTCTACACGGGAACACCAAGCTATTGAGGTTTTCAGGAACATGTCTCACTGTCTGACCAGCTCTGAAAACTTGTAATATTTGCAGTCACAAGGCAAGCAGCCATTTTCGAGACTCAAATAGTAGTCAACACAGAAGTAAACAATATGAATCCAATAAATTATGCCTCCAGTGATTACTTGCATCCACTATGTTTAGGAAAACCCTGTAGATATATGTTTACGGAGAACAAGTGACAAGGCAAACAAAAGGTAGTTGCTGTCCATCATGCCATCATGGTCTCTCCAAATCAGCAGACTCCATGCACATTGCACTGTGACTCTGTGAGACGTGTAAGATAGCGTTCAGAATAACGATAGCTTATGATATTTTTTACTATAACTAATTAATTTTTTACTGTATCTGAGTTGGTTTATTTGACATAATTAAATTTAAAAATAGAAGAAAAACATGTTAGTCCATCATAGATAGTACAAAAGAATACAGAAAAAAAGAAATTAAAAAAACAGAAAAAAAACAAAAATATCAACAGTGAAAAAACACGACCGCCGAACGTCCATCGCTAGCTCCTCCTGACAAATTTTTGAAAAAATCGCTCCTCTCCCAGCTACAGAAGTTCGCTTGTATCACACACATGCACAATACTGACGAATTTTTGCAGGCAAAAATTTGCTCATCTCTGTTTTGTTTTGTTTTCTTGCTACACAATTATACTGCTCTATTTCTTGTCCATTTGTTCTGCGTGGAGGCAAGTAAAAAGCGAACATTGCTGTAAGAACAAGCAACCGCACTCCCGAGAATACTGTTAAAAAACAAACTGCTGAAGCTTTCGCTGGTAATCAGGTCCATGGTTTCTTTTAATTTATTTTAGTTTACAGTTTATGATTTTTTTAAACAAATAAATAGATTTCGTTATCGCCGTTTCAAAACGACTTATCAGGATAGTATTTTAGAAACGGTTTATCGACTTTTGGTTTATTTGTGAAAGACCATGTGAGAAGATCTAAAATAATATTGTGATGAATCATTGTAAATTTTGTGGAGTGGTTGTTTAATTTTGTAAAGATTGTATTTTGTTTAAATCGTTTTTTGATTTTTTTTCAGGAAAACTGATCATACCGTAAGTATGGCGGCGGTCATACCGATAGACGATAGTACCGTAGAGGTGCTCTTTTGTTTAAAGTTACGGTTTGAAAGTTGAGTGCGTAGTGTACTCTCTGTCCTCCAAGGTAGAGTCCTCCAAGGTAGAGTGATTGTAAAATTTTTCTCCTCAAGTAGCAGTAGAATCAATATTTGATTATCTCTATGGCCATCTCTTGTCTTGATTTGGTTGATTTTTTTCTTTCCTTTTATCCATTTCTTGATGTTGTTATGCTAAAGACATGTAAGAAATGGAGATAATTCCTGAAAATCAATCTCCACATATCTAGACACTTTGGTAGTAAGTTCACTAAGAAATTTGGTTTTTACATGTTTTTTATCTTCCAAGTGATTTTTTTATATGAGGATTTTTGACTTGATTTTTTCGGTGTTTTAACTTGCTGTGACATGTGAGAATACATCTAGAGCTATCTTAGCTATCATCCATCCATGTGCAAGTCATATTCACTGTTTTTGGTTTTACCTTTAAACTGAAAAGGTCTCAACTTTGGCAATGATTTTCAAAATCGTTTATTGGAATATGTTTATAATATCCTAAAGAAGATCTTTGTAAAATTTTATGTCTTTTGGATCTACGGATCAAAAGTTTCATGCATTTTTCGTTCATGAAATAACGCTAAAATCCATGTTCATCTTGTTTTTACTGTAATAGCGGTAGTACCATGGGTATATAGCGGTAGCACTATTTTTATTGTAGCAAACGGTAATACCGCAGTGCTATAGCAATACTATCGATTTTGCTAATATTTTCTTCAAAGTTTAGTTTCTTAGATCGCTAATTTTTGTGTTAGCTTTTTAATCTAATATTTATATCTTTGTAGATATTGAAGTAAACAATTGATGAATATTTGAGAAATTTTTTTGAGATATTATTCACCCTTTCTCTGTTGCCGTCTTCAGTCCTACAATTTGTATGAACACTCATATTAAGACTAAAAACTATAAATTATAATCATAAACTATAAGCCCTTTCTATTTGGAGAAAAACATGGGGAGAGAAGGAACCCTTCCCAGAGTCCCAGTTTTTTTAGGGAAGCATTGCAAAAGCGCACGGATAACAACATTGACATAAAGAAAACTTCTCAACAACAATCCAGTAGTATTTCGCAAGAAGAAGCTTTTATATATATAAAAAAATGACAGGAACTCTGTCCATTCGTTAAGTAAGGCGAGAGGAAAGGAAATACAAATGAAATAAGAAGCGACATCAATTTCCAGTTCATAATTGTATTTTGGCCAGCATGCTTCATATATGGGACAGGCGGACAGCTGAGGGGCGTTTAATAATTGTACCATATCAAATTGGGTCATCCTGCTGGGCGAGGACCCAAGGCACCTGACGTCATCACATTACTTCAAGGTGCAAGCTTTTTGATGTCGTATGCTGTAGCCTTTTTAGGACTTGTACCATCTTTACCCAGCTTCGCAGGCTTTTAAAAATGACAAGAGTTAGGGGTGATGGTAATAGCGATGGTTTTTAATTTTTATTGAAAAAATATTATAGTTGGTTGAAAAAATACTGTAGCTGATTTGATTTATTGAGTATAATTAAATGTAAAAAAATATATAAAAAAATTGAAAACAAAAAACGAAAAAAAAGTATAAGTAATTTTTTTTTAAAAAAGCGAAAAAACGAAAAAATAAATTTTACTGTAGTAGGTACTGTAGCTGCTTCAGTAAAAAAATTGCAGAAGCTAGCGATGGCAGAAGCTGTCTTGAGCGCCCCTTAGCGTTGGTTTTAGCGATGGTTTCTGTCTTTTGATAATTTTACTGTAGCTGACTTTTTTTATTGTAACTGAGTTAGCTTTTTAGGCATAATTAAATTTAAAAATGTAAAAATAGAAAAAACATATTAACCCATTAGGGACAATACAAAGGAATACAGTAAAAAAAAGAAAATACAAAAAAAAACCCAAAATATCTAAAAAAATCAGAAAAAAACGAAATACTGAATAGTGAAAAAAAAGCTGAAGCTGAAAAAAAGCCGAAATAAGCGGGGCCTAGTGATCTTTACCCTGCTTCTGCTTTTAATTTTTAATTTTCTATTTTCTATATTTTTTGTCTTTTCTTTTTTATAGTCGATTGTATTATTTGTATTGGACTAACTTTTTAAAAAAATTTAATTACATTAAAAAATCACTAGCAGCTATAGTGTACAAAAATCCATAACCTGGCTTATATAAACCGAATTTTCACATCGCAACGCCAAGGAACTAAAGAGAAAAAATGAGGCCACACATGTAGAGCTGCAGGTTCATTCCAAATATTTATAGAGATAGGGAAGCCACCATTTTTTACCCCCATCTTGCGTGTGCGCATGCTGCCTGTTTCTGCGAAAGAATCGGGGTCTGTTTTTTCTCGACTGTCTTATGGTTACTATTGATTATTTTACTTCTAAAGAAATATTTGTATGAATAAATTAAATATTAATAAATAATTTTAATAAAACTCTCTCGATAAGTTATTTTTTAAAAAAATTAAAAAGTTATAAGTTATAACATAAAGAGAAAAGAATGGGCTATATGATGGAACGATGATTGAACTACCCATAGGCCTGCAGAGATAAGCCTCGCAAATGCAACCAGATAGCGTACTGAACATTTTCGTAAAAGAACATGAAGTGGTATGGCGCCTAAAATATTCAGACCTCTCTAGGGAACTAATGATGATTTGACGTGAGCAAAACTGCAGCAGCAGTAACATAACATAGGACTTTCTTTTGCAGCTTCTAAAAGTTATTTTTAACTTTTATTACAGTAATTAATTTTTTAAATAAAATATTTTTTTAAAATATAATCTACAAGTTAATTATAATACATGTTAAAAATCTAATATCTGTATCATCAAAAATCACAAACGAGTATCTCTCTTTCCGTAATCTCTGTCGCCATCAGCCAAAAAATCATCAGCCGCAGCCAAAAATCATCAGCCACAGCAAAAAAAAACATACCAGACGAAAACCATAGGTCACTGTTGCCTGACATTTGTATGCTACGCATAGACTTGTTTCCCCTGTCCCCGTAGCTCTACAATCCCTCTCCTCCCGTCCTCGTACCCCGAACGCGGTTTTACTGTTCTCGTTTTCTTTGTTTCTATCAATATGACATCCACATAAATTACTTTAGATCCATTAGCAAAAAAATAAATAACTCTGAATAAATACCACGTCAACGAAAACAAAAGAAAACAGGAAAAAGAGAACAGAAAAACCACGTTCTAGCCAGCTGTAACACAGGCAGTAACAGTAGATCAATTGTAGTTTACATGTTGCAACAGTGATGAAAACAACAGTACAAGAGTTGCACAGCGTGATGGCACTTCTGAATAGTTATGCCGAAGATCAGGTGAGGCAAACAAAAACTTCAAACACACCAAAAGCATGACAAAGAGCACGTCATGAACTGTCCTCAAGGGAAGTACATCATGCAGAGGGTTAGGTTAATCCACCAGAGATGACAGAACTATCACGCACCAATTTCCCGGTTTAAATAGTCAGCAAACATCCTCTTCGCACTGTAAGCATCTGTAGGTGGGGGTGGTCCACTCAAGCTGTACTGACCTGCCAGTTTGATGAAAGTGCGTCGCAAGCTTCGGAGCTCAGGCAGGCCAACCGACCTTTGAAGATTAATGTAACAGTCAGTTAAGGATCTCACATTACAAATAGTAACATCTGAGGATGGCGGAAGTTTTCTTGTCTTGATTATATGCATGTTGAAAAGGCAGAACAGGTCCATCCTTGAAACTTGGATATGGACACTAACCTCGTGGCATAAAATTGTGAAGCCAATTCTAGATTGAGACTATATGCAGAGCAAAATTGCCACATTTGCAGACTTTTTGGAGTACTTGATGTTCAAATAGTCGTTTACAAGTTAGAAAAATAACTAGGTATACAAACATAAACATGTATATGTGGTGCATCTGTTTACGGGCACATGCCATGTATGATATCAGGAGGTTGTTTTGCATTGCACAGTTGTTATGATTGGTAGATCTTCAGGCTACAGCTATATATCAAAAGAGAATTAGAGGATGAACAAAGAGCTGGGATTATATTTATTTGAGTAAATTTAGCAAAACCATACTTTTAAGTATCAGTTTCATAGAACCACATTTACTTTTGCATAATGTTTCACAGAACCACACTTTTAAACAATGCCATCGTATGCAACGGGCTTGACACCCTGGGCCCACTCATCAAACTAACAAGGACACACCGTTTCGTGCCACTTCTACGCACCACATCTTGCTTCGTGCCACTTCTACGTGCCCAGCCTCCTGCCTCTCTCCCAACACGTGCCTCCCAGACTCGGTTGATGGCTTCCAAAAGGAGTCCAAGTCCTTTGGTTAGCCCCACCATGGCATGAGTCATGCTGACGAGTCAGCTATTATCCATCGTGGCAATTACCTCCATGCCAACAAACGGAAATAGCCTTGTTAATCTGACGAGTGGGCCCAAGATGTTAAGACCCGTTGCATACGATGACATTGCTTAAAAGTGCAGCTTTGTGAAACATTATGCAGATGAAACAGATGCTTAAAAGTGTGGTTTTGTGATACTTTCGTCAAAAGTAGTGTAGTTTTGTGAAATCTACTCTATTTATTTAAAACTATCATAATAATGTAGTTTACTAAAAATATTGTCTCAAACAGTAAAGGATATAGTTGGCAAGTTAGGTCCAAGAGAAATCTTATTCATGGCAAGCCCGATACTGCAAGATTGTGCTTCAACAATTGCATTGACCACCTCCTGCAAAAGTGCAGCTCATATCAAAGGCTTGTAGATCAAAAAACAAATTGCAAATTTCCAATGACCAGCCATCAACCAAGACCACCACCATTACCTGTGTTGCTTTGTCCATCTCATAGAGCGAATTAGCCTCAGTTGTTCGTACCTGAAATATAATCAGGTCAGGATTCAAACCCTACAGGTACTACCATAAATGGAACAGTACTAGACTGACAACATCCAGGAAGAAAATAGAAAGTACTTGTGCAATATGAGAAAAATACTGATTGTTTGTGCGTTCACACCATCAGATATTCAAATTTTAACAGGATTTGTTTGGCATAGTGTGCTAAGGTACTGATGTACAAAAGCACATGGAAACAAGCACACATTCAATAACATTTGGAGTTAAGATTCTAAAACACATTCACTTAATATGTTTCAGTAATTGATATTGAGCTGCTATGTCATAATACCACACCAAATTTATGCAGGCATTTACAAAGTACCAAATAATTCTGTAACAGGTTATTTATGGGGATTAGAAGATCATGCAGCTGTAGTAAATCAGGGATGTATTTCAACAATTTTATTCTTTAAAAAATATTTTATACTTACAGTCTGAGTGGCTATTGTAGGTTGGAGAACTTTTACATCTCTTGTTTTTGAATCCATTTTCTTAGTCAAATATGATACAGCCTCAGCGATAACAGGAGACGATTCCACTATCTCATCTGTTGAAAACAGTAGACAAAACAGATTAACAAATGGGATGATGGGTCAACTATGAAAATGATAGTAAAGAAAGTAGAGGGTGAGCATTTATGATGATGATTATGAAAGTCGGCCAATGTAGTATTTTGAAAGCCAGAATTCATAATTCCCAGCTACTGGATGGTACTAATTCCTAAACCAAAACTGGACAGAAAGGGTTGTGACAAGAAAGCAGTAATTTTCTGTCTTGCTATAGTTAAATAACATAAAAAAAAATTCACCCATCCACTCAACCACCTGCGCAGGACTATGTTGTGCACCTCGAAGCCTCGACAATAACAAGCAACAAATTTTGAGGTTCAACCAGTAAAATTGGAATAACAAAAAAAAAATTAAAATAGCATCGTTAGGGCATAAGGCACTAGATATATGTGATAGACAATGAGAAAAGTACTACTTCGAGATCACCTATGCTGTGAAAATTAACTAATATGAAGAACAAGAGATATTCAATTACCTCTAGATGGAAACAATTCAAAAAGAGGGGAATCCCAACGATTACGCCTATCTGGCTTCTCAAATCTCCTTATCAGATCTTCGAATCTGTGACAATAGAAAAGCTGATGAGCAGGCAATGGTATCTGACTGTACGCATAGCAGTAAATGGACGGAGACACACAGTTGCATTATTTTTCCCTGGAACACGAAACAATAACAAAGGATTTCATAGCCGACTATGAAACACTTCAGTAATTAGAAACAAGAATGCAAACTATACATAATATATCTGCAGTTTGAAATTTGTCGCCAATACGAGACCGGACAGAAAACCTGTGAACACCCCTAGTCGGATTCAAGGACCACCAAGGATGCAGAGGGGCTCAACGAGAATCACCCACGAATGACCAAGTGTATTGAATATGGATGTCTAGGGTTACAAAAATAGCCTCTCCCTCTCCACTTACAAAGGATCTTGATTTATAGTGGGAGGAGGCGGTGAGTGAAGTTACAAGCCTGCCCTTAGAACCTACCTTACTCTTAAGGGTAGTTTCGTCCTTCACGCCACGTGGGTCCCGCCACGTCCGAGGGACTCCAAGGGCCGTTGCTTCCGGACCCTGCTCGAGGTTGGCTTTCGGACTTTGTCTTGAGTTGGCTCCCAGAGCTCGTCTGAGGTGGACTCCGGACCTCATCTTAGGTTAGCCTGTGGACCTCATCCGAGGTGTGTTCCCTGATGTGTGACACCACGCCAAAGTCGTTGTGGGCCCAAGGTAGTGCGGGGATCCTTCCTCAACAATAGCCCCTCGCTGATCTAGGTGGTCAGCAACCACCTGCCTGGGCCGGCGCACAGACTTGCAAAAGGGGTCGGCGCACGGCTTCGGGTCAACGATTCCACTAGTAGCATGAAATGCATTCTAACCACATTAAAATACCTTACTCCTCGCGTCAACATCAAACGATAGGTCGTGCTCGCATCTTCGAGTTGGGTTCCCTTGGTGTTCATCAAAAGGTCTTTGTTCCGCTTGGATGATTTTAGGTCGCATCAGGGAGTTCACCGTCGCACAGACGGACATGGGGTCGCAAATATTTATGTAGTCTAAACGTCGACCGCTTAAATGTTGAGTTATGCGGAGACACGAAGTTACGACTTAGCCCAAAGAAGTGCCTCATGAAGTGAGTTCTTGACCCATGGAATTCGAGAGGCAAAAGTATGCACGAGAGTGCCAAGCTCGACTCGCCTAGGCATGGCCACCAAAGAACGACAGAACCTAGGGGTGTGAAAGGTTAACCCACGTGAACACGTAGAAATAAGCGCCTAACTTGTTAGTTCAAGACGCGTGGAGTCCTTGGGTAATCGGGTCGTTGTGTCAACTTGACGAGATGGGCGTGGATGTAAAGCTAGTCCGAGGTGTGATGGAGCTTTAAGGTGCATGAGCCCGACTGGGGCGTACGCATCCCTAAGCACAAGCTCGATTGATGACGCTGAGTTGGACGACATATCGAAACGTGATCGATTGGTGCATGCCAACACAGCAAGATGTTCGAGGTCGGTGAGCGTACCCAGGACTAGCCTGATGAGGCTTGACCCCAAGGTGAGGAGATACACACTTAAGTCGTTGTCTACTTGACCTGTCAAGACACGGCGCTAGAAGCTTGGAGGTGTGCCATGCGCTAGGCTTACGAAGGCGCTGCCTATGAAGTAAGGAGTGCCCGGTGTGAGGCTACGTTTTGTCGAGGGATGGCCCTCAAGGCTAATCACACCGTGCTGAGGTGATGTGTTAGCACTTGTCGATGTGAAGCGATCAATCCAATGGGCATACATAATTGTGGAGATGCCAATAGATCGAGCCGAGCTTGGTCGAGAAAATGCCTTGTATGTCGAGTTGTATCATACAGAGGCAAAGCCATTGTGGAGTGTCGCCCCTTGCTAGGCAAACTAACCCAACGACTAGGGAGTGCGCTAGGGTGCGGATTACTAGGGACTAATGAGTTGCCTGTGAGGCGAGGTGTGCACCGAAGCGCCTATTAACCGACTTCCAGAGGTGTCGCCCACGGTGCGAGTAGGTGTACACCTAACTGTTGGATACACAACTTGCCTTACATATGACCTCACGAGCAGTTCTCGACTCACTGAGGGTTGGCCTTTGAGGTGAGGAGATATGCACCCGAACACAAGGTGGTCGATTCGTTGAGGCTTACATGGTCGACTTGTCGAGGCATTGACAGCGAGGCAAGGAGTACTCAACAAACCAAAGCGTGGCCCTCGATGGAAGAAGATGATTTGGTTATCCGTAGAGCTAGAGAGACCCCATGGTCGGGGAGACACAATCGAGACGAAGCGAAGTTCGGCTGAGGGAAAGCCATCAATACCTATCGAACCACGTCAAGGTCAAGTCATCGCTCTCAAGACACTTGAAAAGCTTCATTGACGCACTGGAAGGGCCGAAGCAGCGGGCGTAGTGAACTACCTTCTCAGGAGTGACGCAGACCTTTTCTTTGGCGCAGCGTGGACTTGGTCTGGGGGTGGTGTCCTGGAGGGCAGGGAAGGTGACGACACTATTAAGGATATTAGAGAGAATAGGAATTGTATTATTCCTTTCCTTATATGCATTTATTTCCTTATCTGTATATAGCATATTCCCTTGAATATTTTCTTGTAATACCTATATATATTGCCATTTGGCCTCTTCGATATATACACAATATTCATAACATGGTACCAGAGCTAAGATTCAAACATCTCAAACCCTAGCCTCTCCCCACGTCTTCCGCTGCCGCTGCCCCCCGGAGGATCGATCTCCACTCCTGGGGGCCGCCGCCTCATCTCGCCCAGATTCATCCGTCGTTGGACTCTACCACCTCGGATCAGCGCTCGCGCTCGTGCATGCCCAAGCCCGCGCCTCCCGCTTGCGTCAGGCTCAGGCCACCTTCCGGTCGGCTGGATTCGCCATCGCCTGGCACTCCCCCGCCTCACACGGCGCGCCGCAGCCCGGATCTGGCGTCTGGACACGACTCGTCTAGCTCGACATAGCACACGGTCTCACGTCGACACTTGACGAGGAGCAACAAGGCATCACCCCTGAGGATGTTGAGCCACCGCCGTGCTACTCGGTCTATGGCCGCAGCTCGGCTTGTGGCTCGCTCCCTACGTCCAAGTCGCCCAGCTAAGAGACATCTGGTGCTTGCTCTCTCTTCTTGTTCTTCTACCTAGGGAGTACGAGGAGATGGGGAAGAATAGTGTGCCTTTGTTGTGCTCTCAGCTGCCCTTATCTCGTTAAGGGGGGATGACATTATGAAGTTTAATCCTTGTGGTGACAGTTGCCATGGAGTGAAGAGTCATTATTGATGCTGGTGTTTTGAGAATTTTTTTTCAGTCTTCCGTTGTGATCATTCAAATCCGTAGTCTCTATTTTCAGTTCGTCATAGCCATACGAGTTCACAAATTTATTGTCAGTCATAAAAGCATAGGAATTTTCTTTTGCATGGCAGCAGGCGTCGCTCTCTGAGCCACGTGCAGATCGTAGAAGTCGTTATGACGTCGCCGCTTCTCTAGCTGCTGCCTCGAGCTTCTAAGGCCGCCGCGCATTTTCTGCATCTTGTGCACTGTGCCGCCGTCATCTTGAGCTTCGATCTGTGCCACCATACTTCTATCTATTCCTCTTTAGTTTGATTTGACAATTCTCTTTCTACGAGCTGCACGCTATGACGACATTATCAAGACTCGGGCTTCGGATTTTTTTCTATTTTAGTGACAACCCTTTTCAAATACAATACTATTGCATATGCTTTGCATTTGAGGGGTGTTAAAGATATTGGAGATAGAATAGGAATTGTATTATTCCTTTCCTTATGTCTTCATTTCTTTATCTGTATATGGCATATTCCCCTAAATATCCTCTTGTATGCATGGCGGTATTGCCCATTGGGCTTCTTCAATATACACAATATTTGTATTATTCCTATTCTATCTCTAATACCCTTAACAGACAACACAGCTAGGTCTACTGTCCCTAGCCCAAACTCGCACTCGATGCATGGCAGGGTTGAAGCAGAGGCGGCGCTCGAGGCCGTCGTGGGTGATCCCGCTGGGTCAAGCCCAAATTGCAATGGAGGCGGTGGAGGTGATCTAAGTTGGAATGGTGGCGCGCAGCAGACGTCAAGCCCGAACGACGGCGCGCAGCGCTGTCGAAAAAACTTGGCGTTCAGGACTCATTTTTGCGCTCCACATCAGGGCATTTTGAAGCGAATGATGTTAGCTCAGACACCAACTGCCGTGGCACGACATCGGGACGCCTTTGCTTGTCTATCGGCTGGCCGACGTTCTTTGGCAAAGGTGCTAAGGGACTGCAGTCGCTTGTATCATTTACTGGGCTTGTACTGTTGTAGCTTATCTACTGTTGAAACGAAGCCCATCCACTGCTTCTTACTAGGGGTATTATGTTACCTCGTTCCCCATTGAAAAAAAACTTTGCGCTCGAGACGAAGCTCACGAGCGACTAGTCGGTAGGGGAGGTGAGGACGTCGCTATCTCCCATCGGAAAAAAACATGGCGCTCGGGATGAAGTTCGCGAGTGGCTGGTCGGTAGGGGAGGCGAGGATGTCATCGTCGCCCATCGGATAAAACTTGTGCTCAGGACGAAGCTCACGAGCGGCTAGTCCGTCGAGGAGGCGAGGACATCGCCATCTCCCATCTGAAAAAACTTGGCGCTCGAGATGAAGCTTGCGAGCGGCTGGTCCGTCGGGGAGACGAGGACATCATTGTCTCCCATTGGAAAAAAACCTGGCACTCGGGACGAAGTTAGCGAGCGGCTGGTCCGTCGGGGAGGCGAGGACGTCGTCGTCTCCCATCTGAAAAATGGCACGACCCCTAAGGGCAAGACTCGACCCCAGAGGGGGGTGTAAGGCAGTGAAGGCTCGACCTCGAAGGGTGATTGGTTGTCGACCCGACCCTGGAGTGTGGGTGTAAGGCGGCCGAGGCCGAGCTGAACCACGCCAAGGCTAGGCCATCGAGGCGTGTTGGGGCTCGCCAAGATGAATCCATCAAGCTAGAGGAAGAGCCTACTCGAGGAGACGCCATCGAAGCGAAGCGAAGTTTGGCCGAGGCAAAGCCGTCGAGGCCGAGCTGAACCACGCCGAGGCTAGGCCATCGAGGCGTGTTGGAGCTCGCCGAGGTGAATCCGTCGAGCTAGGGGGAGCCCCTAGTTGAGGAAACACCATCGTGGCGAAGCGAAGTTCAGCTGAGGCAAAACCGTCAAGGCCGAAATGAACCACGTCAAGGCCAAGTCATCGAAGAGTGTTCGAGCTCACCGAGTTGAATCCATTGAGCTAGGAGGAGCCCTTAGTCGAGGAGACACCATCGAGGCGAAGCAAAGTTCGGCTGAGGCAAAGCCGGCAAGGCCAAGTTGAACCACGCCGAGGCAAAGCCATCGAGGGAGGCGTGTTGGAGCTCATCGAGGTGAATCCATCGAGCTAGGGGGAGCCCCTAGTTGAGACGCCATCAAGATGACGCAAAGTTCAGCTGAAGCAAAGCCACCAAGATCGACCTGAACCATGCCATGGCTAGGCTATCAAGGTATGTCGGGGGTCATCGACGCGGTGCAACCGAGCAAGCGCCACAGGTCTAGAGCGCGCGAAGTGAGTCGAGGGGGTCCGCGGCACCCGTGTGGAGATGACACAGAGGGTCCAGGGCACCCAAGTGTTAATGGCACATAGGGGGTCTGGGTCACCCAAGTATTGATGGCACGGAGGGGGTCTAGGTCGCCCAAGGAGGGGGTCTAGGCGCCCAAGTGTCGATGGCGCGGAAGGGGTCCGGGTCGCCCAAGTGTTGATGGTGCGGAGGGGGTTTGGGCACCCAAGTGTTGATGGCATCGAGGAGGTCTGGGGCACCCAAGTGTTGATGGTGCAGAGGGGGTCCAGGGCACCCAAGTTGAGATGGCGCGGAGGGGTTCCAGGTCGGGAGTTTGGGGGCTCCACACGGACAAAGTCCAGGGTGGAGTCCAAGAGACCTCCGCGTGGACGGAGTCTGAGGGAGTTCAAGGGACTTTCGCACGGACAGAGTTCGAGTGAGGAGTTCGGAGGACCTCCACGCGGACGAAGTCCGGGGAATCTCCGCGCGGACAGAGTTCGGGGGAGGAGTTCGAAGGGCCTCTGGGATGGCACAGACCTGCCTAGCGACATTCTGTGCCTTCATCTTTCTAGGCGGCATGGCTTATCACTCAAGTCCCCATGGACGGCGCCAATTGTTGTTGATACAATCATACAAGATCGCGCAGAAAACTTGTAAGCAGTCCCGGTCGGATTCGAGAACCTCCGAGGATGTAAAGGGACTCAACGAGAATCACCGATGAATAACCAAGTGTATTGAATATGGATGTCTAGGGTTATAGAGTGGGAGGAAGCGAGTGAAGTTATAAGTCCACCCTCAGGGTTTAGCTTACTCCTAAGGGTAGTTTCGTCCTTCACGCCACGTGGGTCCCGCCACGTCCGAGGGACTCGGGGGGGCAGATCACGGACTTCGCTCGGGGTTGCTTTCAACCCCGCCCGAGGTTGACTTCCGGACTTCGTTTTGGGTTGGCTCCCGGACCTCGTCCGGTGTTGACCCGTGGACCTCGTCCGAGGTGGGTTCCCTGATGTGTGACGCCACACCGAAGTTGTCGTGGGCCTAAGGTAGCGTGGGGACCCTCCCTCAACAAAATCAAACAAAACTAAGCCACTATGCAGCATCTATCTCATTCATATAAAGTATTAATTTTGCAAACGACAGGTCAACAAGCTCCACAAAGATAAAATATCTGACTTACATATGACTATCATATGAGGGTTCTCCTTTATTCTGACGCTTGCTGTTCCATTCCTTACAATGGTTCACTTCTGTATCACAAAAAAGCTGAAACATAAAAAGAGGAAGTAGGAAGCAAATCACTTTCTATTATATAATAATACTATACTAAATGGTGTAAAGCATATTAAATTTGCCATTCTTTTTCAATAACTACTCTTTTTTTTTAAAAAAAAGATCTTTCGTGTAGGACATAGTCATCAGTTGCAAATTATCATTTTAAAACTTAGATAAACTAACATCACTTAAGTAATGCTCTCTTAAATTTTAAGGTCAGTCCCAAAAGGTGGTTTCTGATATGGAAACAGTGCATATATGCTAACGCATTGGAATCCTATCTGTGGAGAAAATTGAAACATCTACCCTGCTGGTCTATTCAAGTCCTCATCAGAACAGGAATTCAGCTCAGATGTCAATTCCCTTCACTCCGCCTTCCTTTCCTCTTTCCTTTATTAAATTGTCTGTTATATATTACTTCATTTCTCAACTGATATTCTAATTGGTGGGTCTTGACCAAATCAATATTGTCATGCGTCACCTCCACTCTACCCACTTTAGCTCTCATCTTATGTGCCATTGATGATTATAACATTGTTTCCAGATTGGTTTCGTATCTGACTCGAATTGTTAACCAAAACCAACACTTTCAGAACACATGATGCCATCTACAGCACCTAATGATTGTTTTTATTATGCTATTCTAATCTTAAACTATTATTTAAAATTTAAAATGAGTATAAGAACAGTAAACAAACAAGACAGCAAGTGGCTACCACACAGTATCTTATTCCAGATGCACGTGCAAGACACCACAACTCATACCGGTACCCCTGCATATAATAGATGAAAGTTATATCTAAGGCAACCAATGCACAATAATATAGCAACACCCTGTTACATTTGAAACCATCATGCATGTAAAATAAATGCAACACAAATTGCAGATTCTACATCATATTACAATTTACATCAGAATTTACACTGCATATTCCTATGTAGTAATAACGATGGAATCGAGTTTCGAAAGGAGCACATGTTTACAAACTAGATTGTTGCATCACTAATTCATGCAGTACCCGTACCTGAATGCATGTGTATGTATAAGACTTCTGAAGACCTGTTTGGCAAGGTCACTAAAAATAGGTCCATCACATTGTCTAAATGGTTTGCTTTCATGTACTGACTTGACAAACACTACAATTTTACTCAGGAAATATACATATTTTCTAGTTTCTGCTAACAAAAAAATTGATATCCTTGTATAGGAAGTTCTACTATTTACGGTGTGCAATGTGATCATGATCACATTCAGCGTTCAGGAGACCGTTCTAGGAAGGGGAGAAAATGCTCCATGGCTGCCTGGTTCCCCTTTTCACCTGTTACCGGCGATAACCACTAAAAAACTGTCCAAAAAATTGGATTCAAATTTTGATTTTGATTTTAAAAACTAGTCAAAACCTACCGAAGGTCAACATTCAAATTCGAGTGGTTTGGAAAATCTTGGGGCACACCGAGATTTCCAAAAACCGGCGGTAACCGGCTAGTATTATCTTTGAGCCCTGATCACAATGATACCAAGTACAATGATAACACAGATAAACATGATGACTGTACTACTTCTATTAGAAGTAAGAATGGATTAGTCATTGGAAGTTTGCAACAACAGAACAAAAAACATGGTACTGCCCTCACCTTAATATTGTTCAAAGAATCCACGATGATTATGCTGTCTCGTGACACAGACCTATCAACCTCTGATCTAAGAACTCCTCTTAAGTTTTTCTCCACAACCATATCTAAAAAGGGAATAAACACAGGAAATGAGTAACAAAAGAAATGAGCTCATGATAGGAGCAAAATGGGAGGTAGCATAGGGAAAACATGCAGAACAAAGACAGGTAATTGCCAATACCTTTGTAGCTATCATTGCGTCCAAGATGGAGTGACGACTCATCAATGATGCGGACAGTGAGGTCACCCATGGAGTGGAGAGCGGCAGTGAGGCAAGCTGCAGCCGCTGACTTGCCGCTGCACGGCTGCCCACACATCACCACAAGCGCCATGGAAAATGTAGAAACCTTAGGAGATGGAGAAAAAAAGTATGAGCAAATGGCTCCAAGCTTTGAGCTCTCATTAGGGCAAACTGTTCACATCTTTAAATGCAAGCTACAAATTAAGAAATTTCCATGAAAATTAGGCCTAACAAAGCCCACACAAGAGATCAACTCACAACCCTAGCAAATATAGTAAATAGCAATAGCAATTGGATGAAAATTTTCCATTCACACAACGCACAGAGAGGGGGCTGGGGGCGACCGAGCGTGTGCCGAATGGCAGAAGGGTGACCGCGGGCGGCGACGCCGACGAGGGGCCGAGGGGGGCAAGCCGGCAGGGAGGTCCGGCCGGACCTGGCGGCGACGCCGGCGAGGGGGGCCGAGCCGGGGCAGGGGGAGCCGGACCAGGCCGGATCTGGTGCCTGACGGCGATGCCGCCGAGGGAGCGGAGCGGAGGGGGGAGGCCGGAGGCGGGAGGCGGAGCGGAGGGGGGAGGCCGGAGGCGGGAGGCGGAGCGGAGGCGGGGAGGCCGGAGGCGCCGAGGCGGGGAGCGGAGGGGGGAGGCCGGAGGCGCCGAGGCGGGGAGCGGAGGAGGGAAGCGAAGCGGAGGGGGGAGGCGGGGAGCGGAGCGGCCGGGTGGAGCGGAGAGATAGGCGGGGAGCGGAGCGGAGAGCGGCCGGGCAGGAGAGAATAGGGGAGCGGAGCGATCGGTCGCGGCCCGGGCGGAGAGAAACAGGGGAGCGGAGTAAAGCTGGTCACTGGGCCGTTTAGTCACGGAAATGAGTTATATTATGTCGGCTCGTGGATCACGATACAAGTCCAAGTATGGCCCGATGTCGTGTCTATCTGGGTACGGTTAAGACTTAACGGGCTATGCTGATTCGGCTATTCTGTTTATAGAAAATTCAGAAAAAATTCAAAAAAATATAGAAAATTATAGACATGTTAATCATAAAAATAAATATTTGCAATGACATAATGAGCTTTATTAACTTATTAAATTACATGGGATGGCTGCCTCATTAAAATTTTACCAAGTAAAAATTCAATTTGAGAAAACCTTGGTAAAGAAAAAAGAGTATAGCCTATAAAGTTCATTAGTGACTATATATGAAAAAAAATATTGAAAATCCTATTCATTGCTATCTAAATACAAATTTTTAAAAGATTCTTCTAAATCTTTAAGAGTACTGCACTATTATGCTAAGAGTACTGCACTATTATGCTTATTCATGGAACAAATCGGCAGGAGGAACAAAATCTTCAAAAGCTTATTCATGGAACAAATACCTCAGTATAGTCGTTTTCTTCTAAGAGTACTGCACTATTATGCTAAGAGGCGAAATATCTTCTCGTGTGAATATGTGATAATAAGAAATTAAGAACCAAATCCCACAGCTCTAATTACATGTAAAATAAACAATCAATTTATTCTATTATTCACAGAGAGTTTATTCCATGTTCACATCACATGATCAAATCTCACACGCAATAAAAGAACTATCGAGTGCACCGGGGCAGCAGTACAACACATCCCAAAAGTACATCTCTAACAGGCTAACAACTCTATCCTGTCCGTGAATAAAAACCCTCTAGTGCTACCGTGCTGTGCTCCGTTCTCTATCTATATTGCCTGAACCATGGCCAGTGAGACCAAAATCAGTAGTGGAAGTAGAACTTGTGAAAATGATCCTGCAAAGTTATAACATAGGCAATAACAGTAGATTAATTTTCTGAAACCTTGCATATATGCACAAACAGACCACATATCCAACGATATCAGAAAGAAACTTATACCTTGTGCCAGTGCATTGCCGTTGTTAGAAAGGCGAGCCGAGCCAGTTGGAGCAGGAGACCTGGAAGAGTTCGAGAATGGAAGGATCCCTATGCTTGTGCAATCCGCACCGATTGAACCTGAAATGATGCAAAGAGTTAGAGAATGCGACGCACGATCTTGCTATGCAGAAGGGAGATTGCTTGTGCATTTTTTGATCTCACAGTTCTGAAAACAAGGCATTGCTGTGACGTTCAGAAGGTTGCTGAAACCCTCCTTGCACTCGCAGTGGTAGCTGAGACCTGTGCCGTTCATGCATGTGCCTCCGGCCCCACAATATGCTAATTCACAAGCTGTAGACAAAAAATTGTACAAACAGAGATCAATATGACACATATTACATGAAAAAAATATGGTAACAAAAAAAG
Organism: Melocanna baccifera; assembly: GCA_036346265.1. Taxonomy (NCBI): domain Eukaryota; kingdom Viridiplantae; phylum Streptophyta; class Magnoliopsida; order Poales; family Poaceae; genus Melocanna; species Melocanna baccifera. The sequence goes on along the minus strand of CM070682.1, from coordinate 2,982,963 downwards.
AACAGTAAGTGGCAGTAATTACGGTCTGAGAGGGAGAAATTTTTGGGTGGTTGTAAAGGCACTGGTGCCGGTGCTGAAGCATTGCTAGAACATGTGCGATCAATGGAACCTGAAAGGATATATTATTATTTGATCATGTGAGCTGATATGAGCACACATTAGTAAACTTGCTGTTTAAAGGATATGATTAATGTTGTGGATAGCTGGTCGATAATCACTAGCATTTCTTCTCGTGTAGAAAACACACAGGAACTCTTAAGATGACACTGTTGGTTCAAAAAATAAACTGAAGATGGCACAAAGACGCATTCTAAATAACCTGTTCTCTTTCTTTCTGATGGAGACGCATGTTGAATTCATGAAACCTGCCTTCTTTTACGCGCTTTTCGTAAAAAAGACCACAAACAGAGTTACGAAATTGAAATGCCAAAGGCACCAAGTCGGTCCAATGAAGTTTATGTGCATTTGAACTTTCAGCACATTTTTCCTTAAAAAAAGACTTCCAGTACACAACTCTGGAATTCCACATCATGTATTTAAGATGTATAAAACACGAAAAGTACTAGTATAATTCAGATTGTTAAGCTATTTTATGTTCTGAAATTTAATCTTGCAACAAAAAATTTGGTACTCCTTCTGAACATAACTATTGGCCCTAAGTTACAGCTTTTCGGCAGGTAGAAGCAGTACATGAGCAAACCTTTACTTGCTCCTGCCCACTGATCACTGCACACCACATTCCAAATGTTGCCACACACGCACCTTCATTCAGGGAACCGAGCGATCATACCCTAACAACCATCTTCTCAATTGCATACACATCCTAAAGCAAAGTTGCTAACCAATTAGCCATGATAAACGTAGGTGGTACGCAGTTATCTCGACACTAGTAGGAAACTTCATCATATACCCTCCCCACATTTGAGAATTTCAGGATTTACCCTCCCCACTCAATGACATGTGGGGTCGGGATGAGTCACTGACACGTGGACCAGAGGGTAAATCCTGAATTTCAATCTAAGGGAAGGGTATATGATGAATAATTCCTACTATGGGACAAATCGTATGAGCTGCCTGCTGGCCATTGATGAGCCGAACTACGCAAGTCGAGCATGTGAAGACTGAAGAATAAAGTACAGAGGCAGCGAATTGAACCCTTACAGTTGGGGAAGACGCACGGCAGGAACCTGAACTCGTCGCCGACGTGCATCTGCGTCCATCCCGGCTCACACTCGCACCTGTACCCCGGCAACCCCGACGTCACCGTGCAGTTCCCCTTCCCGCACGCCACCGTGTTGCATAGCGAGTCTGCTCGCATGGAATCAAATCACCAAGAAACATCGCTTCCATTACAAGCCATCAACTTTCCAATATTTTTCAGCAACACAAGAACAGTTGAACGCAGTATGCAAGAGCTCAAGAAAGCATCAAGGAATCTCTGTTCTTCTGCAAGACTTGGGGGAAAGAAGTGTGTGGGGAGGCTTACTGATTACAGGGGAGAGGAGGGGGCTTAGAGGGGAGAAGAAATCATCGGCGACGGCCACTCTGGTGGTGGCGGCGGTTGTGACGGCGAGGAGCAACACCAGCGCGGCGTCGCCTGCGAGTCGTCTCCTTGCTACCAGCATCTTGGTTTCCTGATTTCTCCCTGGACTCTCCTGCCACTGGTACTACCCGTCCGCTCCCTCTTCTGCTCTTCCGTGTGTGGTGAGCAGTTGTTACGAGGAGAGGAAGAGGAGGTGCAGTTAGTTAGTAGGCAATGAGGAATTTTATGGGGGCCTTCCAGGTTTGACGTTTGCTTTTATTTTTGGTTTTTACCTTTATCAAAAATCAAAAAGACAAACATTAAAACAGATGGTCTCTTAAAGTATATTTTTAAAAATATTTTTTAAGTATAAAATTATATGCACCATCCATATTAACGTCTTTACCGTTTACTACTATATCAAAAAATATAAATAAAATCTATTAACAGCACATAAAAACCATAACTATAACAGCGCAAAAACCCCCCAAAATCAAAGTGGGTGTCGTAGATATCATATGGCGCCCGTGAACGCATGATCCGTACTTTGTTCTCTGTTCTGAACAATTGCAAGTACTATACTGCGACTCAGCGTAATGGTTTTTTAGTCGCGAAAATTTGCTCGGTAACACCGAGTAGAGGTTGAAAAAAAATTGGAAAAAGAACATATAAAAGTGGTGATCGTTTTAGCGATAGCTTCTGGCTTTTGGCTGAAATTTCACTGTAGCTGATTGAAATTTTACTGTAGCTGAGTTAGTGGATAGTGTAGTGAATAGTGAAAAAAAATTGAAGCTGAAAAAAGCCAAAACGATCAGAACCAAAGTGAGGCGATATCATTTTTCAACTTGCAAATTCTTTACGGTGTTATCGAGCAATTTGCCTACTATTATGCTTTCTCTTTCGTTTTCTCTTGTACTTCGGAGTGTGTTGCCATGCCTGTAAGGTTGATTAATTAGGGCTTTTCAAGATGTTTGCTTTGTAAATATGCAAATGCTCGTATTAAATTTGGACTGGTTTGCAAAGTAAAGGGTTAGTTGGGAGGATGAGGGACTGGGACTAGCAATTAATATAACTACCTTCATCTTGTATTTATTACATCTTTGACAGGTGTGAGGACTTAATTGGTTCAAGATTGGATTTTGCTCAACTTTTTTATCATTCACAAAGTTCAAATATCTATATTGGCCACATAAAATTACAGGTAGATTCATGGTGAAGAAAGAATTCCTTTGTGCTTATTCGAACATTTTATTGCGAAGAGTATACCTTACTAATACTACTGTACTAGTGTGATCTTGTGCCTGGTTCAAGTGTGAAAGTTGACTTCCTTCTGTTCCAAACCTCTCCTTTTCACTTTCTTCTTTTTATTCAAGTGTTCAACAAAAGGCTTCTTCCTTTTGCTTCCTCAGTTAACCAAATCACAAGCCAAAGAGCTGAACAAGTGCATCGTATCGGTGAAAGCATTTTATATTTCGAACTTGCACATTTACACCACTACAAATATATAAGTTCCTACAAGATGTCTAAATTTTTAGGATAACTATGACTAATACAAGTCTGCGTAGTACTTAAATCAAATCATGCCAAATCTCTTGGAAAATATCCACGGGACCTTTTGATCATCTTTTTCTCTGGAATATCTGTACCAATTTTTCTTAAAAAAATATAAAACATACCAACCCCTTAAATTTTAATAAATATTGGCAAGTAAGAGAAAGAGAAAGGAATGATAAAAGGAAAGAAACGAGGAAAAATAGGATTAATATTGCCTGCATGCACTATTAAAAACTTGTTGTGTACTTTATACTCATTTTTACTATAACTCCCCACTTTCAGAGCTATTCGTAGAAGGGTATTATTTGCAAACTGATGAGGGATGGGGTTTGAAAATGAAGATATCGTGGGACACCCAGTGGTCACTGACTAGGAGGCTAGCGAGCTGGAGGCCTTATACAATACTTGGGAGGACTAGGTGATATGTAGTTCCTCGTACTAGTACCGGCGAGTATTATATTTTTAATCTTTTCTTCTCAAACTTCCTATAATTATTTATTATTTTTGGGCAAGCTTGTGAGTCCAGGTTAAATACTACTAGCCCTGTGTGGCAATGTTGTAATAGAGTTACAGTCTCTAATTATTATTCTATTGTCCTACTCTGTTTGGGTTATTATTTGATAGGGCGGTGTTCCTATCAAGCAATAACCAAGCAAGCCGTGTTAGAATATGAGGATAATAACATGGGTCGCCATAGCGGCGCGGGCCGGTGCGATGTGTGTAGGTAAAATCCGGAGGATGGCGCACTCGGGAGCAGCGTGGGTCAACGTGGTGTGCATAGGCAGAATCCGGAAGACGAAGCACCCGAACAAGGTCTGCGGTGGCTTGGAGGAGGTTTGGGAGCGCTACCACTTTGGCCTTGGAGGGAGGGGTCGCACCTCCCACTTCGGCGACCTTTCGTGCTTTCCACTTCTTAGGCAACATGACTTTTTGCTTATGTCCCTACGGACAACTGAAAGTATCTACACCCCTAAAAATTATTTTAGTAATTAATAATAAAATATGAATATAGAACTAGCATGTTTAATGCATGCTATGGATTGACATGAAGATCAATATGGTCTAAGACAAAAGTATCAATAGCCTAGGATCTTTTATCTTTTACTGGTCTTAGAAGAAAAGGTTGGAGGATCAGATTTTAGATTAGATATCGTACTATTAAGAGAGATCATGGCTAGTAGTTTGCCATAATATTTTTATGCCATTTGGATCAACTTAGAATCACACATGCACTTAGAACTTAAAATTGAAAGCCAACTATGCATTCTAATAAAAATCGGTAGTACCGAACTTTACTTGGTGGTACTACCATATTGCGGTATAACCAAAAGGTAGTGCGGTACTACCGCACTCCGATCGGACTGAATTTTAGTTGATAGTATGTATTTTCCAGAAAGGTATTTTTGAAGCATATTTGCTCCCTAGGAAAACGGTAGTACCGGAGTTCAATTGGCGGTACTGCCGTATCGTGGTATGATTGCAAATCTTGAGCAGTACTACCACATCCCAGAGGAACCAAAATCTAGATGGCAGCCAAACTTTGGTTCTCAAGAAAAATGGTAGTACCGCCCCAAAGAAACAGTACTACCGAAATATCAAAACTACCGCACCTACAACGCGTGGTAGTACCATGCCACATAGTAACAGCTAGTTCAGAACACATTAATTTCACCTGCTATAACCATTATGGAGAAGTGCGGTAGCACCGACCTTACAACAACGGTACTACCGACTTCGCAAATTTTTTTCTAATCTTCTTTTGAGCGGTTGAATTTGGTTGGTGGAGGGTATAAATACACCTTCACTAGTTCAAGGACAGAATAATAGACCTCATTTAACATCGTTGACCTAAGAGCACACTCTCCACACCTCATATACACTTGTTGCATTCATTTGAGATAGTTGAGCCAATTCAAGTGTATTCATTACTAGTTTGATCCTTGGCACTTAAGATCCATCAAGAGAATATTGTGATTTATTACTCTTGGTGCTTACCAACACCTAGATGTCTTGGCAGGAGTTTGCACAGTGATCTATTCAATAATATTATGAAGAGGGCCGAACCATTGTGAGTGGCTCGGTTTTCGCCATCTCCGGAGTGAAGGAAGAACAACTACTAGTGGGATCGAGGAGTGAGGCTTAATTCGTGGAGCCGGTCCAATTCAATTAAACTTTCCTCAACGTGGATTAATGAAGATCAACAAGTCTTCAGTACCACGTCAAAAATACCGCGTGTCTTCATTTGGTTATTTCTTTATCTCTACTTTTGCATTTATATTTCTAGCTATTGAAATGGTCATATCTTGTTAAGCTAGAATCTTATTTGTAGAGACTTAGCTTGTGGTGTCTTAGCTTTACTAGAATTGTGTAGGTCTTGAATTATAATAGAAATCTTGCTCAGTTCTTAATTTATAGAAATTTGTTTTAGAAAGCAAGAAAATTTAAGAACCTCATATTCACCCCCTCTAATCGATTATCCTTAATCCTACAATAGCACCAACTATCATGTAATGCAAGATCAGATTGTACACTTATAAGCAGCCCTGGTCAGATTTGAGGACCGCCACGGATATGAAGAGACTTAACAAGAATCACACACGAATAGATGAACAAGTGTACTGCATACAGGTATTAAGTGTTACAAATGGCCTCCTCCTCTCCACTTACAAGGTGTCCTATTTATGGAGTGAAAGGAGGATGCGAGTGAAATTACAAGTCTACCCTCGGGGCTTAGCTTGCGCCTAAGGGTGGTTTTGTCCTTCATGCCAAATAGGTCCTGCCACGTCCGAGGGACTCCGAGGTCGGCACATAGACCTTGCTTGGGGTTGCTTTCGAACTTCATCCAAGGTTGGCCTCTCGACCCTAGCCGAGGATGGCCTCTGGGGTCAGCCTCCGAACCTGTTTGAGGTTTGTCTATGGACTTTGCCTTCGATTGGCTCTTGGATCTTGTTCGAGGTGGCGCGGACCTTGGCCAAGGTTATTCTCTAGGCTTCGTCTTGGCTTCCCGGACCCCTTCCGGGGTGGCATGGTCCTCATCTAGGGTTGGTCCATGGACCCCGCCCGAGGTAGATTTCCTGATGTGTGACATCACGCCAAAGTTGTTGTGGACACGAGGTAGTGTAGGGCCTTGAACAACCGCTTTCTACGAAGCCTCCCACTTCCTTTGCCACGAAGCATCATTCATACTTTGCATCTTTCATGTGGCACAAATGACTTACCGCCAAGCTTCTCACGCATTCAGATCCTATTGAACCATCTTTGCTTGCAAATGACTTAAGTCACTCGGTGCATCACATGCTTCTAATAGTACATGACAGCACCCAACTTCCTTGACCACACAAGACCTCAGGTCCTCCCTGAGTATAGTCCTGGTCTATTTTGTCGTTACCTGTCATGTCCTCCACCGATAGCTTCTGCTCCAACTCATCATCGTCTCGGCTGTAACTACTCCATAAGACTAGGTCATTTTCGACTGATCTTTGATCGTCTATACCTCGAGCACCTCCTAAGTGTAGTTCTAATCCCTTGACTGCTTTGGACCAAAGTTCTCCTAGTTTAGTCCCAGTCCCATCCACCTCACCATAATGTAGCTTTGGATTTCTATAATCAACACAAACAAACAAACTATCACATAACACCGTATGAGACAAAATCATCAATATATCCAATTGATGATAGTGAGAACACTTACCTCAAGCTTCCATTCTGGAAGCATCATTGCAAAACATGATATGCATCTCCAATGTATCATGATCTTTGCTCAGCCTTCATATTTCATAGTCCTTGTCCATCTTGTGCTTTGCTTAAGCTCAACTATCCCACACAGCATCCATGACCGTGCTGGACCTCAATTATCTTCAACCTAGTCCCGAACTCCCCATCGTTGACTATAGTCGCCTCCAAGCCACCTGCACAACAATAGACCAAGCAATCATTTCCAAACACAAGTTCTTCGCAACTTCACCAAAGTTAGTTCGTAAATACACTATACAACACATATGCAATGACCTAGGGCAAACTAAGACCAGAATTCCCAAGTTCACAAAATTCAGCTAAGCTGGCCGGTCTAACCGCTACTGGCTGCCGGCCAGACCACCAGGTCTACACCAAAATCTGAAAAATTATAAATTCAAAACCACGAGGGTGAACTCCACATGGTCTCATAGTTCCATCTAAAGACGGCAGAATCAGTAACTCTATCAAGGTTATTATGTGTTCCACAACTGAATATGTAGATTTTTAAGGGAGGAACCGAACGAGGTCTCAATTGGACTTTACGCCATAAAGGATAAATCCGGTGCATATATTTAGCGATGTGGAGTGTCGGGTGAAGATACATCTGGCCTGACCAACGACTAGCTTATAATTAGGTAGGTGCCAAGCCAGGGTGAGAAACCACCTTGGAGCCAATGATTATGAGTAGTCAGGTAGAGATATAATATATGGAGATAGAGATAAAAATTATGTGCTCTGATTTGGCATCGCATCTAAGAAAATACGAAGATACATTCGCTACAAAAATTAAGGTGATTATGGGTAAAGTGATGCAAGCATGTACAGTACTATATAAATCATGAATTTATATCTGTCTCCTGGACTGGAAGCTATGGGAACCAATAAAAGTTTTTATTTATTTATATGAGTGTTATGTAAATTTTTGAATTAAAATCCAAAATTCTTTCTCAACTTAAAAATATTTATTTTTAAGATGTTATGAGATAAGAAGGGATTCAAAGAGATGATGGCTTATGATCATATAAGTGTATTTTTGCTATTAATGCTTACTGAATACTATGTACTCACCATTGCTATAATTTTTATTTGTTTAGAGGTTAGCCAGCCTGGGATTTCAATTGGTGTGGAGGATGCCTATTCAGAGGAGTTCGATACCGAGTGGGAGGGAGATGGTTTCGAGTACTACCCGTATGAGGTGGATACCTTATACGAATCCTGGGATGACTAGATTATTACTAGCTGATCGAGCACGACCCCCAGGGTATATGTAAATTAATGCGATGTTTCTATATTTCTTACTACTTGTATAATTTGTTTCTTTTATTATTCAAAACCTAGTGGCTTTGTAAAAGACTTTAGCCCTGTGTAATTATATTTATATAATATTATATTCTATTTCTAATTATTGTTCTACTCTAATATTAACGGGTTTATTATTGGTTGAAACGATGTTTTAATGAATAATAATTCGTTCAGTAGTATTATTATCTCTTGATAATTACACGGGTCGCCGCAGGATCCCTGCTTGACGTATTGTGGTTGTAAAGAAACTACCTGAACATTTATCGATTCCAGGCATCATGATGCTTATCTTCGTCGCATCGTGTAAATGTTAAGTGCGTTCCAGGACCTTGATTCCCGCACGAAAGCAACGCAATCCATTTGATTTCACTCGCCAATTGGATGCCCTGAAAATGGAAGCTAACCAAAAAAGAACTAATTGTGTCATCTTCTAGGAGAGAACACGCTCAGATATGTGTCCCCCATGAGAACGACGGCTGATGGAAATTGTCAAATCATGCAAGCCTAGGAGCCTTATTCTTTCACACGTCCCCTGCGGATTTTCAATTGGAGAAGCACAAATCTTTCCCTGAACTTCCTTCGGTAAGAGCCAACAGCAATGCTAATATCGTAGCATATTAGCGCCAATTCATATTGGTTTTTAGTTTTGTTTATAAATAGCAATAATTTGTAAAAAAACTTATAGAGAGATACTCGTGTGTGATTTTAGCCGATATAAATGAAGTTACTATTAAAGTATACTATAATTGATTAGTAGACTCTATCTTAAAAAGATACTTTATTTAAAATCTATGTACTATAGAAAAACTATTTACCGTATAAAAACAGCTTTTAAAAGTCAATGGAACATAGTCTTAGCATGTCCTAAAAAAACTTGTCATTTATCAATCATCACCTAACTAGTAAATGACTTTCGACAAAAACAAAAAACTAGGCAGAAATTTTATTGCTAGTCAACTGAACAAGGATTCAGAAGACAAGATGATATGCAAGGATGCCGTCAAGAACAAACATTTCTATTGATGGACTCGGCGTCTCGTGACTATTCAATTCGTATTTGATCCATTTTCTATACCTACCGGTCGACGCAGCTACCGGTTACATAAATTTGTTCTACCGAGATTTGTTATAAAAGTTGTAAGAGGATATTCGTATTCGACCGAATTAAGTACATATTTGATTCGAATTCGTATTCATTATGACATTTGATTTGTATTCATATTCAAGAATATTTGAATTTATATTTATATTCATTTTAAAAATATAGATTTGTATTCGTGTTTGAGACTATTCGATCGTATTTGATCCATTTCCATCCCTAGTGCTCGGTAGCGCATCACGATCAGATATAGTTACAAGCTGCAAAGAGCTTGGAACCTATCGATCGTCAGCCATCACGACGCTGGCATTTATATAGGGGTTCAGTTCAGACTTCAGTCCCATTGCGGAAGTCAAGCGCCGCCGCCGGAGCCAGAGGCCGGCGGGAAAGGGGGAGGTATACTTTGCGCTCGGTGAGCAGGGATGGGGAGGTGGCGAAGACGAGGAGGACGCTTGTAGTGGCGGCGTGGAGGGAGCTGGGTGGACTTATCGATGGGCTCTACATGTGGGTGAGTCGTGGGTCTAAGTTGGCAGTGAGTAAGTTTGAGGGAAACAGCACACGTGGACCGATTCAATGGGGGACAGGTGTCCGCCTGTGGTTGGCTGGCCAATGTCATTGGATGGTGGTTATGTCCCTAATTTGGAGCCGTGATATAGTTGGGCCGGATTTTTGCTCAGCCTGGATCGCCCTTGTGTTTGGTTTCGACGTGATGTCCGGCCCAAACACCGCCATTCCTTCCTACAGTACATCATGCAGAATGGAAAATACTGAACATGGGCCTATTTGTGATGGTGGCCCAAACTTGCGGCCATCGCAATCTAGCCTAAACAGGGACCTACCCATTTTCTCAAAGAAAGAATTTGGCTCTCTTCTTTTTAGCTTTTGGCATTTAGATTCTTCAAAAGTCAAATAAATAAAACATCTTCTTGAAGTAGATCCTCCAAACAATTTTTGAGTCAAAAATGCTATGCACCGTCCGCTGTCACCTCAAAAATACAGAAAAAAGACATCAGTTGCCACGGCCCAAAAGAAGGGCCGTCAAAGAACTTGCTGCCATTCAAACATGGGCTTTACTCTGTTGCTTTCGACACAAATGGCACACTAGAGCTGGGAGTTGGGCCGGGCTATTCTGGGCCAGCCCGAAGCCCGGCCAACCCGGCACGGCCCAAACACGGCACGGGCACGCCACGTGGCGGGCCGTGCCGGCACGGCACGAACGGCGGGCGGGCGGGCTCGAAATCCGCCCGGTGGCGGCAAAGACGGCATATCGTGCCGTGCTTGGGCCGCCCGATGGCGGCACAAGACGGCATATCGTGCGCGTTGGGCCGCCCGGCCGATGGAGCACGGCCAAGACAGGGGCACGACGCAAGACGGGGCAGGCCAAGACGCCCGCGCGCCGCGCCGCCTCGGCCTCGGCTCTCCTCCCGCGTCCTCTCCGGCCCCCACCCTCCCGCCTCGTTCTTCCGCGCCAACCCATAGCCCATCACACATTCACATATTACAGAGCAAAGAGAGAGAGCCGAGAGGAGTAGAGGGGATTAGGAAGGAGACCGGAATACCCGTGGCCGTGCGGCCGTGCCAAGCGCCAAGGAGGAGCTGTCGGCCGTCGGGGGCGCTGCGTCACAAGACCACGAACGCCTCTCTGCGCCCGACCCACCCGCCACAACGGCATCGGCACCGGCAGTCGCGAGGGGAGGAAGGGGAGGCGGCGGGAGCGGGAGGAGGCGGCGGGAGGAAGAAGGAGGAGGGGCTCGAGGGGCGCGGGGAGCGGTGGAGGCGGCGAACCGGGAGGAGGGGAAGGGAGGGGCGCCGGGAGGGGAGGCGGGAGGGGGCGCCGGGCGAGGGATCTGGGAAGGGGAGGCCGAGGGGAGGCGGCGGCGGGAGGGGATCTGGGAGGGGAGGCCGGAGGAGTGGGGGCGGGGCGGGGGTTCATGCGCGGGGGGCGGGGGGGAGGGGGCGGCGGGGAGGGGCCGGGGGAGGAGGCGGGCGGAGGGGAGGGGCCGGGGAATGAGGAAAGGAAAATAAAGAAAGAAAGGAGAGATTAAGAAATAAGAAGAAAAAAATAAAAGGAAAAATAAAAGTAAAGATAAAACATAAGTTAGATTTAGAAAATGCATGCTAAAAGAATATTCTATAAAATCTTGCATATCATTAGTATACCGAAAAAAGATAAATTAACTATGAGCGGAGGTGGGGAGGAGGCGGCGGTGCGCAGGGTGGGAGGGAGGGGAGGAGTGGTGAGGCGCACAGCACGGAGGGGAGGGGAGGGAGAAGGTGGCGCGTGGGGTGGGGAGAGGGGAGGAGCGGTGTGCAGGAATAGGAAGGGAGGTGAGGAGAGACGGTTCAGATTTAATCTCGTAATCAGATCAAATGGCTGAGAAGAGAGGAGTTACGACGGACCAACCACCAATTACTTCTTTTATAATAGTAAAGATAACTACACCTTATTACAATTGGATTCCCTAGGAACTATTCCGGTCGTCGCCTCCACCTTCTATTCTTCTTATTATGAGTCCATAGTATTCCACCCGGGTAATCTTCACTAAATCATAGCAATCCTTCGGTCGTCTGATATACGCCCAAACAAATGAAGATAATCCAAGCCATTCTAGCATTCAAGTACGAGACAGGTACGAGAGAAAGGAAGATAACGGACGTCGCCACAATTGTCGCCGTCGCTTTCATCGTGCATAGTTACTTTGGGCTGGTTTACCGCACGCACGAACGCCGGCACGGTGGGCTTTGGGCCGTGCTTGGGCCTGGCCGGAGGTGAGGCGGGCCGGCACAGCACGGTACGGTGAGATGACTGGGCCGAGCCGGCACGGCACGAATCGGCCCGAAGCACGATGAGCTTAGGCCGTGCCGGCACGGCACGGCCCAACTCCCAGCTCTAGGCACACTGCATCGAATGATGCGGATGGAGAGGCAGCTTAACTCCGAGACCGAGCACCGACGTCTGGACCAGCCGCCTACTGCGAAGAACCTTCTGCGCCGTGCGGTTATTAAAGGCGAAGAAGCAGCCAAGGCACACCGGAGCCCAACTGCCCATGATGGTGTCCCATGCTCCAAGCATCCAGCTGAGACAGCAGTGCAGGACACCAGTACTAATGTAAATCCAATGCTGCTATGTCACAATCGCAGGCGTTGCTCCAATCAATGTTAGTATAATAGTATGTTACACGCGATGATCTGTAATTCCAACACCAGCTACGTACTACGGACTCCAGATGATTAGGGTGGGTACTCTGCATGCATGTATTTAAGTTTAAGCACTGCAGATTCAATGGATCAATGGTGATGATAGGCAGGCAGAGAAGTGAACAGGGAGGGATGGGGTACAGGCACAGGTGTCCTGCCTGCATCAAAACCAACACAAGGGTCACAGGTGAAAGAAGATGATTCAGAGACCAACACATGTAGGTCTTTTTGGCTGCATGCCGGCGGCCACTAATCAAACCACATCCAAATCTGACATTTTTTTAGAACCAGCATCCAAATCTGACATCCATATGGAATATGCAAACAAGCACCAGCAATTATTCATGCAATTTTATATATTTCTTTTCAGCTCGTGGATCGAGTCTTTGACAGTCTTAGGTATGTCAACCTTGCAGGCTTGCAGCAAACACCAATAAAGAACAAAGGGTAAATTCAGGGACCTGAAGAAAGATACCAGCTAGCTAGAAATGGCTGGGCCATAGATCGTCACACACCTCACAGTTCATAAGGCTAACAGACCCAACCAATCCATGATGGACATGGACCCGGCCACCGTTTTCATAATTTCCTTCTCCTCCCGATCGATATTAAAAAGATTCTGACAGACAAAAGGGCAGTGCTGTTAGGATCCATGCCATGTTCTCGGCAAGCCGCTTCACGTGGCCGTTCCCATTCGGTTTTGCCTACAATGGTGTAGACGCGGTGGTTGGCTGCTGCTGTGCTGCATCCTTGGCATCTGTTTAGGTAGCCACAGATTACGCATTGAAATATGGTATATAAAACCTCTGGTCTTATGAGCAGACATGTAAATATGTGATGAATTCACTGCATTGCGTTTGCAGAGATCGGTTAGAGAGCAATGGGGAAGGCAGGGAGGTGGCTGAGGAGCTTCTTGGCTGGAAAGAAGGCGAGCAAGAAGGACAAGCCGCAGTCCGACGCAATGCCGGTGACAGCGTTGCCGGGAGCAATCCCGAAGGACAGGCGGTGGGGCTTCCGGCGGCCGGTGCTTTCCGAGAAGGCGGCCGGGACACCGGGGCACGGTGTGTTGTGTGAAGCCGGCCTTGGTTTGTCGGCGTCAGAGGCGGAGTTTGATCAGAAGAAGCACGCCGTGGCGGTTGCAGTGGCGACCGCGGCCGCAGCCGACGCGGCGGCGGCCGCAGCGCAGGCGGCGGCCGCGGTAATACGTCTTTCTTCACGCAAGGCGCACCTGCCGGCGAGTCTCGTCGAGGAGGCGGCGGCTGTCAGGATTCAGGCAACCTTCAGAGGCTATCTTGTATAAGCCCCAAAATACCTTGCTATTTATTCCGATAAATACAAAATTTTCTGCTCGTGTTCTTGAGACCAACACATCACACGTGCCTAACAAGTCGAGATTACGTGCCACAAATCAAACGCTGAATTAGAAAATGTAACATGAGCGTTCATCCTATATGCAGGCAAGAACAGCTCTGTGCGCGCTGAGAGGCATAGTGAAGCTGCAAGCTCTGGTGCGAGGCCAGCTGGTGAGGAAGCAGGCGAACGCTACCCTCCGCTGCATGCAGGCTCTCCTCACAGCGCAGTCCCAGCTGCGCGGGCAGCGCATGCTCCTCCAGGAACGCCCCCACCAGCCACCGCCCAGACCACGGCCGTCTCCACAGCAACCGAGGCACCGCAGATCCTACGTAAGTTTACTTACAGCACTGCAGTAAATCGGTGGCTCACAGAACGGAATTAATGACACAATGGTTAAATTTGTCTTGAATCAGGAGATGGACAGGTCGTGCGAGGAGAACGCCAAGATCGTCGAGATGGACAGCGGCGAGCCGGCGCGGCGCGGCGCGGCAAAGGTCGACAGGCAGTTCTTCGTCGAGTACCATGGCGGATGCTCGCCGGCCAAGACTGATCTGAGCCCGAGGGCGTACAGCGGCCCCCAGTACGTGTCGGCGGCCTCCGAGCCGGCGTCCGAGCTGTTCTTGGGCTACATGGCCAACACCGAGTCGTCCCGTGCCAAGGCCCGGTCCCGGAGCGCGCCGAGGCAGCGCATCGACGCGCTCGAGCGGCAGCCGAGCAGGAGGAAGGGCGCCGAGCCGAGGAACGTGCCGAGGAGCGCCAAGATGCAGCGGTCGTCGTCGCAAGCCGGCGCAGCGCCGCGCGGAGGCCAGTTCCTGTGGTCGTCGGTGAAGCTCGACACGTCGAGCGCGTCGCTCAAGGACAGCGAGTGCGGGTCGACCAGCTCCGTGCTCACCGCGGCCACCGTCTACAGCAGGACGCGGTCGCTCGTCGGATTCGAGGTGAGCGATCAGCCAAAGACATTTTTTACTTCACAAGAAGATATTCGTGCCGTTTAATCGTGACAAAAATCGTTTCTTCCCTCTTGCTCCAGGTGCGCAGGGGTCTATGCTGAGCTCTTGTTCCTGCCGGATTCGAGGTCACAACTCGCGGCGTGTGCGAGAGCGATGCATGCAAGGCTTCAAATGCTCCGAATTCGTGCGATGCTTATGAGTTTGCTCGTCTCGTCATGTGTGGAGAGAGAGCATTGTGTCTAGTTCAGCGTTGTACATACGTTCGCGCCTTTGGATTTTGGAATGTACATTTTGTAGGGGACATTTGTGATGACTGCAAGGTAGTAGTATTATATTGGGCAATTCAACACTAGCTGCAGAATGCAACAAGCTCAAATTGCAACGTCGTGTGGAAGATTGCTTAATTGTGAGGAAGCAGGCTCAAATAGTAACTTCAGAATAATTTCACGATGTAGGACACTGCCAGCCGATACAGCGATGAGCGGGCGGGGTCAGCACTCAACTATAGCATTGTCGTTGATCCATGGTGTGTTCCTCGCCGCCAATGCATCAAGAGAGCACGTTGAAAGAGCTGGAACGAATGCTCGAAGTGCACTCGGCTGAATGGAAAAGACAGAATGGAGAGAGAACACACACAAAAGTTTGTGACGTGCAACTACTCACGTCATTAACACACACACGCACATGCAGCCACACCTCCAGAATTCCAGGCAACGCTTGTACATATTGTCTTCCTGCATGTACACACAGCTTGATCGCTTTCTACTCCGAACGGGCATCACGACTTGGCCGAATACCTGGCCACAAATACATGTATGGCTAATTCCAAGTAACACATACGATGCACTCAACTCTTGGCCAGCTGGCGATCCGCTCATTAGTCATTACACACTTCAGATCCTGCCACTACGCCATGCTACACGTTTCAACAAACTTGGACTCTAGCCACTATACATGTAACACTCAATCATAAATAAACAAAGAGCACATAAACAATAAGATTAGTTTCAACACACGTTTCGTTCAAGCAATATCTTCATAATTCTGTGGATTTTAACCACGGTGCGCGTCGCGGCCCAATCTGCGCGGAGGATGGAGGCTGCTCGGTCTGGCCTGTCATCCCGCGTCGATCGGACCCGGAGATTCTGGCGCCGTGTCTCGAGTCTGGCAGGCCTGGCTGTGCTTGCACCGGCAGCCGATAGCTCCCTCGATCCTTGGCTACAGACGAGGAAGCGAGCCAACAGGCAAAACAGCCAAGGCATCGACTCGTTGATTATCCTTGGCATTGGATACTCTGGAAAGAAAGAAACGCCAGGGTTTTTGAGAAGCGGCATGTGGCGTCTGAACATAACACGAGTCAATGGATCATTGCTCGACAAGAGCATCGCCTTATCGAGTAATAATCACCTCAGAGTGTTGCAACGAAATAATAATAATAATTAGAGACTAGATACTTTATTATTACAACACCAAACCACACCGGGCTAAGGTTTTTGGGCATACAGTCAATCTGATAATATTACAATAGTAATTGTTCTCTGAATACATTATACAGAGTACTTCGAAGAAAAGTAGATAACTTAGTACCCGTCCGATCCTAGACAACAAGCTACAGCTCACCTAATCATCTCAACTACTGTATATGCCCTTAACCCCGTCGACTTTCCAGTCGATGTCAACCTCGTACCCTTGTGTGCCTTCATTTTCTACCTCACCATTATCAATCCCCTAGTACAACCCAGCTATGTATGGCTTTGAAAGGGGGGATTTAATAGCAAGAGTGAGTACGAAGTATTCAACGAGTTTTAAATAATGATGCATATATATCCTCATATTACTCAAATTATTAACTGATCTTTGATTAGAAATAAAATTTGTTACTTTGAAGGGTTTGCAATTATTTAATGTCTAAAATTTGTCTAACAATCATTCTAGAGGAAAGCCCCCAGTCGGTTCTCGTAGACTCTTATTCAACAGACATCATATGGTTTATTTAAAGTACTGTGCATAATTGTATCAATTTACCAATAGCTATCCTGAATTCTTGTGGACACTAGGTCTTTCGCATTTCCTTATATGCGATCTCAAATTCAGAATACATAATGTTTTTCCAACTTACATCCATCCAACTATAAAATAGCAGTTGGTCGAGCGGGTCTACATACTCGACACTTCATCGTGCTAATATATACACCTTGGATCACCCACTTCTAGGCTCTATAACGATTCTGAGTTCCTTCACTTAACTATACTGCTTACCCATTATAGAGATAATAGCAACAGAAAAGATTAACATGTTCTACCCGTCTGGGGAAAAAGATTTATACTATTTTACGGATCAATTCTACAATGAAGATTGTTTCTAATTGTTATATCATATTCATATATAGATGGTATCACTTGCCCCTAAATCTCTTATAGAGCACCCTCTACCCTCATTTATTATTTATCTTTGTAGGTCACTGCTCCTTCAGTGGTTATGTCCTTCTTTCTCTTTTATAATGTTTCTTTTCATCAGATCATTCTTCTTTTCTCTCTTTTTAGAAATTAATTTGTTACAAGGTGATCGTACAAAAATAGTTATAGCAAAGAAACTACTGAACATGTACCACAACATTCTTGAAAAGCTTGCCCTACTTGCCTGGATGTAGGGTATTTGTCGTGATGATAGTCTGACTGGTCTCTTCCCCTTAGACCAGTTCTTCCTCTGCATTATTTAAGGCCAATATAACTATTTAGGTTTATTGATTATATTCCGAATGAAGCAACAACCTTTGTTGAATAATTTTACCCTTATTTTTTCTTTTAAGAGTCCTTATTTATTCTTGGGAAATTATACGCTTTACTGTTTTCCTAGCAATATTTATCGAGGTTATTTTGTCAAGTTTTTGGGTTTTTGTTTTTATTATTATATATATTTATTTGACATGAGTGTATTTATCAATTTCTATTTTCTTTCTTAAATTTTCTTCTAATTTATCTTGGGAAATTATACGCTTTACTCCACCGGTGCTGCTACCTCTTTATCACCTTGCGCTTTGCCGGAGCTTTAGCTCTGCTGACATTTTGCGTCCCTGTCGAGCTCTCCACCTCTACTGAAACTACGCAACTCGGTAGCTGCATTTTGCTGACACCTTGCATCCTGACGGCTGCATGCTACCAACGTTGTGCTTTCGCTTTTTGACTACTACGCCGCTGGCCTTGCACTGGCCCCATTGGCCACCTCTCTCTAGCGCCTTTCGTCCTGATCGGCTACACGCCGTCGAAGCCTTAGGCTCTGGTTATTTAATCCCCCAGTTCTACCCTCTTTTTTACCTTTCACATTCTCACATTATATTTTAATTTTGTATTATTGTTCATTTCCATCTTATTTTCGAACTTGTTGTGGAATGTGGGTGTCCTTAGGGTGCATTGCATAGTGAGCAACCATGAATGTGCTTAAGGAATTCGTTCATGTGGCTAAGCAACCATGGTAGGGCTCGGGGGTCCTTGCATGCACCAGGGAGCACTGCCAAGGATTCCCGGGAGCTCATGGATGGCCATTGTATGTCTTCCTCTCTAGTGTCGTGAGCCGTAGGTGGTATACCGCCGTGGCTCTACTGGTCGGAGTCTTAGGCTTCTAGAGATGGCAAAAATGGAATGGTGAGGACTTTAGGGTTACCTTGCTAGCATTGTCGGGCTTGATTTGGATTGGTTGGTGATGTACACTACCCTCACATGTCTATGGTTTCTTGAATTGCGTACGTGTTCGATGTGGCCTGCCAACTTGTGGGTGTTGTCCTCTTATCATGGTCTCCTCCTCTGGTGCCCCTGGTCTTGGCTCCTCCTCCTCCTTTGCTCTCGCTCTAGGTTTTGGTTTGTGACTTTGGTGTGGTGGTGGTTTTAAAATGATGAGCTCACCCTCTCTCTGGTTGTCGGCTTGCCAGTGTGATGGCTCGTTAACTCTCTGTGGTATGGTGGTGCAGTGCTTTATGTATTATCGATGATCGAGTCGTCGATCTTACGAAATAATATGAGAAAGATGGCTAAAATCATTAGAAGAGAACAATGATACTCTTTATTGATATGAACTGATTACATGGTGTCTTTAATAAGGCATGGGACTAGTCCTAATTACATTGAATGAGATGTCAAATGTATTGTCTAATTGCTTCAGCCGAATTGTCTTTCATTGTGAATTGAATTATTCTGTCTTCTCTCGTCTAGCCTTAAATATTAGTGAAGGGATGCAAATTATCCACTGGGGAAGACGCCTTATGGAACCAATGCATCTGGTTGAGGAGGTAGTTATTGTCAGAGAGATGACGCCTGATCATCAGTTGTTGTCGGTGGGAGACAAACATGGGAAACAACCATAGGCAGTTGTCACAGACTCATGATTGAAATATCGTGCTATTTGGAGTATATAAGGTACCTGTTTTATCCACCGCATAGAAGGAATATCCTTGAATCGGGTCCAGGTATTAGTTCACAAACTCTCCGAGCAGTCTTCCGATTGGGCAACACGCACAGTGTTTCTCTAACCAGGGTACTTGGGGAGCAATCTGTGGAGGTTTATGACCACAGGGGTCCCTTGGCCTTAATTAAATATTAAATTCATAATTAAAGATGTATTCAATCCTCATCAGGTATGGTAGTGATTGCCTATGGTTGTTCTATGGGGGTTGTGGGCAGCGGTTGGTTCTCCTGTTAGCCCGTGGTTCCAGTGGTGCAGTGGGTTCGTCTTCCTCGGTGGTGGCTATGGTCGGTGACTTGGTTCTTTCTCCCTCCATCTCTCTATTGGTTTTATCTAGTCCCCCCTTGGGTGTGCCATGGTAATGACTCGTGGCTGGAACATATCTTATGCAGTTATGCATGTGTGTGGCTGAATGGTGACTATCTTAAGGGAAAAGGTAAAATGGTAAAAAGCTATTAGTAAGGATGGGAATTACCGTTGAATGATAAAAACCCAATAGCGCGAGATGTGCCGATTGGCTCCGGACAATCTGGTATCTTGATGAGCGATTGTCCTCGTACAATTTGTTTGAAACTGGGTTCTGATGGTAATTAATCTATTTTATTTGCTTCCTCTTGCTTTTCCAATTGTGGTTTTGGATTAAAGCGATTTGCAGTTGTCTTTATTATCTTCGGTCGACCGTGAAGAATTTTGAGTTTATATATTGAGTAATATACTTGTGAAACTTTGTTCTATGTAGTCTAGAATTGTAATTTTAACTTTAGATTTTTAGCATTGTAATTAAATGTATGTAATGCTTAGCATTATAAATAAATTTACGTAATCGGACTTTTGTATAATGCCACTTATTTATCTTTACTCTTGTATTGGATTCTCTTGTCGCTTTCGGGTTCACCGTTGCATTCTTTTCCCTGACTTACAAACTAGGCCTTAACCAATACGACCACGCGGTACTGCACTCGTTAATCCGTGTAGCATATCTTTGCTTCAAGCCAACCGCACTACCTGCATTTTCTTCCACCGCGGACCACACTGCACTGAAAACGCTGACCAATTTAGCTACCACTCGTCGAACTCTCGACGCTTCAGTTTCAGAGAAAACAGACAGGAAAAAGAAGCACCTTTGATCAGGAACCACACCGCCTTTACGCCAATAATTCAAGCCCTAGTGGGATCAACGATCAGTCCCGGACTGGCCCGCCATTGCGAAGAGGAGAGATTCCCAGAGACCCATTTGGCCAGTTCCTGATTTCTGAGACACGAGAGGACATGCATATTTTGGCCATTTTCTGACCGCATGGGCGGACATTCTATGGTCAGTCTCGTTACACTGTCGCATTCCGAACCAGTCTACATGAGCTAGCGCCCAGCAATCTAGCATACCCTCTAAAAAAGGTGGTGTATAAGGAGTACTAAGTGTTTTTTGTTGTTCGGAATACTCAGATTTTTTAAAGGTATCTAGAAGGATTTAAGTGTTTTTTGTGATTCAGAGCACTTATATTTTTTATAGGGGTTACATATATGAGAAAAAATTTTGAGTGTTTTTTATGGTTTTTGGAGGGGGTTGTATACATAGAAAAAACTAAATGCTTTGAACCATAAAAAATATGCACGTGTTATTTAGCAATTTACCTGAAAAAAGGCAATCTACCATACACTCCAAGGTTAAACTAACGCCTACCTGTGTACCGCACAATACATTCGGCGTACGATGTCCATCTCTGCCTCTAGCTGTAGAGTTGGTAACTCGGTACGCATGTGTGCCTGCGTCCTTGGAGTTCTGCGCTCCAAGAATTTGTCATCGGCTTCTCCTCCGCCTCCGCGGCCTGGGCTGGTTCAAGCGTGTTTTTCGCGCCTTTTGCGGTGCGGTTCAGGGCCTGGCACTGGTGCGGACGTGCGGTGGAGAACGCAGCGGCGGTGTGGCGCGAGCTGTGGATGCCAAACCCATTTTTGCATGCCGCGAGTGCGTGGGGTGGACGTCAGTATCAGCCGTCCGGACCTGCCGGTGGAAGGAGAGGAGGAAGACGAGGGCCCAGGCCTTTTGTGACAGCAACTGCAGTGCAGCCTCTTGCACGCAGGAGAATCTACTACTGCTTCTAGAATGCAAAGAAACGATTCCAGATAGTGATTGGACTGGTAAGGCCAATGGCCATTATCTCTCTGCTCCTCCTGACAAAAACGGAAGGGATTCAGAGCTTGATTGGCCCTAGCTTTTACCTGTATGGCTGTATCCTCTGTTTAGTTTCTTCTGAGAGGGCCAGTAGCAGTCTTAGTAACAGCAGCAACATCAGTTTGAGAATTGAGGATGAGCGTTCTTGTCATGCGACAGTGTCAGTTCTTGAAAACGACCTGTCGACCGTTCTCTGTACACTGTCGCGCGCATTCTTTGTCGGCTTTTCGTAAGTGTTCCAATTTTCAGCATACAGACGTGGAGGAAGAACGATGGCCGGCCTGATGCACTGTGATCTGATTCTGTTGGTAGAGAAAAGAAGCGAAAGCAGAAGCTAGTAGGCTGCAATAGGTTGTTAGATGAATAGGAAACCGTTGCTGTGTGTGGACGCAATGCACAGGAGTCGCCACTAAACATTTCACCCTTTCTCGCTCAATTTTGCAGCCGACAGACACAATTGAATAGATGCAGGCATGCTAATGTGTGTCCAGATTCTGTTCCACAACTGCCTAACATGACCCACAGAGCTGACCTCCGAATAAACAGGTGAACCTATCGCCTTCGGTGGAGAATGTCATCTGCACTAGAAACCGTTTCAATGGCCTGACCCCAGGCAACTGCAATAATGCAACCCAAAGGGCAACTGCAATAATGCAACCCAAAGGGGAGATTCGTCCCTGAAGAGCTGCAGCATTGTGTGATGAAAGCATCGAAAGGTAAATCAGAATGAAGTTTCAGCGATGATATATGCTGTTCAGCATATCTGAACTAAAATCTTTAGCATTTCTTCATGTACGTTTTATCTCAAAACATCAATAATATTTGAAAAGAAGTCAATTCGGTTATGCAAAAGATTCTCTGCTTTCCAGGAAAAAAATCCCTCAGGAACTTCAGAAACCTACCATAAAGGAAGAAGGTACTTAATTACTTCGTAAAATACTATGATATAATAGAGATGTGTTACTTATCCACATTTCAGGGGTGAAAAAAAAGGCACAACAAAAGACGGTGGAGAAAGAGACTAATCTTCCTCTGATTTATTTTTTTGAACCGAATCATTTGATTTATTTCATGTGGACTAGTACTATCTTTGTCGCAGTCCGAGACCGAACAGTAAACTTAGGGGGTACCCTCGGTCGGATGCGGAGACTGCCGTCGAGGATGCGAAGGGACTCAAGGAGAATCACCCAAATGACTAAGCGTATTTCATATGAGGGTCTAGGATTACAAAATAGCATCCTCATCTCCTATTACAAGTGGTTCTATTTATAAAGAGAGAGGGAGACGTGTGAAGTTACAAATTTGCTCTCGGGGCTTAACTTACTCCTAAGGGTATTTATATCATTTAGCCTCATGTGGGCCCACCACATCTGGGACTCTGGGATTGGTTCGTGGCTGACTTCAAACTCCATTCAGGGTTATCTCTGAACCTCTTCCGGGGTCAGCTTCGGACCTCGCCTGGGGTTAGTCTTGCATATCTTGCCTAGGGTTGGTCTCGGACCCCTTCGGAGTTAGTCTTGCGAACCTCGCCGAGGTTGACCTTACAAACCTCACTAAGTTTGACTTAGGGACTTGGTTTAGGGTAGAATCTCCAACGGGTGCCGTCGTTTCAAAATGATCATGGGCCCAAGGTGGCGCGGCACCCTTCCAACAATATTTTTTTTACAACTAGTGGACTAGCACTATCGGTTGCTAATAGCAGTGTTTACATGTTTTCCAACGCTTGTGTGTAAACAAAAAAGGTCAATAAATGAATGCACAAGGAGTGTTCGCTATGCATACTTCAACACACCTTAGAAAGGAAAAAAATCACTACAAAAGGGAAGGGAAAGCAAGAACAAAACGCTCCAAAATAGCTACTCTTTAGCATATCTGTGCTTTTTTTTTTCTAGTGAAGGGTGTGACCTATCTTTGTCGTTGCTCTTGTTTCTTTCTTTCCTTCTGACCTGAGGAGGCGAAAGCTTCATTGATCCAAGTATCCAACTGCAACCGGGGAAGGCTATACTCAGCAGTATGTCAGTATTCGAACATTGCCTTGTCAAACTTATCACTTTTCCATCTAATGGAACATTCACTCAATGCTGATGTTTCATTTCAGGAGTGATTAGTCCAAATAGCTCAAACTTGCACTCATCTAACCTTTAACTTGTTATGTCATGCCAACCTATGTAGAATTTGAGCGTGTAGTGGGGGAGGAACTGCTCCATTTGCTGATGGTTCTCCTCATCTGAAAAAAAGGGGTTCACCTTAAAGACACTGTTCGACTAACTTTGACATGGATCTTTCGGGTGACCCGTGACGATATCTCCAGTTCTCCGCTCGCTTGGAGATATATGAAAAGTATTAAGCCTGCAAAATAATCTGTCTGAGGAAGGTTGTAACTTGTAAAGATATAGGAACACGAATCACTATATTGCTTATTGTGTATGCTGATATTGTTGTGACACGGGCCAAACAATGGGTAGTCCATACCTTTTCTCTATTGAGGATGTAGAATTAATGGAGTTAAAGAACACCACTTGCGTGTGTGTGAGAGAAAGAGCTAGCAAGGAAAAGATGAGAGAACCCTCTATTCTTGCCCTCTTGGGACTCTTTACATATGAGTGAAGGCAGAATAATAAATACTCATCCTACCCCTCAACAATTACACAAGGTAATGATATACAGATAAATTCTCATACATACAATGTCATGAGTATGTCATGCTCTTGAACTTACTCTAGAGCCTATTAGGCAATCTAGACGACCCAAGGGGTTGGGCACCCTCACAATAGTACTTACTCAATAACAAATTCAGAGGTCCGATGGGTAAGTTGGCGAATCCAACTGTCCCAGCCCTTCGGGGATCTGGATGCCCAAAACCATTTAGAATGGGCCTCGCTTCCCTAGACAAAGATGCAACTCCCCTATAGAGATCATGCCTCTGAGATAGGCAACACATAGAGGTGGAGCCATCAAGGTAGAGCCATCTTGCTAAGTCTATGCTTCCGAAGCGGACGACACGTAGAGGTGGAGCTATCGAGATAAAACTGCCCTGCCGAGGTGACTCCTACGAGGCAAGCGGCGAAGTCTCGCCTTGCCTCACCACATACCTGTGCATATGCTCTTGAGGCCATCCCGTGGAGAAGCCATAGCTATCCCATCAAGGCTCTACCTCCGAGGCAAGTGGCAGGTAGAGGTGGAGTAATCGAGGTAAAAGCCACCCTACCAAGATGGAGCCTACAAGGCAAGCGGCGTAGCCTACGACGAAGCCATAGTCGTCCCATTGAGGCTATACCTCTGATGCAGGTGGTGTGCAGAGGCAGAGCTGTCGAGATAAAGCCACCCTACCGAGGCAGTACCTACGAAGTAGGATTAGAGATTATGTTATTCTTTACCACTAAATTCTTATCGCCAAATCTCTCTCTCATTGTGGTTATTTCATCGTCGTTATTTTGGTTCTCTTTATGAGATTCATCTACTTTATTTTTAATATCGTGCATACGTATACTATATCTTATAAACTCCGATCTGATTTAGTGACTACTATGCATAAGAAAATGTATCAAGTACAACGTACGCCCTCATGGCGAGAGCAAAAAAAAAATCTATGCACCCATGTATAAAGCAGACGACGAGAAACTAGTGAAGTTAACCTGACAGTCACAACTCGAAGAACATAATAGTCCACCAAAGTGGAGAAACGCAAAGGCAGGAGAACGCTCGTCGATGGTCCATAAAGCGAAAGCGCGCGAGAATCCCATAATGTGTTGCGGAAGAATCTCGATGACTCAATTCGTTCGTGCATCACACATGCTCCCACTCATAAAACAGTGGAGACGTGGACATGCACCTTTGACTTACCTGCAAATCGCGATTCAGATATGCGTGAATAATACACCACTCTAAATTGTGTCATCCTGTTTATCCTAGCGATGTGTACTGAACTACTGATTTCGGAATGCTTCTTGTCCTAAGTTGCACGGAGGAGAATATTTTGTGGGCCTTCTAAATAGGATATGAAATTGATGTGCAAAACAAAATTTAGGCCATGTTCTAAAAGCTTTAGGTTCTATTTTTTTTTTAACTTTTAGTTTATGTAAACCTGAAGCCGTTTAGAGCATATCGGTTTTTAATTTTGGTTTTTTTCCTTATTTATTTGTATTTGTCCATGGTGATATAACGTTTTTTAATTTAATTTATTTTTTATTTTTTAATTGAATGATTTAGAAAAAAAATCAACAAACCGCCATATTGCAATTTTAACCAAAAGTCAACAGTCAAAATCATAAGGTAGAAACTTAAGCTCTTTAGAGCAGGCCCTTAATATTTAATCTAGACAGGAAAGTAGGATCGAAGATGGTGAACTTTCTCATTAGGGATAAGTCTGAATTCTCTGAGGTGTCATTCGTATTATCTTTTGTTGACGGTTTTTTGTTGTGTCTTTTGATTAAAAGAAGTGATTTTAAGAAGGACACGAGTAGCGGAGAAAGTGAGGAAGAGATGTATGTACGTGACAGGGGTAAGAGGAGTGGGGTGAGTGATATATGACCATGACCCCTGTTTTATTTTCAAAAAGAGATGATAATGAGAGGAGTACAAAGCTGATTCAAAAAACCAAATATTTGAATTAGCTTTTGATTTTTCTAAGCAGATGACTAAAACAGAAGCTTATGCAAACAGTGTCTCAAACTAAAGTTAGATCCTACGCTACAGTTTTTTTCGTGATTACACTACAGTTTTGGTTCGACAACGAACGCTGTGTGATGTGAGTTCATCCAAACAAGAACAAATTGGACACTTAGCCCGTTTGGCCTAGCTTGGCTTCTTCAAAGAAGCTAGCTAGAAAAACCTGCTTCAAATTGCGCAGTTTATTTTAAGTTTAGCCTTTTTATTTTTGGCATAGAAGCTTGAAATATTTCAAGAGAAGCTAAAAAAATCCAGCTTCAAATTATGCAGTTTTATTTTGAACTTGACTTCAAATTCATAGTTCATTTTTAGAATTCGAAGTCTGTACGTACGTTCGGCTATTTTTGGGTTTCAAAGCTCGTGTGTTTGACCAGAAAAAAATGACGTTGAAGTCTAAAAAACTTGAACCGAAGCCCGGGTCCTCACTCCGTGGAACTTAAGACGACGTCGTGCCTATCAGTTAGCACCCTTGATCTGGATTCTGGAAGCCTCTCTTGAATTGGTGCCGTGTTTGGCATTCAAAAGTATGGATTCAGGAACGGACCGATCGCTATGAGAGAGTTCAGGAATCTTCTTGTGCTCTTATTATAGTACGTACATATCTATCAGTTACAAACCTAAAGTCAGCATATTGGAAGGTGAAAAATATATCTGTAAGGTTGGCACCAGATACAGATATGGAGTAGATTATGAATGTGATTAGGTCCTGTGCGACCACGTCAATCATATGATACTTTTGCTTAGTTGAATTGTTATTGTGTATACTTTTGCTTTAGCTATCTACCTCATGATTTCTGGTCTCTCGCGTCACTGTGCGCATTCTTCTGAAAGCAACACATTGAGCAGTAGAAAGTCCGAAAGTTTGAAATTGAGATTTTAGTCACTTTCTACCCAGAGAATAGTGAAGACATGGTTAGGGCTCCGTTAATTCTGGTTTTTAGCGCTGAAATTGTGTTATAACTGCTATTAGATTTTTCTAAATTATTCAATTAAATAAAAATAAAATAAAAAACTATTATATCTTTACAGATAATACAAAAATATAAGAAGAAAAAAGCCATAAAAAAGAAGTGCAAAAAAATTAAAAAGTTAATATGTTTATTTTAATTTCTAGCCAAAAGCTGAAGTCGGAATAAATCGGAGGCTAAATAAGTAAATAGCACTAGTAATTAACTCTTGGCCTGACTTTTTGGTGACTTGTGGAGTAAAATCTCTGACAGGAACAGCTTTGCGGTGCTGGTACATATGCTTTCGGCCCGTTCCAACCATATTCTATTTCCGACGTCTAGATTTTTAATTTTATATTTTTTGGTTTTTAGGTTTCTTTACCTTTCTTCTCTTCTTTCTTATTTCTTTATATTACCAATGTTGATATAAATTTTTTATTTTTAAATTTAGTTACATAAAAAAATTCTAACAATAGTTACAATATATTTTTAACTATTACAGTATAAAAATGTAGAAGCGTGAGTTTGTAAACCCTTTTGGGCACTACGTCCTGCATATGGAATGGCACGTGTGATAGTACACTCGATTATGTTATGATACAGTCAGTCCCTTCCTTTGGAAAGGTCAACGCCTTAGTGCATCTTTGACCCGCGGATAAGCTGATACGCGGCTAATTAACTCGGTGGCGTACACGCGCTGCGATGCTATCTGCATCACTTTCGCATATCACGCTCAGGTGGCTCTCACAGAATAAGCTAGGTTGAGCTAAATAATTTAACTGCAATATCTGAGTATATCGTGGAGAGCTGCACACATTCTAAACTGACGATGTCTATATGTTACAAACAACTAGTGATATAAAAGGCAGATTTTTTTTTGTTTTGGATGTCTAAAAAATCCTGTAATAATTCTTAAATCAGAATAATGCAATATTTTTAAAAATTCTCTTATTAATCAAGGGAAAAAAGATTTATATCACTTATTTCGATGTGACTAGATTATAATAGTGTAGATTAATCATATATAAATATTTATAATTGTTACAGTTGTATAACAAGTGCAATTATATTTTTCAAAGAAATTATGGATATATAATAAATACAATATGTCGTAATATCTAGCTATACAATTACATGAGAAATACCGCTAATTTATTTAGTAATTGAAACGCCCCGCGTTTTAGATTAACTTTAAGGGGCGAATTACAACGTTAAGTGGGATTAACTACTAACTAATGACCTAAAATACGGGGGAATTTAAACTTTTGTTGTGTAATTTAAATTGCAATCGGCAAGCGTTAAGTGAGTGCATTACTTTCAAGATCTCATCGATAAAAATAGATACAACTGATATAGACTAGAGAGAGACAACCTTTAGCTGCACGACAAGTAAAAGCATTCAACTTAATTAAAAGATATATTTATCAGTTTGGTACAACCGTTAATTAATTATAACTCTCATACAATAAAGCAAATGCATCCATTCCATGACAATTAAAAGTTACATTAAGTTACATACAAGTATTACAATTTCCTGAAACCTGTAGGTATAATATTACATCAAATGTAAACATAAGATTACACCGTATGCATTTCATACATTTGCAATTAACCAAGAGCTATAGAAAATACAAATGACATTCATACCATTGCATACAACAAGTATACCCACTTGATTACCAAAGCAACCATAGTTTCAATTGTGAGAAAAGTTAAGTTAGAAACACCGAAAAAGACCGAACAAAAGAAATTAATTAAAAGAAGGATTGCCGTCAGAACCCTAGGATTTAAATTCAGGCAGGGCATTCGTTCACCGAGGTTCCCAGACCGTCCGGGGCCGGTCGGCACCTCTCACAGCCATTAGATCATCATCCGGCAATAAAACAAACCTGAATAAAAATTTTTCCGAAGGACTATTCTGCAAACCAGCCCAACAAATATCTCATTCCATTTCCACAGCACAGCAGAGCCACGGCGTATAATCGGAAGGCACCAGAGAGCACAGCAAGCTCAACAGACCGAAGCCAGCCAGGTACTAGAAGCAAAAAAAAACCCAACTTGGTCACAAGACCAGCAAAACCACAGCCAACACCATCGCCAGCCACAGCCCCAACAAAGCCAAGATCAAATCCCCCTTCCTCACCCAAAACCATCAGCACCAAACCACCAGAGGAGGAGGAGACGACGGCAACCACATGGAGGAGAGGGCGCCAAGAGGAAGGAGCCACTATCTTCCCCAAGTAGCACCATCTCCATCTTTCACCTCCACCATGGATCCAACCTGCAATCATCGGACAAAGGTAACCCATATCACCACCTCTAATCATTCTTCACCGGATCGAAGCCATCCAACCTCATATAGCACTTCCCCAAACCACGCTAGGCATTCCAAGCCTCAGCCAAGAGCATCACCAATCACCACATAGAACACTATAAGAGTAGTAGAAGGGAGAAGATTATACCTTGGCAACGACGGCTTACCACCCTCGGCGTAGCTACTCGCACCCGACAGCCACCCGTGCTCCCCGGCGCACGGGAAGGCCTCGAGCCCCGCCGTAGCTAGCAAAGGTGGACCACCATCACTACCCTCGCCTTCTTGAACCCAAAAGAGTAGCTCAATCAAAAGTTGAACAAGTTAATCACATCAAGAATTAACGAGAAATAACCAGGAAAGGTAGGAATGTAGAGATGAGTAAAAAGGGGGAGGGTCACTGATATTCGGCCATGGGTGCTGCCAGATCCGGGCCTAAGCCACGGATCCAGCGCCGAGAAGGGGCAGTGGGGACGGCGGCGCCGAGAGGGGGCCATGAAGCCTTGGCGCACGGAGGCGACGGCGACTGGGGTGGAGACAAAGAGCCGAGGCCGGCCGAGCAACAGAACGGGCGAGCGAGGAGGTGACGGAGCGACGAGGGGCGAGGCCGTGGGGTGACGGCGCGCCTAGAGGGCTGTGGCGGCGCGCAGAGGCCGAGGCCCGTGGGAGCGGCGCGCAGGGCGGGCCGCGCGAGCGCCTCTTCCGGAGGATGGCGAGTGCCGCGGTGAGGGTGGCGACCGGAGACCGGAGAGGCGCGGAGGAGTCGGCGTCGGCGCGCGACGAGGAGGCGCTAGCGCGGATCCAGATCGAGTGAGGAGGAGGAGAGCCAGAGAGAGTGGAGGAATGGAAGAGGAAGAAAGCCAAGGCCAAAGGGAGCCACGAATGGATAAGGGAAGGAAAAGAAAAGAAAAGGGAGAAGGGAGAAAAGAAAAGGAGAGAGGGAAGAGAAAATAGAAAAGAAGTAGGAGAGGGGGAAAAAGGATTTAGCATGCGCAGGAGAAAACTTATATTCGGTAATTGCTAACTCGAGAACTTTGATTGCGTGTTAACCCATGAAGCTGGCTAATTGTATTAAATTTTGAAACCCTATTATCCGATTTCTTGATTAGTAAAGAGGGAGCGACGTGTAGGCTGTAAGGGAACAAGTTCTCTTGTACTAATTGAATTGATACTTTGCTAATTAAAATCACCATGTTCCCTATTTAAATACCTAGCTAATATTGTTAGGCGTATTAATTTGCAAAACTCCATTAGTACATGCATAAGATTATTAAAAATCGAATTAGTGCCATCAGGAGACCTGAGTCTTTACGCGCGTTTATTAAAATCGATACCTTGCTATTTAAAATCACTCTGTTATCTACTTAAATATGTAGATAATATTGGTTAGCAGTAGTAACTCACCAAACTCCATTAGTAAATTTATATAATCCCTAAAAGCAATAAGTACCATTAGAGACACGAACTTAGATGTGTGTATTTATCAAAAGTAGGATACTGAGTTCATAGACCGCTCCAGAGCATATTTAAGTAGGCGCTAATCTTGTTAGTTGTACTTAATTTGTAGAAACCCACTTGTAATTCTTTCAGATCATTAGAGCTAATCAATTGCGTTAGATGAATTAAAATCGTACACCGATAAAACCGATATGCGTATGAAATGAATTATTGTATCGCTGTCTAAACCATTTGTCACGGATTTAAATACCCGGATATTCTAGTTGAGCCCTATTAAATGTTTAAAGACCAATAATAGTTATCTGTAAATATTAGAATAAGCTGACTACCATCAGTAGATTAGAATTTAGCGAGTACCAACTAAATAAGGTATTATCATCTAAACCAGGGTCATAGTTAAATACCAAATTAACCTAGTTAAGTATATTAAATCAATTGGTAGATACTCTTGTATACCAAAAATAAAGTAAGCGTATCCATAGACCAAAATTAGTGTGCGCATTTAATTGATTTATCAAAATATCAATTAAGTCGACCTATTGCGCAGTTAAATGCCCAATTAATTCTTAGTAGTCGCCCATAAACTGTGGAAGGCTACAAATTAATATTCTTATTAATTAGCATAAATTAATGGCCATTAGAAGAGTTGAACTTTTAGCGACAATTGGACTAACATGTGTCAATCTAAAATAGAGCGCGACGACTAGAATTGCATGCACCGATTAAACTTGTACACGACGATTTAAATAGCATTTAAGTTGTAAAATCCACATCTAACTAAAATAAAGTGATCATATGGGGACACCTTAGTATCATTTAGTTGCTTATTTAACTGAAATATGATTTCCTTAACATCAGTAACCTAACTCGTCACGTGTTTAACCCGAGACTAAAATCCATTGGAGAGATAAATAATTGCATACTCACCTTCAAGAACGGAAATAGACATAATTGCATGCGTGAAATCAAGCGGGATAGTACTCGCGTTATATATTTGTACGTGCAATTATTTATTCTTGCTTAACCGTTAAATTGCAGAGAAACAACAAAACACCGCATACATCCTAGATAGATCATATCTTCCGACGCTAGTACAATAATGTTAAATAACGAGCGTCGTATAAAGTTAATCTTAATTACTACGATTAGAGTCGAGTTGAGCGAAGCCTCACCCTAGGCGCACAAACACATCAACACCTCGCCCTTTCTTATATTTTCATAAATTAAGTTGTAGTCGACATATTTAATTGCAAAGTGATAACCGAGTCTTGGGAGGGACTTCACCGAGCCTACTTAAATCCGAATATGTGGTTAATCCAGCAAGTTTTCCTTTTGAGCATATGACTGAATATCTTCAAGAAAATAAAGTATTTTCCTATTAAGTTATTATCACCTTGCATGGAAATGAAAATCATTTTTAAAGCAAATGTTTGTGATGAGAAAGAAAAGAAAGAAATCAGGCAGACAGTTGGAGGAGTCACTGTCAGGCCAATAAATAGGTGGGTGGAAGGTCCCTAGGGCCGGAGAAAAAGGGCAGGTATGGGATCTTCTACATATGGATAAGATATAAGGTTAATTAGTCTTCATCTGTGTGAACGGACCGTATCAATCGTATCAACCATTGTTTCGCTCGAGGACCAATGTAATCGATAATTCTATCAAGGTTATTATATTCTCCACATGGGTAAGTATTTATTTAGGGAGATGAACCTGTGGTCGCAGGTTTGAGTTCTCTTGGCATGGGGATCCACAGCCGCAAGATCCCAGAACTGATGAGTAGGTCAGAAGTGGGGGATGCGGATCGCAAGAACCCGAGCGTGGGGTACGCGAAGGCGATATATTACGCAGTGGGGTGATGGGCGCTGGTCAGAAACCGCCCCAGCCAACAGCTATGTCACTTTTTGTGAGCCTGGGTGCGAGTGGTACACCGGCCCAAGCTACCGATTGGAAATAGCTGGGTGGAGATATAATATACTGAGATAGATATAAAAGTTTTGTATTCTGATCTGGGCACCGCATCTTAGGCAATGCAGAAGAACCATGAGCCACCGGGATCAGAATGATGATGGGTAAAGTGGTACAAGCTTGCGCAATGCTATACAAATCATGAATTCATGCCTGTCTCCGGGAAAGGAGATCACGGAAACTTATGGGAGTTTTTGCCGTTCATACGAGTGTTCGATAGTTTTCTAAATCAATAATATGGACTTCTTTTCAAACTTCACAACAAAACTTATTTTCTATGATTCTGTGAAAAAGGCTGAGAAAGAGAAAGAGATTGAGAATATAGTGGTACATTCGGAGGAATGTACAAGAGCATCCAGTGCATTCTTGCTATTAACGCTTGCTGAGTACTTTTGTACTCACCTTTGCTATTATTTTCCTCTGTTTAGGTGCAGGTTAAACCAAGAGATTGCTAAATTCTGGTAAAGACCATATGGATGGATTTAAGTACTACTTGGGTGGAATTCTTTAGACTCAAGGTACAAGGAGTAGAAGGTGGAGGCGTCGACCGGGTGTTCCGGGAATCCATTTGTTTTATTGTGTAGTTGCCTTAGCCTTGCTTTAGGTAGGCAATAGTTAGAACCTTCTTCATTCCTAACTTTTGTCACATTCGAGCATTGCGGTTTTATAATGAACCTTAGCCCTGCGTGGCGATATTTTTGTAACATCATATTTTGTCTCTAATTATTGTTCCGCTGCAACACTCTGATGGGCTTATTATTCGTTAACGTGATGTTCTATCGGCTAAAACGAATAATAAACCGTTGACTAGCATCATTACCCCGCGGTAATTATGCGGGTCGTTTCAGGTGGTATCAGAGCAATGGTTGAGAGCCACGCATATAACTAGAGACGGTTTTGGACATAGGTATGATCTTCCTTGCTATATGGCATTAAGGAGACTTTAATATCCCTTATCTTTGACCACCGCATCTAAGATGAGTCGTAGTTGGTAGCAGGGAGGGGAACAACGATAATAACTATTGGACGATTTAAATTATGGAGTTAGCTCTTTTTATCTTTAGCAGTGTTTAAGTCTCTGCAAAATTAAAGTAGTAGCTAGTAAATAATGTAATGTTAATTATGAACTTAGGGTCTTGTCATGAAATGAGGGCAATTACAGTATTCTAGATAGGAAGCTAATTAATATTTACTTTTCATTGCAATTAGTCACTTGCATTTAAATTCTTACATTTCAGTCAATCTATATTTATTGTTTCATTTTCTCAACCGTAGCGACATAGGGCAGCTTAGGATAAATATTATTAATTACAATGGTTTAGAAGTGAACCAAACCTTGAGACCCCGTATCTTTTCACTCTTGCAACTAAATGAAATCATCTGCCATCACAAACAAAAAAATCAAGTAGAGACAAGTATAAAAATAAAATAAAATAATGGGTACAATCCCTAATGATGACAGATGACCCAAAATAAAATTGCTTTCCTGCACTTCTGCATATGAGATTTCCCGGACGAGTGGTCCGTGGCGCTCCCGAGCGCGTAAGTTTCGGGCGTACCCAGGAACGAAGTTCTGGGCGTACTCAGGAATGAGCCCTGAGCGTGGTCCCAACTGCGTAATCGTTGGGCGATCCCGAGAGCGAGTTCTCGGGCGTGCCTGGACACGAAAGATCCATGGTAGTGTAGGTTGCACTCAGAGGCAAGCTCTGAGCGTGGTCCCAAACGCGCAGTTTTGGGCGGTTTCGAGAGCGAGTTCTCGAGCGTTGCTGGGCACGTAGTCCCAGAATAGTATAGCAGTTGGTTCTTTTTGCATCTCTATGTTTCTTGGGTCTTATTTGCCAATGTGTATGCTAGAATGTGAAGCCCAACATCAGAGAGAAGATAACGCTGCATTCTACTACTTAAACGTAAATAACTTCTCTACTTGCATGCTCAACGTTAATAAGAAAATTAGTGTCTACAAGATAAATAAAACTTTATTCGTACCTCTATTAACAACTTGCTGCTAGAGGTTGGGTAATGTCATGATAAGCAACTACTCAAAAAAAAAATCTAATTTGATAAATTTAATTATAAAAAAAGGATTTAATTATATATATATTTATTAAAAAAAAGATTGGGGGACTAAGCGTAGGACGAGTAACCGCAACGGCAACTAGTGGAATATAGAACCTCGTGAGTGTATTGCAAGGGAAAAACCTAATTCCTTACCAATCTTAATTGGATCTTGCAGAACCGTAGGGACTATTAGACGTTGATTAGTTGTTAAAAGCCTGACGGTAGATAAGCTATTCCCCCCATCCTTCTGAAGCACGTAAATTGAATTGGGTTATCCGTAGAATGTAATCGGATTAGAATGGCGCTATCTATAGTTCATCTTTGGAATTCTAGATAGCTCAGCCCTAAATTCGCTATTAAATTAGACAAGTATTCCCCTAGTAGTCTATCGCTAATTTCTCCGAGATAACTTCTCGCATAGTTCCATCACCTTTATAGTGTATGGCTAAATCCCCATACTCAGCTCTTGTATCAGACCAAAGAGATATATCCATACCTATGCCTTCCCGTTATAGCTCGGACTTGAACCGTTAAGCTTAAGGTTCTAAATCCAAAACTGTCGTGGTATTAGTCACCCCGGCATTCAGGAATTATCCGAAAAGAATTCACCAAACATTGTTATTTATGTCCATTGCATTTCCCCAAGTTCATACATATATGGTTTCAGGAACCTTTGTCATAAGTCTCCGGAGCATCACATTGAACATGAATTTATGAAAGATTTTTTTTTCTTTCCGTTTCTTTCAACGAAAATGATTTTTGACCCGGCATTAGGGAATAAGTATTTTCACAAAAATTCTTTTGCATCATTCTATATGAATATTTCTTGCACCATAGTGTTTAAAGTTCGAAAGATTTATTGCATGCATTCCAAGATGTCGTATATTATGAACAGGGGGAAGTGTCCATTCTCCAATATCATTGATCCAACCTTCAGAGAATTCAAAACCGTATGGCGATACCATACTCCTGAGTATAATAAATAACCCTCCAAGCATACCTATCAATCTAGAGATATCTGTTCAATTCCGAGGATCTAAACCAGGCTTGAAAGGATAGAACCAACCTCAGACAGAGACTCCAGTCTAAAATTTCCAAATACCATAATACCATTCCCTGAATACATACCCATTGCCTACAAGAATAATAGATCTTATGTAGGAGTCATATTGCCAAAACCTATCTAATCTCCCTCCGGGACACATAGGTTCCTCCTAATCTTAAATCCTAGACAAGTCATTATGATAGAATGACTTGAAAAACCAATTAGTACTGAGTATTTTATCAACTCTCTTAGCATGGTTAAGACAGAGTTCCATGCAGAAATGAGTAGAATAAACCCAACCATTCCAAAATAAAACCTACTCTGTCAACTCCAGAACATCAGCTTAGCATTTGCTCCTTCCATAGAAATCCGATCCACGCCAATATCCCGTAAGTACCACAACAAACCTATAAAACCAGTTTGATCCAATGTGAAGTGAGAGACTAAAACCTGATCAAGCTCAATCATACCGTCCAATTCGGACCTACATCTAAAACCAAATCAGAAATACGCAAACCCTTCCACCGTCCAAGTTTAAGACCAAATACCAAGACAATTCCAGTCTCGAATCTCCCTATCACGAGACAACATCCCAACCCAATAGCATTAACACCACTTCTTTTTAATCATTCCGCTAAACCGTCACCCATGACATTCCAGTAGACCAATCGAGGAATAAAAGGACAGCTGGAT
This sequence comes from Melocanna baccifera, assembly GCA_036346265.1. Taxonomy (NCBI): domain Eukaryota; kingdom Viridiplantae; phylum Streptophyta; class Magnoliopsida; order Poales; family Poaceae; genus Melocanna; species Melocanna baccifera. Next base: position 2,946,479 of record CM070682.1, on the reverse strand, counting down.
TAAATCTTTCTAGACGCCCAAACAAAACGTGCTTCGACTACGGACGAAAAGGATTCATGAGCATGATAGCTTGAAGAACAAGACTAGCGGAAGCAATGGAAGGACCGGCCCCATGGAATCCAGGCGTAGCTAAAGGATTAAGGAGGGGAGTTGCGAACTCTATTTCTGAGAAAAACTTAAATGCTTAAATAAGATTGTCCTAACTGTTACTTCATAAGTTAAATCAAATGAATCTCCCTACCCTAATCTCTACTATAGTCTGGACCCTAATATGATGACACTACCTGTGATGATAATCAGCAACCCTGAGCTTCCTATTAAAATACGAGGTTGACATGAGAGGAATCGGGGAGCAATTCTGAGCATAGACAGAGTACTTACTAACAGGGTGAAATGAATAGGAAAGTCTAAAGGTGTGTTTCACAAAGAACCGATAAGAGACCTACTCCAACTTTCCGATGCCTATTCCGATTTCGAGGACGAAATCATTTTAAGGAGGGGAGGCTGAAACGCCCCGCGTTTTAGATTAACTTTAAGGGGCGAATTACAACGTTAAGTGGGATTAACTACTAACTAATGACCTAAAATACGGGGGAATTTAAACTTTTGTTGTGTAATTTAAATTGCAATCGGCAAGCGTTAAGTGAGTGCATTACTTTCACGATCTCATCGATAAAAATAGATACAACTGATATAGACTAGAGAGAGACAACCTTTAGCTGCACGACAAGTAAAAGCATTCAACTTAATTAAAAGATATATTTATCAGTTTGGTACAACCGTTAATTAATTATAACTCTCATACAATAAAGCAAATGCATCCATTCCATGACAATTAAAAGTTACATTAAGTTACATACAAGTATTACAATTTCCTGAAACCTGTAACTGTGTCCGGTATAATATTACATCAAATGTAAACATAAGATTACACCGTATGCATTTCATACATTTGCAATTAACCAAGAGCTATAGAAAATACAAATGACATTCATACCATTGCATACAACAAGTATACCCACTTGATTACCAAAGCAACCATAGTTTCAATTGTGAGAAAAGTTAAGTTAGAAACACCGAAAAAGACCGAACAAAAGAAATTAATTAAAAGAAGGATTGCCGTCAGAACCCTAGGATTTAAATTCAGGCAGGGCATTCGTTCACCGAGGTTCCTGCATCGTCCGGGCCGGTCGGCACCTCTCACAGCCATTAGATCATCATCCGGCAATAAAACAAACCTGAATAAAAATTTTTCCGAAGGACTATTCTGCAAACCAGCCCAACAAATATCTCATTCCATTTCCACAGCACAGCAGAGCCACGGCGTATAATCGGAAGGCACCAGAGAGCACAAGAAGCTCACTGCATCAAGCCACCAGTACTAGAAGCAAAACCCAACTTGGTCACAAGACCAGCAAAACCACAGCCAACACCATCGCCAGCCACAGCCCCAACAAAGCCAAGATCAAATCCCCCTTCCTCACCCAAAACCATCAGCACCAAACCAGCCAGGAGGAGGGAGGAGACGCACGGCAACCACATGGAGGGAGAGGGCGCCAAGAGGAAGGAGCCACTATCTTCCCCAAGTAAGCAGCCATCTCCATCTTTCAGCCTCCACCATGGATCCAACCGGCAATCATCGGACAAAGGTAACCCATATCACCACCTCTAATCATTCTTCACCGGATCGAAGCCATCCAACCCTCATATAGCACTTCCCCCAAACCACGCTAGGCATTCCAAGCCTCAGCCAAGAGCATCACCAATCACCACATAGAACACTATAAGAGTAGTAGAAGGGAGAAGATTATACCTTGGCAACGACGGCTTACCACCCTCGGCGTAGCTACTCGCACCCGACAGCCACCCGTGCTCCCCGGCGCACGGGAAGGCCTCGAGCCCCGCCGTAGCTAGCAAAGGTGGACCACCATCACTACCCTCGCCTTCTTGAACCCAAAAGAGTAGCTCAATCAAAAGTTGAACAAGTTAATCACATCAAGAATTAACGAGAAATAACCAGGAAAGGTAGGAATGTAGAGATGAGTAAAAAGGGGGAGGGTCACTGATATTCGGCCATGGGTGCTGCCAGATCCAGGCCTAAGCCACGGATCCAGCGCCGAGAAGGGGCAGTGGGGACGGCGGCGCCGAGAGGGGGCCATGAAGCCTTGGCGCACGGAGGCGACGGCGACCAGGGGGGGTGGAGACAGCAGCCCGAGGCCGGGCCGAGCAACAGGAACGGGGCGAGCAGGGGAGGTGACGGAGCGACGTAGGGGCCAGAGGCCCGTGGGGTGACGGCGGCGCCTAGAGGGCCAGGGCGGCGGCGCAGAGGCCGAGGGCCCGTGGGAGCGGCGGCGCAGGGCCGGGCCGGCGCGAGGGCGCCCTCTTCTAGAGGATGGCGAATGCCGCGGTGAGGGTGGCGACCGGAGACCGGAGAGGCGCGGAGGAGTCAGGCGTCGGCGGCGCGACGAGAGGAGGCGCTAGCGCCAGATCCAGATCGAGTGAGGAGGAGGAGAGCCAGGAGAGAGTGGAGGAATGGAAGAGGAAGAAAGCCAAGGCCAAAGGGGAGCCGGCCGAATGGATAAGGGAAGGAAAAGAAAAGAAAAGGGAGAAGGGAGAAAAAGAAAAGGGAGAGAGGGAAGAGAAAATAGAAAAGAAGTAGGAGAGGGGGAAAAAGGATTTAGCATGCGCAGGAGAAAACTTATATTCGGTAATTGCTAACTCGAGAACTTTGATTGCGTGTTAACCCATGAAGCTGGCTAATTGTATTAAATTTTGAAACCCTATTATCCGATTTCTTGATTAGTAAAGAGGGAGCGACGTGTAGGCTGTAAGGGAACAAGTTCTCTTGTACTAATTGAATTGATACTTTGCTAATTAAAATCACCATGTTCCCTATTTAAATACCTAGCTAATATTGTTAGGCGTATTAATTTGCAAAACTCCATTAGTACATGCATAAGATTATTAAAAATCGAATTAGTGCCATCAGGAGACCTGAGTCTTTACGCGCGTTTATTAAAATCGATACCTTGCTATTTAAAATCACTCTGTTATCTACTTAAATATGTAGATAATATTGGTTAGCAGTAGTAACTCACCAAACTCCATTAGTAAATTTATATAATCCCTAAAAGCAATAAGTACCATTAGGAGACACGAACTTAGATGTGTGTATTTATCAAAAGTAGGATACAGGTTCATAGACCGCTCCAGAGCATATTTAAGTAGGCAGTTAATCTTGTTAGTTGTACTTAATTTGTAGAAACCCACTTGTAATTCTTTCAGATCATTAGAGCTAATCAATTGCAGTTAGATGAATTAAAATCGTGCACACCGATAAAACTGATATGCGTATGAAATGAATTATTGTATCGCCGTCTAAACCATTTGTCACGGATTTAAATACCCAGATATTCTAGTTGAGCCCTATTAAATGTTTAAAGACCAATAATAGTTATCTCAGAATATTAGAATAAGTGACTACCATCAGTAGATTAGAATTTAGCGAGTACCAACTAAATAAGGTATTATCATCTAAACCAGGGTCATAGTTAAATACCAAATTAACCTAGTTAAGTATATTAAATCAATTGGTAGATACTCTTGTATACCAAAAATAAAGTAAGCGTATCCATAGACCAAAATTAGTGTGCGTACGAATTGATTTATCAAAATATCAATTAAGTCGACCTATTGCGCAGTTAAATGCCCAATTAATTCTTAGTAGTCGCCCATAAACTGTGGAAGGCTACAAATTAATATTCTTATTAATTAGCATAAATTAATGGCCATTAGAAGAGTTGAACTTTTAGCGACAATTGGACTAACATGTGTCAATCTAAAATAGAGCGCGACGACTAGAATTGCATGCACCGATTAAACTTGTACACGACGATTTAAATAGCATTTAAGTTGTAAAAATCCACATCTAACTAAAATAAAGTGATCATATGGGGACACCTTAGTATCATTTAGTTGCTTATTTAACTGAAATATGATTTCCTTAACATCTGTAACCTAACTCGTCACGTGTTTAACCTGAGACTAAAATCCATTGGAGAGATAAATAATTGCATACTCACCTTCAAGAACGGAAATAGACATAATTGCATGCGTGAAATCAAGCGGGGATAGTACTCGCGGTTATATATTTGTACGTGCAATTATTTATTCTTGCTTAACCGTTAAATTGCAGAGAAACAACAAAACACCTGGCATACATCCTAGATAGATCATATCTTCCGACGCTAGTACAATAATGTTAAATAACGAGCGTCGTATAAAGTTAATCTTAATTACTACGATTAGAGTCGAGTTGAGCGAAGCCTCACCCTAGGCGCACAAACACATCAACACCTCGCCCTTTCTTATATTTTCATAAATTAAGTTGTAGTCGACATATTTAATTGCAGGCAGATAACCGAGTCTTGGGAGGGACTTCACCTGAGCCTACTTAAATCCGAATATGTGGTTAATCCAGGCAAGTTTTCCTTTTGAGCATATGACCAGAATATCTTCAGTAAAAATAAAGTATTTTCCTATTAAGTTATTATCACCTTGCATGGAAATGAAAATCATTTTTAAAGCAAATGTTTGTGATGAGAAAGAAAAGAAAGAAATCAGGCAGACAGTTGGAGGAGTCACTGTCAGGCCAATAAATAGGTGGGTGGAAGGTCCCTAGGGCAGGAGAAAAAGGGCAGGTATGGGATCTTCTACATATGGATAAGATATAAGGTTAATTAGTCTTCATCTGTGTGAACGGACCGTATCAATCGTATCAACCATTGTTTCGTCTGAGGACGAAATGTAATCGATAATTCTATCAAGGTTATTATATTCTCCACATGGGTAAGTATTTATTTAGGGGAGATGAACCCAGGGTCAGCAGTTTCAGAGTTCTCCTGGCATGGGGGATCCACAGCCGCAAGATCCCAGAACTGATGAGTAGGTCAGAAGTGGGGGATGCGGATCGCAAGAACCCGAGCGTGGGGTACGCGAAGGCGATATATTACGCAGTGGGGTGATGGGCGCTGGTCAGAAACCGCCCCAGCCAACAGCTATGTCACTTTTTGTGAGCCTGGGTGCGAGTGGTACACCGGCCCAAGCTACCGATTGGAAATAGCTGGGTGGAGATATAATATACTGAGATAGATATAAAAGTTTTGTATTCTGATCTGGGCACCGCATCTTAGGCAATGCGGAAGAACCATGAGCCACCGGGATCAGAATGATGATGGGTAAAGTGGTACAAGCTTGCGCAATGCTATACAAATCATGAATTCATGCCTGTCTCCGGGAAAGGAGATCACGGAAACTTATGGGAGTTTTTGCCGTTCATACGAGTGTTCGATAGTTTTCTAAATCAATAATATGGACTTCTTTTCAAACTTCACAACAAAACTTATTTTCTATGATTCTGTGAAAAAGGCTGAGAAAGAGAAAGAGATTGAGAAGGAACCAGAGATTGAGAATATAGTGGTACATTCGGAGGAATGTACAAGAGCATCCAGTGCATTCTTGCTATTAACGCTTGCTGAGTACTTTTGTACTCACCTTTGCTATTATTTTCCTCTGTTTAGGTGCAGGTTAAACCAAGAGATTGCTAAATTCTGGTAAAGACCATATGGATGGATTTAAGTACTACTTGGGTGGAATTGTTTAGACTCAAGGTACAAGGAGTAGAAGGTGGAGGCGTCGACCGGGTGTTCCGGGAATCCATTTGTTTTATTGTGTAGTTGCCTTAGCCTTGCTTTAGGTAGGCAATAGTTAGAACCTTCTTCATTCCTAACTTTTGTCACATTCGAGCATTGCGGTTTTATAATGAACCTTAGCCCTGCGTGGCGATATTTTTGTAACATCATATTTTGTCTCTAATTATTGTTCCGCTGCAACACTTTGATGGGCTTATTATTCGTTAACGTGATGTTCTATCGGCTAAAACGAATAATAAACCGTTGACTAGCATCATTACCCCGCGGTAATTATGCGGGTCGTTTCAGTAATAGAGAAGGTACCACCCTTCGCCTACAAATGTATGTCGTTTTTGACTTTTTAGGTCTCTAATGTAATATTTTGACTATAATTTATTATTATAATATACTAGCAAAAATAATAAAAAATTATAAGATAAATCAAATAGTATTATTTTTATGTAGTCAATCTATATACTTTAATATATATTAATGGTTAAAGCTTGAAGAAGTACATAATTAGATGAGTATAGATGTGCCGTAGCCTCTATTACTAGTTTGGGTCCACGTAGCTAGCCGTGCAATTATTGATATATAATAAATATAATATGTTGTAATATCTAATTATACAAATATATAAGAAATTTAACTGGTTTATTTAGCAATAGAGAAGGTACCACAATACATGGTTTGCTAGTATAGATGGGCCGTAACCTCTATTATTAGTTCGGGTCCACGTAGCCAATGATTCGATTAGGACGCGGGGATTTGTGCGGTCTTCGAGAGGTCAAGACGGCAACGTCAAGTGCAGCAACTGTAGCCACTAACTTTTCCACGGTGAGTGAGGATCAAAATCAACTATAGATCAATTTACGTCTTAGAAACATACATCAGGCGTTTGCAGCAGTGCTAGAAGAGGTTTATGGGGGAGCAGCCACTAAAGTTAGTAGTTTCAGAACGATAAACACGTGTCTATGCATCTCATTTAATTGGTGCCGGGGCGATGTTGGTGTGCACATTTGCTACTTTACCCATGTCATCTGGCCGGGTAGCTACTCTAATCAATCATTAATCGTGACTTAGCTTTGTAAACGAGTACCTTTTTCTTGCTCTGGACTGGATCACTCCGAGACATTTTGGCACGCATGCTGCAGGGCAATGCACGAGACGACGTCATCGCACAGCACCGATCCATTCTCGACTATTCTATCTCTGGAGACAATGGGCAGAGTATGCTGGCAACACACCCCATCCACACGTACATGGCAACACGAGAGGCCCAGTACGTACACGCCGCGTGCAAGTAGGGACAGTTGAGAATTGAACTCTCGTGACTTCCTTCCTTACATGCTCTCACCGTCTGGATGCATGCATGTGCGAGCTGCGAGCATGCTGATCCGTTCGTAAAATCTCTTATTTTACCGTGCCTATGCTTGGGCGAAAACATTCACACGTAGCCGTTTTACAGAAGGTGACGTCTATAGGATAACACGTCGTCGTATCCGCATGATTGTACGTACATGTAGGAGCTAGGCAGCACCGTGTTCGCATGCATCTCATGGAGACGTACGAGAAAATATCTCGGAATCGGCCGAGGCTAATCGACCGCGATGCCTGAACAACGATATCGCGATCGAAAACTATGTCTGCTCATGCATCATGCATGCGCGGGCGTGTTAGTTACGTCGGGAAAACCTGCGAGTCCGTGACCTAATCATCAGGCAGACCAGTGGCGAAGCCAGGAATTAAATTGAGGGGGGCTGAATTATTTATAGAGTTAAACTAAGTTGACACAAATTTAGTCTTTTACTCGTATGAAATTTGAAATGCACATAGAAATTACACAATTGGATAGAGACAAACAATGAAAAACAGAGAAATACAAAGTAGGTATCTCGATAATAGAAAACGCATGTCCAAAAATATATAATTATTCTGCCATGAGTGTGGAGTAGCGATAAGTCACCTATGTATGAAATACATCAAAATTGGTGATATAATAGAAAATTGTGAATAACAATAAAATTTTAGATCATATGAAACATACCAGAATTAAGTTAATTTGGATTAAATTATAGTCGAAGCTTCTTTGGTTGAGTTGTACTTTCATCGGTTGGACGAGAACTACATGAATTGCTTGCAAAATAATTACACAAAGTTTGTTTTTCCATTATAGCAAAATCTATAAATAAAGTATTAATTGCTATCAGTATAAAGCTATAAAAATTACATTGATAAAGACTAAACTATCTATATACATCTACACTAAATTACAAATCTATAATGAATTAATTATAAATACTAAACTTTCTATAAATATTGAATCTAAAAAACTAAACTATAAAGTATAAAATACTATATGAAAGATTATAACAAAATATTAAGCTAATTTTAGTATTACTTTAAAAAAACTCACCGCTACTGGCCGCTCGGGCTCGACGCCTCGGCCCTTCCCTATTTGTCTCCGGCTCCTCCTCTCTCTTCAGTCTCCAGTGAGCACCCCGGCCTATTTCTCTCCGCCTCCCCGGCTCCCCCTATCTCTCCGCGCCCGAGCTCCCCCGCGGCACGCCTCCCCCTCCCTCCACTCCCGCCTCACGGCTCCCCGCCTGGTACATCCCCTTCCCCCTCCCTCCACTCCCGCCTCCCGCGGGGAGCCCTGGCGCCTCCCCCCTCCGCTCCCCCCACCGGGCCAGCCTCCTGGCTCCCCGCCGCTCCCCCCTCCAGGCCCGCCTCCCCACTCCGCTCCCGCCTCCCTCCCTCCACTCCGGGCCTCCGGCGCTCCGACCTCCCCCCTCCGCTGATCCGCTCCGCCCTCCGCTCCCGGCCTCCCCCTCCGCTCCGGCGCTCCGTCTCCCCGGCCTCCCCCTCCGCTCCGCTCCCTCGCCGGCATCGCCGCTAGGCGCCAGATCCGGCCCGGCCCGGCTCCTCCCGTCCCGGCTCGGCCCCTCTCAACGGCGTCGCCTCCAGATCCGGATTTAGGTTTGTGACTTGAGTCGCTGAGTTGCTCTGTTGGCTTTGTGTGAGATCTAGAATGCTATTTGGCAGGTTTGTGACAGTTGGTGTTGTGTTGGGCTTTGCTGGGCCTAAAGCCAGTGGGCTTAGAATCTTCAGTCCAGTAAACATGCTTGGGAGGTGCCATGAGCTTCCCGGGGGTGTTGTTCTACCGGGGGAGGCCAGTCAACATGCTGGGGGTGGCGCCGCCGTGAGCTTCCCGGCGGGGGGTGCTCTACGGGGAGGTGAGGCTTCAGCCTCACTAAGCCCCCCCTTGGATTCGCCCCTGAGGCAGACGATACACGGAGATCTCCGCGGCGGCGCGCGCGCGCGACAGGAACCGAATCGGGTGAATCGCCGCGTGCCGACCGATGACAACCGCGCCAACCTGCACGTAACGGAGGATCCGCCCACTTGACTTCCGCTTCCGCATGCACCACCGCGTCGGCTCTCTAGTTCATTATCTATATATACACTGCCTCGCCAGTATCCATCTCTAAGCATAAATTAGCTGCTCCTTAGATCTGGGCTCTCCTCTCCTCCCTCTGATTTTGTACACATACCGCAAGTTCGAGAGCACGTACACGAGCCAGCCATGGGCGGCAGCGCGGAGGTGGGGAACGGCGGCGGCGGGGAGCGGGCGGTGCCGCGGGTGCCGGTGCCGCCGGCGCGGCCGTTCCTGGACACGTTCCGCGGGAACCTGAAGGAGACCTTCTTCCCGGACGACCCGTTCCGCGCGGTGGTGCGGGAGCAGGGCGCGGGGCGGCGCGCGGTGGCGGCGCTGCGCTACTTCTTCCCGTTCATGGAGTGGTTGCCGGCCTACACGCTCGGTACACTCAAGTCCGACCTCATCGCCGGCATCACCATTGCCAGCCTCGCCATCCCGCAGGGCATCAGCTACGCCAAGCTCGCCAACCTGCCACCCATCCTCGGCCTCTGTACGCACGATGTCATGCATATACGTAGTAGTAGTACTACTGTGTTGCATCTGATGCACGTACAGTCGTAGACGTTATTACGCAACCTAAGTAATAATGTTATATGTGTGTGTATGTTTGCTGTTTAGACTCGAGCTTTGTGCCGCCGCTGGTGTACGCGATGATGGGGAGCTCCAAGGACTTGGCGGTGGGGACGGTGGCGGTGCCGTCGCTGCTCATCGGGTCCATGCTCGGGGCGGAGGTGCCGGCGGCGGAGAACTCGGCGCTCTATCTCCACCTCGCCTTCACCGCCACCTTCTTCGCCGGGGTCTTCCAGGCCTCGCTTGGTCTATTGAGGTACGTATACAATACTTTCATCTGTTCTACGATATAAGCCCGATGTATATAACTAAAAAGTATATTATTTAAATAATATTTAATAAAATTAGTATATAGTTATTTATTTTAGGTAGATATAATATTAATCTTTCTATTAAAGATAAATATAATATAATTTTATTAAATATTATTTAAATAATATACCTTTGAAACATACATATCGGAGATATATTATAGTACGGACTACGGAGTAGCGGCTAGCATCTTTAATTACTCCATCAATATAATCACAAACTCTCGTGTGGGTTAACCCACCAGAAAAATTGGTGAAAAAAATTACTATACAATATTTGTATGTTTTTTTAGAATAAAATTAGTTAGATTTTAGAGTGTTAAATCTCTATCTAATGGATTCCACTACATCGTTCTTCAAAAAAATGAGTGCTCCGAATTTAGAGCGTTAGATATCCAACGGATCTCTCGTACCCCTAAAAAAATGATGGTCCGAATCTAGAGCGTTGTATCTCTCATCTAACATCCTAAAATCTGACTGATTTTACCCTAAAAAATATACGGATGTTTACAGACACTCTCTTGGTGAAAAGGCCAAAAATTAAAGCACCGCTATATACTTTTACTGATGTGTGTAGGCAAAGGCGAAGATAGTGTAGATGTATTGGGTCCAGTGACTCCGATGAAATTTAGTAAATTATATAAAAAATTACTGTTTATTAATGAAAGGCATATTATCGTGTAATAAAGGTGACCTAATATCCCTGTCGTCTTTCTTCGCCGTAGGTTGGGTTTCATCGTGGACTTCCTGTCGCACGCGACGATCGTTGGGTTCATGGGCGGCGCGGCGACGGTGGTGTGCCTGCAGCAGCTCAAGGGCATGCTCGGCCTCGACCACTTCACCACCTCCACCGACCTCGTCTCCGTCATGCGCTCCGTCTTGTCGCAGACGCACCAGGTTAATTAATGCTCTACCGATCGACACGTACATAGTAATTATACATGAGTTCCTGAGGGCACAAGCCTCTGGAGCTAGCAAGCTAGCTAGTTTGACCTGCAGTGTACCCACTGGCAAGTTAAGTGGATGTCCGCGAAGGACAGGGAGGAGAGGGTCTGTAATTGGACTGTCCTTTTTTATTTTTGGTTTACCCTGAGGTTAAAATGCTAAATATCAAAACGAAGCAGTATCTTAAAACGAATTTTTTAAATGATATTTTGAGTCTAATACTGTGTATGTTATCTATATCAGTATCTTCATCGTCTATTATCATATCAAAAGATGTACACATAAATTATCAATTACAGTCAAAAACCATCTGACATAGCTAAAAAAAACACCCCCATTGTGACAGGGACAAACATGTGACATGTCCCTGGTCTCCTTTTGCTTCTTTGGGCGGCCATGCCTGCACTTGCAGCTAATTGCTTAGCTTGCTGGACACATGCATGATGCATATTTCTGACGAGACTGATTAGTGATTGAGTTAAATTTTGATTTGATTTCGTTCCCATCGACGCATGCTTTGCCTAATAATTTCGGTGTCCCTGACGGGTTCGTTCGTTCGATCGGGTGGCGTGTCACCGTGATTGGATTGCAGTGGCAATGGGAGAGCGTCGTGCTCGGCAGCGGCTTCCTCTTCATCCTCCTCCTCAGCCGTTTCATTGTAAGTAGCACAATATTCCTACCTTATTTTCCTTTTACTTAGTACTTTCTACATAATACTGAACATTATTATGTTTTTGTTGAGAAATCTTCTGCTCGGGGCAACATGAGAAGGGGAATTAATAATAGCCTCTCTTGCTTGCCTCTCAAGTGTGAGAGATATACTCAGGAGTAGTAGAAAAAAAGTAGCATGAGGCATAAGAATCTCATGTAAATGACTGGTCCAATCATACTAACAGCAGTATATACAAGTGTTGAAGTATAAGTAAATTATTCGTCTTTTTTGATCAGTTTAAACTTTTAGGTGAATTGGCCGGTGCATGCAACTCAATATGGCACCAGATCTAAGAGGTCTCGAGTTTAAAACCTGGTTGACGGAATTAAAAAAATAACTACAGTTTATTTTTATTCTATGTCTTAAGTCTAGGGAGCCTATATGTGAGGTAAGTGTTGAAATATAAGTGAATTATCTATTTTTTTCTTATCAATTTAAGATTTTAGGTGAACTAATTTGTGCATGTAACTCAACAACTCAATAACGAGGACTACAAGAGAATCGAACGACTAATCATTGGGCTCTTTTTTCTGCCTTAGTGTATAATTGATCATGACGTAGTACTGTACTAATACTAGGATTGTGACAAGAGAAAAACAGGCTTGATGACACAATAATATTTGGGATAATGGCGATAAGGTTTCATTTTGTATAGGATTTATTCATCATATACCCTTCCTTTAGATTGAAATTCAGGATTTACCTTCCGGCTCGCGTATCAGTGACTCATTCCGACCCCACATGTCATTGAGTGGGGAGGGTAAATCCTGAAACTCTCAAATGTGGAGAGGGTATATGATGAAGTTCCCCTGTATAGGATTTATTCATCATATACCCTTCCCTTAGATTGAAATTCAGGATTTGCCCTTCGGCCCGCGTGTCAGTACTAATATTGGGTCAAGAAAATCGATGGGAACGGTTGCTCCATCCAACTTGAGTTAAAAAAATCGAATACAAATTAAGTACTAATATTGTTAAGTGTCCGTTTTGTTGTCCTGGACGTAGCCAATTAAAATGGTTACTAAGATATGCAACATTTGTGATACAATTATCTTTTTTCTAGGAGGTACGAATAACTGGCTAGTGCAATCATGTTAAGGCTTATAACCCAAGGTTACGGGTTCAAATTACAAAAAAAAAAAAAAACTAGTGAAGAATTCACACAAATAATCCACCCAACCTAAAGATAGTGGGAATGGAATTCTGATCATCAGCAGCCACCCCACAGCTAGGTTATCCTGGCTGTGATATAATAATCTTACAGATTACAGCTGAGAAACAAGTAGTTTCTTTGTGATTGAAGTGAATAACATGAGTGGACCAAGGTAGCCTATGGTCTAGCGGTTTTTACTTGCAACTACTGCCGAGTCACAGGTGTTCTCGAGATGCAAGAAAGAGATTTTTTTCATGTAGCGTTTTGGAGCCATATGTATATGAGGACAAGCTCGTGAGGCCATTGGTGGGACAAAGGAATCGATCCATTGGTCACTTTTTGGATGGCTTACATAATGCATCTGATGATCTAATCTTCCTGTCCTCCATTTGGTTTCTGTTGTCATCTTCCCAGCCTCTGAATATTCTTAGTATGCAACTTTTCACAATCCAATTTGATCTCTGTGTTACTGTCCCTTGCGTCTGAAAGAGAAAAACACTTGTCTTGTTCGAGGTGCTAATGATGGAGGAACTGAATTTTAGGTTTGCAAGTTTCTTAATTTGCGTCAGATAGGTGTTGCATCATGTCGTTTTTTGTTAGTAGAACATTTGACCTGCTGACTTGCTGTGCATCAGTTTCATACTGATGAAAAGGGTTAGAATTCAATATCATGGGCAGTGAAAAGAAGGGACCAATAATTGCAAAAAGCCAAGGTCCACCAACCACTGAAGTAGTATCAACTTTCCCAAATAAGATACGTGAGCAAGGCTCCTTGGAGAAAATATGACCAGCTTCTTTTCTCTTTTTTTTTCTTTGTCCCAATCAGAAATTGTTCTTGAAGATTTGAACTGTGTTTATGGGCTGGTTATTCTAAGCTTCTTGTCTTATTTCTTGGTGCAATAGACAATTATTTTACATGTGCAAGAATGAATGTAATCCGTATGCAGTTTAGTTAGGATCCAAGATTATGTCTGAAATCTTTCCAGTGGTAGTTCTTGGTCTGAATTCTTAGGCTCTGATCCGAGTGGCATCTGAAATTGACAAACCATTTTCTTGCATGTTCCACACAGGACTGTTAAGTTATTACATATCATATAATCTTACTTATTTTGATAGAGCAAGAGGCGGCCGAAGTTGTTCTGGATATCCGCTGCCGCGCCATTGACGTCGGTCATCCTTGGAAGCCTTCTGGTGTACCTCACTCATGCTGAAAACCATGGCATTCAAGTGGTGAGCACAACAACTGATAAAATCGACAAATTTCCAATTTTCCATCAAGATACACATAAACATTCATTACAACATGGAATACTAATTGAGGCCATTTTTCCCGACATTCTAGATCGGTTACCTCAAGAAGGGTCTGAATCCACCATCTGTTACAAGTCTGAACTTCTCATCGCCGTACATGATGCTCGCCTTGAAGACTGGAATCATCACCGGCGTCATTGCCCTCGCCGTAAGCCTTACATCCTTGTATCACTGGTTATATACATTTCAGTACCTGTTCTTAAAAAAAAAAACAGATATTCAGTACTGTATATACTGTAGTTACCGGTAAAAGGATTGTCAGTAAAGCACAAGCGCAAGTACTTACACCGGTGTACTCGTGCTTCTGTCACATACAGGAAGGTATTGCCGTAGGAAGGAGCTTTGCCATGTTCAAGAACTACCACATCGACGGCAACAAGGAGATGATTGCCATTGGAACGATGAACATCATTGGATCATTCACATCCTGCTACCTCACAACCGGTACATTCCTATCTCCAACACAGGTCTCGAATTCAGGATCTGTCGCTACAACCATTTTTCATCCTGTATATGCCAGGCCCGTTTTCGCGGTCGGCCGTCAACTACAACGCCGGCTGCAAGACGGCCATGACGAACGTGATCATGTCATTGGCGGTGATGTTCACGCTCCTCTTCCTGACGCCGCTGTTCCACTACACGCCACTGGTGGTGCTCTCGGCGATCATCATGTCGGCGATGCTGGGCCTGATCGACTACCCGGCCGCCATCCACCTCTGGCAGGTCGACAAGGTCGACTTCTGCGTGTGCATAGGCGCCTACCTCGGCGTCGTCTTCGGCAGCGTCGAGATCGGGCTGGTCGTCGCGGTACGTCGCAATGTTCTACCTAATCATTGTACTGGTACCTGTCCTGAACAGTGGCCATGAATGATGAAGCTTGTTTAAGCTGTGCGGTTTCAGGTTGCGATATCGATTCTGCGAGTTCTACTGTTCATTGCGCGGCCGAGGACGACGGTGCTCGGGAACATACCTAACTCGATGATATACCGAAGGATGGACCAGTACACCATGGCGCAGGCGGTGCCCGGCGTGCTCGTGCTGCGCGTGGACTCACCTATCTACTTCGCCAACGCGAGCTACCTGCGTGAGAGGTGAGTAAAAGCAGTGTTCAGCACGGCAGCACGCGCGGCACACTAGACCATCAGCGGCATGTGACGTGGACATCTTACGACGATCAAACTTGTGCTGTGATGCTCAGGATCTTGCGGTGGATCGACGAGGAGGAGGACCGGACCAAGGCCAAGGGCGAGATGGGCGTGCAGTACATCGTCCTAGACGTAGGCGGTAAGTTACAAGTTCTTGTCCTGTGTCTGAATTACACTGCATCTGACTATCTGAGACAGAGACAGCCCTGTGCATGATCATGTCTCATCTGAAACAGTTGGTCTCTGTGTAATTACATGACACACACGCACACACACACACACACACACCAGAAGCATCGTGTCTGAAACTGTAACATGAAGTCTGATCTATCTGTTTACTCTCCCTGCAGCCGTCGGTAGCATCGACACCAGTGGGACGAGCATGCTGGATGAACTTAAGAAGATCCTGGACAGAAGGGGCCATCAGGTAAGAAGAAACCAACAGCGTTGCCATTTTGCTGAAAAATGCTTTGGTTTGAAGTGTCCTGCGTCGTGAACCCTGGCTGATTCAGCTTGCTGCTGTTGTGTTTTTCAATTCAGATTGTGTTGGCGAACCCGGGGAGCGAAATCATGAAGAAACTGGACAGCTCCAAGGTGCTCGAGTTGATCGGCCACGAGTGGATCTTCCCGACGGTGGGCGAGGCGGTGGCGGAGTGCGACTACGTTCTGCACTCGCACAAGCCAGGCATGGTAATGGACAGTGCGGCGGCCCATGTGAACATGGTCTGATTGGAGAATTGGTGTGGTATGGTTGAGTCTGACCTGAGTTGTCAACAGAAAAGCCGAGATAAATATAAACATCTCGAGTATTGTACAATTCACAGAAAAAAAATCCCCTTTTTTTGGGGTAAAGCAAAAACTAAGCCTGTGCGGATGCTAGAGTTACTAATCTAAACAAATGGTACGAGACCACTATAGAAACCACTATGATTATGTTGGATATGTACCTGCATGACAATGGGAAATCATCAGGTGTCAGTACATTCACAAAACGTTCACTGCTCAAAAGTTAAGAAGACCTATACCATAAATACATTTGCAGAGGATAATTAACTACAAACAAGGCAACACAAACATACAAGGCACTAAGCTTCGTAACAACCAAATCTGTGTCCATCCCCAGAAAAATAAGGGACACTTAACAAGAAAACTCAAATTCCTGTTCTGATCAGAATATTGAAAAAGGCAACAGTACAAGCATTTGGATCTCTATCCTCTGCACTCTTCACCTGATCTGGACTGAACAGAGAATCAACTGCAGATATTGACTACCAAGTACCAACATGAAAGATGAAATTGTATCTATGTACAGTAAAAAGAGAGTGGGAGCTATGTTCCCGAAGGAAGCATTATCTTGGTATCTTCATGGTATGCTATACCAATTATTTGAAGTAAACAAAGCAAGGCTGAAAAGCTAAAGCGCCAAGCACATTAGTTGTTGTCAATTCCATCGAATAATTTATCACGGAAATATCGAAGTGCTCTCTCATGCTCCATCCTCTGCATATCATTTAAGCAAGCGTTGTCGGCCACTAAGAGTTCTGTGTATTTATTCATATATGCCTTTCCAAGCTTGTCTTTAATTTGGAGAGTCGAAGTTGTACCTCTGCCATCTTATCGGCCGCGGGCACCCACAGGGCTTGTGTTTCACCATGGGACAGAACTCCCGAGGAAGAGTCTGATGTGGCCTTCCCCATAGCTTCTGCTTTTGCTGCCTTCCTTCCTTCTCCAATTGACTTTATCAATTGCTATTTGCCAAAAGAATTCCGTGTGACCTGCGAAACAACAGGCACCGCCATTGGGCCCCAAAATCTCCATGGCCAGGCTTCGGACAAGAGAGAGCACAGCCAACGGTACTCGCTCGACCTCATGCTCCCTCACATGGCGTGTGCCCGTGGGCCTTGATCTGCTGCTTCGATGTGGCCAATGGGCCTTCTCTCTTGGACGGTTGGGCCAATTGGGCTTGGGCTCTTTCAGTGTGACCGTATTTCTGCGACCCATCACACTAGCAGTGGATGTCAGGCGAGGCCGTTTCCCCTGGGTAGCCTATGACATAGACCCACACCCACTAGTCCAGGAGGAACGTACAGGTCTCCAGCCTGGCCCGCACATGTACGTGGCCACACAATGTTCCGCGGAAGCTCCGCGCCGCAAGGTTGCCTGCCGGAGTTTACGGCGGAGGCGGCGGCTGTTCGAGGAGCGGAGGCTGCGGTGGTTGCGGTGCGGATCGGGAGGCGGCGCGGCGGCGCAACAAAGGTTGTATCCAACCATACCTTTCTACGTTTCCTTGTTATTTGGGGGGGAATCGAGGGCAGTTGATGGTTCATGGATGGTGAATGCATCGCAGTGCAATTGCTGGTTTATCTCTTTCCTTCACGGAATTGATCATGATGAGAACTCGTGTGTTAGTTTTCAGAACTTACTATTTTGAGGATCATCTTTTATGGTGGCAACGGCTTCTATGGTGGGTATTAACACATGATTGGTTCGTAGGAATCTAGGAGCTTTAGGATTGTGATGACGAGGGATGCATGTGTGCGAGTGAAATGCGTGTGAAGCGCGTATCAAATCTCAGTGATGAAATTGTGATAGATTGGATCCCACCAATGGAGGGATTTTTTATAGACAGGGGAAGGAGTTTGAATTTCTGCACGGGTCTTGAAATAAGATGTGGTAAAGTCAAAGTTTGGCCAGTTGAGGTTAGCTGTTCTTTAGGGCAGTCCCAATGGAAGAAACTGACACGATTTCCATAGCACAAGAAATCATCTATAGAAACTATCTTCCACAGTGGAGGTGTCTTCGAGTAATAATTATTTTCTCTTTCTCTCTCCCAACTCTATCTTCTTCCTCCAATGAGAGTGTGCCACGAGCCCCCTAGAAACTGGTGGTTTCTTCCCAATGGCGATTTCATAGTTTCTTGGTGTATTGGGTGGAGTGAAGACCTGATTTCTTCATGAGAAAACCGTTTCTAGGATTTGTGCTCTCTTTCATCATTAATTACGTTGCCATGTCAGCATTTTGCCTACGTGGCAAGTTATTTAATGAGGATAGAAACCATCATCAATACACCATTGGGACTGCCCTTATCCTCTTTATGTATCGCCATGTGACTTGAAGAGGCATTGTGTGATCAGCTATCCTATTGATTCTTTTGAATCCCTACATCCATTTGATTGACTCGGCGTAGCAAAAAAGGTGATTGTGGTGAGAGCTTGTTTTGGTTTTGTAGGACAGAAGAGGCAATATATGGGGGTGAATGGTGCCGTCCAAAAATTTCCCTAAGTATTCTTGACCCGTTTATCAAATAACCACAGAGCTACAAAGAATAGGATCCACAGCTAAAATCCCAAATCAAATCAACCAAGAAATCAAATTATAGAGAAACTCAACCCTAGAGGTCTGACTGCCTTGCAGCCACCGGTCTGACCTCCTGGTGATCATACCGCTAGGGCCATGCCGGTTTGATCGGCCTCCTGGAGGTCTGACCACTCTGTTTAGAACAGCCTGTCATGACACAAAATTGGCGTAATTCCTAAAATACAAGCCCAAATGTTATTAAATTTTGTACACACCTTACTTAAGATCTTAGAAACATATTCCATCGATGAATCATAAAAATCTATGTCAAAATTCAGACCTTTTTTAGTTTTAAGTAAGGTTGAACCAAAATCAGACAAAATACGAAAACGGTGAATAAGACTTGCTTGTGGGTAGAAAATGGCCAAGATGGCTTTAAATGTATTCTCACATGTCATATCAAAGAAGAACACCAAAGAAATCAAGTCTAAAACCATCGGATTAAGGAATCACTTGGCGAGGCAAAAATCAAGCAAAATCAGGTTTCTTCACGAATTTGTCAACAAAGATCTAGATAGATGGAGATTGATTTTCAAATGTTATCTCCATCTCTTATACATCTTTGACACATCAAGATCAAGAAGGGGAAAGAGAAGAGGAAAAACCAACCAAATCAAGAGCAAATCAATCAACTCAAGAGAGATTTATGGTGAAGAACAAAGATTGATGTATTGCCACTTGAGAATAAATGTTTACATCCACTACACCTGGAGGACAAAAAAGCACACCATATCACTCAACTTCTCTCAAACACGTTAAATAGATGGGCTAGTCAGCCCCATCTAATCCTTAGTAGATACTATTCACTTAGCATATAGAGGAAACCCGATAACCACACACACAGATTTTAACTCACACACTGCGTTTATGTGCACTTTTCAAAGCGCATAAGCCTGAATCCGCTAAGTTGTTAGTCTTGATCCAATTTAATATTCTTAGTTTTTTTCTTGACTTAAACTGCTCTCTCAAGCGTCGCGATTTTCTTCCAAGGCAGTTTTCAGTATTTTGGTTAAACTACTAAAAAACCTTTTCTTGACCCAGATTTCATCTTCTATTGCAAGCAATCTTCGCGCTTACCATATGTAGATGCACTACTGGCTTGCCACGCATCGGCAAGTCTCTTCCGTTCTGGTTTCACCGGACCACGCTTTACTTGAACCGACCAAACCACATAGTATAATCTGCCACTTGAACTTTCCTTCAATATTTTCTGTCTTTCTCCTGTCATGCTTGAACTCAGCCATCTCACCCAGCATCCTTGGTCGTGCTAGGCCTCAGATCCTCCATGAGCGTAGCCTTGATGCTCGTTGTTGATTATGGTTGACTCCAAGCGATCCTGTACATTCAAAGGCAAAGAAATTATCTTCAAGTATAAGTTCTTCATAACTTGACCCACATTAATTGTAATATGACTCATGTAACTTATATCCACTGACCTAGGTTGACAAAAATCATCCACGACTCAAAAACCCTCGAAAACCAAAAACCTGACCGAAGCTCACTGTCAAGCTGGTCTGACTGGACCTCAATCCCGGTCACACCGCTAATGGTCAGCAGTTTGAACCGCAAAATTGCACCGGTCAGACCGGTGGTGAATTCCAGTCTGATTGCCCCTCTTGAGTCGGTCTGATCGGCTGGCCTGAGACCTTCTAGAAAAAACCGACAAATTCGCAATTTGAATTTCCAACCTTCCTAAATTGCAATTGTTCATCACAACATAATTCTGGACCCTCTCACATGGTCCTTTAGGGTCTGATCCAAGAACCTTACTGAACTGGGAATGACATGTTCAATTGGCTATAGAGGTTAGTTAAACTCACAGTCATGAGAATTATTGTTGCGTTGTTGGTGATACAGAAAAGGATGAATGGACAAAATACACCCACCACTGTAGCTAAGGCTCTTGCAAAAGCTAGGAAAGAAGGTGCGGCTATCCGGCGATTAGAGGCCTAGGTTTTGTTTGGTTGTCAGGTGGCTTTTAAGAAAGCAGCAGCAATAACAACAACAATAAAGCTTTTTGCCCTAAATAAGTTAAAGGTGAGCTAGAAATGAAATCTCCACAAAGTTAAAGAAATGATAGCCTTGTAATAAAACTTATAAGGCTAAAACCCTAAGCCTTACTCTTGCCATCTAAACCGAGAGCCTAAAACACCGTCCCTAAACTTTCTTTTTATGTCACGGTTCCGGTATGTGAATCGCTAACTTCCATGCTGAATTCACCCGAATGCTAAGAAAGCTAAAAGAGTCACATGTGAGAATAAGTCACTATGTATACCATTGGGCTTGCCATCATTTAGTGATTCTTTGCCGTCACACATCAACTTCGAAATGTATATATTCATCAAGTCCAGATACACTTGTAAAAATATTTTTTGAACACCTTAGGGTTTAAGCAAATCCACTTCTTTTGTCTACATAATATAACAGGAGAAAATATTTTTTAGCACTTACAAAAACAAATTTGAAATGAGTGGTACGGGCCATATGGCACAGATGTTTTATCACAGCATAATAGCTGTCCTTACTTTTTTTTACTGATACCTCATACCTTTTATCTTTTTTTTGCTTTGTTTTATTTAAGTGCATACTAACCTTTGTTGTTATCTCTTAGTAGCAACAGCAGGATTTTGGTGTACTGTAAAATCAGGGGGCGGATGCTCTGCGTCAAGAGATGCCTTGCATAATTTTTCTTCCTTTTGCGATCTTATTCTAGAATTTATGTACTTGTATGCAGAGGGTTTTGATATTAATATTTGTGGGTATTGGAACGAAAATGCATAATAAAACAGTGTTTCTCAAAGAAGTATCAGCACCTTATGAGTCATTGTGATTTTCTTTTGTTTAAAGAAAATGGGATAGAGTTGGTTTTGGTTATTACTTGCTAAAGCTATGAATTTGACTGATCGAGCAAAAAAGAGTTTGAAATGTTATCAAGTTTATATATTGATTGAAGCATATTTGATGAACTGCAAGATGTAGGCCAAAATCATAAATAACAAGGTTCTCTTGAAGTTTCGTCAATTCCTAGCTTTTATCCTCTCGGTAAGTAGGAAGTTCATTGCATGACCCCTAGTTCTGTATGATGCACATGTTAAAAATAATCCTGTGTGTATATAATCTCTTAGTATCTTGTGTGCATGCTTAGTATCCCGTGCGCATACATGCCTCTTAATGTTGCATGCTTAGTATCTTATGTGCATGCATGCCTCTTAATGTTGCATGCTTAGGGCATCTCCAATGGTGCTGAGTCAGCTAGCTATTTGTATGTACACATCAGCATATATCCTATGTGGAGGAAAGAGAGTATGCAAAATACAAACAGCTAGCTACTATTTCATCTCTAGTCTATAACGCAAAACGAAGCAGTCTCTATAAATGACTGTGTGTGCATGTAAGTATCAAATAGCTATCCTTATAGATAGTCATTTGGAATGTTAGCTTTTAGTGTGTACTATATGAATGATGTGGAAGTCTTCTAGTTAGTTGCTAGCTAGGATCATTGAAGATGCCCTTAGTATCCTGTGTGCATGCATTCCTCTTAATGTTGCATGTTTAGTATCCTGTGTAATCTCTTAATGTTCGGCATGCATGTCTTATTTATTTGAGTTCCTAGCTATAAATAAAGAGGAAGAAAAGAGTAGAAGTTAAACAGTTCAAACCAGTGCATGTTTGTTGTCTTCAATTGGCTGTACGTGCGCAGGGGCACTGTAGGTGAGGACATACTGTCCTCTTGCTACTCATTACTCTACTCTGACTTTGCAACTTGACCATTGCATTGCTGCAACCTGATGATGTGATAGGGAAATTTGTATTGGTTGTATTCATGCCTTTTATGTGGTACAATTTTCTTGCCTTGGTGACTTCTCCTGTCTTTGACGTGAAGTATGGTACTAATGGGCATGCTGTAGATGGTTAATGCTCTATGTACTTACTGTGAAACATTTAGCATGGTTTTGCATGAGATACCAAGATTACAAATTACAATCACAGGAGGCTTGATGGAGGTTGTATGCTTGACACCTTTTTTGTTGTTTTTGCGCGAGAATCGATAGGTTACCGGCAAAATGCTTGTAGATTTGAGTAAGCTTCATATTTAGAGAATTTATTTAATTATGGTATGAAATCTCCTAGGATGTCATAGAAACTGCATGAAAAACACAGACTTGGCATTCTATTTTTCTTGTTAGAATGAGGTGATGAGAGTACTGTAAACGGGATAGATACGTACGTACTATACCGTTTGGGCTTTGATGGGCATGCTCATGTCGCCACGAACTGTGGGCTAGATTTCAAGGTTTTGTCGATGATGGTCACTGGATGCGTTTATCAAGGCTGGGGCCCAGCTGGAGGAGGGAGCTTTTTACAGCAACAAAAATGGTGGATACAAGAGACTGCAGGGTTGGAGAGAGAGAGAGAGAGAGAGAGGCGTGTGAGTGGGACAAAAGGGTGGAATGGCAGCCGAGAGACTGCGTAAAGGAGGACGAAAGAGAGAGAGAGAGAGAGAGAGAGAGCAAAAGGGGCTCATGATCCACTGTTCCAATCTAACAACACATACTCGGTTTCGATGGAGTACTTGATAGATCGATCGAGAACAGCCGTTAGTCTCACTCTCACATCAAAGAGGCTTTGGAGTCCTCCATGTACATCTCTATCAACTACAGGCTTTCAGACAATGACACGAGGGAGAGGGGAACGCATGTGTGTTGAGAGAAGAGACATGGTATTCTAGTTAGCTTAGCTGTAGAAGAATTGCCACTCACTTTTGTGTAAGGTTATTGCAGTACTACGTCAATCTTTTCCAGCATGTTGCTCTCTTATTTTTCTTGTTTCTCGCTCTACATTGAGTTTGCCCTGTAACCTTTAGATAAATAGATAGATAGATAGATAGCGTGTGTGTGAGGCGGGCGGCTGCAAAGCTGAAAAGCTAAAGACAGGGACACGTTGGCCAAAGCATGAAACACAGATCCTGTTTTGACTGCCTCCACAGTCCACACAGGGACATCTTCACATCTCTTCGTTTCGGTTTCATCAATTTGGTACAGTGTAGAGTGTAGATTAGTACTTAGTAGGAGTCCTTACTGTCAAGTATAGACAGGTTTTGCACCTTGCTTGCAATTTCTAAGGTCCTACTTGTACTTTACCAGTTTCATAGATTTTATTATACTCTTCCTTGTACCTTCATCCGTACTTCACATATGTGTGAAGTAGCACATCTACGCTGCTAGATTTATTTTAAAATTTTTAGTATCAAATGATATATAAGTTAGATGATTTAAAATATATTTATGTATCTTGTAGATTATTTAGAATTTTAAGATATTATAAATATTGTAAATGATAACAAAAGCTTGAAAGAACATATAACTTGAAGAATGTAATTGAAGTATGAGTTTGATGGAAGAAAATAATTGAACATACTAAGTTATTGAGGTTCTTAAAAATGTAAACACTCTTCATTATGCATGGATCATATAATTGTATGCCCTATTCTTCCTTAGTTACTTTTTTCAAAAAAAAAATTGTATGTACGCACATATACCTCTATTTAATCTCAAAGCAATACATTGATTATATGTGCAATAAATTATCTTATTAGTTTATATGGTATTAGAGTATATGACTCGCGCATACACCGGTGCACCATGAGTGAGCTACCTTAAACTTATAAACTCTCACACGCTAGCTACCGTACCGAACCATATATCTTCTATCTCTTCTCGTCATTACAATTTTTCTACTTCAACCTACAACAACACACTTAATTCTTGTTCGATCCCTCTTATCTGTTACCCATTCCTATACAATTTCTTCACTGCTATCCATTTCAACACAATACACCATATAGTTATCTTCTATTTTTCTCCAATTGTTGATTAATGCTGACTGTTGCAACATTAAACATGCAACCGTTGTTGATCCCTGCCAAGGACACCTGTCACGCTCTCTCGAGTGGCCATAAGCCTATTTCTTATGGTTGCGCTATCTCTACTTTTGTACGTCCGTGCTTTTATTTGTACAGATGCATACATGTATATACACATACATGATGTTATATGTGTTCAATGTCCCTCCTCTCGTGTCGACCGCTATTCTTCTTCGACATTAGCCACCTCAACGTTATGGCTTTCTCACTAACTGCGGTGACTTTGCATTTTCACTGATACTGGTATGTTTGTTTTAGTCGATGTCTAATGATATAGAGAATCTTTTCACTCATCCCTCTCACTAGTGATGGCACACTTCTAACTAACTTATGCCCCTATATCGTTATAGCTCATCTTTAATGCAAAGTTTCACCTTCTATCTGTCGAAGCTTTCCAATTATCGAGCTTATTTATACATTGACTTCTTCAATAATGCTGACACTAACCACTTGTCATCGTGGCCTTTGGCTCTAGCATTTCTCTTTAACGACTTCGACGAATAGCATGACATTATCATTGTCGAATGGCTAAGGTGAGCGGCACGACATTGTCTTCATCTCTCCCGCTATTGCCTTAGCTCTTCGCTTCCTGGTAGGTCAATATCTTCTTGTTGGATAAATCAACATCATTGCACTCTTCTCTGGTCTCCTTCGATACTATTAATGCAATTCTTGTTATAACTTTTATTTTATTACAAATTTCTTTCGTTATTTATTGGAGGCTATATACAAGTCAAATTGCAAAATTTATTTAATTTCTTTTGAATTTCAATTATTTAGGGATTTTATTTTTCAAATGTATGTAAATCAAATTCAAATTTTATTTTGTTTTTACTCCAAATTTTAGTTATTTTTTGTTTATATTTGTATACAAATCTAATTCCTAATTTTTTATTTTTATTCAAAACTATAGTTATTTAAGGATTTTACTTTGGATTTTGTATCGAAATCAAATTCCTAGTTTTATTATATTTTCCACAATTCATTTATTTTTGAATATTTTTTAAATTTTTATTCAGAATTATATTTTTTAGAGATTTTACTTAGTAATTCGTATGGAAATCAACTTGCTAATTTTATTTAATTTATTCTAAATTTTAGTAATTTAAGGATTTTACTTTGAAATTGTACAACAATTAAATTGGAATTTTTTTATCTATTTCAATTTTCAATTTTTTTGTTGGAATTCGTATGCAAATCCAATTTCCAATTTTTGTTTAATATTTATTATGATTTATAGTTATTTAGAGATTTTACTTTGGAATTCATATCAAAACCAAATTACTAATTTTATTTTATTTTTATTCCAAATTTTAGTTATTTTTTGTTGGAATTTATATACAAATCCTATTGCTAATTTTTGTTTAATTTGTATTCTAAATTATTTTATTTGGGGGATTTTACCTAGGAATTCATGTAGAAATCAAATTACTGATTTTATTTATTTTTATTTCAAAATTCAGTTATTGTTTGTATTGTGCTTGGCATGAACTCGATCTTTTAATTTAGATTGGTATAATCTAGACCCACTATGGTAAACGATGTGAATCTTTCTTTTTTTCTCTGATTAACGTGAAAATTTATATCCCTTAAGAGCGAACATAGTGGCTCATTTTTCCTTTGATTTAATAATATAATATATTATGATCTACATCTACTATACTACTAGTAACACTTTGCATTTTGAAAATTGTGCACACAAACAAGAATTTTAAGAGCTGACTATCAACTTTAATATATTGTTCGATTAAACATTTTTCAATTATTTTGAAAATCTAACAAATACTATAAAATCACATTCTGGAAGTTATGATGAGAGCACAAATCTTGACAAAGTGGTGCTCTCTTTCTAAAGTAAACCAATGTCTATGCCTCAACAATCAAGACGGTGGATGTAGGGATTCCCATGTTTGGAGATTTGGGAAGAGCTGCATGGCCAAGATGGCTTTTATAGCTAATCTAGACCCTGAAACCTGATTTGCCCTACCATTAGCTTGACAAAATGTATTTTATGCAGCCAATCATTCCAAGTTTAATGCCCCTTCATCTCCTAATTAGACTAACATAAGTGCCCTCTCGTGTTGCTTCAAGGTTGAACGCAATGCTCTATGAGCTATTCTTACATTATAATTTTACCGTGTGGGTCCACCAATCAGTGTGTAGAACCAGATGGCAACAGAGGGGGGTGAATAGTATCTTCTTGTAATTTTCCTAAGATTATATTTTTACACAACTACAGAGCTGCAGAAAAATAGAATTTTCATCTAAAACTCAAGCCAAATAGCTCAAAACACTAAACCTCGAAGCAACCACTTCCCGACGGTCTAATCGGTGTAGAAATAGCGGTCTGATCGGTCCTGAGCGGTCTGACCAGTGCTTCAAGGGTAGTCTGATCGGTGCTACAGTAAAATCAAGTACATAAATAATATTTTCAGCCCGATTTCAAATCCGAAAATCGATGAAACTTTTAATCTGTAGGTTAGATATAAAATTTTGTAGAGATCTTCTATAGCCTATCAAGAACATATTCCAACAAACGATTATGAAAATCATGATCAATGTTAAGAGCATTTTCAGTTTGAAGGAAAGGTACACCGAAACTGAGCCAAAATCCAAATCGACGGATACAACATGCTCATGGGTGGACAATGATCAAGATAGGTCTAGATGTATTCCCACATGTCCCAGCAAGCAAAAACACGAAAGAAAACATGTCACAAATCCTTGGATCAAGAAATCACACTTTGAGATGAATCAAGCAAAATCGAGTTTTCTTGATAAACTTACTATCAAAGTGTCTAGATGGGTGAAGATAGGTTTTCAGAGGTTATTTTCATCTCTTACACATCTTTGGCACAACAAGATTAAGAAAAAGGAAAGAAAAGAGATTAAAACCAATTAAATCAAGAGCAAATCAATCAAAACATAAGAAATCCATGGTGATGATCAAAGATTGATGTATTACTTATTTGAGGAGGTAAGTTTTACAACCACTCTACCTTAGAGGACAGAGAGCACACAACGTACTCAACTCTCAAACCTAACCCTAGACATGAGAGCACAAAAGAGATGATTGAATATATCACACAAGTCTCTATCCCAATCCCTTCTATAGGTGGGTTAACCAGACACACCTAACCCTTAGTGAATTCTATCCACTAGTATAATGGGAGAAACCCGATAACCCCACACACACGGGTTTTACTCACACATATTCACTTCTGCACGTTTTTCAAAGCGTATAAGCCCGAATTCGCTAATTCCTCTACCCTTGATCTATTTTGATCAAACCAACTTCTCCTTGACCTAAACCGGTCTCCAAGCTCACTCATGCGCCACGGTTTTGATCTAAACCAGATTCCAGTATTTTGGTCAAACTTACCAAAATACCCTTTTTTAATCGAATCATCTTTTATTGCAAGCAATCGTCATGTTTGCCATGTGTAGATTCACTATTGGTTTGTCACGTATCGGTAAGTCTCTCCCACTTCAGTTACACCGGATTATGCCTCACTTGGACCGACCAAGTCACATGGTGCATTCCTGCCGTTTGAATTCACCTTCAACATTTTTCGTCTTTCCTGTGCTATGCTTGAGCTCACGATCTCACCCATTCTGGGCCTCGGCTCCTCCTCGAGCATAGGCCCGATCCTCGCCATCAACTATGGTGACTCTAAGCGTCTCTGCACATCTAAAGATAAAAAAATTATTTTCGGGCACAAGTTCTTTATAACTTGACCCACGTTAGGTAATATATGTATCATGTAACCTTAATGCAATGACGCAGGACACCTAAATTCAATCCATAACTCAAATCCCGAAGTCCTCAATTTCTGCCCAAAATAGAAATCAGTTTAGATAAAATGCTAACTTTGCAAAACCAAATGGTCACTCTGCAAAATTTACAATGGTTCATCGTAATATTATCCTGGACCTTCTCACATGGTTCTTCATAGTGAAACAGCCCACGGGTTATTAAAATTTCCTATGTTCTTATTCTTGGTCAAGTCTGCTCTCAACTCAAGAAGATTGGCTTTGTCTTGGGGAAGGGAGCAGATGTGCAAAATAACTAGCCAAGGATGTACTTTTTGATTGATTAATCAACCTAGGCACCAGTCTAATCCCAGATTGGAGCCAGTGTTAGTGTTATTATCATTAGTGATCATTAGAAACTAACCATCTTTCTCACCCATTCGTGCAATTCTTCTATGACAGTGGGTCCTATGAGTTCAGTAAGCCATACCAGGGTCAGCATATGTAGCATTGGTATTACTTCTCCACTGTGTGTGTGTGTGTGTTGCACGCTTGAATCTAGTGTGTGTACAGTTGTTAAAGACAAAAGTAAGTAGCTTGGCCATGATTGGGGCAGTAAGAATCTGTATTGGTAGCATGATATTTAAGTCATGATCAACATGAACTTTGAACAGATATCAATAACAAATATGCTCCTATTCAGTGCTACTCTCTCTGAGCTGCCATGCATCCGTGGGAATTCTGGAGTAAACTAAGCAGAAAGGATGGGGCTCTGCACGACTTCTGACGGAGGTAACCCCGGTCGTAATCTCTTGGTTCCAGGATTAGGATGCTAATTGTTAATTAGTGGCTGGTTTCAGAGTTCAGATGGATTGGCCAGTTCTGGCAAATATGGTACATGCGCTCCTGCCATCTGAGCAGACGATCATTGGAAATCGACTTCACGTGATTGGCACGAAGGTTTTGTTATTCTGGGCCCTAAACCCAACTCTTGTCATCATTTTGTAATCTTATTCCTGATTGATTTTGATGGTGGAGTTCGTATATGATATGCACATTAAAAAAATCCAACAAATTCTTGGAGTGTTAATTGTGGATATGCCATGGTTATGAAGAAAATTTTGGAATACTACCTATATTATACCCAGGGGATTCCGACTTGGGAGCATTGCCATCTCAAATTATGTAAAAAAAGGTCTTCAGATTTTTTAAAATTACGTACAGATCCTTATTTTTTCAGAAGGGTCTTTACCACATCAGCAATTTCACAAAAAGTCCTCTACTTTCTTGAAATTATATATAGATTCTCGATTTTTCAGAAAGGCCTTCCTTTTACAAGATAAAGCCCTATGCTTTTCTTAGGATTTTGTATGGGCGTTTGATTTTTTATGAAAAACCTTTACTATTTCAGAATTACATATGAGCCTTTGATTTTTCTAGAAAAGCCCTCCTTACGAATTGTCAATTTTTTTCTTCGATCCACGTGATAACTAGTGCGGCGTTACGTCGCGCTTCCGCAGTTAGTTCCTACAAACACTGATTAATAGGTGGGCACCGAAGCTCCACACTAGGTGCCAGGCCCACTTGTTAGTCCCTAGTAAGATGTCTGTTCGTATGCGTAGCAGTGCTCCGTCGAATTTAATGGATCTTGCACTGTCCTGAATGCTTTTATTTCCATAAGAAAAGTTCGGTGCGATGGTGACTAACTAATTTTACTGCATGGAAACCATCTGATGACTGTTTTAACAGTGAACGAAGAAAGAGCCCGGACGAATAAGTCCATAACTCCGGGGCAACAACCAAACCTGGTCGGTCAAAATGACAGCAGGAGAATCAAACATGTGGTTGTTTTATTGCTGAGATCAGCTATTATCTCCATGTCTGTACTGAGATCTCCTCACAGTCCGCTTGCGTCCTTTGGTCAGTAGGTTGCAGCTGACTTGCTGCCCAGAGAGTTGGTATTCACTGTTATCTTCTTGACAGGTACCACGAGCATGAACAGTCATAAAAAAAAGTTGCCATAACGCTATACTCTATAGTACTAGCATTTTTGCTGAAGGGGGAAAAAAGAAAAGAGTTAGCATTTGGTGGGGTGGTTTACATCAAGAGGGTGTATTTTATTCAGCTCATTTCTTTTGATCTCGATCAGATTCAGTCAGTCAGTCAGTCACTGGTTCGAACGAAAGGAAGTAAGAATAAAAAAAGAATTATTCACATTTCTTTTTAATTTTACCAAGAAGCCATGTTCTTCATTCTTGAACACGCCAAAAGTAGCCAAAAAAAGGCCCGGGGCATTACTTGGACTGAAGGTGCAGACAAATCATGCGCCCCCAATGAAACATAGGAAGTAGGAACCAATGTGCAATCACTTCCATCCAGATTCCAGCATCGCATTCCAAAGGCATGCGTGCCCCAAGTACCCACACTGCCACACACAACAAAAGACCTACAACATCTCTGAAACTGCCAGCTTCGCTGCAAACTCCAAGTAGCCTCCTGATATTTGCACTTGTCATATCTGATGAATCTCTAAATGCTGCCTATTGCATTGAGGTAACAACTGCACTTTCCTTTCTTAGTTTACCTTTTTGCTCTTAGAAGAACAAAAAATGTATGGTCAAGAACGTAGTAGCACAGCTGCTTTAATTTTCGAGCCTAGCTAAGAACAGTACTTGAATGGAACTGTCTTTTGCCATGCAGGAAATGTGTGAATTGCAAGTCACATTCTCCTTGCCGTACAGGAGCACAAAATCTAGCAGCCAAAGAGGCAAAGACCAGTCCACCACCTTGGAAATATTCTCCTAGAGCCTGCGGTCTCCAGTCTCCTCTCCGATGGGGAGTACCAAAGCATATCAAAAGAAAGGAACAAGGCAGAAAAAGAGCATGAAAGGAATCAAAAAAAACAAAAAAACAAATTAGGGACCGTATCTCATATCGGCTGCCCAAACACACACACACACCCCAAAAACACAAGAAAAAACGTCTTGGAAGGGAGAAAAGTGGGATCTCTCTGAACACCCTCTCCTCCTGACTTTATCTTCTTTTTTTGTTGTTCCTCCCCAACTGCTAGGTCTCCCTTTCTTACTCTGCTGCCAGAGTGACCAATGGGAGGGAGATATCAAAGGAAACACCAGCAGTGCAGTAGTAGTACACTGATGCAAATAATATCTTTTTAAAGAGGTGTCTTCATAATACTCTAAATACAATAAGCACAAAATTTAAAGAAAATATTACTATATTAAAGAACATTGATCTAAAATTTGTTATTTTTCTAAAAATCATAGAAATACACCCTCCTTTTGAAATTCCAAGGTTTTTTTCTCTGATGGATCTCTACAATACATTATCTAAGTTTGAGCATCTGGTCCTTTTTTTCTCTCATGGAAGACTTCACATGCTTAAAAACCGCAGTACTTTTTTGCCCGAAGGGTACTGTATTTGTATGTACTGTTTGCCCTTGCACTACCCTCTTTGGTTTTGCAAGAGCAACAAAAAGCAGAGACTGACTATCCTAAGATTCCCCTGCACTTTATTTTCTCCCATCCTAACACGTATTTAGGCTACTCTCACAATTTCACCTCCAACTACAAAGACTGAGGTTTTTGAAGGAGAGAGAGCCCTCCCTCCCTCCAACTTTACTCTCTTGCTATCTTGACACACACACCCACCCACACCTACACACACACGCTCCTCTTCCTCCAGGAAGCTGTAGGCTAGTAGTAGCATCACATTTGTTCTTCTCCCTTTGCTTCAGAAGCCAGTTAGGCTACTGTAATCATAGTACCAGACTCTTTCCTCCAAAGAGAATCCAGATTTTGTTCTCATCCTCAATTCTCCCCTCTCTCTTCCCCTCCTCCTTTCCATCAAATCACAATCTTTGTTTATAGAGAACCAAACAGTGGCCGCATTGTCTCTATACCTCTCCTTGGCCCCTACCTGCCATTTTGCAGCAAATCAACAGTTTCTTGGGCCGCATGAGTGTTCCCCTGAGGAACAATGAGAGATGGCAGCAACACCACCAAGAAGAGCAAGGTATCTCTCTCATGCTTGGTCTCTCCCTGAGCTTTTTCATTCTAAAAGTAATTGCTCTGTTTCCTCGTGCTTAAATGTGGTGGTGTTTCTTGATGTTGTTGCAACTTGTAGCTGTCATGGTCCAAGAGCTTAGTGAGGAGGTGGTTCAACATCAGGAGCAAGGCCCACGACTTCCATGCCGACGATGCAGCTGCAATTGGGAGGAGAGGTGTGGATGCGTGTGACTCTGCGAGTGTGTGCTTGTATTTGTGGGCCTGATTGCTACCTGTTGCTCCAACAGTGAGCTCGCCATGTCCCTCTGTCTCTTGGGGATCAGTTTCGTTCCTGCTTCCACTGCTCGTCTCTCATCGTCTTGTTTCTCTTTTTCGCCACTTGTAGAAAGCACTAAACTTTCCGGTTTTCAAATTTTTTTAACCAAATTCTTGATGCATTGTTGTTCGAGGTGTTGACGGATTGATCGGGTCCTGTTTTGATTGCAGGAGGAGGTGATGATGGGTGGAGGGGCAGCAGCTTCACCAGAAGGGAGCCGGGCACAGTCAAGAAGAGCAAGACAGGTGAGCAAAGTGCAAAAGACCACACACCTCGTTTTTTGATCTGGAATGTGGCATGTCTGGTTGCATTCGCCAATCCCGTGAAATGTTAACTCAGAGAGGTCGTCAAGGAGGAGCCATGAGCGCTCGAGGCGGGGCAAGATCGACCTTGACGCCGCGGAGGCCACCGTGACATTTGATCATAGGTACGCTTCTGCATTGCAATTTTGGTGATACCCAATCCCACATTTGGCCCGTGCATAATTCCTCTTGTTCTTGAAGTAGGATCTTTGTTGCTACATGGAATGTAGGTGGCCGATCCCCGCCAAATAACATGAGCCTCGAGGACTGGCTCCATGCTGCACCTCCTGCCGACATCTATGTCCTCGGGTACTGGTTTCATTTCCTCTGTTTTATCATATCTCTGTATTCATGTCAGATGGCACAGCGCTACAAGCTCAATAGCACTGATCATTTTGATAATGTATCGTGTTGTGGAGGTTTCAAGAAATCGTCCCGTTGAATGCCGGGAATGTTCTTGGGACAGAGGACAATGGCCCAGCAAGGAAGTGGGTTTCGTTGATTAGAAGGACGCTGAACAATTTGCCGGGTACTAGTAGCAATGGGAGCTTCCGAACGCCATCTCCAGGACCTGATCCGGTGGTGGAGATGGATGATGACTTTGAGGGGTTGTCATCGAGGCAGAACAATGCATCCGTCTTCCACCGCCGGTCTTTCCAGGCCGGGCTCAGCCGGAGTTTGAGGATGGAGGGTGACATTCTTGCTCCCCAACCTAGGCTGGAACGGCGGCATAGTGTCTGTGACCGAGCAATCTATGGTCGTAGGCCTAGTGACTGCGAGACCAACTACCGGTGGGGTGGATCATCAGATGATGAGAATAACACGGGGGAATCACCAAGTACGGTTTATTCACCAATGTCGTACGGATATGGCAATGCATCATCTCTGGAAGACAGCCATAGACCAGCTGGTCATACTAGGTGCATTTGAAGTTTGAAGTTTTTGATTCTTAGAGCTACAGTGCATTTTATTTTCATGAGATTTACTGAACCTTTTTTTGTGGCAATCGGATGTTCAGATATTGCCTGGTTGCAAGCAAGCAAATGGTGGGATTGTTTCTGATGATTTGGGCTCGGATAGACTTAAGGGATGACATAAGAAATCTGAAGGTTTCTTGTGTTGGGAGAGGATTGATGGGCTACCTTGGTAATAAGGTAAGTCACAGTGTTCTGATGTTATCTACCTATTGTGATTTTAAATGTTTTACCTTATACGAGTTGATCGCAAACAAGAAGTCTTGTTAGCTTAGGTATTCAATGGTAAAGGATTTGTTTTCCAGGGTTCAATTTCGATTAGCATGTCATTGCACCAAACAAGCTTCTGCTTCGTCTGCAGCCATCTGACGTCAGGACAGAAGGAAGGTGATGAGATGCGGAGGAATTCAGATGTACTGGAAATCCTCAGGAAGACCAGGTTCCCAATGGTTTATGGACAGTATGAGCGTTCACCAGAAACTATCTTAGAGCATGAGTAAGCTAAGAAACTTCGAATGAACTCATGAAGCTTGTTCCGTATGCATTTGGTGTAACATTGAGCCCTTTCTTGTGGCTTTTGTTGCAGTCGAATCATCTGGCTCGGGGACCTTAATTACCGAATCGCGCTTTCCTATCGGTCAGTGAAGGCCCTCGTGGAGATGCGCAATTGGAAAACATTACTAGAGAAAGATCAGGTGAGAGCTTGTAAACCATCTTGAACATAATATGTGTATGTGTAAACCATCTTGAACATAATATGTGTATGTAGTGTTGAAGCCCTAGAAAGTGGTAAAATTCTTGTGCCACAGGCAATCAATGCTTTCTGTCTTGTCGTTCTTTTACTTTATCATGTTACAAGATTTCTGATAGCTTGGCAAAAGCCGAAGGGCTATTGTTTTCATTATAAAAATTATTTTGAAATATTGTATGATCTCAACGACATGAAAACTTGACACTTTCAGCTAAGGATTGAGCAAAGAGGTGGGCGAGTATTTGTTGGGTGGAATGAGGGGAAAATATACTTCCCGCCAACATACAAATACTCAAACAATTCTGAAAAGTATGCCGGGGATGAGATGAACCTGAGGGAAAAGAAGAGAACTCCTGCGTGGTATTTTGACTACACTATAGTGTCAGATTTTTACCGGATTTTGTACAGTTAAATTAAATTTATTAATCTTGCTGCGCAGGTGTGATCGTATTTTGTGGTATGGAAGGGGCCTTGGTCAACTGTCATATGTTCGAGGCGAATCTCGCTTTTCAGATCATAGGCCAGTGTACAGCGTCTTCAGTGCAGAAGTAGAATCAATCAATCATAGCCGAATCCAAAAGATGAGTTGTTCAAGCTCGCAACTGGACATCGAAGAACTGCTGCCCTACTCATATGGATATACTGACATCAATCCATATGGATACACCGACCTAAATTTCTGCTGAAAGGGTTCGGGAACTTTGGCATCCTCTGAATGTTCAGTCCTGTAACTAGTGATGAGAAGGTATGGTTTGAAGTGTGATTTTTTTTCCTAAGTTGAAATGTATGGGTTTCATAAATACTAAATAGTTTCCTATGACAGGCTGCATTGTTGATGGAGAGCACATGACTAATTGGACATAAGTTACAGTTTCTGAAAATTTGGTCAGTTGCATTCATATATATTGATCAGTACAATTGATTTGGTAAGCACTTACGAACTGACTGAATTTAGTAAAAGCCCAGAATTGCACATTGGAATCATCAGAGATGCACCAAGTGTTTGGATAGTTCACAAGATTTAACTAATTGAGATAGTTCACAAGATTTAACTAAATGAGACAAGGTACAAGTATGATCAATTTCGTGTTACAAGATCTACATTTGTGGTGAAGGAGAGGTCTAATGAGCCATTGGATCCTATTCCTCTCTCTTTTGCAGGTGAGGAGGACCATGTTCTCTGAACTCTGAAGAAAGTTACAGACTGCAACGAGTGGGGATGGTAACTCAAATTATTTCACTGACTAGGGGATAAGGAACCTAGATGACCACTTACACAGCAAATGGTTCGTTTCTTGAGCAGATTAGTACGACTATTCAATCATAGCTCCAGGAGACTTTGGCCACAGCAAAGATACTACTGATAACAACGGCAAGCGTGCACCAGTTTTTTTATCTGTACATTTTAGGTCAAGATTTTTCTCTCTCCACCTCCTCTCTTCCCTGTTTTCAGACAGTAACGACAGTTTACTTATCTGTGGGTATTTTAAAGCTGGGAAAAAAAAGGTCACGAAGGCCTGCATTGTTCATATCATTTCCATGGATGGAAAAGATGTATATGTCATTGCTGTGGCTACAGACCAAACAGTAAATAGGGGCTGAGAGGATGAGTGGAAAAATGGACCGTGTGCTTCTTACTCCTTTCCCTAATGCTCTATATATATATATATATATATATATATATATATATATATATATATATATATATATATGGCCTTAAAACCTGATTACAAGAATGCTCCACAGTGGTTTACTATGCTAGTGGTGTAAATGTACTTTTATATGTTTACTGGGCCTCTTAGTCCAGCAGACCGAATAGATGAAGGTGGAGTCATCTTTACAACAGTAATCTCTCATGGTAAAGAGCTACGCCACCTGTAGACCGAAACCATACCGCTTGGTCTTTTTTGGCCCCCTTGGTCCCTTCATCCTATTGGGTGGTCAGTCCATGGGTCATTTGTTCCCGCCAACACACGCCACAGCACGTCGGTTCGTCTCCCTGTGGTGCAAGACATGCACCTGTACAGGGGTCATTTGTCATGCGCCCTTGGATTGTGCGCCTCATGGGTTCCCAAGACCCATCCCAAAAAGGCACGCACATTAAATGGGTGCGTCCTTCTTAAGGAGGGGCACATCGGCTTGTTCTTTCTCCTGCCTCCTTAGTTGCTCTCTCACTTGCTTCCTCTCACACTCTACCATCGATCATCCTTGTGGTCTCGCTTGCCCCATTCGTCGTCATCCTCAATTGTGCATTGTGCTGCCGCTCTGCCGTGTGTCCCATGTGGTGAGGATGGTTCGCGGTGGTGACCGGCGCTCCCGTAGCAGTAGCGTGGGCAGCTCGTCTGGCCATGGTAGTTCGTCCCCCCCGGCGGTTGGCTATGAGCTGGTTGAACGCGGTGAATCAACGGCGAACAAGTGCTGAAGCACAATAGAGAAGGTAAACATCATTAGTGAGAACATGTTGGGGCCGACTATGGCGACGGAGGAGCTAGCGCGACGAGAGGATCTCTAAGCGCGAGGTGGTTCAGCTGCGCACCATCAATGAGATGGAACTCCAATCGACGGAGTCAGAGATGCTCGTCTTCACCACATACTTCAACGTCGGGCTCCGCGTTCTCACTGTAGCATTTGTGAACGAAGTCGTTTGTCTGTACAGGTTGGAGCTCATGCAACTGATACCAAACGCCATCGTGTGGCTTGCAATTTATAGTTGGGTTTCGCGCGCGAAGGCAGTGATGCCGAGCCCGACTCTTTTTGTCTTTCTCCATGACACTTGGTGTCAGCTGAAGTGACTGAGCAAGGGGCAGTACTCAAACCTATGCAGTGTCAACTTCGTACTCCGCTCTAAGTGTATGAAGCTGTTCCCGGTGAACTCTACGAGGGCGAAGTGGGAGTCGAATTGGATACGGAGATGGTTCTACCACCAAATGGAGCCTGGTAGCAGTCTTCAGTGGATGGGCTGTCAGATCGACTTCAACATGTCTTCGTTTGTGACCCTCGTTCGCAAGGACGAGCAGTGTGCGCAGAGGCTTTCTGGGGTCGCTCTCCAGTTCAACATGCGCGACATACAACGTTGTTATGGAGGACCACATTGATAGCGAGGTTAGCTCATCGGAAGGGTAAAACCAACCGGAAGACACAGCGGAGGAGGATGTTAAGACGGCGGAAGGTGGCCTTCAACTGCTTTGGCAAATCCTCGGATATAAGTGGGAGGACACTGTTGGTACAATGTCCTTCCGCAGCATCCGCCAGTGTATAGCCGGAGAGGTGTTGATCCAGGATGGCCAGGTTAGCCATTAATGTCGGCGACAAGGAAGAGTAGGAAACCATTTATTAGTGCTTAAGAGACAAGGAAGATAGCAAACCGGCCAAGTGCTCATACAGGATATATCAGCGATGTGGAGATTAATCTCCGATGGTAGACAATCATTTTCATACAACAAAAAATACATTCGACACGTAAAACGAAGAGACACATCGAGGAGCCAAAACAATTGAAAGCTGTGCATCGGGGTGACGAAGCGCCATTCATGCGTACAAATACATATCACAGACGATTTCAACTATAAGCCGTCTGTGATACGCAACTAACGCAACTATCACAGATGATTCATATTAATAACTATCTGTGAACTATCACATATGGTTCTAATTAAAAACTGTCTGTGATGTCTACAATTATCACAAATGGTTCGTATTAATAACTGTCTGTGAATTATCGCAGATAGTTATTAACAAGAACCGTCTGTGATAGTTACGTATCACAGACTTTACATGGTCACACTTGTAATATCGTCTGTGATAATTGCAGTATAGACGATTCCTCATGAATCGTCTATAACAAAACATCTAGTATAGTTTGTTTTGTAGTAGTCGCTGAAGCCAAAATACGTATCTAACACGTTCTCCAACATAGCAAGCAAACCTGTCCTTCCAAAAAAAACACAACGTGCTATGCAAGGGTAAACTTATGAGCCTTAGCTCATGAGCTGGTACACGTAGCGACGGAATATTTAGTCATATACACCGTCACCTCAGGACAGAAGAGGAGAGGATGCGATCGAGCATCTGGAGCTAGCAAGCCTTGCTCCAGTGGGAAGCAACCAACGCACCAACCTAGCTTAGCTCTCGCTTTGGAAGGCTCTGGATTGGAGGTGAGCTGAGCAAGAGAAGCCTAGCCACCGTTGCCTTTGGAGATGTCATTTTTGCGTGGCTGTCAGAAGGGAGAACTACGTATGTAACGTGCCAGTGTCACACTATGCACGTCTGCGCACTCACTTTTCCACAGGCAATACAATGCATGCATGTATGTACCATTTGTATATAGTACAGACAAAGATGTATACGTCTGGTGTTACGAGCGGAGCGACAATGCCGTTTGATCGGCGTGCCGGCTTCTACAATACTGTATGACACGAGACTCGTGTCGGTCAGTCGTTGTCACCTATCACGTTACGTACGCGAGCGATCGATGAGTCACATTCATAAAAAGTTCGCTCAAATTGTAAGGCGATACATACATACATAGATAGGTATGTATAAAATTATTTTCCAATATATATACTATATACAGGGGCGAAGCGGGAATTTAAGAATAAAAGGGTCAAATAAACGATACAATGTAATTATATTTGATAAGATAGTCAAATAACACTAACGATAACAATTTTTTTAAAATATGCAGAGTTACAGTGCAAAAATTTCAAAGCATGAGGGGACCAACCCCACTCTCTCCATCCTGCTTATACAGGAAAATAATTTTATACTCTTAAGAGTACTACTTATACTTCTTATATACTATTTTAAATAATGTTGTTTTATCCTTTTAAAGTATACTCTAATAATGATTATAAGATATTTTAATGTAAATTCTATAAAAAAAACTATCAAAATCTATTTTTTATAGCATAATTTATATAAGTATTCCTTTTATATATAAAAAAACATAGTAAAAATAAATGATTCTTATGAAATTTTTCGTATTAAAGTATCTTAAAATTAATATTTAAATATATTAAAAATAATAAATAAATATAACATATTTATTTAAATGATATATTAAAAATAGAAGTACACACTTCTAAAAGTACGAAAAAGACTATACCTGCATAATGTGCGTCCATCGTTACCAGGTTGTATGGATGGTTGGGTGTTTTGTTGTCAATAAAACAGTTCTCTTGTACTACATATTTTGGTCGATTTGACCTTTGATTCGATGATGTTTCATGTAATAGGGGTTGATGAATCACCCGTTCCTAACCGGATAAAACTGGAGCGCACATCCTGTCACCTATAATGTAAAACACGATAAGCTCAACCGAATGATAATAACAAATGATACACAATGCCTGCAGCAATAAGATCCGGAGGTGTTCCTATTAGTTTTTCCTGATTTTTTTATTATGGCTTATTTTGATTAAAAATAAATAGTAATAACTAAAAAAGTGACTTTTAGAAGAAAATAAACAGTTAAAAAAAAGAGATACATACGTATGATGAAACCAAAAGAAGTAGAATGCACAATACACCCATTACTCTCTGTTTTATCCCTGAAGCGCGAGATGGTACGGAGAGAAATAAAGAAACTGCTGAGAGAAACCTGATGCTTGTATTGATTTTTGCTTTTCTAAGCAAAAACCAATAAGAACATGATGGACAACAGTTCTCCCATATTGTCAACGTCAGGTAGACGATGACCTAAATAAATAGACGCAGTAACGTCTAAAGACATTCGAATGAGTGCCTGGAGGGTGAGTTGAAGGCCTAAAGCAGGAGATACCCTGAAAGTTGTTTCACAAGGCCAATCTCGATCTATTCCGCCAATGGCCCCTACGAAAATATTTTGTGGTGGAGATAAGGCAACTGCGAGGCTGATTAATCGTCCCAGCCTGTTGCGGGGATACTCGAAACATCACCCCAACCAGGAGGAAAGCTGTACTCGAGCGCATACGCATCTTGGACCAGATTGTCGTTGGTTGAATATTGGTCGGACTTCACATCATCATGCTCAGCCTCTTCCTCAACGTGCTGCTTCAGCATCTCGTCGTGAGATTCTGTTTCGGCGTTGCTGAATGGCTGGTACTCATCTGGCACCTCCTTGGACCATACCACTTCATTTTCGGTAGAGGACGGGCCATTGTCATGTCTGAAACCACAGTCAGATGGGTCTTGATTGTGGATATAGTTGGCAGGTTCTTCTTGGTTGTCATCATATCCAGAGACTCTGGCTTCTTCTAAATAGCAATGAGATTCTGGTGGTGGAAGTGGACATCCTTGATAAGAACCATTGCCCGCGCAGTATCTCAAGAGCCTATCCCAGTGCCGATCCTACAAGTAAAGCTTATTAGTTTGACCAAAAACAAAACAGTGTATGATGTGAGAGACAAGCTACTATAAAATTAGTTAGAATGCTACAACACCTTAGTGATAATGTGAGGGTTTCCGACTATGACAAGCAATGATTTGGCACGAGTTATTGCAACATTGAACCTTCTATGATTGCTCAGGAATCCCAGGTTGAAGAATTTGTCAAAATCGTTATGCCTGACTGTTGACCTGACTGTTGAGATGATTATTATTTCCCTTTCTTGACCCTGGAATTGTTCAACACTTCCAACTTTCAGGTCAGGCATTTCAAACCTCTCTAGGGCTTTCTTTATCTTGACAACTTGCTGACGATATGGAGTAATGACTCCTATATCAGCTTCAAGAACATTACCACTCATTGTCAGAGCCCTGATGATAGTTACTACTTTACTAGCTTCGATCCTATTGAACCATGATGGATTGTTGCCTTCCCTTTCATCGCATCCTTGAATTCCAACAAAAAGAACAGGGAATGACTTGTTAGGAAGGCCAATGCAGTCATAAATAGACAACTCTTCATCTTCTTTACAGGCGATCAGTTCACCCCCATAGAAAAGCACTGATGGTAGCTCTAGGATTGCTGGATGGCACCGATAATTCCTCACTAGCTTCGTCACATAGTTAGGGTTGCTAGTTTCGTACTGCTCAAAGTCTAAGAGCAGCCTTTGCAGATATGATTTCCCCAAACCATCCTTCTCTGCTTGTCTACAATAAACCACCGGCCCTAATTGCATAGGATCTCCTGCTAACACAACCACAGTGTCTCTTCCACACAAACCCGACAAAGGAACCATCGCCTCTGGTTCAGAGGCTTGACCAGCCTCATCCAAGAAAATGTGTGTGAAATGGCCCCGGCGAATGCCCTCAGCCTGTAGCAGAGATGAACTCATGTAGGTTGATATAACTATCTTGTACCGCATCAATGCTTGCAATGGAGGGCACTTGAACACCATATCTTCAAAGAAGCAAAACCGGATAAAATCATGATTGACATCCTCGTATTGACGGCTGGCAGCATTTAGCCTAAATATATCACTTGGGCGGATCAGATCGCTAGCATGAAGGAGCTTTTCCAATACATGGTCAGCAGCACTATTGGAAGCAGCACATACGAGAATATTTGCCCTCCTCCTGCCTGTATAAAGCTGCAAGATGGCCTCAACAAGGGTCATGGTCTTACCAGTTCCCGGCGGTCCATATATCACGTATGGTGGAACCCCTCGGCAGCTAAGTATCATTGCAACTGCATCAGCTTGCTCAGTGTTTATGTGCGGATTCAGAGGTTTAAATGACCACTTCTTCATATTTCTATATGGTTCTTGGCAGGGAAATAGAATGTCAGGTCCCATAAGTTCCGCTTCATGGATAGACTTGTAGAGCCTTCTCATGTTCAATCTATTATATGTGAAGTTAACATCATACTGATTCCTGTCACGGTGAGCGAGGTGGAAGTGATTATCAAATCTCAAAAATATCTCATCAGCTTCAACCTTGTGAATGAAGCCCTAAAGAAGAAACCAGCAAAATCATTATTCATTAATAGCATTTGAACCTGAATAATTGATCTTTAAGAATGCCCAAGAAATATTTGAATGTCAAGGAAAAAAGCACTAACTTGATAAGGCCGAGCATCACTCCCAGTATGTCTGGCGACTATAAAATCTCCATGGACTAGTGAAGGCCTTCTTTCTGCCAAACCAGGGACCTCAAGAGACAAAAATTCGTTACCCCTCCTCCTCATTGAGACGCCCTCCATGTCATATGATCTCATCTCCTCCTGTAAGTGGGCCTATGAAGTTAGCAGAGAAGGATAAAAGCTTAACATTTAAGACTATTAAAGGTGTTGAAATACCTCCAAATTAAGTTCTTCCATGACTAAAAGAGTGCTAAAAAATTTTGCGTAGTTTATCATGCTCAGCTCTTCAGATAGGACATCAGGTCTCTGTTTACTTTGAATGAGCTCACGGATGTCTGCAGGTATTGCAAACTGAGGGAGCTTATACTTGAATCCTTGAGTGTGCTGCCGAGTTGGCCGGCAACCTGGCACAAATGGAGCACTCTCAAATTTCTTCTTTTGAGAGTGTCCCCTGGAATAAGGTTTATCAGAAAATAAGGCCTTGGAAACAGCATCATCTGCCAGTAGAAAAGCCACACGCTCAATCTTCCCATCACCAATATCAACATGCACGATTGATGTATGCAAACCAATATCTTTTGGCGTACAGGACAGCCAAATTGTTAGGGTTTGTCCAGGCTGAAGTGTACGGTCTTCCACAGAAGTCAAACCAAGAAAAGCCTGCTTTGCCTCCTCTTCGGCATCATTCGGTGGTGGTCTCATCATTGACAACACATAACTGTCTTCTGGGTTTGAAGAGAATATCCTCACACTCCACAAATTTAAAGGTTCAGAAGAGGTATTCTTTATGCAAATGGTGTCAGCAGGTGTTTCTCCAACAAAGACAGATTTAGGCTTGCCGTCCACAAAAGGGAAAGGAACTGTAACAACCACAGGACCATCATCAAAATCATAATGCCGAAGAGTGTCATCATTTTGGAAATCCATGAACTCTACTTCTGGCTTATCGCCAGCAACGGAGAATTCCTCATCTGAATGATTCCTAACAATAGTACCCATCTTGAATCCTGGTATATCAAAAATGTTATAACAAATTAATAACAGTTTCATTGAGCAAAAAGAAACTAGAAGGGTCATTCTAGACCTGTGAAGAGTGAAGACCCTTAGTAAGGACAACAAGCATATGGACTGATATGTGAATTGATTATTTTTCACATACAATGGAGTAATCGTAGTAGCACATACACATCCATTTGGATCTCTGTAATTTAAGAGTTGCTGTTTTGCTGTCCTCAATCATATTTTTACATCCATAGATACAAATTTAACCTTCGTAAGCTATGATGCACAGATACGGATACGTCAACACGACACGACACCGACACGGGAATTCGCCGTTTTCCTAAAAATACCGATACGGCTATATATATTAAAATAATAAATAAATTACATATATATATATATATATATATATATATATATATATATATATATATTATTTTCTATGTTTCCTTATGCTTCTCAAACTGAAATGTAAACTTGTAATTTGTAAAGTGTATACTAGGAGAATATCCTTGCCTTGTTTGCTTTTCTCAATTGCTTAGGAAATTTGAGCTCAACTGTGAAGTCCTCACTGTCCCACACTAGATGCTTAACATTTTCAGAGACAAGAACCTTTTCACAACTAACAATAGCTTGCTGTTTTTGTGATACAAGTGTTGCTGGATCATGGACAAGATCATGCATTTTACAAGTTTGAATAGCTCAATATCGGTTGATGGTTGCATACCTTAGCATCAAAGACGGCAAAAGCCGGGAGGAAGTCTGAGGCGGCGAGGCGCACGGGAAGTCGGGGAGGAGGAGATGCAGGGAGGGAGGAGATGCGGGAGGCTGCGACGGGA
The DNA here is from genome assembly GCA_036346265.1 of Melocanna baccifera. Lineage (NCBI taxonomy): Eukaryota > Viridiplantae > Streptophyta > Magnoliopsida > Poales > Poaceae > Melocanna > Melocanna baccifera. The sequence goes on along the minus strand of CM070682.1, from coordinate 2,901,959 downwards.
GAGGCGGGAGGCGGCGAGATGCGGGCGGCGACGAGAGGCGGCCAGATCTGGGGGAGGCGCCGAGTTGCGGGGAGGAGGCTGGAGGGAGGAGAGGCGGGGAGGCGGCGACGGGAGGGAGGAGATGCGCGGAGGAGGCGGCGACGGGAGGCGGCGAGATCTGGGGGAGGAGATGCCGGGAGGGAGGAGAGGCGGGGAGACGGCGAGAGGCGGGCGTCGACGGGAGAGGCGGAGAGATCTGGGGAAGAAGGCGGCGCACGGGAATGGATTGGGGGAAGAAGCACGGATCGTGTCGGGAAGTCGGGGACATGGCCTCGGCGGCTCGGCCGGTAAGAGCATCTCCAATGGGATGAGTCAGCTAGCTATAAGCATGTACACGTCAGCAAATATCTTACGTGGAGGAAAGAGAGTATGCAAAAAAAATCGAGCCAGCTCTTCCTCAAGAGCTAGTCTATAACGCAAAACGATGCAGCTCTGTGTGTGCATGTAAATATCAAATAGCTATCCTTATAGATAGTTCTTTGAAATGCTAGCTTTAGTGTGTACTCTATAGATGATATGGAAGTCTTATAGTTAGTTGCTAGCTCTAACCATTGGAGATGCCCTAATGGGGAAGCCTGCGCTGTGACCTCGTGTGCCCTTTGATTTGATCGATTCAAGCTATACCTCCTTATTGATTTAGAGTCTGTACTTTTTTACTTTTAAAAATAATTTTTAATTTTTACTATAGTATCTAACTTTTAAACAGAATATTTTTTCAAAATAAAATCTACAAGTTAATCATAATACATATTAAAAATTTAACATCTGTACAATCCAAAATCGCAAGTGACTATCTCTTTATTCATAATCTTTGTCGCAAACAGCTAAAATTCAAAAATTCAACTAAAAATCATAAACCACAACCATATCAAACATGCCCTTAGTCTGGAGGCTTGTTAATTTAAAATACAGAGGTATAACCTCAATGATTTGATTATTTCCCTCGATTAGTTGATTCAAACCAAAATCAATATTGTATGTAACATCAAAGATCAAACACGGATGTTTACGTTTTCATTGACTCAATACTACCACTCACTACATTTTCACGCGGATGCTAATATTTTCTTTTACGCTAAATGTCAGTTCAGCTAGCAAGGCGAGGTGCTGGGATCATACGTATGTTTCGTGCTGCATTCTCCTATGTACGTAGGTATCGCGCAGGATTATGTAATCGCAGGTATAGACTTGACTAGAATTCTCTTACTAACTAAACATTGATGAATCCAACCAGATAATAACGCTCTACATCTCGGAAACCTTCCCATACAAAAAAAGGGCTATCCTCATCCTCAAGAATTCCTTGGCCGTGCATAATCCCAGTCGTTCTGTGATAAAAATCAATCGAGCTATCTTCCAGTATGTGCTATTTCACATTTGCTAAACCAGGTTGAGAGAATGGCAGGCTTTCTCGAGCTCTTTTTCCTCGTTCCTAGTCCTCCATTCTACAATGACGTTGTGCAAAGCTATGCTTGAGCTTATCTCTGTGCTGCGGAGCTCTCTTTGTGTCAATGGGCATGTCGCCTTCGTCCTAGGCATCCTAGGATATTTTGGACTGCCCACATCCTAAGCATATTTTGGGTATACTTAGGATATTTTGATAATGGGAAATAAAAAGAAAATTTAATTTGGGTATACTTAGGATATTGGATACAGCAGCAGTAGTAGTATCTTTGTAATGACCAGAAATATATAGCACAATTGGTTGGTTTTGGTCAGCTTGAAACTAAGTTGGGGCTCGTGAAACAGGGAGAAAATTAAATAATAGAGAGTAGGCACCATGGAGCTAGCCAGCTGTACATAAATTAAATTCATAGGGAAATTGGCCTGCGCTGTGACCTCATCTGTCTGGACCGTATCCGATTCATGTATTTATCGTGGTCGGATATGTATCGATAATTTTAAAAATTAAAATTTATTTGAAAATCAGTCGATACGTCACCGACATATGTCCGAACCGTGTTCATGTCGTATCCGTGTCCGACACGGTGTCAGACACAGATACACCAGTTTTGACACGTGTCCGTGCATCAGAGTTCGTAACACCCATTCACATAGGCATTTCGCCACTATACTATTTTCCTTCTTTGCACATGACATAATAATGAGACAACTAAGCAATTAGATCATATAAGATTTTAAAGTATATAACTTCTACACATGCCCATTAGTCCATTACTGATTCTCCTAGATAAATAAAAGGGCATGATCCCCGGGAAAAAAAAGCTCGAAGCAACTCACGAGCTCTGATCCCCAACTCACCGATCCGACGAGCCAGCAATGGAGCTCCAGGCGCGGGAAATCCCGAGAAAAATAGCCGCGGGATCGAGTGGGGAGGCGGATCGATCCACAGGGCGACCGGGCGGGTCCGACTGCTGCTCTAGGTGAGATCTGCCTTGCGAGGAAGGGAACGCCAGGGTTGATTAGGTTTTCCATGAGGAGTAGGGTGTGGGCTGTTGGATTTTTATCGTCGGTGGGGATGGACGGTGATCAGGAGGACGCATGATGGGAGGGGGCGGGTGCCTCCGTAGAGATTGTAGCATATATGTACCTACATAGAGATTGTAGTATCCTACCAACAATAGGGCCATCTCCATTGGTTATCTTGGAATTGAATATTTGAGTTGCATAGACTCCTCCGTAAAGAAGACTAGCAGCAGAAGCGCGGCGTAACGCCACACTAACTACTACGTAGATTAAAGAAAAAGAGTCAACAATGCATAAAGGGGGTTTTATAAAAATAATCGAGGGCTCATACGTATTTACGAGAAAAACGGAGGACTTTTCTAAAAAAATAAAGGATCCGTGTGTAATTATAGGAAAACCGTGAGGTTTTATCTCGTAAAAGGAGAGCTTCCCTAGAAAAAATCGAGAATCCATACATTATTTCGGAAAAGTGAAGGGCCTTTGCACGAAAACGCTGACATGGCAAAGACCTTTCTGGTAAAATCGAGGACATGTACACGATTTCAAAAAGCCAGAGGGCTTTTCCGCATTTTTACTGATGTGGCATCGCTCCCAAGGCGTAATAAAAGGGGTATTTGAGTTGTATAGAATCCTCCGTAAGGAAGCTACGCATACAAATTATTTTTTTTCCAAACCGCAAACAAACCCTTCTTGAAAAATAAAAAAATAGCGACAAAAAAGTCTTGACTAAATCGTAATATTAAGTGAAGCTCACTTGGAAGCACACCCTTTGACACTATAACATAGAGCTACAACAATATGCCATTGTCTCAATGTCATCCCTTGATCAAATAGGGTTGATTAGGTTTTCCCATGAGGAGTGGGTCAAGGCCAAAGATGCCACTAAGGAATTCAACATCGAACTTGTAAGAAAGGGAAAATGGTCCCGATCCACACAGTAGGTCGGACCGTTCCGAACTAGTCCCCTGAAATTTGAATTTATTTTCATTCGAAAAAGGCGCATATGTATCGTAGAAGTACTTCGATTTATTCCATCATGCATGATATTGTTTCTTATACACGTAACCATACTCTATGCATCATGTTATTTTTAGTTTTATTACAAAATTTATTTTAATTTGCAACATCACATGTCATCACCTTTTCGCGTTTAATTCTTCACAAGAAGTCACTATGTTACCATCAAATACTAAGATTCTAAATTCATAAATCAAGCCTGAGCTAAATTAAATCATTACCTCGATTTATAATTTACAAATCAACAACTATTACACAAGCTAATTAAATGAGTATTACATATCGCTAATTTTATAATTAAATTAAGTAGAAAAATTCCCAAAAAAAAATTGCACAATTACTATGGTTGTGTCAGGAGGCTTTGCGTAAAATTTCGTAAATTTTGAAGCTTGTTTGCTATATGTAACAGGCTTACAGCTCCTATGAATATCAAAATCGTATGAATTTTTAAACAACATTCATAGTGGATAAAATTACAAAAAAATTACACAGTCAACTATGTTGTGTCGGAAGACTGCACATAAATTTTCGTAATTTTTTAAGCTCATTTACTATATAAAAAATCACACAAAATTTAAACAAAATTTAAAAAAAGACTGGTACCGTTTGGAGGTGGGACGGCAAACCCACCTGCCATCCGCTGGCTGGGTGGCAGGCCCCTACCGTCCGGTGGTGGGCGGTAGGCGGTCTGACATCCGCCCACGGAACGGCAGGGCCACGCGTTGTCCCTTCGTTCGCACCGAAGCAGACGCAAGAGCTTTGTCGCCGCTGCCGCTCCCTAAAATCCCCGATCCGATTAGAAGTGGTCGAACTCCTCCTCCCTTTCCGTGGGCGCCGGGCCAGCCTTGCGGCTGCAGCCGGTCACCGACGGCCCAACGCACGACTAAAGCCTCCTCCCTCACCTTTTTAATCTCCTAAGAGTAAAATCAATGAACTCAGAAACCCATATCAAATTCCGAACAAATCCTTTTTAATCTACAAAACTTCGCATCAGTTTGTTTCTGATTCGGCAAGAAAGGCAAGAGCAGAAATGCAGAAGCCATAATGTAGGAAAAAGAACACCATAAACAGATAGTGTACTACTTGTCAAATGCAGTAGTGATGTATGGAGAGCCTCCTTGCCATTACAAGTTCTTTGATGCACACTAAAATTTCTTCAGATTAAAGAAGTGAACAGGGTACGTAAGACAGTGAAGCCGGAATACAAACAAAATATGGAGCTATTGATTCCCTATGTTAATGACTAATGAGATGTTACATGAATCAGGTTGGTCAAACAACAATTATAGAACTAGATAATCAAATTCAGATAACCGTGAAACAACATACTGAAATGTTCCAGCACTTGATAAGCATAGCCTGTATCATTACGGATACCGTGCAAATCTTACAAGAAAGAGGACATACGATATATACCTTGTTCTTGAAGTCGGCCGTCTTCGCCGCGGAGCCGTACAAGCCACCCGCTGCCTCCATGAACTCCGGCGAGTGCCGGCCCAGACGCCGCCGGCAAACGCTAGCCGCGGGCCTCCAGACGTCGACCGGTCCTTGAGCACGCGCTTCACCAGGCGCGATGCCACGTTGGCCGCGGCGCCCCGGCCGCCGTAGCCCAGCGCCTGGAGCATCTGCCTCCGCGTGGCGCCGGAGGCCGCGAGGCAAGCGCGGAATGGACTGCGGCGGGAGACAAGGCCGCGTTGCCGGTGTCTGGGCCGGCGAGGATGCGGCCAGCGAGGGGCAGGCAGAACGCGCGGTGTGCGGCGAGGGCTGTGCTGGGTTGAAATAGGTTGGAAATTCTAGTTGAACCGATAAAAGGAGGTTGGGTTGGGTTGGGTTGGGTGGAGGTAGTCTACGGATTAAGTTGGTTTCTAAAGAATGTTTAGTGGGTTGGGTGTTCTTTGCGGTTTCTAAAAGTTGTTTTGATTTTTACTTAGTAACTAACTTTTAAATAAACTATTTTTTTAAGATAAGATTTACAAATTAATTGTAGTACATGTTAAAAAAAACTAATATCTGTATCATAAAAAATCACAAGTATCTCTCTTTCCATAATCTCTATCGCAAACAGCCAAAAAGTCATCAGCCGCAGCTAAAAAGAACAGGCCCCATAGTCTACGACTTGACTTTGGTTGGTTTCTAAAAAATGTTTAGTGGTTGGGTTGAGTAGGAATGGCAGATTTCTTCACATGGTTTTGGGTTGAGTTTGGGTTGGGTTTCAGCCCATTAGCAGGCCTACGGTTACGGGAGAGCGGGCTGGGGAGTTGGGGTATTTACAGGGGATGCCACAGAGCCCGAATTACTGGCGTAAATGATAACTTCTGGTGCAATTAAGGGACTTTCTCGTGCAGATATAAGAATTAAGAGATCCTTAGGGCATCTCCAATGGTCTGAGTCAGCTGGCTATTTACATGTACACATCAGCATAAATCCTATGTGGAGGAAAGAGAGTATGTAAAAAAAATCGAGCCGGCTCTTCCTTAAGCACTAGGCTATAACAGAAAACGAGGCAGTCTCTATAAATGACTGTGTGTGCATGTAAGTATCAAATAGCTATCCTTATAGACAGTCCTTTGTATGCTAGCTATTTGGTTGATGATATGGAAGTCTCCTAGTTAGTTGCTAGCTAGGACCATTGGAGATGCCCTTAAGATGCGGTGAATCGACAATGGGAGTAAATTACAATGGAAATATTTGTGCTAGCTTTCATTGCTGATGTTCGTTTTCTTCGTGACATTTGGTGGAAGCAAAATAACAAGCAGTGAGCACATTTTCGTGACATTTCGTAACAAGCAGGTGACAGTCACGGGCAATTTAGTAGCTGACAGTCCCGTGCACAGACGTATCATACAGCTTCCCACAAAATAACTAGTCTTATTATGAATTTATGATGGGTTCTAATCGTGCAGTAAGCACATTTTTTTTTCCTTTTGAGAATCAGTGTTACAACACTTCAAACCTCCAAGATTGCGGCCCTTTTGAGCGTCAATCGGAATGTAATCCACTCGTGAACACAATCACACACTTCTCATTGATTCAACACCATGAGCTCTCGCTGCCTTTCAGAGGGCTCGCACCCAGTTGGATGCACAACGGGAAAGATAAACGCGGACATGAAAAAATGAGATGCCACAAACTGGATTCCTTCTTCCGATTGTTGTTTGACGGACGACTCTATACGTACGCTGCCACGGGGACTTTCGTCGCGGCAGCAGGATGTCTACCATCTGGGGCGCTCAATCTACACAATGCGCCCACATTTGCAGACTTTTGGACAAGCATAACGGCAACAGTCAAACAATTCCCCTCACAACTCTGTGGAATAGCCCTCAAGGGGTAGAAGAGTTCACCGATATCTCTTGAGGCACGGGGGGGCTCTGCGTCTCCTGATGAGAAGGGGATACTAGCCTTTGAACGGTCTTCAAAGCGCTCGTTAGCTGTGCAAAAGAGGGGCGCAAATTTGGATCCCTGGTGATTAATAAACCACATATTAGCTCGCATTTAGCATCGACATCAAATTTTTTGAGTTGCTAGGACCAAAACAGGAAGACTTGGGAGTACTCTTTCGACACAACATGAAACAAGTTTATTTTTGAAATTTGAGAAACTCACTTCTGCCAGCATTCCCATATAATCCTTGCAACTAGAGGATCGATTTCCTTGGGAATGTCAAGCCGTCGGTCCTGGAAGCCAACTGCTCCCACAACTTGCATCGGATTCATCCCACCCCATGGCATTCTAAGTGTTGCTAGTTCCCACAAGATGACGCCAAAGCTGTAAACATCGCACCTGCAAAAGTTTCAGGTAATGGTTAAGTGAGACTAATTCAGATGTCACACAGATCCCCAAACAAAGGGAAAAGAACAAAAAAGCAGAAGGGTTCAGGAGGGAGATCATATTTCCATCCCTATAAAGAATTATACACAGGTCCTTTAAAAACAATTGGTAAAACTTTTCCTATTTCTTGGGGAAGATCAGTTAATTGATCTGTAGTTCTGCACATTTCTGATTTCTACTCTATAACTTCAGGTATTTCCACATTTCCAGTGGATGGCGAATCGCCAAACCAATCTAAGGAGTGAATGACTAGCCATATCTCAAAAAAAGATTATCACACTTGGTAAACTAATCATCAATTTTTTAAATCAATATTACATGCCCAATTGTCAACTAAAAAGATGCAGGATCCCATGACATGAAACTTAAAAACATTATATCCCATCACAACTTCCAAGGAGTCAAAAGTTCAAGCATGAAAATTGAAACACAAGCACTCCAATGGGAAGATAGTCATCCCATCCAGAGTAATTGCTGAACAACTTCACATAGAATATCCAGAATGAACAAGTAAATGGAATTAGCGAGGACATAAACTTAACAGTTGAAATGAGACACATCAAGAAATCACTCACTTTTCATTTGATTGTTCATTCCGCAAGACCTCAGGTGCCATCCACTCAGGCTGGTGGGATACCAAAAAAGTATATTTTAATTCATAAATAGAACCAGTAAATGTTTCAATGATGATTAAAGAAAGTAAAAAATCATCCTGTTATAATCCAGGTGCTAGTTACTTACAGTTCCAGCAGTGGATTTGGATGATAAAAATGTACTGTGCTTCAAGCGTGAAAGTCCAAAATCACAAACCTGTTTTATATCATTGATGAACCAATACACCAACACACACATTAATATGACTACGAACTGTCATATTTTAATTGTTAAAAGGCAAAAGGAACACATACCTTTACATTCCAATTATTGTCAGCCAGCAAGTTTGGTGATTTAAGATCCCGGTGAACAATTGTTGGTACACTAGTGTGCAGGCAATTCATGCCTTTGGCCTTAAGAGAAAACAGTCATCTGCATAAACACGGGCAAATAAACAAACATGACAAGAAAATATACAAGATCCATCATTACCACATCAAGGGCCATCTTAATCCTCCGCTTCTCATCAATTTGGCAATTAGGACGGTGAAGGATCTTATATAAGCTTCCCCTGAGTAAGGACATAACAGTGAAGTGTGAACCATCAAACATGAACCACATCCTTTATAGACTTGCCTAAGACTAGGACATGAGTTACATGTAGTGTTACTAGGACTCGAACATGGGTGTTGAAGTCCGCTTCGGATTCGGGTGTCGTCGTGTCGATTCGGCAAACTTTAGAAAATAAGATTATGGGATTCGGCAATATAAATATATTTTATCATAAAAATAATAGGAAACCCCCAAAAAAGGAAAAAACAAGACCACAACACTTGCCAGCCCTATACGCTAAAAGCTCCAGGCTCAATCCACTTGCCTCTCACCAAATCTAACCGCTCATTCTGCGTCGACGGATCAGATTACGCCTCGCTAACCCCAGCACCCAAACCCTAGCCATCTCCACCTATATAAGCCCTCCCCCTTGAGCCCTGCCTCCATTGTCCTCCCTCCCATGCGCCACCCCGAAAACCCTAGCCGCCGCCCCGCCACCACTGCCATGGCCAACAGCCGCCCCCTTGTCTCCATGAAGGCCCTGGAGGGCGACATGGTGACCAACGCCGCCAGCTTCGCGCTTGCCGATGTCTTCCACGCTCCGATCCGCCCCAACATCGTGCGCTTCGCGCACAAGTTGCTCTCCTGCAACAAGCACCAGCCCTACGCCGTCTCCCGCCGCACCGGCCACCAGACCTCAGCGGAGTCCTAGGGCATGGACTGTGCTCTGTCCCGTATCCCCCACGTCCCCAGTGGTGGAACCCACCACGTCGGCCAGGGAGCCTTTGGCAACATGTGCCATGGCGGACGCATGTTCGCGCCCACCAAGACACAAGTAGAGGTGTCGGAGACACATCCCGCCGTGTCAAACGCGAGTCGATGCGCAGATGCATGTCAACGCGCCAAAAAGGTTTTGGACACGCGAGTCCCGGTAACACTGGTTACATGACATTATATTGGAGGTATGATAAATACACGCCACCTCCGAAGAACACATAGATCTTTAGATTTTATGTGAATCTGATGAACATGAGAATTTTTCCTATTACGTAGCATGTAGAACCTTCAGTATTACATTCCATTTTAAAGCTAAGTTGTTAAATGAACTTTCTATGTGGGTCTGCCAATGAACTTTCTATGTATGTCTGCTAGCTATAGAATTTCTTCCATGTTGTTTGAACTCTGGACCAGGATACTTGTAACTTGATTCACAAAAACCACAAGATTATCACCTAGCTATGCAGTAAAAAAAGACAAAATTGTTATACCTTGGAAGATACTCAGATACGATAGATAAGTTTGGAGGACGTGTAACGGCACCCATAAAGAGAACAATATTTGGATGACGCAGTCGACGCATAATCCGCACCTTGTAAAAGAAAATACATGCAATTACCAAACATTGCAGCAACAATGAACTAAATGAAAAATAAATGATACACTTAGTACAGCTATAAGATAGAAAAACATATACTTTCACCTACTTCACTTCGAAATTCATCCAAAGCATCACCATAGAAATCTTGATCCAAGAATTTCTTTACAGCTACTTCCTGCAAATAAACAAAAACTTCACTGTGTTGACAGAACCAAGTTATCCAATAAGAAGGAAAAAAGTAAAGTATGCTCCATGATTTGGTTTCTCATCTTAATTATGACCATTTCGTGCATATAACATCTTGGAAGAATGGCAAAGCTCAAGATGCAAATGAAGGGAAAGAACTGCTTACTGTTCCATTCCAATCAGCACGGTACACCTCTCCATATGAACCTATTGGAAGGAGGAAGCAATTCATTCAGTTGTTTCCTTGCAGAAAACACAAAGATACAAGTTCATGCAACAAATTGGCTCCTAATAGTGCAATGAATTAAAAGCACATAACTGAACACACTTAACAAATTAGCATATTGTATGACAAGTTTAAAATATGTCGCCCTAAAGAAAAGAGTGTGTCAATTCAACTTGTTAGCGCAAAAGGGCAGTAAGGAATACATCAAAACTTGGTTGCAAAGTAATACCTAAGCCAATCCTTTCACCAATCACAAGATCTTCCCAAGGAATTTCACATTCAGACACATCATCGAACATGGTATCGATCCTGAGTGACCTCGCAGAGGATGGTGATATAGTTTCCGGATTTCTTGATGGCATTGATGTGTCCATAAATCTGTCAAGGGGAGACTTCTTTGGATCAGGAGGTAACTTCTTATTGTTTTGCTTTCCATCTAAGTTTTCCTTGAATTCTTTTGCTAGATTCTGAACTGTATTTGTTGGAAACCGTCCTCCCGCAGAATTACCCCATTTATGCCTTTCTAATTGTGGTTGATCCTCCAGTCTAGAATTTGTAGGACCTTTGTCCAAATCACCAAACATAACCTTCTCAGGAACCTTCCCAATCCCAGCAGTATTAGACACTTTCATGGCAGAGAAACCAGTAATAATACTGTCATAATTATGAGTTGATGCCAGATATGATGTATCATTACGCACTCCAGCATTAAGATTAGCATTCTTTGCAGCTGACCGTGGCACCTGAGATGATGATGCAACATTATCACCAACGTTCCTATGTGCAAATGAATCCTGAACATAGTTGTACTGCTTGTTGTTGGAAACATCATTGTAAGGAGACCAGTTTTTCATAACCAATCGCTGCTGTGGTCTTGCGGTGCTAGGGACTATGTTCTCTCTATGTCTTTGCAACTCATTGTTTCTATTAACTGGCCCATTGAATGGTACTGATGTTTTCTTCGACTCAATACCCCCAAAAGGATTAAGCTCAGCAAATAGGTTTCTGGACTCTGAATTTTCCTGCAGATCTGGAGTCAGTTTTATATTCCCATTCTGTGAATGTTCTCCACCTGGAAGTTCAACTTTCTGCTGTGACGATGTACCAGCAGAAGTTGATGGCTCATCTGATTGCTCACGAGAAACTAACATCCAAGAACCATCAAAAACACTTCCAGCAGTAACAGATGATGTGCCACCCAAAGAGGTTTGTGAAGATGCTGAGGCTGCTTCATATCCAGATTGACTGGCTGATATCCAATCGCCACCGCTAAACAAAGGCAGTTGGTCACCTTTATGTTCAAGTGGCAATGCATTGGCACCCAGATTAGGATCAATGGTACTTGATGACCCAGCCATCTGATTCTGGCCGAGTTTTCGGTTAGAATTTAACGAATTGCTCTTCCAACTTAAGACATCTGCTGGAATAAGAGTACCGGGAGCAGCCATCAGATCAACCAAAAACTCCCTGCATAAAAATATTGCAAGACATAAATCTACTTAGCAAACATGGAGTAGCAAATGAATTAAAATATATTAGAAACAGTGGTAGTAGATGAATAATGTATTTGGATTGTTTCCCTGAGAAATAACTATGCTGTGAACAAACTGCAATGCTCAAATACATCAATACCTTTCTTTGTCCATCTTTATTATATTAATGGCATCATCATCATCACAAGTATAATTACTCCCTTTGACAAGTTTGCATGGAATGCCAACACTATCAGCAAGAATCTGCAGGAAGAGGTACAAGAGATATGAGAAGTTGAGAGTGCTTCTAGGTATGTTCAGGCAAATGAAGAGATGTGGTGCTAAGTTCAATATATTGGGGCTTCTCAACATTTACTCTCGACTCTCAAGCATTGTTTGATTTCGTAAAATCCCAAAAAATCGCTTTCTTTAACAATTTAATTTCAAATTAATTGTTTAAAATTTTCGAAGCTGTCCCTTGTGTGGCTCGCTTAATCCCCAGCCAAACAGCACCAGCCACCACACTTCTTTCTTCCTTTCTCATTTAACTTCCTTCTTTCCTTCCTTTTGTCCTTTAGTACTATTCATTTTCTTCTACCTTGCGTCCAGACCATCAGGCTCAAATCTCCAACCGGCCAAAGGCCATTTTCCCCAATCATCTTCACTTGGAAACTGCCCCAATTTATGCTAGCAATCAAATCATCATTTTCCTTTCCATTTACTTGTCCATTGAATACAGAGAAACGTTCGCACGGTGCCGTGAATTTCGTCGGTTTCCATTTTATGACTAAGCTATAAATTCGAGCACCGTGACCTTGTCGCCTTTCTTTTCGTCTAGTCAAAACCTTCCTTTCTCCAGAGAAACCTCCGTGATTGGCCGAAGCTGTGTCATGCGACGCCTGTGTACGCTGCTCGGCCACTTTCGTAAAGCTTCGTCTCCGATGAAGGTTTTCAATTTTTACTCCTGTCAGTTCCTGTTCCAGCATCCAAGCAATTCATCTATCATTTTATTTGACTTTTTTTGTGTAGCCAATTGACGGGAATTCAGTTTTTCATGGAATCAGCCGTTTTCAACTTCCGCCGTCAATTCGTCGTCCTCGGTGAGCGCTGTCCCAATTCCTTGTACCGAGAGCATCACCTCCATTCCTACAACACAACCCATAGCTCAGCTCACCCAATGGTTGGTCGAGGAGCTCCACCACCGTGTGCCAGCACCTTGTCGGACATCCTCACCATCGCGGGCCATCCCCAGTCATCCTCTAGCCAACCCAACCTCTCCGACCCCTCCAATCACTACGACCACTTTTGGTCTCCCGACCACTCTTAGTGTTACGACCACCCTGGTCAGTTACGACATCCTCGTCAGTTATGACTACTTTCGGCAGTCCGACATCTCTCATAGTTTCCGACCACTCTAAAGCTTCGACCACGTATACCTTCCGACCACTCTAAAGCTTCCGACCACATATACCTTCTGACCACTCTAAAGCTTCCGACCACATATACCTTTCGACCATATATACCTTCCGACCACTCTAAAGATTTCAACCACTATAAGCCTTCCGACCACCAAGCTTCAACCACTAGGTTTAGAACACCAAGATTCTATCACTATGTAGTAATCAACCAGCTCCTGTAGCTTTTGACTAGTTGCGGTAGTTCCGACTTCCAACCGTCCTTTGTAGCTACGACTTCGACCACGGTAGTTTTCGACCACAATTAGACTTCGATCAACCATTGCAGTCTACAACAACGGCAAAAACACCTTCAGAAGCCCGTATTTCTTCATCCTAGCTCCGTTTTGACCCGTTCAAATTTCTAAATTCATCTAAAATCATAAACTTCCTCCCGGTATATATATTTTGTGATTTTAATTGTATTTATTTATTTGTTTGTTCTTCTCGATTCACAAGTGTAGAATCCGACGTCGTCGACACCAGTTTGGACCAACAGGAAGCGTTAAACTCTAGCTTCAACGAAGGCAAGTTGTAGACCTTTGACCATACTGTACCCATTTCATAAAATTATATTGTTTTAAATTATCATGCATTACTAGTTTTATATTAAATGTTTTCGGGACTAGTTAAATACCTACTTGATAGTATGCCACCTTGAATAATTGTGAATGACATATTCTTGAACACCATAGGATGGGTGATTTTAGTTGGACATATTTTAATACCAACATGGGAATCGAAGGTATGCTTAGTCATGCTTTAGCTGTGCGATGGGTTCCTTCACCATGTTTATCATAAAAATTTGACTTAACCATATATGGAATTGTAGCGGGTAGCCACTGTTAATAAAATTTGTTGTGCCGTGGCAAGGGATGCCATTGAGCCTGGTTAAACAAAATTGGTTTCATACTCAAGCGAATGATTGTCCAGTAAAGGGGGTGCGGGTAGCACATTTTGGATGAGGTTGTTTTGCCTGAGTAGTCACAAAAGACTTAATTTTGTACACCATTAAGCTGGGCTCTATCGTATAACCACATGTTTAGTATGGGATAGATTTGGCTGATTAATTAGTAATGTTTTGATTTAGTTCTGTTTGGATTGAAGTGCGAACTTTGGGTTGGACATTCACACCAGGCACAAGAGGGGGCGGATGTAGGCGAAACCTTAGCGAGTAGAACTGGGTCAAAACAAAGCTTTATAAAAGCCTTGTGATAATTATTTAGTCGCACGCCTTCGGAAGCGTGTCTTGGCCGACATTATAAATTGATTATCTCTTGTGGGTAAGCTATACAATCTCTGCAAAGTATTAAAAACTATTCGAATAGTCGTGTCTTTGATTATAGATAATGCGTGGTGATTTCACATGGGAGATAGATTTTTATCTTAAAAGAAATTGTGGTTGGTGGAATGGTTGGGAAGTGAACGGGTAGTTCACTAGTTGTTTCAAAGCACTTGTTTACTTATGTATGTAATCTTTTCAATTGTGGTTTTCAATCTATTTACTGTCAATACTGCTTTCTGCAAAATAGCCATAGAGCTACTCTTATTCAAGCCTTGCATCAATACTCTTTGCATTCATTTCCTTACAACTTGCTGAGTACTTTATGTACTCACGGTTTTGCGCCATTTGTTGATCAGTCATCTAAGAAGACCCAAGAAACATCGAGTTCTACGAGTACTTCGAGGACTATGCGAACTAGGGTGCGCTCTCCACTCAATTGCCTGTGGGCACATCGGATGGCTACCACAAGAGTTTCTTCCACTACGAGTTTATTTTCTGTCGTTTAGCCCTGCGTGGCAATAATTGTAAAACCTTAACCATAAGGTCCGTTGTTACTATTTAATAAAATTTGGCTTACTCTTAGATGTTTCGTTGTATGGATTGTGACGAATATTGTGTATGTTGATATGAGACCTAAGGGGCCATATATATAGAGTACAGGAGGATATGCCATATAGAGATAAGGCATATATGGAATAGAATATGAACTATCTCCTTAACACCCCCTTCAAATGCAAAGCGTATGCAATAGCATTGCATTTGAAAAGAGTTGATACTAAAAACAAAATTCGAATACTTAGATAGATGTAAACGAAAGACACAAAATCCTAAAAGACTCGAAATACTGAGCAACAAAAATACTAAGCAAAACCAAAAAACGCCGAAGATCTAACGAGGAAGAGCCGCGATGGGCGATTGCAGGATGTGGCGGCGGATCTGACGAGGAAGAGCCTAAGGGAAGCCATGACGGGCGGCTGCCATCTCTGCAGCCGACAGAGGTGATGAATATCCAACAGAGCAGCAGCACCCAATATCCAACTCGGCTCCACAGCATAAATATCCAACAGAGGCAGCCAATCACCACTCGGCCACTTCAGAACATATCCAATCAGAGGCAGCCAACCATAAATTCACCACTCGGCCACTCAGAACACGCGAGCGTACTCGGCCACTTCAGAATACGCGAGCGCCCCGAGTGGTGGAGATCCGGCGGTGAGGCGGCTCCTGGCTGTTGCAGGAGGCGGCGAGTGAGGCTGATCTTGACGAAGAGCCGGCAGAGCAGCCGCCGAGGTGACGCGCCCAACAGAGGCGGTCGGCGGCAGCTCCTCAGGCGACGAGATGAAGAGGTGCACGGTCGGTTGACGGCGGATCTGAGGAAGAGCCGCGCGGATTCGACGGCGGGCGCCGGATGGAAGCCGGCGACGACGAGGCGACGTCGGCGCTACTGCAGCCGGTGGACCTGACGAGGCGCGACCGCACGACGGGAGGAAGAGCCGCGCCCGGCAGACGGTTTGCCGGCGCCGGCAGACGAGGCTTCGCCCAAGCCGGCGGAGGCAAGGCGGCTCTCAGTCGCTGCGGCGGCAAATCGATGATGAAGGCGGCGCGGATTCGACGAGGCGGCCGCCCAAGCTCAGATCGGAGCAGGCGCCGAGGCGGATCGACGACGACGACGCGCGTGGCGGACGACGGACGAGACGGCGGTGCAGGCGGCGACCGGCGCGAGGCATGCGGACCGGATCCGCGATCGCAGGAGGGCGCGCGCCGACGGCCGACGGCGAAGCGCGACGAGCGCGACGGCAATGAGGCGGCTCCAAGCGCGAACGAGGCGAGGCGACTCCGAGCGAGGCCCGAGCGAGGGACGATGAGAGGAGGAGGACGGAGCGGCTCCAAGCGCGAACGAGGATCTGCAGTCGATCTTGACGAGAGAAGCATAAAAAAAATCTGAATTTGATGAAGTAGCCGCCCCTGGTAGCAGAAATTGATCCTCCCAGGGGCAACTGCAGCGGAAGAGTAATAGAGGCTAGATATGTAACCTAAGCTCTAATACCATATGACGAATATTGTATATATTGATATGAGGCTTAAGGGGCCATATATATATAGAGGAGTACAGGAGGATATGCCATATAGAGATAAGGCATATATAGAATAGAATACGGACTCTATCTCCTAATATGGACTCTATCTCCTTAACATGGATATGATTTCATCAATACTGATACTGTGTGAACTAGCTACTGATTTTGGGACTAGTTTAGAATACACAGAGCGTCCGGATTTACATATTCGGGTCCCGACATATTTCATTTCAATTCAATTTTGTATGTAATTATGTATATAAGTTGTGTTGGACCACGATTCATCAATTACTAATGAATACTATCAATATATTTTTCGCTACTATCTGATAGGGAAATCATGTAAAAACACCATTATATCAATGAGTAGGTACAAACTCACTCTAAACCACTCAAATGATGGAATGAATTAAGAAGCAAATATGCTTCCATAGAATAACATTTGTCAGTTTCATGACAAGGTGAGAAGGTCAATTTTTTACAAGATCCAACATAGGCAAGCACATGGCATGTAGTGATAAGTAAACATGTCTAACAACAAAGGAAGTGTTTTAGGTAAAGTGAAACTGGTGCTTTAGAGTGATCCTTCGGTACTTTACCAGGGGAAAAAGGTCAATAATTTCTAAGGAAAGACATCCTAAATTCGATGGGGATCAGATTTTCACTGATGTAATCTAGATTCCATACACCATATAACCAAAAGAGTTGAAAAATGAAACCTTTTCAAACCCGAACACAAGCAGAACCATTTTCATTATCTCTTTGATGTCTCCTCCTACCCCCTCTACTCCGTCACAGCCACATGTGTGGTCAAGGAACCTCTGTCCATGCAAGGCCGGTGGTGGTGTCAAGCTGACGTGAACGCCGGCTAGGGTGTACACCACCTGTTGGGTACCCACTTCCAAGTTCACAATGATATATAGATGGAGATGGAGGGTAGTATTTAAACTTAATCTCAGTTAACGAGCAAATGCACCATAGGTTCAAAGTTGCCTTTGACGGTGAGTGCGTCATTTTGACATCAAGTTTTGCTGTTCAGATCAGGGTGGGTATTGGTATGGGCTTAATATACCCATCCAAGGCCCAAGCTATGAACTAGGAATAGGGGTCCTGTCTCTGTGTCAAACATTAACAAAGCAACCCCTTTCAAAGGTCTATCAGGTATAACCAGACTAGGTGCAAGATATTCTACATTTCTGAGGGAACAACAGGTGCACGGCAAGTGAGCGTGCGCACACACACACTGAGAGAGAGAAAGCTGACCTTGAAAAGTAGGGCACGGTGACGAGACAGCCCTATCTTTATGCAGCCAATAGGCAGCAAACTAGTCTGTAGTGAGTTTCTCAGCTCAGTACTCTTTTCCAACCACCTTGCGAGCATGTCATTAGCATCTTTCACAGGTCCACCCATATTATCTGTGACAAGCTCAGCTATTCTTTGCACTAAAACTGCAATATTTGCAACAGGAAAGTCCAACAGGATGCACTGTGCCACTTGCTCCATCTCCTGCAAGGTAGAATCAATGGCGCGGTTGATTACAACGACTTCAAAGCCCAGGTCCCCTATGCCTGTTTGAAGATCAGCTAGTGATGGCATCTTCCCCTGCCTAGAGGATTCCATAGAGGGGCCAAATATGTCGTAGAAGCCATCAATAACTTTCTCATGATAATCAAGAAAGTTGTAGTCCTGAAAGTCAGAATGGAGCACAATCATAAAAAGTACAATCCAGCAGCAAATACTCTTTATGAATAGATATATGTTCACTAATTATTTGAGCTTAATTGACACATCAGGGAGGGCAAAAAACTGATACTTGCCTGACCAAGGCGAATATCTACAAATAAAAAATAGAACAAATAGCATCAAGCTCACTAAGTATTTGAATGGCATCAACACAACATGTAGAAAAAAACAGCTCGATGTGACCAAGAAAGCCTTTAGTTTCATCAAAAAAACACCTCAATCTGACCCATTCCTACATCGTGCTAAATATATTCTGCTTTTACAGTCCACTAGCATGCATGCAGCTGCTAAATAGTAGCATTTTCTCTTCTCCATTTATGATTCTCCACTACACTGACTGAGGTGAAGCTTATCAACAAACAGGAAGTAAGATACTATCCCAAACCAGCAACTGTATTCAGATTATCCATCAGCAAATAATCTTTATGAATGGATATAAGAAATGGATAGGACATGTTTGCTGAATATTTGAACTTAACTGGCACACCAGGGAAGTTTTAAAAAAAAACAATTTTTGCCTGCCCAGGCAGACCCCAATAAATAGATATTAGCAATGAATAGCATGTAGCTCACTAAGTATTTTAACGGCATCAACATAACGTCTACAAAAAAAAGAAACAGCTTAATGTGATCAAGAAAGCCGGTAGTTGCTTCCACAAGCACCTCCAACCGGGACCATTCCTATTGCCTTCTAGATATTTTCTACTTCCGCAGTCCACTAGCATGCATGCAGCAGCTAAATGCTAGCACTTCTCTATATGTGATTTTCCACTCCACGGATTGAGGTGAAGGTTGATAACAATCTAGACATAGCCACATAAGCTACTATCCCAAACCATGACTTAATTTAAATGTGATATGAATAGAAAAACTTAATGGTAGCATTGATTGAAGTGGTAACTGGTAAACATGAACTATTAACGCAACCTTGCTCTACATTAAGTCTGACTGTTCTATAAACTAGAAGACCTAATATCTCACTAAGGACACGGAAATGTGCAGTTCAGCATATATCCAGTTCAAATCGAATCCGCGGGTCTCGAGCCTCACCCAATAGCGCCTGGAGAGCGACTCCGCGGTGTGGCCCTCGTCCCGGCCGGCGGCGAAGCGGTCGCCCCTGCCGAGACTTATCAGCTTGGCCTTCCTGATCTGCTCCCCGTCGAGGTCCCCCACGCAGTCGCTGTTGGACGCCGACAAGGCCATCGCCAGCTGCATCTGGAACTCCTCCTCGGACGACATGTAGTCCTCCCCACCCTCCGCCTCCCCCTCCCCCACCCGCAGCAGCAGCAGCCGCCGCCGCCGCCGCCGTCGGCGTCGCAGCCGCGGAAAGGGACGGGGAGGAGGTCGTCGATAACGACAACGCCGGCGCGGCCCCAGACGGGGAGCTCGCCGGCGACGGCGACGGCGACAGCGGCTGCCCCTGCGGCTGCTGCTGCGGCGCTGGCTCGTTGGATCGGTGCTGCCACTTGATCTTACTCTTGAACAGGTTCTTCATCTCCGCCACAGATTTTTCTCGGGGCGCCGCGTGATGTGATCGACGAGGAGAAGAGCCGTGAGGAGGAAGGGAGTGGAGGAAGACGGAGATGGACCAAGCGCAGGAAGGAAACTTAGGAAAGGGAGCGGGTAGAGTTTCCGAGGGGGAGACTGCAAAAACGCGCGGCTGGTTTATCATAGCTTAGTTTAGTGCAATGCGGGGTTAATTAATAGGGGGCTCGGGTTCGGGGTTAATTACCTAAGGAACCACCGTTGGTTTAGCAGGACGTGAGTAAAGTTTAACGCGGGATAATTATGCGGGGGCGCGGAGATTGGGACGTGAGTGAGACGACGCGCAACCGCCGATCGTGGGTGGGGCCCACCTCCCGCGGTCGGCTTGCGTGGGGAGCATTCCGGGGCTCCCACCCCTGCTCGCGCTACCGGTGCTTACACTCTTAGAAAAACCACGTAAATAGTTATGAAAAAAATCTGCAAACTTCTGGTTAGATAGACACAAAATAAATCCACCATGCTACAAAAATTCAAATCTAAATCCGACCTACATGTTAAGGAACAAAAAAAGGCAAATTCTGTTGGAAAGGAGATTCGAAATAAAAAGAAAAAACATAAAGCCATTGTTTACTAAATTTTGTCCTTTTTTTTGTTTCTCCTGATAACCATACCCTATCTAACACAAAAAAAAATTTAAAATTTCTTACAACCATTTGCATCGTTTTCCAAAAAGTAGAGCACCAATAACACCATTAAGGACGAAAACATCGGACATGTTCTCCTTCGATGGGATAAGTGATAGAGGGAAGAGTATGTAGATATACATGTACCGACGCCGTCTTCAGTGTCCTGTTCCATTAGTCCGGTTGCCTGCGTCGTTGATTGGTTCATTCAAGGTGATCGTTTCCCTTTGTCGATGAATGATGATTGCAGCCCGCTTGCAGATCAGCACTCATGTTAAAGGGAAGCAAAAGAGTGCAAACTCGAGGTCTACGAAGTGTAGTCATTAGATTTACGATATATGTCATGGACGGTGGTATCACATAATGAGTGGTTAATAGCTCTCTGCTTTCATTGGATGGCCCATAGCAAGTGTAGACAATAGTGCCTCACGACCTGCGAACGATAACTCTCTTGCAACGGGCTGTTTGGTGTGGGTTTCCGTTCTTGCTGTTTGGTGTGGGTTTCCGTTCTTTCTCCCGTAGTCAGAAAATCTCCGCTTGTCATTTTGGAAGCTCTGGTTTGTTATGAACAGTGGCAGAACCAGAAATTGAAGAGAGTCGGGGCGAACCTGGTAGAGGCACGGAGCCGCGGAGTCATCGCCGACCGCCGCACCACTCGCTTCTATTTGGCAACGGCATTAGATGTTTGAACCGCTTCTATTTGGCAATTGTCATCAATTGTTGCGGTTCTAAAATAATTCTGTATTGATTTCATTTCTTATACAATTCCTACAAAAAATAAAAATTTACTCATATGCCTCATATATAATACTCAAAAGTTCAAAAATCAAAACAAATTTATCCTCACCTGGCTCAACCCCTCACCTCAGTGGCTCAATCCTCACTCACTCCTCACGGCTCACGGGCAGACGGGCAGTCGCCACTCGCCAGTCGGGCAGCGCAGTGGGGACGGCGGCCTCAAGCCCGCACGGCCGCACGGGCGCACTGCGCACGGCGGAGGGCGGAGTCGCCGAGGCCCGAGGCGCGAGAGCGCGGAGTCGCCTCGCCGCGCGCTGCGCGATGCGATGGGGATTTTGGATCCGAGGTAAGTGGGTTAGGGATTTCGCGATTGGGAATACATCGCGCCATCGGGTCTCCGGTTCGGGATTAGGCCATCGCCCACCGGATTGGGCTTGACGGCGGCGCGGGCGCGCCCATGGCCGAGGCGGCGAGGCCCATCCGCGACGGCGCCAAGCTTGTTGCCTTCTTCAATCTTCATTCCTGCCCGGGGGTGGGGGGGCGACGGGGCGCCGACGGTGCACGGTGGTCGCCGGTCGCCGGGGGGGCTTGCCCGGCCTGGGAGACCCGGGCAGCCGCCCCGGCTTGCCCCGGCGGTGGTTCCGCCACTGGTTATGAATATTATATGGGTTGATATGAGACCTAGAAGGTCATATATATATATAGGAGAATACAAGGGGATATGCCATATAGAAATAAAGTATATATGAAATAGAATACAAACTCTATATCCTAATATAACTCTATATCCTTAACACCCCTCAAATGGTATGCAATAGTATTGCATTTGAAAAGAATTGTTACTAAAATAGTAAACAAAATCCAAATTCAAGTCTTGATGATGTCGTCGTAGCATGCAACTCTTGAAAATACTGTTGAATCAAGTCGAAGAAGAATAGATAGAAGTATAACAGCGCAGATCAAAACCCAAGACGCCAGCGGCGCAGTGCACAAGGTGCAAAATAAACGTGACGGCCTTAAAAGCTCGAGGCGGCGGCTAAAGAAACGGCAACATCATAACGACTTCTGCAATCTGCACGCGGCTCAAAGAGGAGCGGCGACTGCTGCTATGGAATAGATAGAAGTATGGCAGCGCAGATCGAAGTCCAAGACGGCGGCGGCGCAATGCTTGCTCAGGACGGCGACTAAAGGAGCGACGGCGTCATAACGACTTCTACGATCTGCACACGGCTCAGAGAGAAAAACGACGGTTGTTGTCATGCAAAACAAAATTTCTATATTTTTTGACTGACAGTAAATTTATGGATCCACATGGCTTAGACAAACTGAAAAGTAAAAACTATGAATTTGAATGGATGCAACTGGAAGACTTAAAACGAAACCTGACTGACACACTGATTTTTTTTTTGTTAAAACTTCTAGAAAAGGCATAGAAAGATTTCATCGTATCCTCCCCCTACCAAACCTTATCTCCCAATCCGAGCTTGGCCTCCGTGGTTCTTGCTCAACCTCTCCCATGGCCAGTGACGAGCTCCGAGACACTGTCGGCCAACCAAGAAGACAATGGCATAGTTCTTTTGGAAGTCTGCCTGACGTCTACACCACGCTGGAGATGTCGCGACACCGCCGACCACGTCGTCATGCGCGAGCGCCCGTCTCCACCAACATGCTGCATGTACGTAGCATCCTCCTGTGCGTGCCTCCTAGATTGAGGAGATGGCTTGGCGACGCATCCAGCTGTCTCGGTGACGTACACGGCGGATCGGCGAGCTGCACGACAAGCACGGCAGCCATGGTGGAGGGCGCGGCGAACACGGGGGGCCCGACATCTTCTTGTTTCCATCTGGAGTATGTACATGTATGCATGGAACATGCATCCGTACTAGTAGTGATACGTGCTTGCATGGCCATGCATGCATATTCTTATGCCTTCATGTTGAGCCCATGATTGGGACGATTGCGGCTGGCTTGGCGACGTCCACGCGGCTAGGCGGCATTTGCGGTGGCGCGCCGGCAGTCAAACAGGCACGGCAGCTCCACGCGTGACGGCGGCGTCCACATGGGCTGCGGGCTGCTTCGGCGATAGCGGTGGGTGAGCACCAGGCAGGGGCGACGACCGGAGCAATAAGGTGGCTATCCCCTGGGAGCGGAGATCGATCCTTCCGATGGCAGTAGCAGTGGAAATAGATCGAGATTAAAATTTTAATCTAAACTCTGATACCATGTTATGAATATTATATGTGTTGATATGAAATCTAAATGGTCATATATATAAGATAGTACAAAGAGATATGTCATATAGAGATAATGCATATATAGAATAGAATATAAATTTTATATCTTAATACAATTTTATATCCTTAATATGGTTAACCACGAGACAGTGAAAAGCATCGGAGCGGTAGTTCAGGCGAAGCAATCACGCCGGAGTGGTCAGAAGCTTCGCGCAGCTCTCTGATTAGCGATCAGACATCAACGCGTACGAATCTGATGGGAGAAACTTGTGTATGGCATGAATTGACAGGTTCAGTTAGCTGCATCCATGTCGACGGGCAGGCAGATTTTTCTGCTCCGAGCAGGGGAGGGAGGGAAGAAAACGACTTGGGATCGGTGCTTGCATGTCAACAAAGCAAAGGGTCGGCCAACACATATATTCGTCTTGGATTTTTTTCTCAGGCGGAGAGAGCGCTACTGTATACTATAGTAAATTACATGTATCAGTTAGTTCATCTAAAAACTTAAACTGATAAGAAAAGATGAACAATTCACTTATAATACTTCAACAGTACGGATGCATATCAAGATTAGATAACCAAAAAAGTGTGGGCTGACACGGCAACCAAACAGTGTGCGGCGCTTTAGATAAGCTCTGTTGTATGTTCGTCAGTTCTCACTGGTACATATCCAAACACCACGCTTGAACAATCCATGACAGAGAAAAATACCTTCATGCTAGAATCGACAAAACAACCCTCACTATTCTATTGCTGCCAACATATCCAACACAGCTGGTGCAGAAAACTTGCCATTTTTACCTCTGTACGTACGGACCAGGTGACTTGCCTAACCAGGAAAGGCGCCTAGCCGGATCTGACCGTCGAGAAATGCCTTCCATGCCACCTGTACCACAAGTGGCTTGCTCCCTTAACGACGGGGCGTTTCTTCGAGCACGGGAAGCTTCCCATGCAGCTCCTCCCATCCAACCATCCATCAAAGTATCCCGCGTCTTCGCCAGAATTGTTGTTACCTTTTTTCTTTTCGGAGACGCTGACTTGTTACTGATTTGTGATTAATGACAACCGCAGTTAAAATGGCAAAGCGACATGTAGTGAGCGGTAACTCAGTGGGAGGAGGCCTGTGTGTTCGCCCTTCGGCCCGGGTCTCTCATTTCTCCGGGTACTATTTCCTAAATAGTGTTCTTTAGAGAGGATATTTACGTGTATATGTTTAGTGGGACAGTATGGATCTATACTTCGAAGATTGTTGAGCCTCCGTTCAGATCTTAGTGTGTAGAAAATACGCACACATATATATAAATTATGAATGTATGCGAATTGTGTACCAAAAGAAATTGCAAAGTGACGCCCACAATTCCTGACCAGAAAGGAGCACAGCACACGGGTGCCAAGAGGATTAAATCCTCTGAAACACGCCAATACCGCTCTTATCTTCAAGGCCACCGGAGCCCACCACCACCGGATCCCGTCGTCCCGCGCGCAGCAGCAGCGCACACAGAAAGAAAGGAGCAGACACACCACGCTGGTCTCCTCCTATCACTGTCTCCAACACCAAATCTCCATCTTTCTGACTCCTCTCACCTACTCCTGATCCCCCTCTTGGGCTTATCTTCCCCGCACGTCAAGAACCTTGTGACACTTCCTTACCCGGCCTTCACCCTCTCGGCACCCTATAAATCCTATCCTCTCCAGCGTTCCACTGTCCGTACCACTAAGAAAAGTAAGGAACCAAGAAAGAAAGAAAAAAAGCTTTCCTTTTGGAGTTCTTGATTTTTTTTTGCGAGCAGATGAGGATCCATCCATCGCCCACCGGCGGCTGCAGCGGCAAGAAGGACCTCCGGCGGCTGCCGCACGTGTACAGCAAGGTGCTAGAGCTGCCGCTCCCGGCGGACACCGACGTCGCGGTGTTTGAAGGCTCTGACGCCTTCCACTTTGTTGCGGCGAGCGCCTTGGGCACAGGCGTGGTGCGGCTGCGCACTGTGAGGATCCATCCTGGGGTTGTGAAGGTAGTGGTGCAGGCTGGGGCCGGAGGCATCGATGAGGGTTATGACGATGATGATGACATGGGTCTTGACAAGTGGAGGTCCCGGCTGCCTGAGGCGAGCTGTCCGGCGATGGCGGTGGCTGGGTACGTGAACGGGCAGCTTGTTGTGACGGTGCCGAAGGGGCGTGGAGGCGGTGAAGGCGACAACGGAGGCGAAGACGGGGTTTGGAGGTGCTGCAATGAGGGGGGGAAGATTAGTGGAAGACTTGTGGTTGTACAGTAGAACCAGTGGGGCAATAGTGCCCCCGTGCTAATTGTTCATCTAATCTATCTAGTTTTGTCTTGCCATCTTTGTTTTTAGGTAAACATGGGTTCTTTCTGTTCTCTTCCCTGCCTTGTTTAGGGACAGTTTCATAAGCTACCTTCCTACTGCCTTTTGAGCCTATGGAAGAGGCTATTGCAAGTTCGTTACCTCTCGTTGGCTTCCTTGAAATCAAATGCGATTGCAGATAAAAATGGTGAGAAATCCTTCGCTTGGTTGGTCCCTTGATTCAAGTTGGATTGGATCAGAGCAATGAGTGCCATATTTGGTCATTTATTTTACACTTTTTTATCCGAAGGTCAGTTGCAATTTGCAAATAGGACCACTCGGTTGGTGCTGCATTTCAT
This sequence comes from Melocanna baccifera, assembly GCA_036346265.1. Taxonomy (NCBI): domain Eukaryota; kingdom Viridiplantae; phylum Streptophyta; class Magnoliopsida; order Poales; family Poaceae; genus Melocanna; species Melocanna baccifera. The sequence goes on along the minus strand of CM070682.1, from coordinate 2,875,881 downwards.
ATGGACTAGTTCAATGCTTGTGCTTTACTAAGGATAAAAAAAATCACAATGACACAGCACGTGGAGTCTTTCACTGGTCTTGGTTTATGCCACATGCACCCTCGGCTCTGCCTTTGCACCTGGCTAAGCCGTGCGCTGGTCATGCCCTCGCCTTTAGTGTTGTGTTTGTTGCCCTCAGCTCCGTCGCCACAGCACATATCCCACCTCCGCTCCACACTTGATCTACCGCGCACCTTTGACCCTACCGCCGTTCCCGTCCTGCAATGCAACCACAGCTAGATCCGGACGTCCCAAGCCTCACCACTACCAGATTCGGCCATCGTTGAGCCACGTGAGCTCGTGGCGAGCCAGAGGCGGCTCGGAGGAGGTACGTGTCTATCCTCCGATATCAGCAATGATCAACAACGTTCGCCTGGTTTCGCATGTATATATATCCACCTCCACCCTTGGTCCACGGTCGACGTGGCACATCGTGTCGCCTCTCTCCTCGGCTGCTCTGTCACGGTACTTAGAGGGTGTTCATATTGGTTTTTGCTGATAGTTTTAGTTTATAAATAGTAACAACTTATAGATAGAGACACTCGTGTACAATTTTTACCGATATAAATGAAGTTATTGCAGTTTATACGATAATTTACTAGTAGAAGGGAGGGCGAGTGCGTTAGGCGGCCGCTTGACCATGCAGGCGGCGGTGTTGGTGAGCGCAGCGGCACAGGAGGAAGGTGGGCTTGGCCGCAACGAGCTAGGGCAACGTCGCAAGCAGAACGAATAGTTGAGAGTAAATGCGTTGTGCCAGCAGTTGAAGATCCGTATACGTTGGAGAGATGTCGTGCATGCATGCATGGCTAGCGAACAAGACCAGATGAGGATGCCCTAACAGATGGGGGAAAATAGGTGAATCACGGAGAGGGAAGAACGAATGGGGCCACCTGTCTGCGTATGGATGTGTGAGGGAAGGGGAGGGGAGAACACATCACTCAGTACTCGCTAACTTTTTTTTTTAAGTAGCAGAGATAAAGCAATCAATTAATTCTGCCTACAATAAAGTTTACTTACTTAGTAAGCATTGCATTGCATGGGCAAAAAGAAACATGAATGATGCTTTAGTAAGCATTGCATTGCATGGGCAAAAAGAAACATGAATGATGCTATCACGTGCCTTCTGTTGTACTCCTGTTCTTGTTCTTGGGATAATACTGAGAGGGAGAGAGGGGATTAGGGGTACTAACCGTCTGATTGCGTGGAGGAGGAGCTGGGTATCGCGGGTTCGGCGGTGAAGTCTGCGCACGGGCAGCGACGGTCGGAGAAGAGGACGGTGACAGCGGCGTAGATCCGGTGACGGGGACGGCGATGGAGTTTCCCGCCGCTGACTGCGCCCCTCTAGATCGGTTAGGGTTTTGTCGGGTGGAGTTTGTGGCGGCACGGTGAAACTCGTGGTCCGTGCCTCCAGCACCACCCCTCTATTTATAGCGCAGCGCGACGGGGGCCCATCAGCCAATGGTTGGGCTGAGCGCCCCCGATCAGGGCGCGATCAAGGCCCGATTAGCCGTTGGGCTAATCGGCTGAGATCAATCTAACACCTTCAGCTACACACCTGCGAAGACAGAACATAGGCAAATCCATAGTTGTTTTTAAAGGATCCTCAGAGCAAGCACATTAACAGAAGTATTAAAATTCCATTACTGAAGAATGAAAACTACTCTCAGTCTGCTATCGCCTATTAGTTCTATTGTACTGCTGGAGTTAGGAAGTTAGCCTTTGTTACAACTAAACTGAACCTCATCCGGGCATATATACCATGTTAATCAGAAACAAAAAAAAAGTGAAATAAACATGTAAGGCAAATAAAAATCTACACATATTCACTAAAAATCCGAGGAAAAAACCTCTAGAAGTATATTTCTACCCAATGCCTGCTAATCAGTTAGTGTGATCGATAATTCGATCGGTTTGATATGGTTCTGCCATTTGTTTAATGAACAATTTCCTTCTTGCTAATATGTCAGCAAACAAAGTAAAGGACAAAATCCTCATCCAATCGATCTGTTCGTGACAACAAGATAAACTTGTATAGGTTGAATCTAACTAGTAGATTCCAATCACTTGATATGGGGGCCCAATCCGTATGGGTATTCCCTCGCTTGATGTGGGCCACCTCGCGATGGCGAACACACGGAAAGCGGGGGGCGCGCGCGCGGAAGAAACGGACAAACGCCACCGCATGGCCGAGCACGCGCGCGCCATTCCGCCCCGCCGCGGCCTAACCGCTGGTAGCGTCTTCCACCCCTTTCGCAAGCGCCACGTGGCCATGCAGCCGCGACGACCCTCCCCCTTGCTCGCCTCCACGTCTCCGACCTCTCCCACGCTTGTCCACCCCCCCGAGCTGCACGGAAGCGATACATCAACCACAAAGTTCCACACGCACCAGATCGAAAACACTACTGTACAGGTAGTGCACCTTGTTGCGTTTTCGGTAGTAGTACGTACGAGTGTACTTGCGAGAATGAGCCAGGAGCAGCCGTGGAGCCTCGCGGACAAGCCCATCGCGCCGCAGGACGCGTCGTCGTGTTTGGGCAGACGACCAAGGGCGGCCCGGCCGCCGTCATGCAGTCCGCGGCCACGCGCAACGAGCGCATGGGCATCGTCGGCCACGACCAGGCCACGGACGCCACTGCCGAGCAGGGCATCACCGTCTCCAAGACCCGCGTCCCTGGCGGCCGCATCGTCACCGAGTTCGTCGCCGGCAAGGTAATAATACTAATTACTAGTTGGGAACATACGTGCGTGACTATTGCGTGCATGCACGACAATGATACGACAGAGACGCCGGCCTTACACGTACGTACAATTAATTGTGCTGTACATAGGCTGTGGGTCAATAACTCGCGCCGGATGATGCCACCGAAGGAGGTGGAGGTGGCGGAGCCGGAGCCGGAGGTGCAGCAAGAGGACGAGGCGGCGGAGCTGCAGGTGTGGTGAACGGTACGAAGATAACGACCGGCGAGGCGCTGGAGGCGACGGCGTTCGCGGTAGGACGCAAGCCGGTGAAACGGAGCGACGCGGCAGCTATCCAGGCGGCCGAAGCAAGAGCCACCGGTCTGGACGCCAATATTCCCGGCGGCTTGGCCGCGCCTGCACAGTCGGCAGCCGCGGCCAACGCCTGGAGCCCTGGACCGCGCGCGACGAGGACAAGACCAAGCTCGGCGACGTCCTCTCGGTACTTATACAGCCATACAGGTTGCACGATCGATATGGCTACTCTGTTTAATTCGTGCTCTCTGTCCTTGCCCTTTAGCATATGTAACGCGTGTTTGCCTACGTGCACTCGTTATTCATCAACTTTGGTGAGCCGCGCGCAGAATGCGCCGGCGAAGCTGGTTTCGGACAAGGAGGTAGAGAGCGGCGACGCGGCAAGGGTGGCGAGCGCGGAGACGCGCAACAAACCTGGCGCGACGGCGTGGTCGGGAGGGGTGGCTGCGTCCCGTCCATGGCCGCAGCCGCGCGGCTGAACCGCGGCCATGCATAGGCAGGCCGGCTTCTCCTGCGCGTACGTAAGCGTTCGCGTGGTCGCGTGCTGCGTGATGGCCGTGGTGACACTGGTATGGTCGTGAGTTTAGCGTGTCCAGTGTCAGCTAGTCCTGTTCCAAACGGCAACATGCATAGTGGGGACGTGCCGCAACCGCAACATGCATAGTGGGGACGTGTCGCAACCGTACACCTGTGATGTATCATGCATGTACTGTATCTTCTCCCGAAGCTCCGCTCCGATCGAGGTCGAGTCGTGCAATGTAAAATTAACATATGTGAGCACGTTTCTGTGTACGAATATGTGGTCCGTGTTCACTGTCTGCGGGCATGTTTGGCATCCATGAACTTTTTGACGCGTGCCTTCCAATATCCTGCAGGTACGCACGCGCGGAATCTAGCATTTGCGGCTAATCAAAGACTGCCTCTCGTACGTGGTAGATGTAGAAAAAACTGGCCCTAGGTTAATCTATTATTTAAATTATTCTATATTTAATTGATCTCTTTTATCTAAGAGAAATCAATTGAACTGAACTCATCAGCGACAGTTCCTCAATAAGTTATTAACACGAATCGCTCTGGTATGCCATTGAAATTGGTGCACTATAGGATGCTAAACCCATTCTTGAGGAAAATGATCAGATACTTTACTTCCTTAGTCACCACCTCTACCTCACGCTCAAGAACGAGTACATGACAGAAAAGTGTGTGCTAGACTTGTGGACAGCATTGAAGAAGTTGTTCAAGAAACTAAAGTACACCATTTTTCCTCAGGCAAAGTAGGAATGGATCAGACTGTGATTTGCTAATTTCAAGCTGGTTAGGGGGTACAACTCTGCTTTGCACAAAATTTCTACCAATCTTCAATTTTGTGGTAAACAGATCACAAATGAGTAGAAGATTGAGAAGGCTCTTTTCACCTTCCATCATAGTGCAGTGTATTTTGCATGCAACTATCGTCAAGACGGTGTAATGCTCTAGACGTCGATTCGGTATTTCTGGAAGTATTTAACGGATTCACGGAGATTTCTCTTTCTTTCATTGAATCACAAAAGGCGGGTGTGGGATGTGGATTTATCAAAAAACAAAAAAAAAGAAAGAGGAGGGTTGGTGGGCTGTCCAGAGAGGGAGGCCCAACCTTCCACCTCCCACCTTGGGCCCAGGCCAACGCAATCTAAGGCCCAGCCGCCCCTTTATTCCCTAACCCTATGTCGGCCCCCCTTTTCCCTAGGCCGCCATCACTCCCCCCTACGCCCTCGCCCCCTATGGCCGCCACCCCTCTTTCCCCCTTGCGCCCCTCTCTTCCCTGCGCCATGTTGCCCCCTACTGGAAAGAAGAAGGGAGGGAACGGAAAGAAGAAGGGAAGGAAGGAGAGGAAGAAGGAAAGGAGGAAGGAGGGGAGGATTTCTTGCATGGACAACCTAGGTATGGAATCTTCACTTTTTCTCTTTGTTTTAGGATGATCTTAGGCATTTGGCTCGTCATTAGAGGAGGATCATTTAGGAGAAACCATCGTTTTGTGCTTAATCGGAGTTCTACGTGTAGTCCGTTTAAGCAGTGCTGCTGTTTGGGTGGTTTATGTGATCAAGAAGATTTTTTCTACATAACCTATGAATAGAAACGTTGTAGAGGACTCAATGACCTAGTTCCTATATCTTTTTCATAATTTTTGGACAAGTGGATTGGATACAATAGAGGTTAGAATTCTGCTGTGTAGCAGAGTTGGATTTAGGATTTAGTTTTTGTTCGTGGGAAGGTTCAGAGGCTCTATTGATTTTTATAAATTTTCTTATAATAACAAAAGTTATAGATAATGTTGTAATATATCTTCTGGTAAAATATTATATTTTTTTGGAGTAGTATACTGTTGTTGGTGGCTTGTAGAAGTTTGCTGGCCAAAACTCAGAGGCAGTTTATGTCCTACGTTTTCCATCGTGAATTACGCCTATTGCCCGGTTATAGGTGGTATTACCTTTAGATATTTAATCTCGATGGCCGTAAATCTGAATATAGAAATGAAATAGGTAGATATGGTAACGGTATATCTTTATGAAAACTTGGATTAGGACATTTATATGAATGTATTTGAAGGTATCCCTGTCCCGAATTAATATAGCAAATAGAAATATGTACAGTGTGAAACAGGTTATGTATTTCTGTGTGGTGGAACTGCAATTTTATAGAAATCGTCTAAGCAAAGTCTTGTATCGACTTCGACGAATCACTCGAAAATTATAGTATTGTATGAAGCCGCATGAGAATGTGCTTGACTTCGACAGTTAATTCACCACATCCACCAGTCATATGGATTGAACATCGTGTAAGTTCCACAATTATCTAAGAAGATAATGCAATTTGTGCTACACAAGTACAGGCGGGTTACCTACAGATTCATCTCACAAAATATATCAAACCCAAGTTCTTCTTTACTCATGAATTGCAAAAGAATGATGAAATTAAGATACTACCTACCAAGTCATGTGAAAATCTTACATATTTATTCACTAAGTCTCTTTTTAACATCTAATTTTGAAAAGTGTTTACGTGAAATTTAAATAATGAGACTTAGAGAAGTGCAGAACTCAAGGAAAATTCTTCTCGAGCTCACTATTAAACTGATCACGAAGATCGAGTACTCAAAAAATAAATTCTGTAGATTAAATAAAACTAACACAACATAACATGTATTATATACTTTTTCTCTAAATTTTTTCATTAGGTTTTTATGAAGTTTTAATGAGGTATAAACGTGTCGATTGAATGCCCAATAGGGAATGTTGAGAAACCTATGTCTGGACCTGAAAACCTGATTCATGGTGGACACCTCACCACCTAGTCTATAAAGAGAGGGTCTCAATCACTATAACTTATTTTTGGAAAGAGAAGACAATAAAGAAAAGAGTTATCCTTTTATCTCTCTGTATTTATTCTATTATTTATATTATTTTATATTTGATCTATCTTTTTTAGCTAAAAAAAGTTAATCTAACTGAACTCACTGACGACAGTTCGTAGATACTTAAGGTCGTCGAAACGAACCGGCACCCCCAAGTAATTGGTCTGTGGGGACGTGGGGTGGGTCACATGTACAGGTGAACCGCCGACGTTCGGTTACATAAACCACCTGTGGGTGCGTTGCGGTCACAGGCAGCGCGCGGACGACAAAACGCGTGCATTTTTTTTTTTTTTTGCGAGCCGCGGACGCGACGAGCAGCTAGCGGTTTAACTGCTCGCGCGGCGCATGTGGTGGCAGCCGGTTGCGCACGGTCCACGGCGCGTAATCCACTCCGCTCCCGCGTCCGCCAAACCCACGGGGATCAAACGCGTCCTGCCGCTGCCGCGCGCTGGTCTTCCTTCCCCGCCCGCCGGACAAACGCCAAAAAATTTATGGCGGCCTGCCGGACAAAGCACGAAATGCGGATCCTGCCGCTCGGATCGTCCCACGGCGCTCCCCTGCCGTGACGCCGACCACCGGGAAAGAACCATCAGGTGCTGTGTGTGACTGCTGCAAAGTTCTCTTGAGTCTAGACAATGGCTGAACGGATCGGTGGTCACAGCTTAGGAGAGACTAGGTGCTGTGCCTGTGTATGGCTGCCGCAAAACCAAAACTAGTAGTCTCAGCTATGTACGGCTTTGGTAGCTACTGGCTAGTAATTTTTCTGCACCCAATGTACGTGTAAACGTACCAAGCTACCTTATTACTTCGGCTCGTTGCATCCTGGAGATCCCTGGAGATCAACCGACGACAGACACAGATGGAGACGTGCGTACGAAAGGAAGACAACCACGTGCGTCGATCAGGACTGTTCATACGCATACGTACGCAACTACAGCTACGTGTACCTTCTCTGTATTATCTGTGTCTGTTCTTGATTCGTGATAAATGGTCCCGTGAAATGATTTGCAGAGACTTTGGGAAGGAAAATGTACGGGGCTCTTCTTTGAGAAAATGTGCATGTCGATTTCGATTGTTGGTTGGTGGTGGTGCACAACCTGCAAAGAAAAGGTTCATACATATACGCAAATGTATACACACAGGCCAACCTCAAATTACTTGCTCATGATCTACGGTCTGTGTACATGCCTTCAGCTTCTTTCAACATATAGCTATGAACAAAATTGATTAAAATGTAGCAACAAATTAATGACATGTTGCCACATAGTGTTTGATGGACTAGTTTAATTTGTCGGTGACAATGTGTAAATTAATACACAAGGATATAGTAGTTGGGGGCCGCGAAAGTGTGATAACCCTGGAACTCATTTAGCCAAAATCACACGTTTAAGAAAATAAACACTAAATCAACACAAGAATTACGTAAATCATTCAATACAGAAATTATGGTAAATCAACTCGGAATAAGTGTCATTATAAAATTTTCAAAAGTCCAGTTACATACATTACAATGCTAAAGCCCGAAATTAGATTACAATTTCAAGATACAATGATAAATTACAAATTTACAACACAAATAGATAAACTCTAGTTCTTCACTGTTGACCAAAGTGATATGAGCACCTGCAAATTACTTGTAATCCAAAACAACAACTAGAAAAGCAAAACAAAGCAAATAGAACAAGTTAAGTAATTGCTGTCAGAACCCAATTTCAAATAAATTGCACGAGGGCAATCGCTTATCGAGATAACAGATTATTCTAGGCCAATCGGCACCACTCACGCTAGTGGATTTTCATCATCTAGCGATAATTCCCATCCTTACCTATCATTTTTACCATTTTTCCTTTCACCTCAAATAACTCACCATTCGGCCACACACCAGCGTAAGACATGGCTGAAGCCATGAGTCACTACTCTAGCACACCCAAGAAAGCTAGATAAAACCAACACACACAGAGAGAGAATGGGAAGGAGAACCAAGCCACCGCCCAAAACAACCATTAAGCAGCTAAGCTCACTACGCCACTGAACCTATGGGCCAACAGGAGAACCACCCACCACCTACAGCCTCCATAGAACAACCAAAGGCATTACTGCCACACCTAAAGCACTACATCACCATACCACCAAGTTCACGAGCCTCAACACCGACAAGCTAACACCCAGAGAGAGGGCAAGCTAACACTCATTTTAAGCCACCACACCAGCCATCACCACCAAAGCCGAGAGCAAGAGCAAAGAAGAATAAGGAGCCAAGACTAGAGACCATCGGAGGAGGAGGAGACCACAACAAGAGGATGACAACTGCAAGCTGACGAGCCACATCGAGCATGAACCCAAACATGAAAGCCACAACCACGTGAGGGTAGTGTCAATCACCAACCACACCAAATCAAGCCCAAGAACACTGGCAAGGTAACCCCAAGCCCCAATCATCCATTTTTGCCATCTTCTAGAAGCTTAGACTCCAGCCAGTTAGAGCCATAGTGGCACACCGCCTTCGGCTGAGGGCAAGGGAGAGGAGAGGCCCTGCGCATGAAGAGAGGGGGCAAGGGCACAAGCAATGGTGCCATGTGGTGCGAGGGAAGATTTAGGCTAGACACATGTCAGCCCGAGGTAAGGTTTAGGAAATTCATTTCTTTTTTTATCTTTCAGAAAAACTAGGAGACTAAAATAATCTTAGAAAATAGCAAATAAGTCCTAAAAATTCCAAAAAAATTATAGAAATTTTTGGAGATATTTTAGATTTAATAAAATTATTTCCAACATAATGTTGGTATTTCTTTTCATACATAGAATACTTTTTAATTTTTGAAATTGGATTTTAAACTCCAAAAATCACAGAAAAGCTAAATACTTCCAAATAATTCATTTGGATTTGGATTTTTACAAAAAAAATCAAATGACCTTTTATCTGATAATTTTTTGGTGTTTACTTACATTACTTTTGAAAGAGAAGCCTTTTCTAAAAGCTGAAAGTAGACAATTAAAACTTCAAAACTCAGACAAACCAAATAGCACTTATTTTTATTTTAAATTATTTGTTTACCAATATTTTTGAAATAAATATCTAAGTTGTGACACAGGGCACTGTCGATGACTCTATGGCTGGCAAGGCCGAGGCTGACAGAGGAGGAGGAGAGAGAGAAGAGGTGAAAAAAAGGAATCGAGGTGGCGTGTGAACGAAAATCCTCCAACAGATTGTAAGTCAAGTATCGAAAATCCTCTAGCAGACCATGTAACCCACATAAATGTATAGGGAGCAAAGGTACCCATAGAGTCATACTTCGACTTCATTTGAGCACTCCTCCCTTAGCAGGAGTCAACGAGTAACACGCTAGGGGTTTTATAAGGGTTTCTCTCTAACTGCTAATAGTGGTTATTTAATTCGAAGACCAACGAATATAAAATCTTTTAGTTTCCTAGTTAGTTTTTAAACTTTAAAGTGATAACAACTACTTTACTCTTGCTGTTAAAGGGGTAGTTTCCCGATTGAAATTCAATCGAAAGAAATTAATATTATAAATTCACTTAAAGTTCAGGGGCTAACTGATAAGGATTGAATAAATTCCTAAATATAGATTTAATATTTAATCAATCCCAAAGGGCCCCCGAGGTGGTAAAACTCCAAATGTTGCTCCTCGAGTACTTTAGTCGGAGAAACACTATGTGTGATGCCTGACGAGATAACCACTTGGAGATTCTATGAATCTGGTACCTGGACCTACTTCCAGGATATTCCGTCCATGCGATGGATAGACCACATGCTTTATCCCCCAAAACAACACAATATTTTAGCCCTGAGTCTCTGACAAAACCTACTACACAGTTGTTCCCCATGTTCGTCTCTCATTGGCAACAATCGACGATCAGACATCCTTTCTCTGATTACATTGTTTATCTAGTCGCAAGCCCTCTGTGATTTATCTAGTCGCTCTCCGTTACATTGTTTTGTACATAATTTTTTTGGTTTTCTTTTATACTCTCATGACCACTGTTAGTTCTTCTAAAAATTCTTAACATACTCCAATACGTCATTAACCTTAATACAACTTATCCTGAACCTTTTTGTCTCAATCAGGTTTTTTGGCCTACTACCTTTCAAGAGACCTAAAACCCTCCATAACATGAGTTTTTTTTAATTATTTTTATGCTTTCGATTTTTTCAGTTTCTCACGTGTCGAAGTCTCCAGAACCGCAGCTCCTGTATCTTCTTCACGCATCATCCACCTTTGATCTTTACATGCCTAAGCATGAGCTCGACCATCTCGTGACTCCCTCGACTGCCTGACCTCGGATCTCCTTATCCTAGTCCCAGTCCTCCTCGTCATCGACCACGATCGTCTCCATGTTTCAACTTGCACATCCAAAGATCAAAGAATATTTTTCCAGCACAAGTTCGTCTGAACTTGACCAACGTCAATCTGTACACGCGCAACACACCTCGCATGACAACGCTAAATAAAATTATCAATTAATCGTCATCACAACTATTATCAATTATTCATCACATAGTCTAATAATATTTTTTAATTGAATGATTCAGAAAAAGTTAATCGTTGTTATAATATAATTTCAGCTAAAAATTAATAACTGTTAGACAGACACCATTAAAAAAAGCTAGATTAAACGGCCTTAAACCTTTGATGCGTTGCCTCTGGGTAGCAAGATCATGTGAGCCCTTACGCAGCCAGCCGCACGTACGAACCCCAGGTCACGTACACAACACCATATGGCCTCTGCTTTGCTCACAACCAGTACGTACGTACCATAACACGACGTGACAGCATCTGGCAGCAGTACACGCAGCGACATCACCATGCATGCAGTACGGCAACACAAGCATTGGTGTCACTGTGTACCACTCCATAGACAGCATGCCACGGTAAAATGTCCAATGTACACAGGCAGACGTACGTACGAGCTGGACGCCTGGACCAGTGCTCGTAAAGCGAGCGTACGTACGTACGGGCAAGCGGAGTGAATTCGACAAGACAGTAACTAGCTGTCAGAGTCTAGGGCCAGTCAGTGTACTGCGAAGCAAATGTGGTGGTTGATAGGTGGCAGTGTATCAATTTTTTTGGCCTTTAAGATACAATTTTTAATTTTGATTTTTATCGACCGTAAAATTAGTGATAGACGATATGTATCACCTGTCGAGCTTCTAACTAGGCTTCTAACTAGGCGGCCGTGGTAAAAGACAACTAACACATACATCAATGCATGCTTAGTGTAAGTATACTTAAATTAAGTACTAATATCATCCTTAGTGTAAACATGTTTAAATTAAGTACTAATACACGATGGTTGCTGAGCTTGGCTAGCTTCGCAAGTGGTATTGTTGAGTTCCACTAGCTTGGTACCAACTGTCGAGCTTGGCAGGTGGTACCATGGTGAGGTGAACCTGCTACGATGTGGGAGTTTGACAGGTGACACGTATCACTTATCGCTACTTTCGTAATTGTAGATGAGACTAAAATTAAAAATTCGTGTATCGAGAGGCTCGATTAAAAAAAATGCTACAATACCATATATTGATCTACTCCGGATGTGGTCGTTGAAACCTCTGAACTGCCAGCAAGGCAAGGAGTTATTAGTTTCGGTAGTACAGGCATATTTGAAACACAGCATCAGGAGTCTGGGATAATGCATATTTGTTTGCATAATGATGGATCACTTCGATGAAGACAATGTTAATAGAATCTCCATTTGGTCTGAAGAAAAAAGAATGTTCAATTTAATTAGTGGCTAAGATAGATGGGAATGTCGAGCTGTTCGATGGTAGAAAATGGGCGGCTCACGTGTCGACCAACCCACAAATGCCTCCAAAGGGGGTACTTTTTAGATCCATCTTAGGCCCGTTCCAATCATATTCATCTTACGCTTTATTTTAAATAGTTTCTGATCTGGTTTCTAGCTTCAAAAGACGAAAGTCGTTTAGAACATGTTGACTTCTTAATACGGCTTTTCTCCTCTTTTCTTTCTTTTTTCCTTTGCGTTATCTGTAGAGATACAACGATATTTTTCTTTTTTATTTATTTTCTTTAATTGAATATTTTAGAAAAAAACTAACATTATGTTTATTTTAGTTAAAAAAACAAAAAAAAACAAATACCATACCCCTGCCACCTCCAATCAAGAACACCTCATGTGCACCCGGACGTTAGTGTGTACCCAGTACCCAAACAGGCGGTGGTCATCAGGAGTCTGATTCTTAGGCCCCACTCATTTCAACTTTTTTCAGTTTCAGCTTCTAGCTTCAGCTTTTTTTCACTATTCAGTAATTCGTCTCTTTCTGAATTTTTTTAGATTTTTTAGACTTTTTTGCATTTTTATTTTTTTCCCGTATTCCTTTGCATTGTCCGTGATGGGTTAACATATTTTTTCTGTTTTTACATTTTTTTAAATTTAATTATGCCTAAAAAGCCAAATCAGCTACAGTAAAAAAAAAGACAGATATAGTAAAATTTCAACCAAAAATCAGAAGCCATCGCTAAAACGATCACCCCTTAGCTTCCTCTACTTCCATGTACGTGCTTAACAAGGGGTCGTCTATTAGCATGCCAGTGATATCTATATCATGAGTACGTAGGATAGGCGTTGCCAACGAAACAGATAGTATACGCCTGCTATGATTTTTCGTTGTTTACTTATAATCAGTCGTCATTTAGGGGAAATAAAGCCCTTATAATCGAATATCTCAATTTGTCCAATAATGGGTGAGCTTCTTCTACGACTGCAGACATCTCTCGCTACCTTCTACAAACTCCTCACAGGCCACACCATCATATAGCAGCCACCTTCTCATTCCATTCACGAGGCACAGCTTCTCTTTCGTCTCTAGCCTAGTGAGCAGCAGCAAGAAGCTAAAGAAAGCACGACACGATGCTGGGCTGCTTCTCCCGGCTGCGGCGGCCGTCGGCGGCGGGGGCGCCCGCGCCCATGCCACCGTCCGACGACGCGTCCACGTCGGCGGGGTCGACCTTGGCGGGTTCCACCGCGGGGACCTCCCCGTGCTCGTCCTCCTCCTCCGTCCGCTTCAAGAACGTCAGCTCGCTCCACGCCGGTGGGGGAGACGACGGCGCAGTCACCAAGAACCCGTCCGCAGTCTCCGACTCCGGGCTGTCCTCGGCCATCGCGTCCCGCCGGTTCTTCCTCTCCTCCCCCGGCCGGTCCAACTCCATCGTCGACTCGTCGGCGCACGCCGCCGTTGGCGTGGGGGTGGGCGCGACCGGGGTGGCTGTTCCGACGTACTCGCCGGACCCGCACGCCGATTTTCTGTTGTCGATGGAGGAGATGGCGGCGGCGCTGCGGCTGGACGCGCGGCGGCGCGGCGACAGGGCTCGCCTCCACGAGCTGCTGCTCTGCTACCTCGCGCTTAACGACAAGCGCGCGCACAAGTACGTCGTCAGCGCCTTCACCGATCTCCTCCTCCGCCTCACCGCCACCAACCTCGACGAGGAGCAGCGTGGCTTGTAGGAGACATAGCTACCTGCTTGCCGGAGTTGAACATTTTCTTTCCTTTTTTAGAGCGTTACCATGCGTACGAACAGATTTTTGGTGCGAAAATTCTTTAATTGCTAAATGATTCGACTAATAAGCTCATGCTGTCCTCAGTCACCCGTCAGATCTTCTAATTGTACATATGTCCTACGAAATTTCGTACCAAAAATCAGTTTGTATGCATGGTTTTTGTTTCCCTTTCCTTAAGGTGTGAGCGTGTTGGTGAAGATAGAACAAGGCGTGGGTTCATCCGGATCATGAATCATGACTCGTGACATTTGTACTTTGTTATAGTAACTAATTTTTAAATAGTATATTTTTTTAAAAGTAGAGTCTACAAGTCGATGTAGGGCTTGTTCTTTGTGGTTGTGGTTTATGGCTGAAATTTCTGAATTTTGGCTGTTTGTGACAGAGATTACGGAGCTGAAATTTTTGAATTTTGGCTGTTCGTGACAGAGATTACAGAGAGAGATACTCGCATGCGATTTTGACAAGCAGTATCCTCCCCAAGTGGTGCCTCACCCGGATCTGGACTTAGTTTCGGTGGTTCTTCGGCGAGTGATTTGGGCGGCGAGTGGGAAGGCGGCAATTGGAGAGACGGTGGCGGAGGCGTGGGCTAGCCCGGGCTTCTCGGAGCCGGCTGCTCGCAGCCACCACGCTGCAGCCCCTGTCTCCTCTATTTAAATCCGCTATCTTTTCCTTTGTGAGCATCTCATCTTTGAATATGACATCTTCTTCTCTTTAGTTTTCTTCCTTATAGTCTTCGAGTTTGAAGAGGATTAGGGGCTTTTGTGCCATCTCCTCTTGGAGCTCTCTCTTTTGGGTTCCTGAGTGCCCTGACTGTAGTAGGGTAAAAGGAGAAATTAGAAGGATTTACCAGAGAAAGGAAGAAAGCAGTAGTGGTCCTCTGTTGCCCTTGAGTGCACTTAATTGGGTGTGCTTTGGTGGTCTTGTGTGGCATTTTCAACCCTCAACTTCACCCTTTAGTTTGTCGAGGTGTGAAGGCCGGCATTGTATCTCCGATTGCCATCATCTCCTTACTCGGCGCAGTGGGTGCTTGGTTTTCTGGGATAGCGTCCCGAGGCGTGCCCTTGCTTTGATTTCTTCTCAGTGGTTTTGAATACCACTGGCTCTGTGAGTTTTCAACTGTTTACTCTTTGCAAATTCGTGATATATTTCATATATCTGTAAGTTTTCACTGTTTGAAAATTGCAAAGTACTGCTTTGATGGGTTAATTGCTTAATGATGAAATGACTATAACACTGAAATTATATATGATCTGGAGTATAGATTAGATCTTGAGCTTTCGGTTGAATTGCTATTTGCTATACTCTGATAATTGATATTACCGTGATTAATTGCCGCACATTGTGTTATCTCAGCGCTCTATGATTTTTGTTCAGCCATTGTAGTTGATATCCTAACTTTGTTATGCTGAAATAATCAAGTTTGTTCCTGTCAAGAGAATGCTAGATTGATTATTGTTGTCTTAATAGATGTCCAATAAGAGATATTTATGATCACTTTGTTTCATTAATAGCAAAGCTAAAATTAAGTTCGAGATCAAATCTATAAACTGACATATATAATTCTGATTGCACTTTGTCATTGCGGAGACGGCCAAAAGTAAATCTTATGCAACTAACCTTCTGAGAGCAATATATAGCATTCTAAACACTGATAATATGTAGAATTTGGTCATACATGTTATATTTATTTTGTTATCAGCATTCATTTTGTATAACATAATTTATCTACATGTGTATATGCTGATTTTAGACTCTTACATAATATATTTGTTGGACATATATTTCAATTTGGATGGCTTAGAAAGTTGATATGTTTATATAGTTAAGTCATTTATATGTTTTTTATATCATGATTATGTCTTTAATAAATATGCTAAAATTAAATATAAATATATGTTTATACCGTAATATTTACAACAATCTCTACCATTATTTTTGGGAGTTTTGAGTAGGCACGGCAACAAGTAGCAGAATAGAAACACCTTAACTTCTAAACTATCCCATGAACGAGGTCTCCTCTCTTGAGATTTGTGAGGTTTTCGGATCCAGCCACAGGAGGCAATAATAAACAGATGCCGTGCAAAACCACTTGGCGTAGTACAGAACTTGCAGGCTGTTCACACATGGCCGCTGTGGTGTTCGATGGATGGATCGCATCTGTGGAGCAGTAACCATCTGACATTAATTTGCTGTTCGTTTCGATTCAGCAGTGAACAGTGCGTGATAAGATTCATGGGCTTGCTCCCGTATCGTGACGACGAACCTCTCAGAAAAAGAGCCGTAATGGCGAACGGCGAAGCAATTAAGCCTGTGAGGAGAGAGAGATTGACATGGCAACCGCGAGCCGACATCTGCATCCCGTGTCGTCCAGCTGATCAGACCAGATGGGTTTCGCCGTCTCTGCGCAAAACATTTTTCTGGGGCCTATACAAGCAAACAGCAACCTTAAGACGAAGGCAGGCATGGTGCAGCCATGCTGCGATCTCTGCAGCGGCGGCGGCGGAACAGCATTGGAGCAGCAACTAACTAGCACAGCACCTTGGAACGGTAGAATCAAGAATTCAGCGTCCAAGTCCACCACCGGCCAGCAGTGTACTGCTCCAGGTCTCGTCAGTCGTCGCTAGCGATCCTTTGATCCTTTCCTTCTGACCGGCAGCGACGCCGAGAAAATCATCTTTGATGGTCACGCGCACAGCCGTGGTGTGGGCAAATCCAGTACACATGACAGGCAGCAGGAGGAGCACTACAGCACTCCCACCAACAAGACATACGACTAGAAGCAGGTTTGGCACCCTGCTGGAGATGCAGTAGAGTCTACACTCCACAGGATAGGAACAACCGTATGAGTAACCATTCATGAAACACTAGAAAGAATTAGAAAGAGGTATTGTACCAGTACCACTTTCCACACACCTTTTCTGCTCTGGAACCACAACTAGGGCTGGAAATGGAGCACCTGAGACAACACGAAGCATCCGGTTCCGAAAAGCCAAATATGTAACGGATGTGGTATGGGATATAGAGAGAGAGAGAGCAAAATCCATATGTATATCCAAAACAATTCAATGACAGAACAGATACATATTCAAACTATTCACCTATAAACTACTATTAATTTAGCAGGGATGTTCCTTTAAGATCTAACTGATGTCTGCGTCATTCCAGCTAATCTCTGTCCATTTCAATGTCCATCAAAATTTGAATATGCGTTCTACTATAAGGATGAAATATTATTGACATAGATATGGTTTCTCCATTATCCACTCTGTACCTTATCAGCTTCCATACCTAATTGGCAAGTGGTGGAACCAAATCACAGCTGCCCATAACGCAAACAAAAACTGAACTGAAATGTACTACAAAGCACCTCACTTGGCATTTAAGTGGCTTTAACGTCATCCAATCCCAGGCAACAGATTGCGCGAGAGTGCCCAAATATAAGGATAAATAGAAACGGCAGGGACTGTCCAAGAGTCACTACAAGAAAACAAGGATACTGAGGCAACCTTTCTGAGGCTAACGACAATTGTTTGTCTCAAAAATATATTCTGAGGCAAAGCGTTAGCCTCACAATACTATTCTAAGGCAAACGTTGCTTGTCTCGAGACAAGGCAAAGCATCCAGATTTTGAGGCAGCCGCTTTTGCCCCCAGAACATTATGAGGCTAAGTGGTCATGCTTACCTCCAAACATATTGACATGGGGGCAATTAGAAAAAAAAAATCAAATCCAGCCAAAAAAAAAAGAAATCAGAAGATGCATGGTGGGTGGTGTGAAACAAATTTGGGCGAAGCGGTAAAATTTTAGAAATGGCACCATAGACCATTTTTGTTCCCTCCTTTTATTTCTCCTGATAGTATATGAGATATGAGAGAAAAAGAGTGAGGTAAGCATAGAGGCGGAGGGCGGAGCCAGGAATTAGATATGGAGGCAACATAGACAACAAGTAGAGTAGAACCAATGAACTATGCTGGATTTACCGATCCAATAGTCACGTATCAGAGTAATATGTTTTGCAAATTACAATGCAAAGAAAACTACATCTCTATTAACTTAAACTTAACTCTACGACTACCAGCAAGATCATAGGCCTTAATCATTAGTAATCTTTGCGGCCAATTCATTTTCAATATAAATTACCAAACAATCTCGTAGAAATCCATCTCCCATTGTACTTTGAAGTCGCGTCTTCGCAAGTTTCATAGCTGAAAAACATCTCTCGGTGGTTGCAGTTGAAACCGGAAGAGTTAAGACTAATCTTAACAACCTGTCCACTATAGGATAAGATGAATCTTTACCAGTCTTAACTAGTCCACTTGTTAGATCAACAAGTGATGGTAATACACTTAGGTCTGGATGGTTGCATATATCAAGTTGAAGGGAGGGGCCAAACCACTAATTGGGATGTATATGACTGGGCTTTAAACATACTTTGCATTTGGGTTTAATTGGGAGGGGCCAAACCACTAATTAAACATATGTAATTAACTACATAATGGAGGATTAGTAGAAGATTGGGGGGTGCCAGGCCCCTCCTGGCCCCCCTCTCTTCGCCACTGGGTAAGCATACACATTTGCTCATTCAATCCCCAATTCCCCTCCTGAAAATTGGTGTTCTTGGACCACTCTGTACAAAAATATGCGTCGATACAAACACGTAGGATCAAACCGCGATGAAATCAGAGTTTTGGAGGTCCAAAACAAAAAAAATTAGCATGGACAGGGACTAGTTTGTAATTATCATGAACATAGAGATCCGAAATTCAAAATGACCAATCAAATCGGGGAGCTCAAATCCCTAACCGAGTCCCCAAGAGGGAGGAGCCCGGTTGGCTTCTACCTTTGTCCTCTTTGCTTCCCCCTTCTCTATAGCTCTAGTGTCGATGGGGTCGGGCTAGCTCATCGACGGCCACTACCTTTTCTCACCGCCACAAACTCTACCTCCACTTCCACCTCTCTTCTTCAGATTTCACCAAGTGCCACCACCTGCAACGCCCTCCATCAACCGCCGCACTACTCATGCTGCCTCTACGAAGTCGACCCACAACCATCTCTTCCATAGTTCCACCTTGCCCCTCTAGATCCACACTAGCCATCGGTCTTCTCCACTGAGCCAAGCCGATATATGTGATCTACAACTCTTTATTTTTCGTATATAGTTCCTTTGTTATCCATCACATATGTACCGCTAAACTAACTAAATATGCTTTAAGAATGATGCACGTATAGGTGTACAGTCCATCATGCTAGTTGTTCTAAAAACAGATCTACTAGACTGGATGCAAGCAGGGAAATATATTTCGGCCGAAATTTCGTGATTTTCAACGAAATTCGTTTTTATCAGCCATTCCGAGAGAAGCCCAAATCGGGCCCGTTTTGAAATATATCAGCCCATTCAAGTGACTGACCCGTTTCACTCTCTCAGCTCTCTGCCGGGTGACTCCTCTCTCATTCCCCGTCCCTAATTCCCATCTCTTCATGGAAGGAGGTGGCACTGGCACGGGAATGGGGGGAGGCGGCGGCGCTGGAGTCCAAGCAGGCAGCCATGGCGGAGTACTGCCAACGGCACGGCATGGAGAGGGGCCCTGTGTAGTGCCGGAAGCAGTGGAGCAACCTCGCTAGCGACTACAAGAAGATCAAGGTGTGGGAGCGCGCGGCTGTGGCCGCGCAGGAGCCGTCGTTCTGGGCCACGCGCAACGACGCAAGGCGGGAACGGCGGCTCCCCAGGTTCTTCGACCGTGAGGTGTACGACATACCTGACGGCCGGGGGTGCGGGCTCACCACTGGCGGCTCCCGCGGTAATGCCGCGGAGGAGGAGGAGAGGGGGAAGGAGGTGGGAGTGGAGGAGACCGTGTTATACAATGGCCGGCCGACCAGCGAGGAGTCGTTATTCTCGAAGGACGAAGAGGAGGAGGCGCCAGCACCTGAGCCAGCGATGGCGTAGGCACCGCCGCCGGTGGTGATCACCTTGCCGATATCCGTTGAGCTGCCCTTTGACTCTTGGTGGTAAACTTGCGAGCTTTTGGGTTAAAGTTACCAAGAATTCCGAATACATTTGCATTTCTTGAATTCAAATTGTCCATCTGAATATAACCAAAAATTTCCGAAAAATTCCGAATTTCGGTTTTATCGCCGGGTACCAAAATTTTTTTCCAATCGAAATTGTAATCCTTGGATGCAAGTATCAGGTACCCTCCTTGTTAGCTTGCAATCGGGCTTGTTATGTCGCATAACCAACCGGTTAGGCCGTACAGTAACATTGATTTTTAAGGGTTTAGAAATCTTTTGTATGCGCAGCATTGCATATGCATAACTCAATCTTCGAAGACACATCTGATTTCGACAAAGCTTGATGCCATCATCAGATCAAAAACATCATTTCCTGTCCAGTAGAGTGGCATCCGAGCCGCAGAACAATACGTCCAATGCAACAAATGCGAATGTCTCAACATAGCAGCCAAGCAAGTACCAAAGCAGGAGCTTTGCATTCGTTGAACATTCTCTGAACAAAGATATATTTACATTACTCAAAATGTATAGATCAGGAGCTATATAATGTTGATTACAATTTACAAACGCAGTGGCTCACAAGTTCCCTCTATTCTACTCCTACCCGATGAGCATTAAGCGATACAGATTACAGAGAACCATTTCCACATCCAAAATGCTGAAACATGCCATGCCAACACTAGATACACAAGCAAACCAACAATTACAGGGATATATACTTGCTTAGCAAAACTCTCGTTTCCATGGATTAAATAACTAAGCAATCATCTGCAGACCAAGAACACTAGTAGCTACTATAATCACACATATGTTAATATGTAAGTACATGGCGTCTTTGTATCCCCGAACAAGGTGAAGTGAACATTTCAGGTGCCACCACCCACACTGTCACTGGGGTCCTCCTCCAGTTGCTGCAGAGGCTCCAAGGTGGCGACAATGTCGCGCATGAGTGGTCTAGCCTTGGGGTTGCGATTGAGGCAATGAAAGGCTAGCATCGCCGTCTTCTGCACCGCCTTCACTGGGTAGTCCTCGGCGATTCTGGGGTCTACTATGCCAAGCACCTTCTTCTTCTGTGTCAGCAACGGGAATGCCCAGTCTACCAATGTCTGCTCCCTGACCGGTCTGGACCTATCCAGTGATTTACGTCCCGTCAGGAGCTCAAGGAGTACGACTCCGTAGCTGTAGACATCGCTCATCGCCGTCAGATGACCTGGAGTGGCAAAAGAACAATACATTAGTCTAGTGCTGTAGTTAAAAGTCTAGTGATCTATATAAGCTTCAGTATCAATCCCCTTTGCTTTGCTCTGAAGTGCCAGGTCATGGCTATAAGGGCAGCAGGACCAAACATTCGCATCAACCTTGATTGCCTAGCTACTATTTTAAAAATTTATTGCTGGTAGTTAGGCTTGTTCCTGATTTAGAGGTACAAGATGAAGAGCACATTACCTGTCATGATGTACTCCGGTGCTGCATAACCGTAAGTACCCATAATACGAGTTGAAACATGCGACTTATCGCCAACTGGTCCATCTTTTGCAAGCCCAAAGTCAGAGAGCTTCGCATTGTACTCCTTTACATGAACGTTATCAGGGAATCAAAGAAGAAAAACGTAAGCAAGAAAGGTTGTTTCATGCTTTCATATGGTCCATGAAAAATTGTATGATAGTAATTTACTGTCGAATTGTAGATCATTTGGCTGGAGTGATTATTATTCATTCTGGTTTCTGGCCCATTGACATGGACTTAATAAGAACATGTAAACAGCGCAACTAAAAGAATGGATTTCTCCTTGTTTCTTGCAAGGAATTTTAGTTTCAGGCGAATTGCATGTGATGTTAACAATATCAAAGACTTAAACACGGTCTACCTCGTCTAGCAATATGTTTGATGTCTTGAAATCCCGATAAATGACTGGCTTCTCAGCTTCATGCAGAAAAGCAAGTCCTTTCGCAGCACCAAGTGCAATTTTCATTCTGGTAGCCCATGGCAGTGGCACCATTACTCCTGCATAAGTAAATACCATTACTTAAACACATCAACAGAACGGTGGCTGATCTCAAATGAACAAATATAATGCATAACTACTACATTGGTCATACAGTTATCAAGGACGCTGCTTGATGCAATACAACTACTACTCGGTATGACAACTTTGCAAATATGTGATTCTGGAAATGTAATGATAAAAAATCCAATACATAGAAGTTTTAGCTTACTGATGATAAGACTAATAACAGGATATGCTATAAGAAGGTGTCACTTGAGCACTGCACTTCCCAGATGGCAGATGGCATAGCACAACCCATCAACATATCGACAACAATGTATTATACAATGCATTCTACCTCATAAAATGGACACCCCCTCTTATTCTCCTACCTCATGAAATATGGCAACAAAGGGCTACAATGCTAGGTGAGTAAAATTTGGTTCCAAGTAGGTTTGTAGCTCTTGTAATCAAATGATAAAATGGTACATGGTACATTATATCAACGAAACCAATCGCTGTCACAATCAGCATCATAAATGAAGACAAACTTTGACAAATCAAGCAACAATTTCTCAAGGACACGCTTAGTCTTACTTGAAAACAGATGTGACTCCACACTTCCCAGGGGCATGAACTCGTATACGAGAACCCTGTGGTCATCTTCGCAACAATAACCGACCAACTTCACTAAATTTGGGTGAGAGAGCTGCCCAAGAAATATGACCTCAGCCTGCAAACATGTAAAAAAGAACAACTTTATATCTGACAGCAGTAAACAAAGCGTGCAAAAAAATAGAAGAACAAGATAATAACTCAACACAAGCATGCTTTTTGCAGTGAAGTATTATTCAGAAAGGCTAATCACCAGCCACTCCCTATGGCCTTGATAGCTATTGTCTCCATCATGGACCTTGACTGCAACTCTCAGGGGCTCTTCTATTGCTAATCCTTCGCGAAGATCCTTAGTGATGTACCCTTTGTAGACTCTGCCAAATCCACCTCCCCCTAGTAATGAATCCTGCCTGAAGTTCTTGGTGATTCTCTTGAGCTCCTCAAATGTGAATGCTATCAGAGGGTTCCGAGCGGAGTCCCTTCTCAGCGCCTCCACCTCTTTCGGGTTGGATGGCAGCAGGCTGTCCTCCTTTTCGTTTCTCTCAGACGGGCTCTGCATTTTTGGAGATTCTGTAACAAATAAAATGGCAAGTCATGTATGTCACAACTCACAAGCTTGACAGAACCTACAGTACAGGTTGCAAATGATTCTGAATACTTTGTACAGATCAACTAAACGTGAGTTTATCAAGACAAACAAAAATTTCAGATGGCAGAATGAAAACTTCTTATCATTGATTTGATTAGAAAAAAAACTGAAAACATGTATAATCAATGGAGTGGATCAGACTAAAATCTACAGTATTGGAATAGCCTCTCTAATTTTATTAAGCATGGAGGTAGACATGTCCTTTTCTGGATTGAGATTAAATTGCGCGAAGTTACCATCAAACTGTTAAAGATAAAGAGAACATTTTTGTCTAGGAAGTTTTTACTCGTTGACAAATAGTGCATATCAACATGTATCTCTATTTCTAAACTGGGGGATCAATCAAATAACAGAAAGTATTGCATCCTACAGTTGCAACTGAGTAATCACATAAATCATACCAAGAAAGGATAGCGGTACCTGACTTTGTTGCATTGGAAGAAACCCTGTTAAAGTATGGATTCCCCTTAAACCAGCAATTACCCATAATACACAATTCCTAAAGAACAAACTCAACCTCTCTTTCTCACCAAGAACATCAAGAAGAGGAGTGGGCAAAAGACAGAGATGTCCGCGATGAGCTAATTGTTTGATAGCTTGCAAACACACACACAAAAAGAAGACGCCAACATATACTCCCAGAACTTGATGTTATGCTCAGGAATTGAAGAGAACAGGGTTTCCTAAAAATAAGCAGGCCCTTAGTTGTCAGCAAACAAAAAATTAAGGAAGAAGAGAAGAACGCCAAGAGGAGAGAAGGTGCTAATTTCTATTCTCCTGAAAGCTACACAGAAGAAACAAACGCAGAGGAAGGTCTCAAGTGAAACATCCCTTTCTCTATTTATCGTGCGTTTAATGAGGAGAAACAAGATGCTAAATGCAAAGGGAAAAAGAAAAGAAAAGACTGAACAGTTCAATTCTGGTAGGCCGTTTTCTTTATACACCTCCTTTATACCAATGGCATAAATCTTGCATTTAAGGAGGGCATGGAAGATTTCTCTTTCTCCGCATTTATCTTTTCCTTTACGTATTTGTGAGGGTTTTGGTTTGTGGTTGAGAAGAAAAGGGGGTGGGAAATGCAGCAATCAGACAGCAGGTAAAGGCATCAGAGCACCAACAAGAGGGTGCATTGAGTTTGAGTGGGACAATGGGGAGTGCAGTGCTGGCTATCTCTCTCGTCTCCCTTCCCCTCCTAGATTCCATCGTCTTGGCCTTGAGGCCCTTGACCTAGGTTGCTTTGCCCTCACTCCTTTCCAAACTGCTTTCTTTTCTGTGGTTGGGGGTGTTGGGACTTGCAAGGGATGCACTCATCTGGCCTCATCTGCTTCTTCTTTCAGGGATGTGGAATGATGGGGTTTCTTGGTGGACCGGTGGTGGTAGTGATGTGTTCATGGCACTAATCTTTACCCAGTAACTGCAGCCACAGGTAAGACTGATGACTGCACTAATCCTCCATTTCTTTGTTCCAAGATAAAATATTTTTTTCTTGTGGCATTTGCTTTCTTTCCCTCGTGATGATTAACCTTTGCTGCTAGGCAAGTGGTGGATGTCTGAATCACAGTGCCAGTTCTGCTTTCTCCAACGACTCTTCTCTAGGGGGAGAGGTCGCAATCCTTCCTCGCAGAGTTGTGTTGCAGTGGGAATTTGCTTGGACTCGGCATCACTTTTTGGCCGCTCTTTTGGATGGGAGGGGTGACCTGAACCAGTGGCAGTCTTCCAAGTCCCAACACCCACCAAGGCACCAACCAACCTTTGTTTCTTCTCTCATCTCATTAGGTCAAAATTTCCTCGTTATCCAATTTGGAGTTGATAGCCTTTCTGGCCCCCGTTGGCACGCACCTCGGCCCGCGGGGGCAGAACCGGCAATCCACACGCACGGGGCCAAATGCGGCATGTGCGTGCCAATCGAGGGCCAACATGACCGAAAATTCCAGGCACGACACGTGTGAGATCTTATCTTCACTTGTTTTATTGTGCCTGGAAAAAAAAGAAAGCTGTTTGCTGCTGCTAAAGAAAGGTTGTGGGCGCTGTTGCGGTGCAGCATGCGTTCACTGGAACCGTCCAGTTCGCTCGTGTTCCTTTCCTCTCACCCCATTTGCACGCATCTCGTGTTTTTCCTTTTATCTGTTTCATGGCTTGGAAAAGTGGCCGGAAATGGAGACCAGCAAAACTTATGATCAGCAGGTTTGGACTCACGCGACAGTGCACAACAACTGGATCTAAGGTCACATTTCCCTTCTCTCCAACAACAACACGGGAGGAAATCATCTTTTTAACACATGCTCTGAGTCCGATTTACACTGTTAACTACGAAACTATTCGCTTTGCCCTCTCAGGTAGCAAAACTAGGTCACTTAACCCCCACTTGGCCCGATACCGCTGGTTTTAGGCCGACGTGGTACACATGTCACAGTGACTGTGAGAGCTCCCTGCGGAGCCGTTGCGCGTTTGACGGCGAGCCCGTAGGTGCTCCAGGTGTAGGGTAGCATGAAGCAGTCCATGTCCACCTTCAAGTTCTCTCGCCGCAGCAACAGCGACCTCCGCTCCTGGTAAGTTCATCCGTCCTCGTCCTCATGGCAACCAATTCAGCGTGGTCTTCCCAAATCAAACAAACGTGGCATCATTCGGACCAAATTCGTGCGTTTCTGTTTGATCCAGATCAACGCAGTCAGAGTCGGGGAGTGGCGGGTTCAGACCGTGAGTGGGCTGGGAAGGAGCGGGAGGGGTTGTCGGTGGCGGTGCACGGCCTGCCGGGTTCGCCGGTGGCGCGGGCCTCGATGGCGACGTCGTTCGTGGCGTCGCCCCACTCTGATCGGGTGAGCCACTCCAACCCGGGTGCCTGGCTAGTGCTCTGGCCCGGCGACGACACGTGGAAGCCGTGGGCCCACCTCTGCTTGCCCAGCCAATAGCCATGCCCTCTGGCTAGGCTAATCTCGTATTGATTTAAGATCAAGAAAGGTGCATGCCTTCAGATTACTTGCAAAAGGTGTTTGCTTCATCTGGGCTGCAAATTACAACACATCGGGGCCGGCCCCCACCAGAGGCAGTCACAGTTACGCTGTTCCTACATGTGCGTGATATAGTTGCATAAAGACTCGTCTACTAGCTAGCTTGGTGATCCTACCAGTGCAGGTTCTTAGTCTCTGGAGTCCTCAGACTAGGGGAGGTGTTCGGTGTTCATGTCCCCTTGGGATTCAGCAGCACAAAGTGAATTGCTTGTTTCCATGGATAAAAGCAGTTTCTCATTTCACTGAATGTCCAATCGTGACATTGGCGGAGAGATAAGCATGTCGGTGCGATTGAACCACCACATGTTCTCATTTCACTCTTTGATTGAGGATAATCTTCACGCATGTCCACCACATGTTCGACTGATTGCCTGTGAGACCTGTGGTGCTGGGCTCTGCAAATTGTGGGTGGTGCGCTTTTAGGTTGGTCAATTTTGATTTCATGAGGGCTTAAATTGAGCTTCAATTCTATGTGATTAGACCGTGTGAGCTCCAGCTGGTGCTATTGCCCTGTCCATTATATTTTTGTCCTGACTATGTCGACGTCGGTTGCTATGATGTATGAATTCAGCTTGTCTTTGGATTTTGTATGGCTACTTGCACATTGAGCGTGCCGACGGATTTGTCTGTGGCTAGTGCAAAAGAAGTTAATTGACCAAAGTGACCATACTGTGGTGTGACATCTTGGAGATATTTTTTATTAGGTTAGAATGTTGCCTGTAGCAGCCCATACTTGAAAGGTTATTAAAACATCATACTGTCATTATCATGCCAGTTTAACAGATTGCGTAGCATGGAATATCTCGAAGTCTATTACTTCTGAGAATATCCTTCAGCCCTTCACCTACAAAATAGCCTCTAGAATTTAGTAGACACCCTGAAGGAAAGAAAAACACCAAAACCTGAGGACTTGGTCGTGGGGTGACTCCTATGACTCGCCAACTAACAGGGATTTTATTTTCCTGAGTTTAAGTGTTGTGAGGCTTTATAAATTGCATTCCCTTTACACTTGCATTTTCATAGTAACACGTCGAGGAAACAGGCTCCACTTGGGCTTCCTTGGTTGTCTGATCCTAGAAAGCTCTAAAGGTAACCTAATTTGTTGGTCGCACTAGAAAAGATCATTGTTTAGATTCTCCTGCAATGCAGCGTGCAAAGTAGTGCTTGTTAAACTTGTCATTTGGGAATTAAAAAACCTATTCATTTAGCTCTTAGTTGTCTAGTGTTAGTTCTGAGGGTGCTGTATGCTTTTTGTGGTCCTGATTGCAACCTACAGGCTACAGTAGTCTGATGCATGCTGTGATCATTGTTCTTTTCTTGCTGCTTCTAAATTCCTTATGTTTGCGCATGATTGTTCTTATTCTATTATGGCAAAAGTTAACCATGTAGTACCAATGTTTCACCGAGTGAATGAGTTTTACCTTGTTAAGAAGCACCCATGCACTTAATTAGCTTATTAATTTGGTTAAATTCTAGTTCAAATTAGACTGTCAAGTATCAAGACTCAAGTGGTTGATTGCAAAGTAGTTGAAGTCTGTGGTGGCTAGCTAAAATTGTGAGTGCAGGTGGTCAAGTGCCAAAACAATTATAGTTAGTGTGTTTGCTATTTTCTGACAAGCTAATGGTTCATAGACCTCAGCTATCTTCTGGATTATCCATTTCAAGAAAATTCACTTAGCTGAAATATAAAATGAACTTTTCAAAACTCATGGAAATAAAAAAATCAAATGTTGTTCTCATGTTGATCTGCACTTTCGTAACCTTCTATAGGATTTTTCAGTCTCTATATGATAACTTGGCCTTACTGGTTGTCTCACTGATTAGTAACAAAAGTCTCCATTCTCTCTCAATTTGTTCCAAGAAATATTATCATTTTAGTATATATTGACTTTTAAGGACTTTTGAAGTGAAGGTTTTCTTTTTGATGAAAAGAGGTTTGTTTTCAATATAGATGGGGAAAAACTCAAAATCATGTTCTCATGTTGATTTGTCCTCTCTGATTGCTTGTATAGGATTTTGATAAGTCTGTCAAAGCTTTTGGAGTTAAAAATCTAGCATTTTATAGGGAACCAAATGATACCAGCTTACCAAGGATATCCTCAACTTAATTATGTGTGAAAAAACATCTGTAAATGTAAAATGAAGCTCTGTTCATATCCATTTTTGCTATAAACAAAATGCATCTTGCAACATCATCGTAGATGGTGATTTAGTTGATAAGCCTGGTTTTAAAAATTGGAGGGCTGTGGTAGATGAGCTGGCACATCGACAGGTCCAAACGCTGAGCTTAGTTGAACAGTTTTTTTTGGTCTGTTTGGACTTCCTCATCCTCTTATCGGAAAACCTAGTTGTTGGGATTCTTCAAGATCCTTCAAGTGACCTCTCTGCGAATCGTGTTAGCTGGTTTGTGACAGAGGTTTGGGAAGACAGTTTGAGAAAGGATCCATACTTCCCACGCCTGATGAAGGTTCAGAAATTCATGCAGGGAAAGCCTAGGACCCAACAGGCCATGCGAATCCCTGCTCAGCAAATAAGGATTCAGGAACTCCTCAGAAGGGCAGTGGTCATCACCAATACATCCTTGGAGCAGTGGCTCTCTCATCCTGAGTTGTTTCCTCTGGTTATTGATAACCCTGACAATGTGGCACTTTGGCCCTTGGAATACACAAGCCTCGTTCCGACATAGTATTAGAGCGAGGTTAGAGCTAGGGTTTTGCTACCGCCGCCGGCCGCTGGCGCCACCCTCCCCGTGTCCTCCTCAGTTTCTTTCTTTTTCTTCCTGTCGCTGTCGTATCCCTGTCATGCGCTTGTCTCCTGCAACAATCCCAGGCGCGGCCACTGGATCTTGCCGCTGGACCTCCCCGCCGCCGGACCCGCCCGAGCTCCTTCGCTTCCTTGCCGCCGGACCCGCCCAACCTTCCTGCTGTCGCGCCTACTGGGCTGCACCGCTGTGGCTCCTCCATCACCCCGGCCAGCCTCCCTTGACGCTGTCACCGCCACCTGACGCTGTCCCCGATGACACCAGCCACAGCCCTTCTGCCCTTGCTGCTGCCAAACACATTGGAGTGGATGCTTTGTATATATGATCACAAATGCAAGATCAAGTTATTGATCTTCAATATGTACTTTCAGAGTTTCAGTTAGCAAATTTATTCACCAAAACACAAATTAGAGTTTATCATAGCTTCTACCTCTCTAAACTCAGTGTTGTTGATCTACTATAAGTTTGAAGGGGTGTTAGATATGTATATAGCCTAGAGTGTTCTCTGTATATTGTAACCCTGTACATGTTATATTGGTACTTTGGCCCCTGGAATACACAAGCCTCGTTCCAACATATTTGAATTTGGAGGGTGCGTAATTGCACCAAATGTGCAAAGCTTAAGCTTAAACGTAATTTGAATTAGGTGAGTCTTAAAACGAATACTCTTTGATTAAAACCATAATCTTTACTATTATAAACGAGTACTCTATCTGCCATCACCACATTAGGAGGTGATCATTTTAGCGATGGCTTTTAGCTTTTGGCTGAAATTTCACTGTAGCTGGCTTTTTTTTACTGTAACTAAGTTAGTAGATAGTGTAGTGAATAGTAAAAAAAAGCTGAAGTTAGAAGTTGAAGCTTTTAAAAACCAAAATGATCACTGCCTGACATGTGGGCCCATAAAATCAGGTACCCGCCCAATTCCTCTCACAAATAGTGCCTCTTCCCGCAGACTCCCGTCCCGATTTGGTGGTGGTGTATGGTGGTGGTAGTTGTCGGCAGCCATCGGCGAGGTCTAGCTCGGACATCACTGGCACCGGAGTAGATGAAGTGAGCCGAGGAAGTGAAAAGGTAAAGGGGCTCGAGAGAAATAGCAGCAGGGTTTTGGCTAGAGGATGACAACATCGTGGTGCACCCTAACCTGCGTTGCTGGCTGCTGGCCTGAGCGGGAAGGGAGAGGAGTTCCCCCGCGCTCCTTCCCTCGCTGGGTGCGATTCCACCTCCTCCCCTTACCGGAGGCCGTGTGACCTATTCCCCTTGCCGACGGCCAGGCTTGGGCCCCGCATGGCCTGATCTAGAATCTGCTCCACCACCTGTGCCACCGGAGGGCAGGGAGACGGTCGATTCGACAGATCTGGCCGCCGAAGGTGAGGAAGATGGCGGATCCAGCTGCCTCCCCGATAGCAGTGTTGCCACACGCTATCGGTCCCCGCGACGCCGCACCACCGCCCTGCCGGGGAGACCGAAGCTCGACGACGGCGACGCTAGGGCACAAAGAGGTGGAGAAAGACAGGAGGAGGTGGGGTCGGTTGCATGTAGGAGAGAGAGAGGAACCAGTAGGGGAGTCATGTGGGAAAAAGAAAGAAAAGGGAGGAGAGGAAAAGGAAGAAAATAAGAAAAAGGAAAAGAAAATATATAAATTTTAGAATTTTCATGAGTACAATAAATTTCTAAGATCTGTCTGCCTTTCCCCTTCCACTCACGCTGACATGTGGGCCCAAAAGGTTAGCAGTCAATGACATTCCACTCGCCCTTGAGCCCTGTCTCGCTCGTAGGTCGCAATACCCTCGTGTCTTTTTTAAGAGAAAATTTCTTTTTTTAGGAGAAAATTAGCCCTAGTTTCAAAAAAAGAGAAAATCAACCCCTCATAGCTTGCCTCTTCCTCTCATCACCACCTCCCCTCTCCATCTTCCTCCCTAACACCAATATGTTTCTCGGACGCTGCTCCAGTGAATCCAAGTGGTTGGTGAAGAAAGGGAATTAGGACAGACTATGCAGCCAAGAAGATCTCAAAGAAGGTTGTTGCTATCTTCCAATCTGTCATGGCTACTTCATCGGGAGAAGAGAGGGAGTGAGAGCTTCATTGAAAAGAAAGAGGGAAAGAGACCAAGAGAGGGAGGGAGGGGGCCTGCACCACTGATGGTTTTGTTGTTTTTTCTTCTTCTTTTGAGGATAGAAGTTGTGGTGGAAAGCTAGATGCAATGGGATTTTTGTGCATTGTATTAACTGATAATATACTACTAGATGATATTTTCAATGGGATTCCGTGTGTTATTTGAGACTTTTTAATATTATTTATTAATAAAAATATTTTGTTTCACCAATTCTCTAATTCTATGTTGCCAAGTTTGCTAAGTTGGACACCCCAATTCGAGTTAGATTCTAACATCGTGTTTGTGTCCAAGTAATCACCCCACCTCATTATCCCCCCATCTGGCTACCACCATCGCCCTCTCCTCTTTCACGCAACCTACATCATTTCATTTAGTTGCTTGGAGTTATCAATTCCAGGTCTCTGCCTAACAAGTTACACTAGTGGTCGGTGAAGAAAGGGAATTAGGAGAGGTGCTGTAGCTAAGAAGATCTCGAAGAAGATTGTTGCTATCTTCCAATCTATCATGGCTGCTTCATCTAGGGAAGAAAGAGAGCTTCATCGAGAACAAAGAGGGAAAGAGACCAAGAGAGGGAGGGAGGGGCCTGCACCGTTGTTGGTTTTGTTGTTTATTCTTTCTTCTTCTTTTGAGGATGGAAGTTGTGCTGTGGAAAGCTGGATGCAATGGGATTTTTGTGTATTGTACTAACTGATAATATACTACTATATGATATTTTCCATGGGATTTTGTGTGTTATTTGAGACCTCTAATCCTATGTTGCCAAGTTTGCTGAATCAGACATCCCGATTCAAGTCAGATTCTGACATTGTGTCCGTGTCCGAGTAATCACCCCTCATCATCCCCCCAGTTGGCTACCACCATCGCCCTCTCCTCTTCCACGCAACCTACATCCCAAGCCGCCGCCCCACTCCCCCCTACCGGTTGCTCCGATGAGATAAGATACCTGACAAGGGAGGAGGCAGAGGCATGGAAGACTGTTGAGAAGCAAGAGCCAGACGAGTTGAAACCGAGGAGTTTTGAGGACAAGCCGAGACCGAGGCACTGATGAAGCGAGAGTAACTGTTGTGCGGCATCACCAGTGGAGCCCTAGTGAGATGCACTAGCTCTTGGGAAGGAGGAATCACCAGAGCCCTTTGGGGACGTCTACCCCAGCGACCCTGGTCCCTCCTCCGCTTGTAGCAGTCCTGATACCTGTGACCATCACGTTGGCAGTAGGTGCAATGAAGATCCGTAGTAGAAGCAGCAGCTACAGGGGCATTGGGAGCTAGGGAAGGGAGCTCGGTCGGTGCTGAAGAAACATGCACTGAGGTAGACAAGACAACCTACATCTGAACTGTACCATGGAGACGAGTCTCCTCAGCACACACAACCATGAGAGCCTCTACTAAGCTCGAGCACGGGTGACAAGTCAGGAGCTGAGCCCGCACAATCTCGAACTCAAACCGGAGATGCGTTAGGAAGTCATAGAGACAGTGAGTCTCCTGGTGAGCATGGAGCCGCACACAGCAGGGACAAGTCCGGCAAACATCCAACCCCAGAGAGTTAAGCTGACACCATACCTCCGATATCTACTGGTAGAAGTTATTGATGGTGGCATCAAGCTATTGACCCAGTACATAACCGAGAGATACATAGCATCACTCGTCGGCTAATAGTGAGCTCGGAGGTGCTCCCACATAAGCTGTGTCATCGACAGCTCTGCCACATCCATAGAGATAGCCATTGTCATGCTACCTATCAGGATGGCAGTAGCACGAGCCTTAGCTTCCTGCCACCGCTAATAGGCGTGCAGGGCAGACTGATAGAGCTCCAGGGCCTTCTCTAATGTAGCATTGGCCTCATCCTGAGCCGTTTGATCCACATCAACAGAAGCAGGCTCGATGGGCGATGAAGGACAAGGCGGGTAGAGGTACTCACCAGTGAGATGGCCTCACAGACACTAGCTGTTGAGAAGAATCCTCAGGTGAACCGCCCACTTCCAAAAGTTCATACCATCAAAACAAATAGCGGGGAGCAGGATGGAAAAGGAACCGCTTAGGAGAATCCTCAGGTGAACCGCCCACTCCCGAAAGTTCAGAGCAGCTCGGACAATTTTTTTTGCAGCTGGCTGAGGTAGAGGCCAGTTGGGGTGGCGGCTGGCTAAGGCAGGGGCCAACTGGGGTGGCAATGGCCAGCGGCGACGGGTCCGGCCGGCAGCGGTCGGCGACCGAGGCTGGCTTGGGCGGCAGGGGCAGGGGCCAGCTAGGGCGGTGGCACCCAAGGCGTTGGAGACGGCCTAAGGTGGGAGCCGGCCGGAGCAGATGATGTCAGCCGGTGGGAGGTCGTAGGTGACGTTGGCCAGCAGGAGGTCGCTGGCGTGGATGTGCATCAGCGTGGGAGGCGCTGACGCTGAGGAGGAGCAGCGTGAGCAGACGTGAGCGTCGGCGTAGGCACATACGGGCGGTGCCAGGAGTAGGCGCTCTCCGAGCAACGGCGGCTAGATCTAGCCGGATCTGAGGCGGTGGTGGCTGGATCTGACGAGGAGCCGACGACGACGGTTGGATCCAGCGAGAAGGCGGCGGCAGCGGGACGTGGGCGAGTGGGAGAAGATAGGAGGAGGAGAGGAAGAGGGTGTTCCAACGGCGGCGGGCGACGGTGGCCTCCAACGGCAGCGGCAGCGGCCAGCCAAGAATCCTAACCCTAACCTTGCTTTGATACCACGTAAGAGTCAGGCCTTATATTGCCAAAGGGCCCAACATGTCAATATATATCTATGTACAATATGCAAAGAGACCCCTAAACTATATACATATCTAACACCATCAAGTGGCTAGCTCAACAAATGACTGGAAGTTGAAGGCGGAGATGGTTTGACAACCCAAATGCGGTAATAACTTTAGTCTGTTTTAATGGTTTTAGAACATGTAGTATGATTCTATTTTTTAGTCCATAGCAACGCACAAGCATTATTAGGACATGTAAACTTATATTACACTGCGCGGCAAACTATTAAGGTGAGTCTTAAAATGAGTACTCTTTGATTAAAACCATAATTCTGAAAGAGTGCCACTAGTCCTCTCAATTGGGTGGACCATAATTTGACTTACATGGATATAAGGCAGCCACTGAACATGAATGCAAATCCAATCCCATGTGGAATCCATTATTTACTTTATTGCAACAAATGATGCAAATTTACATAAGCATGCTGGTTTTTTTTGTGATGTGAAGAAATATGATGAATGAACTCATGTCAAGGAGTGTGTATGCTAAGCTGCATACCATATGCTTGATACTTCGGGTTTCTTTACCTGCAATGATGCCCAACATTTTCCTTCTGAACATTTTGTTATCTTTGTATTACTGAAGTACAGTACACCTATACCTGCAGGGATGTGATTCAAGATATCTATCACACTAAATGTTGTGCTAAATTGTGCCACACGATTAATCAGGTTTCCTTCTCTCTCTTTGTAATACCGGCCTCCACGTTCTTCTGTAACCATAATAGCATGTGCAAGGATATTTCCATCTCACTAATGCCCCATGAACAGTCTATTCATCATCAGTTAAAAGCTGCATATAATGGAACTAGGCTGGATCTATAAGCATGCTCGTTGCTTGTATGCAAGTCTGCAAGAAATACTCCAGATGATAGGATTACCACTTCTAAATCATGCTAGATCTACACAGCCTGCTGTTTACCAATTGCAAGCATCTGAAATAAAGTAGTTGATAAAGAGCAAGTGGTTGAATGCCTGGAAAGTAGGGCGTGAAGGATGAAGCCATATTTAAGTAAGCATGGTCTATGCAGATTAAGAATTAGTTTTTCCTGCAAAGAATGAGTGCTCGGTATTTGTGGGATTTGCAGTGCCATTTGAGTGTTCAGCGAATGCATAATGCTTGCACAGAGTGTAATGGTTAGCATTAGAAGCATGTGCAGTAAACTTTCAAGCCATAGCTAATCTATGTTGAATTTTATTATTATTTTGGCTTTTGCTATAAATGGTTGACTGGAGAAAAGAAAAGATTTTTGGCTTTAGTTCAGGGGAACAGCTGCTAGATATTACAGATTTTATTCAAATACTTACGAGTTCTCACTGTAGTTTGCTATAACATGGCTACTAATGGTAGGCATAAGGTTTGTCTTGTCATTAAATTAGATCTTCAAGGTCTAATGATTCCAGCACACATGTGATCTTCATAACTCAAGACACTTGCCTATTTCTTTGAACTCTAAACCTTAGAGTTTAGCCTTTTAGTAGCTATTTAAGTTGAAACCTTGAGGTTAGCATTTAGAGAATCTCAAAGGGTACAACATGCTAAATATGCCTGTAGCTGAGAGCTGGATCTTTGCCTCTTCTGTCTAGGAAGTTAAAAAACACTAGATCAGATGATTAAAACACTAGGGCGAGAAAGTTAGGTTGTTACTAACAAACTTTAGGTCTGTTGTTTTGTACATTGTACAGTGGCTAGACTGTGTACCTAACTCTATAGACTTAATAATCGCATCAGCCATCTATAGACACTAGATGAACAAGGCAGAGAGCATGATGCAGCCATGGAGGGCTGTCAGAGCCATTGTAGCTTTGGAAAGCTTGTCTTGCAAGCACCCTACAGCATGGCACGAACAATCGCCCCCACAGGATCATATGTTCTGTCCTTTGTCTATCTCTGTCCATATATATCTCTGCCATTCCATTAACGTCGCTGTGTAAAGGACAATGGCTGCTTTTCTGCTTCTGCTCGTTGTTTCCTCTCTCTCATTTGCCATCTATCCCATTCAATCAGCTCCAGCATCTCGTTCGCATGTAGAGTATTTTTCACGCAGATTTTCACACTTTTTTTT
This sequence comes from Melocanna baccifera, assembly GCA_036346265.1. Classification (NCBI taxonomy): domain Eukaryota; kingdom Viridiplantae; phylum Streptophyta; class Magnoliopsida; order Poales; family Poaceae; genus Melocanna; species Melocanna baccifera. The sequence continues at coordinate 2,839,951 of CM070682.1, read as the reverse complement.
TATCTTTTAATCAAATCATGTGTTCACGTTACGTCTGTTGTCTTCTGTTGTCTTGCAGGTTCACATTGTGTACTTGGGCCACAACAAAGGCCTCAGTCCTTCTCTAACCGCACGGTTTCATCTCCACCTTCTATCTAAAGTCTTTACAACGTAATTGGTTTCGTTCTTTTTCTATTGTAATACTTGATACAAAACATTAGGGGGAATAACAAAAGACAAGCCGAGTTTTCTTGAAGTTGATTTTGCCAAATGCAGTGCAGAAACTTTACTATCTGCTCTTTACACAGTTGTAATGTGAATTCCCTCCGAGTTATTGCTGTATAATACTATGTCTATCTGACAAACAATGTTGAAATTTGAATTAGTAGAGTTAAAATCCAGGTAATATTTGTGATTATTTATACCATAATAGAAACAATTATGCTTGTTTCTCAATTTTACTCAAGTTGTATTACAAGCTTAACTTCAAAGCGATTCAACTATTAGTTCAGAAAATTCAAACCCCTCAGCTCAGAGAATCTAGACATGCTTGTTCTTCTTTGGCAAGATAATATGGCTAAAGAGACACTTCTGCATTCAACATTGCAGGCCAGATGAAGCAAGAGAAGCTATTCTGTATAGCTACAGCTGTGGATTCTCTGGTTTTGCTGCAGTGCTCAATTCAACGCAAGCTGCCACCTTGTCTGGTACACAGTTCCCTGCATCCCTTAGACTTGTCAGAACATACCTGTATCTATCTAGTTTAGTATGATTCATTGTTGCCATGAACTTACAAGAAAGCTCATGTTCATTCTGAGCAGAAACAGAAGAGGTCATATCAGTATTCAGGAGTAGGATGCTGGAGCTCCACACAACAAGGAGCTGGGATTTCATGGGCCTCAGCCTGCATATGCAGATGGAACAATCATCCCAAATGCATTTGAAATACGGAGACAATGTAATTGTCGGTATCCTCGACACAGGTACTTGTCCTGTAACGATTTCCTATCCCTGCGAATCCTGCTGCACTCTCCTATACTTGCTTCTCTATCTATATAGCTACCATATCATCACAATATGGTTCCCAACAGCACTGGAAGACTGTGACATGCCGTGTCATTATCATCAGAACATGACACCAGGTAACGGATTATTATTTCATACTAGAGTTATGCAGCAGAATAATAGCTAGAGACGGTACAATCTTATTGCAATACCATTGCCACGTAGGACTAAAGTCTTTAACACTGCTTCCTGATTAACAATAATCCTATAGAACTATTACAGAAGTTCTATCGTAGGCTCTAATTATACAAGTATCAGATACATAAAGAGATATGAATTATTTATATACGCTAATTCTCTGAGATGAAGCACTACAGGTTGCCTACTCCCTCCAACTGCTTAATAGAGTGTCCACCTCGTTCTGGTCCTCGGTACGATCACCCTCATTCCACACAGTATCTTTTGAGCCTTTAAACCCCAAGTCCAACCTGAGGTAGTTCCTCATCAGACTGGGATCTAACAAAGGAATTTAATAGTAAGAGTGAGTACAAAAGGTACTCACTAGCATTAATAGCAAATATGCAATGGTCTGACTAAAGGAATACGCGTAGGTTACGGAAGCAGAAAACAAAACTTTTCTATCGCGCACCCAAGAACATCATGCTAAGGAAGGATCATGGATTGTTATCACTTAGACGCGCAGCGCAGCGGAAGAAGAATTGGAAACCGATCCAATCACGCGCGTCGAGGTAGTAGTGGAAGTAGCCGATCGTCCCGACGGATCGTCTCTCCACGCACGCCGATCAACACCGCAACGAGCGGCGCCTCCACCGGTATCCACACGCCCGGGTGGGAACGCCGATCGCGAGTGTACTAGCACTCGTGAGCGGCTAGGGTTTGGCTCGGGAGGTGGCGGCTAGGGTTTTGCTAGATGTTAATCGGGACAAATCCCTCGCGCCTTCGCCTCCATATATATAGACCTCCTCACGTGGGCCTCGTGGACCGAGGCCCAATAGGAGTCTATTCGGATCTCTATCCGAATTGAGCCCATATCCGAATTATATTCGAATTAGTGTTCCAACCCATTAAGCGTGCGACCACCAGAGGTTCACGTATACTTGGTCGTGACCCGAAACGCCTTCCTAGGTTACTATGTTAATAGCGGCCTCTAGTAAGACATATTAACCTCAAAGTATATGTAAAGATCATATCGGCTGAACTTGTAATGTTCTCTCATGTACGAATCCTTTTGCCTCATGATATAGATTGAGCTCAAGGCGAGACCTGTGTCATCCTCTTAATAGCTCAATCACTCTCTCGATTCTGTGATGGATTATAAACTTATGATTGACTCCTCAATCACCTTAGCATGGCCATGCACTTTCATAATCCATTACATCGAGGGGCCCAGAGATATCTCTCCCATAAGGAGGGGCAAATTCTATCTTGATCATTCATATCCCACTACATGTTTCATGGCAAACCCGAAGACTACTTTTATGATTACCCAGTTACGGAGTAGTGTTTAGTAGTCCCAAAATAAGCTACTACTCATGTTGGGAACCATGATGATTTCAAGTCTAAGGATTCTACATAAATACTACTTGAGACCAACTGATGACACATGGAATCTGCGCAGTTGTCTCATGGCAGTCTATCCAACATATGTTCACTAACACATGTCCATATTATTGATTTGGTATCACCATACCATGATCCATGAGACATGATCATCAATCAATACATATGCTGATCTTTGTCTTTGAATCATATTTGTTCCTCATATGATATACGATCAGGGATCATTTAGAAATAGCAACATTTTAGTATTTAAGAGTCTCATGAATAAGTCACATACTCATTGATCAATAATGATGATGTCTATTCCAAGGAACAAAGTAATGTATCATAAACATAGTATGTGATATACAACATCTCCATGTTGCCTCTAGGGCATATCACTAACACTGACTTATCTCTTCATAATCCAATCTCATATTCCATCCCTTCAATAATAAAATAAGTTATTAAGTTAAAGAAAGAATTTGCATATTTTAATATTTCAAATACTATAATTCACCATATTGTAGTTTTTTATGTGTACCGCATTGTAATTTCTTATAATTAGTATATGAGTGTATTCAAGTGATAAAGGGGTATTTCAAATTCGTTTATGTGCTATATCATGGGTGAAAGTAACTACTCCCGAGAGTAGAATGTATTTTTCATACACACACACACATATATACATATATATGAGAAATACTAAGGAACAGTATACCGTTCTGACGGTATATCGATCCCCTCTCTTCTTCGCCGCCGACATCACCCTCCTTCAACTCCGACGCCTCCTGACGGGTTCACCGTGGCCCCCCGGACGTAGAGGGAGACCAAGGAGGCAGTGGTCTGGCAGTAGGCAGCGGTAGAGGGCGGCGTTGGAAGGCGGCACGGTAAGGCAGGCAATGCTGTGAATTTTAGGTTGGGCGGGGTAGGGATGGCAGGGGGAGAGGGAGGCGCAGCGAGGCAGCGGGGTCGCCACTGACCGCCGGTAGTGGAGGAGGGGCAGGGGAAGGCAGAGGAGGAGCGTGGAGCTGTGATCGGCGCTGGAGAAGAAGTAGGGGAGAGTGGCAGACATGGAGAAGAGAGAGGGAGAGGAGGGCGATGGCCGGTGCCAGAGCAGGAGAAGAGAAGGGAAGGGAAAGGGAGCGGTAGCGCTTCGAGAAAAGAGAGAGGGAGGGGAGGGGTGACGCAAGGGGAGGTATGCCGTCGGATGCTTCCTGACGGCATACCGTGGCGTAGTACTGCTCTATTATACATATACATACACACACAAATATATATGTATGTATATGTATATGTATATATATGTGTGTGTATAATAGTTTTATTTTTCCTCCCCCGGACGGTCCATTAGTCTTGGCACACTGCCGGCCCACTCTCTCTTTTTCCTTATTTCCTATCTCTTTCGCTCTGTCGTTTGCCCCTCCATCCTTTCTCTATTCCTTTCTCAGACTGGCCCAACATTACTACACAGACCTTGCTTGGCCAGCCTACTGTCGGCCTATACCTACACACATGCTAAATACGCATGCACTCCGCCGCACCCAACACGCACATGCACTCAACACACCCAACACGTTGCCCCACAGACGCTAGCCTACTCATGCACGCACGTAGCCACGCTGGCCCATGCACACCTGTCTGCTCATGCACACACGCAGCAACGCTAGCCCACGCACACCGGCCCACTCACACCCACACCTACACACGTGTGAAACAGCACACACATGCACACGCCACTCCCTCTCTTCTTTCGTCCATTCCCATTTTTCTCGATCACTCTCTCTCTCTCTTTCTCCACAACATTTTGCCACCAGCGCTCTGCCTCCGCCACTATACGCCGCCAGCCCTTTTGCTAGCTCTCGGGTGACAAGCTACCAACCTCCCGACAGAATGCCACTATCCCTTCCTGAGCTCTCGGTCTCCCTCTCCCTCTTACCCTGCAGATGCAACTCGCTGGCACACTCCTAGCTGCGGTCCCTGTGGTACTCTTCCTCCATCGTTGCCCGAGGTGGCAAATCATAGCATGGCCCCTTGGAATCAATGCTCCAATCACCTCTAAGCTACTCCCTTCCATGGCTACTTTACGATACTCATCTTCTTCGCCTCTGATCGGTCTAGTGTCGGTGGCAGCATATCTGAGCTTGGGTTGGCTCGATCTACCTTCCCCCAACTAATCTCGAATAAATCTTTTTGTCTTCCTTCCCTTATTTGATTTTACCTTATTTTATTTTGATTTGCTCTTTACGGGTGGGATTTGGTTGGACTTCTCGAGTGGTGGTGTTCTTCTCGGTTGAGTCATTCGTGACGGGGCTTAGGGTCTAGCGTGAACCGGGGAGCATGGCTTGGCCTGCTGAGTGTGCACAGGCGGTCAAATTCAGTTTGACCACCGCCGCTGTGAGCTGGCGATGGGGGCTCGCCGCGCTCTAGTTGGCCAAGGTAGGTTTATAGCACCTACACACTTTGCTATGCTAATACAATCTGCTGAGGTCATCCATGAGGTGGGGTGACTGTTGGTGATTTGGGGGGTAAGGAAAAAGGACAAAAAGGGTGGGGTGACCTACCTGATTTGGTTAGGTTGAGAATGGGTTAGCGATGGTGGCCCTCCCCCACGTTCTCTCTCGGTGGTTGACCTCCTCCTCTGTCTTCTCTGGTCTCAATCGGCTTCTCACTCCCAGCCATCAAGGATGTGGTTCGCTCCTTCTTCCTTGGATCTTCCCCAACTCCTAAGTGTCTCCTCCTCTTCTAATGCCTCCTTGGTGGCGATGGCCTTCAACTCTCCTTCTCTGTCCCTCTCGCTCTCGGCTCCATGTGAAAGGGTTCTAGGAAGGGAAGATGGATGGGAGTTGGGGGTGAGTTCTTCCTCTCCTCTTTGTGCTAGTGGCTTGGTGAGGCAATGGTATGCACTAACTCCCCTCTCCGAATGGCTTGGTCTTATCTACTCCCTCCTCTCATTTCACTATACAAGGAGAGAGGGAATGCCCCTCGCATTGACCGATGATCACTGGGGGTCTCTGAGTACTGTGGCTCGGTTCTTCTCTGATTAAGGTAAGGGCGGTGAAATTTTATGTGGGTGATGGCATGATTTGTGTCAGATGATGAAGCCCACTACAGCGAGAGGTGTCGATTGGCCCCCCGGACGGTCCTAGTATCTCGATGAGCTCTATGATTAAGTATTCTAAACCGAATGGGTTCAGACGGCAAACTTCTTATCCCTTTCTTATCCTCTTCTTGGATGGTTAGTTCCCCGGGTTTTTGGTTTACTCTACCAATGCAGGTCTCCAGCATTGACTCACTCCTCACGACATCTACGACTTACCTTGCCAAATGAAATTGTAACTAAGTGCGTATGTATGTGTTCAAGAATGTATGATGATAACCATTGTAATCTTGTGTTTTAATTACTTTGATGATGTAACTAATGCCATTATATTAGAGTTTGCACTTGTCAGTTTGTGGTTATTCATGTAGTTGAATTAGTTGTAATTGCATCATTTGTTTCTTAAATAAATTCTTGGTTAAATCTAAATATGTTGTTTAAGTCCAGTAAAAGTGAGGATCGTTTCAGCCTTCCCCCTTAGAAAATATTTCAAAGTGAAGGTCATTTCACCCCCCCCCCTCATTAGAAAAGATTTCGTCCCCAAAATCTAAAATTGGTGTTGGCGGTCTCTGCATAAAACATAGGGCGTTACGATTCTATCACCCTTAGAAAGGATTGGTCTTAAGTTGGAAAACTGGTGTAGGATCAAGATGATCTCTTTGGTTTAAAAGGGTTACTACCTTGTAATAGGGCGTTTCACCCTATCACTCTTAGAAAAGGTTAGTCTAGTGTGGAAAGATTGGTTATGATTGATCTCTAGCTATTTTAGTGATATCACGAGTTGAGGTGATCTTGAAAGCAGCGCAGCCCCCACCCTGTCTGTCCTTTTCACATTTCTTGCAACTTAAATTAGTCTCTAAGGATAAGGGTTTACGTCTAGTTTTTCAGATGGGCTTGGGTCATTAGCCTGATCATTAGTTGGATAATGGCATTGAAATGTCAATGCAAAATCTGAATAAGAACTAGAACGTTTTGCTTGCATCGATGATTATGATGTGTTAGAATGAATTGGAATCATATGGAGGTCAAGTGCTCCATTTAGGTTTTAGGAATTGACAGGCAGATCTCATTTCAGAATGAATGAGTTCAAATAATCCACGTAGGGTTGCTTATGCTTAACTTGTATATGAGGGCCTGGAAGGTATCCCATAATAGGTCTTATCTGCTCCCTCCTCCCATTTCGCTGTGTGAGGAGAGAGGGAATGCCCCTCGCATGGACTGATGGTCACTAGGAGTCTCCGGGTACAATGGCTTGGTTCTTCTCTGGTTAAGGTAAGGGCAATGAAATTTTATGTGGGTGATGGCACAATTTTTTACTGGATGATAAAGCCCACTACAGCAAAAGATGCTGACCGGCTCTAGACGGTCCTAGTATCTTGAAGAGTGCTATGGTTCAATATTCTAAACCAGATGAGTTCTGACAGCAAACTTCTCTCTCTCTTATCCTCTTCTTGGATTGTTGGTTCCCAAGGTTTCTAGTTTACTCTACCAATGTAGGTCTCTGATGTCAATTCACTCCTCACAACATCTATGGCTTACCTTGCCAAATGAAATTGTAACTAAGTGCTTATGTATGTATCAACGATCAAATCACCGATCTTACGATTGTGGCAAAAACGCTAAGTCCCTCCGAAGGATTTAGGAGGAGAATGGAGACAATCTTTATTCATATGAACTGGTTACAGGATGCTCTAGATGAGAGATTACAAAGGGGATACTACTAGCCCTAGAATGCTACTTCTTGCCTCTGTAATCTACTATCTGGTCGAGAGATCTCCCTCGATTCTCCAGAATCTATCTGCGTCTATTCGGTTGTCTTCTTCTCTTGTCAAACTTTAAATAGCGCCGAAAAGGTGTTGGTTGTATACATGAGCAAGCGCCTTGTCGATTCGCCCCGTCAAGTCGAGCGAACGGTTGCTGTCAACGAGATAAACCTGATAATAACTGTTCTTCGGTTATTGACAGCGGAAGAGAATCATGGGATAACCGCAAGCGATTGTCATTAGAGATGTAGGGTTGAGTTATTGTGCGGTTAGATGGAGGATAAAGCACGTGCTTTATCCACCGTATGTGAGAAATTGCCTGGAGGTGGGCCCATGTACCAGTTCGTAAGGCTTCCGAGCGGTAACTGGTCGAGTGAATGTACAGTGACCCTCTGACCAGGAGTACTTGAGTAATGTAGCCTTTGTAAGTTTACGACCATATTGGCCTGAGGATTTAATTGAGTATTAAAGATATATTTAATGGATTATTCAATCCTCGTCAGTATGCGTTCGAGAATGTATGATGATAACTGCCATGATCTTGTATTTTAATTACTTTGATGATGTAACCGATATCATTATTTTAGAGTTTGCTCGTCACTTTGTGGTTATTCATGTAGTTGAATTAGTTATAATTTCGTCATTTATTTCTTAAATAAATTATTAGTTAAATTTGAATACCTTGTTTAAGTCCAATAAAAGTGAGGATCATTTCAAAGACGAAGTTTCTGAAGCATATTGAGTGATAATCCCTCTAAACTTTCTGCAGAGAAATGAATTGAACAAACTTGAACTGAAAGATTGAATCATTTCTTGGATTCTGGCATGCCTTGCAAAGATCTGAAGTTGACATTTTTTTAGCACTCATGCATGTTAGTTGTTGCAGTACTGTGGTCCTCAGCATTCCACTTGGATGCATGCTTGAGACATCTGATCTTTCATGTGTCTTCAGGGGTGTGGCCTGAATCCGAAAGCTTTAGGGATGATCCCCACCTAGGCCCCGTCCCGTCGTCATGGAACGGCACGTGCGTGCCGGGCGAGCAGTTCGACCCGCACACCGCATGCAACCGTAAGCTCATCGGCGCGCGCTACTACGTCACCGGCTTCGAGAAAGAGCTCGGCCCGCTTAACACCAGCGGCGGTGCGGAGTACCGGTCTCCGCGGGACCGCGTCGGCCACGGCACACACACGGCATCCACGGCCGTGGGGGCCGTGGCGCCCAACGCGAGCTACTTCGGCCTGGGCCGCGGGACCGCGCGCGGCGGCGCGCCCAGGGCGCGGCTCGCGGTGTACAAGGTGTGCTGGTTCAAGAACCTCACGGGCCGGTGCAGCGACGCCGATATACTGGCCGCGTTCGACGGCGCGCTGTGCGACGGTGTCCACGTCATCTCGGCGTCCCTCGGCTCGACGCCGCCGCTCACGCCGCTGTTCATGACGAGCACCGAGATCGGGTCGTTCCACGCGATGCAGCGGGGGGTGGCGACGGTGTTCTCGGCCGGGAACGACGGGCCGGACGCGGAGATGGTGCAGAATGTGTCGCCGTGGGGGATCACCGTCGCCGCCAGCACCATCGACAGGAGGTTCCCGACGGCGATCACGCTCGGTAACAACGCCTCGTTCGTGGTGAGTTCTTGTGTACATAGTATGCATGGATCAAAGGGTGGCGTCGTGGTGAGGTTGGTAGTAGCATAATACGTAGACTACTTACCACTCTATTCTCCTCTTGTGATTTTTTTTTCTGGTTAACTTTTGTTTATCTTAGTAAATTGTTCAGCTATATATATTGTGCTTACCCTGGGTAAAATCCAGAAATGACGGATGAAATGTGGGGTGTTTGCACAGGGAGAGAGCTTCATTGTGAAGGACATGGAAATGGAATTAGTGGAAAGCAGTAAGATCTTTGTGGATGGGTAATCTCTCTGTCTCTCTCTCTCTCAGACAAATACACACACTTTGCCTTGTGAACTAGCCAGTTTGGATTAACAAATGGTAGTTAAGTACTTGTGTAGTGAAACAGAAATGGTTCGAATCTTCTAGCTAGGTTGTCACGTAGTACTGTGGTTTAGATCTAGTCACTGCCATTTTTTTGAGGGCAACGGTAGGGAAGGACCTACTGAGAATAAATTTATTAAAATTATTTTTATTTACAAGGTACAGAAGAAACAAAGAAAAATAACTAATCTCAAAAAAGAGAAAATCTAAGAGCTATTCAACCAGATTTGCAAAGCTTCCAAACTAGAAGAAGATAATCTGACTTTCAACCAACTCAGCTCTAAGATAAATCTCTTTTCCATCGATGTTTATTAGGAGGAATGCTTTCAAATATGCACTTGTTTCTTTGATTCCAAATCAGTCAACAACCTAGAGTGAATGAGTGATAAACTCCTTAAAGAAAGGCTTTAAGCTGCCTGCTTGACTTCTAGCAAGGTTGCACATGTCCTCGATAGGGAGAGAAGAGTCGCAAGATATATTTAACAAATCCCAACATTGGGTGCTAAAGGTGCAATCAAACAGTAGATACTTCTAATCTTCAATGATTTGGTCATTGCAAAGGGAACAAGAGGCATTCTCAGCAAACATATTCTTTTTCTGCATCATGTGGTGCGTACTAATCTTCCCACGCATTAAGATCCAAACAAAGACTCTATGCTTAAGCATGCATTTATTTTTCCCAAACCCAGTAACAGATAGGTGAAGTCGATGAGATCCTAAAAGTGCCAAATACATCTTTTTTGTAGAAAATGAAGCTGAGTTCCAGATATAAGTCCAAATGCCTTATATATTAGATAAATTTACAATAGATAATCTCATCTTGAATTTGAAATGAAGCCACCTCAGATAGAGGGAAGAAGAAAGCCAGAGCAACATCCTCTAAAGATAGAGCATCGGCCACTCTTAGGTTCTTATTATTAGCATAAGAGTAAAGGTGAGAGTAGTCTTCTTTCAATACTGATTTGAGCCACAAATCTTTCCAAAATAAAATAGAACTACCATCATTCAATTCAGGTGCCGCCACTGCTTTGAACCAAAGAAGTTGTTTAAAACATCCTTCCACCAAAAAGAGCCCTTGAAACTCCCTTCTACAGGGACTGAAGTAGAATAGTATCTTTTCCGCGCAAAAAATTCACCCAAGGAATTTCTCTGTTGTTGAAAAATTTATGGATTGCTTTTGCAAGTAAGGCCTCATTTTGTCTCTTAATGTTAAGAACACCAAGGCCTCCAGCTTTTTTAGGTGTGCAAACTGTTTTCAAGACACCAAGCAAGAATCACTATGAATGTCAGAGTCACCTTTCCAGAAAAAAACTCTTTTGATTTTGTCAATCATAAGAAGTCCCAAGTAGGTGAAAGAAAAAGATTCAATTTTGTAGCCCAAAATATTAGCCAAAATCATAGCTTTCTCCTTAGGTTTAGTGGAACCATAAAAGATTTTTCAAAGTTCACCTTCAATCCAGTGGATGCAGCAAAAGAATGCAATATCTCTTTGAGAAGGGTTTCTCCTTGACACGCTTTCATTACAACTAAAGTGTTATCAGCATACTGGTAGATAGGGAAATCCAGATCAAGATTATTGCCAAATGGTAGGGAAATTTGTCCCTTGTTCATAGCAGACTTTAAAATACTTTGAAGTAAATCAGCTGCTAGAATAAATAGCATAGGGGAGATTGGATCCCCCTGTCTAAGACCCCTCTTGCAGTGAAACTTCTTTTCAGGAATACCATTAAGTAGCACTGCTGAAGTAGAACTTCCCAAAATTAACTTCAACCAATTTATCCATTTTTGATGCGTTGATCCATTTGTTTGAAGTCCTTGCTCCAATTCCTTAGGACTTTTCTTATATTCTTCAATTTCAGACCAAAGAATTTAGCAGCATTGACTGGCCTGGATGTGGTTGGAAATGAGATGTTGTTCCAAGCTTGATAAACTGTATCCATAAATTGGGGGGTGAGAAATCCAAAAAATTTTAAATCTAAAATAGCACTTTTCGGCATGTTAGTACAGATTTTGACTAAGCATGGCATATGGTCAAATGCAATTCTAGACAAAGGGATAACCAGAGAATTAGAAAATATATCTGTCCAGCTTGAGAAGGTAAAAATCCAATCCAATTGTACAAGTAAAGGAGATTCTTGTTTATTGGTCCATGTGGAAGAAAAATCCTTAATAGGTAATTCCACCAGGTCCTTACTGTTGATTATTGCATTGAAATCTTGCATATTTGATAGGTTTGGAAGACCTCTATTTCTGCATTCCAGTCTCCTTACCAAGTTAAAGTCACCCACAAGTAACCAAAGTTTATTCTCTTGTATGTCAAGATTGTTAAACCATTCTAGAAATTTTGCCTTTAAATTTCTATGTGCAGGACCATAAACATTAGTTAAAAACCAAAAAATGCCACAAGCCTTAGAAGTAAGTCTCACTATCAAAGAGTAAGTCTCACTATCAAAGAGAATTTGTTTTGTTGTAGACATGAACCCTCAAATTGAGTACCTGCCCATGCAATTAGAAGACCACCAGAGTTACCATCAAAGTTAACATAGACAAATTTGTTGAATTTCTTTGGGCAAAATTTTCTCAGATACCAACAATCAAAGGTAGTTCTTTTAGTTTCTTGCAAGCAAATGACATCACAAGCCGATTCATTGATCTTTTCTTTAATAGAAATCCAGTTATCCCCTGAATTGATACCGCTTGTGTTCCAATTTAACACATTCTAATTTTTCTTAGCAACTATAGAGATTGAGGCAAATTAGATAATAGTGGCAAACAAGTACAATCTGATGCCAGACTGACCACAAAAGTATTAGTAGTAACATCATAACAACTGCAAGCAGAGACAAGGCTTGCCCAAAAGACCATTACAAAAAGAAACTTATCCATCTAAAATATTATTTTTAGACTTAAATCTAGACACTGTCATTATGGTCCGCTTTATTAATGGACGTGGTCTGTCTTGAAATTGTCTTCTAATTATCTTGATCCACCTGATAATTGCTCATCTGTATGATGATGATGATGATGATCCAAGACGTACGCCTCACTGTGTTTAATCGATTTGTGCACGAATCGAAGGACGTGCGCCTTCGATCAGCTGATTGACAGGAACCTCTCGGCCGCGACCGGGAAGATGGTGCTGTGCTTCTCCACCATGGGGATGGTGTCCAGCGAGGGCGCGGCGCTGGGGGTGTACGCCGCCAACGGCTCCGGCCTGATCTTCGCCGACACCATCACCCGGAAATGGACCCAGGACAGCTTCCTGCCGACCGTCCACGTCGACCTGCGCCAGGGCACCCAGATCCTCCAATACATCCGCGGCTTACCAAGCAGGTAACCATGGATGCCCCAGCTGTGCAGACCGTTGGGTCAGAGATCCAAACACAGGCTCGTGCTGTTTTGCTAAGCGTGCAATGTCTGTGACGTGCAGCGGCGGCAACGCGACCGTGCACATCTCACCGAGCAGAACCGTCGTCGGCAAAACGCCGGCGCCGGCCGTGGCGTACTTCTCTTCCAGAGGGCCGAGCTCCATTACTCCGAACATCCTCAAGGTACGCTCACCAGAGCAATTATGGCGTGGCCCGGCGGAGTTACTTGTTTTGTGATGCATTTTGCTGCTTAATTCGCAGCCTGATATCACTGCCCCCGGAGTGAACATCCTGGCGGCATGGCCACCCAAGTCCTCGCCGACGGTGATTCCTCTGGACACGCGCTCCGTGACGTGGAACTTCGACTCGGGGACGTCCATGTCGTGCCCTCACGTCTCCGGCATCGTCGCCATCGTCAAGTCCGTGCACCCGACCTGGTCGCCGGCGGCCATCAAGTCCGCTCTCATGACCACAGGTTTGTAACTTGTATGTGCGCATCCTTCATCGGTTAGTGCATCGAATTTTTTTCCTCCTTTTTCTAGTAAAATCGTTGCGCTTGTGCCACGCGCCATGCAGCGTACATGCACGACGACACGTCCGACGTGATGCTGGCCGGCGGGACGCTGAAGGCGGCCGACGCCTTCGACGTCGGCGCGGGGCACGTGGACCCCTTGCGGGCGCTGGACCCGGGGCTGGTCTACGACGCGGACGCGCGCGACCACGTGCTGTTCCTCTGCAGCCTCGGCTACACCGGGGAGCAGGTGCGGCAGATGGTGCTACCCAATCCGGCGCTCGACACGAGGTGCGGCGGCGCGGCGTCGGCCCGGGACGTCGACCTCAACTACCCGGCCATCGCGCTCACCGAGCTCAACGCCACGGTGACCGTGAAGCGGACGGTGACGAACGTGGGCGCCCGGAGGGACGCCGTGTACCACGCCACCATCGTCTGCCCCCCGGGCGCGCGCGTCGCGGTGTGGCCGCAGGCGCTGGCCTTCTCCCAGTACCGCGACAGGATCTCCTACTACGTCACCGTCACGCCGGCGAAGCTGTCGCGCGGCCGGTACGGCTTCGGCGAGATCGTCTGGTCCGACGGCTACCACCGCGTCCGGACGCCGCTGGTCGTTAAGGTGACCAACCTGCCGGACTACGGCGTCGCCGGCCAAGCCATGGATAACCGCGGTGCTGATGATCTACAGTCTGCCTAGCTCTCAAGTTCTGGTTCTTGGCAGTTCACAGTTTCAGAACTCGATTGATTTGGTCATCAGATTGCGTAGTTCAGATCTTTTTGAGTGTGGATTTCTTTAATCTTTGAGTTCGTTTCAAGGGACAGTCGGTGTCATTGATCAAATTAAAAGATGTGGATGCAACAATTTTTTTTCAGGATGTTATCCTCAGTCGATAGCTTCTGCAGGGTCCAGTCGGAGCTATCATGCACGAATTATTATGCAATTAATTAAAGTTTGATGATTCACCTTGAGCTCTGGGAACATTGATTGAGAGGTGCTTCTTCTGAGACGTCAGTTTGGGCAAGCGAGCGAGGGAATTTCAGCAAGGCACGGCAAGCCAAAGCCGACAGGGCAACTTGTTCTAACTTCTGAAATCTTCTGCATCAGGTGAACTGTAGTTTTCATGCTTGCCTAGCTCATTATTTGGCAGAGTATTTCCACTGCCGATTACTACTCCAGTATAAACCAAACGTTAAAGAGTAGTTACTCCCTACTTACCTAAGTTGGCTTTGCAAGCACACTAAGTATGAGACCAGATCAACCACCTATGAAAAGCCCTGTACAATTTGGACAATTCAGAGGGGTCTATGCAGAGCGCGATGGAACAGTTCATCCAATCATGCATATATAAAATCTCTAGTAGTAGTCCTTGTTGCAATTCAAAGGCTATTTTGGTAATTGTCCTAATTCTGATTTCTAAAAGAAATAAAAAAAAGGAGAGAGGAGGTACTTAGCGGACCCACATGTCATAGGAAATAAGAAGGGTTAAGGCCTGGAGGCTGTTGGCTTCTATGTGTGCCCTTGATGGCCTTGGGCCTGATCTTTCTAATTTTTAAAACCGGTTTTTGTTTTTTGCTGTAGTACCTAACTTTTAAATAGAGTATTTTTTTTCAAAACAGGGTCCATAAGTTAATTGTAGTAAGCCAAACATTTATACCAACTAAAATCGTAAGCGAGTATCTATCTCTCTCGCAAACAACCAGAAATTCGAAAATTTCAGCCAAAAGCCATAAGCTAAAAAAATAACAAGCCCTTTGTCATGTTCTGGTGGTGAACATGAGGATCGAGCCGATACACATTCAGCAGGATCGCCAGGGTCCACTTCTTATTCCATGTGCTTGCGCCCCTTTTCTCTACAGCCGAGAACTTCTTCATCCTACCATCTTCCCATTCATCAATTGCTTTGTTTTTCCGATCCGTTTGGATCTAGGCTACCGTGAGCTCACCAGTGTACTGTTGGACAACAGCAATAGCAATCCGACTCCCTCCTCCTGCAACTTGTAGGCCCTCTCCGTGGGTCTTCGGCGAATGACAGAGTTTGGGAAGCCGGGTCTCTGTTGCAGGAACTCTAGAGTCTTACCGGTTTCCAGGTGCTCCTCCAGTGTGATGAGTAGTAATCAGTGGTGCTTGAGGTCATAGCCTTGCTTGGTTGTGAATTGGTGGTGACTACAGTCTCAATTTGGCCGCAATTTGGTGCTCGTTCTTCTGTTCATGTGTCTAGCCCGTGCGCATTTCATAGGTGCCTTGTGCAGCGTTACATGAACCTTGACTTCACAATTGGGTTGTGCTGCTGATTATGGAGGACAGTATTGTATCTCCATGAACCACACCAACAACACAGCGACATTGCAGCGGTGATAGGTTTTCTGTGACAATGTCATCTTCGATGTGCCTTGCGTGATACCTTCTTAGTGTATTTGATTTCCATCGCAATTGTGAGCTACTCTAGTTCTCATCTGTTCTTGTTTGGTTAATTTGTGCAGTATGTCGTTTCAGTGATTATCGATATCTGCCATTTTTGGTTAAGCATCACTAATACTGGGCGACTGTACATGATTTATTGTGGGCTTAAGACATTGCTCTTTGAAGATAATAGGTCTTGAATAGAATTGGTTTGACAATTTAGTACTTCCTGCAATATAAATTGACATGTCAGTGGTTATTTACCTTACTGTCCAGTTCTTACCTTAGCATCATTAGCTTACTATTATTGTTATTGCACTTGGATTATTTGCAATATTATTTTATTGTAGTTTTGTTGTTGTGGTAAGTTGTAGAGAACAAAATCTAGCAGAACTTACAGAAATTACTATTCTAATTACTACTGAAATCTAGACCATTAGTGACGAGGAGGCCTTATGTTAAACAAGTGCAGCCCGACATATGAGAGCAAACATCTAGACAACAATTTGAGTATTATACTAATTGTTCATTTTATTTATCTAGCTTGTTTAAGCATGATTTCATATTTATATGACTTGAGAAAGAATTATGTTCTTGCAATTATTTTATTATTGCTCATGTAATTAAATAATTATTAGAAATGTGTTTCATTGTTTATTTATAATTCTAGAGTTTTAATTAAATACTTGCTAAAACCGCATAGTGAAGAATAGTCCTTATCCAGGATGGCCTCTCATGCAGACTCCTCGAGGTGGTACTAGACAACGGTGATGTATGCAGATCAGTAACTGTGCGTGAGAAAACAATTGAAGGATAGCCCGTCCAAAATTAGGTTTGATAATAAAGTATACCATTTTATTATGTTACTAGGCTAGTCGGCATGTGAGCATTTTTACCATTTAGATAGGTCCCGCTGATATGAAGATGGCTTTTGATTTGTCTTTTAATTTATTATTATTTAATTTCATTTTATTTTAGCCTTTTGATTTTTTAAACTTTTTTACCTTTTTTCCCGTATTCCTTTGCATAATTTGTTTTTATTTTTAAATTTTTTTAAATTTAATTATGTTAAATAAGCCACCATTAGTTACATTAAAAAATAAGACATCTACAGTGAAAAAACCATAAGCCATCGTCAAACTGAGTGCCCCTAAAATGAGTTCTTTTCGGCTACAGCTTATGGGTACGATTTATAAATTTTGACTATAACACAAGCGCTTATGTAAATAAATTGAATATCAATAAACCGTTTAAAAAATATTATCCTGATAATTTGTTTCGAAACGACAATGAAGAAATTATCCTATTTATTTATTTTAAAAAAGTCATAGCCTTCGAAGTGGTGCGTAACCGTGGGAATGTTTTACAGCAATAGATATCATGTATTCGCACGGGGAAGGTGCTCAAAATTGTTCCTGGATCTAATACTACCACTAATCAATCCATTCATACTTTATCACATGGCTCGGTTTAGATGTTTGCATCCTTCGGTTCCGAGTTTCACCTCATACGCCCTACTCTTGTAAGACTCATACAACCGGTGGATTCCGAGCGGATGCGACGGCGATTTTTCGGCGATGGAATCTGGCACGTAATCATAGGCGAGCGCACAAAGAATCTCGCGACCGGCCGGCCAGATCCATTTCAGGAACGCGGCCTGTTTACTTCTGTTTCCCTTTCAGTTTTTTTTTTATCTTTTCTTTTCTGGTGGCATTTCGTACGATCCCGTCTGCCCAGCTCGCAAGGTGCACAGGAGCAGACACGGCACGTGTGAGATCTTATCTTCACCTGTTTTCTTATGCCTGAAAAAAAAAAAAGAAAGCTGTTTGGTGCGGCTAAAGGAAGGCTGTGGGCGCGGCTGCAGTGCAGTGATGTGTGTGCTGGGCACATGGTTGGGCCTGGCTGCGTGCAGCATGTGTTCACTGGAGCCGTCCATTTCGCTCTTGTTCCTTTCCCCTCTCTCTCCCCCCCCGTTTGCACGCATTTCTTGTTTTCCTTTTTTTCTGTTCCATGGCTCGGAAAAAGTGGCCGGACATGGAGATCAGCAAAACTTGTGAGGGCATCTCTAATGATCCAAACTAAGTACTATCTATAAGGATTCCACATCATCTATAAAGTACACACTAAAAGCTAACATTCCAAAGGACTATCTATAAGGATAGCTATTTGATGTTTACATACACACACAGTCATTTATAGAGCCTGCCTCGTTTTACGTTATAGACTAGAGACGAAATAGTAGCTAACTGTTTGTGTTTTGCATACTCTCTTTTCTCCACATAGGATATATGCTGATGTGTACATGCAAATAGCCAGCTGACTCAGCACCATTGGAGATGCCCTGATCGGCAGGTTTGGACTCACGCGACAGTGCACAATAACAGGATGTAAGGTCACATTTCCCTTCTCTCCAACCACAACACGGAGGGAAATCATCTTATTTTTACCAAGAGGTCTATTTTTGGCCGTTTAACCTATCCTCTGAGTCACTCTTAATTATGAAACTGTTCTCTTTGCCTTCTCAAGTAGCAAAACCAGGTCACTTAACCCCACCCTTGCCCAATACCGTTGGTTTTAGGCCAATGTGGCACACATATCACAGCGACTGTGAGAGCTCCCCGTAGAGCCAGTGCGAGTTCAACAGCGAGCCTAAATGCAGACCGTAGGTGCTCCAGGTGTAGGGTAGCATGAAGTAGTCCATGTCCACCTTCAAGTTCTCTTGCCATAGCAACAGTGACATCTGCTCCTGGTAAGTTCATCCCTACTCATCCTCACGGCAACCAATTCAGTGTGGTGTCTTCCTAAATCAAACAAATGTGGCATCATTCGGACCAAATTCATGGGTTTTTGTTTGATCCAGATCAATGCAATCGGAGTTGGGGAGTGGCAGGTGCAACTGGCTGATAGTGTTCGATTCAGACCGTGAGTGGCTGGGAAGGAACGGGAGGGGTTGTCGGTGATGGTGCACAACCTGTCGGGTTCGTCGGTGGCGTGGGCCTTGATGGTAACATCGTTCGTGGCGGTGCCTGACTCTGACCGGGTGAGCCACTCCAACCCAGGTACCTGGCTAGTGCTCAGGCCCGACGACGGCACGTGGAAGCCGTGGGGCCACTTGGAGTGCTGGAGCGAGCGTGGCGCCGGCACATTTGGCAACAGCCTCGAGTACCTGTTCGAGTTCCTCCTCCTGGGCCCCACCAGCATGGGCATCAGCGTGTTCATGGCTGAGTCCACCATCCAACGGTGGCCGCTTCGCCATCAACCTGACGGCGTCACAACCCTTCAGTCGGAGCGGGTCCCCAGGGTGCAGCTCCTACATCTGTAGCGACTTTGGGTACGAGCTGTGGCCTTTCGGGAGTTACCGCAGGTTTATGATGTTTGCGGCAATGTAGGTCGAGAGGAGGTTTAATAGGCTGATGGTGGAGATGGACGTGGTGCATGTGGCGTGCGCAGAGGATGCGATGGCGATGGACCTATACATGGACACATATAGACTCTTTTCGCACCGGCTCCGTAGGGAGCTCTCACAGTCGCCGTGACATATGTACCTCATTGGCCTAAAACTAGCGATAAAGGGGTTAAGTGACCTGATTTTGGTACTTAAGGAGGACGAAGCGAACGGTTTTATAGTTGAGGATGTAAATCGAACTTAAAATATAAAATGAGGACAAAAAATGGACCTTTTTTTTTGCTTTTTTATACCTGTAAAATACATTTGCAAACCACTCCAAGCCAAAAGCACCATCAATTACGTGCCATACTGGTGATCAGCAGATTGGACTCGTGCAAACAGTGCTTAACAGCTCAATGCAAGGTCACATATTTCTTCTTTCCAACCAAAACATGATAAAAAAACGACTAGTCTTTTAGTCCCGTGAAATACATTTTAAACTACCTGTAAGATCACTCTACACTTACAAAACTATGAAAACAATCATGTCCTTTTGGGATGCAAAAATTCTACAAAAATTGATCTAGACTAAGGAAGCTGCTCTATCACTCTATTGTGAGCACAAAGAAGATGAACAACGACCATAACGAAATCAGCAATCGCATCTAAACCCATCGGGCTAAGAAAGGGATCTAAACCAAACAACATCAAATAACTGATAGTTTATGATCGCGGTTGATGTTTTTTACCCATAGAGCAAATACTCGCGCGAACAAAACTAATACCGATAAATTGCTTTAAAAATATTATTTTAATAAACCATTTTAAAAAATGGTGAAAAAATCGTCCTATTTACTTTTTTGAAAAAATCATAATACATGTGTTATAAGACAAAACCTGAAAAGAATCACTCACATAAACCAAAAAGAAATAAAAAAAAGAAAAGTCATTGAGTCACAGCCCTACTACTAGAAGACAGAAAATAGGGGAGGAAATGGAGAGGAGGGGAACCCAATGCGCCCCTCCTCCAGTGAGCCGTGGTCCTCCGCAATTCCTAGCACATTATATGAGCCCCCGACCCTTACCCAAACGCCCCCTTTCCCCCTCGCAGTACACCACTGTGTACCAGTACGACTACCCCTACTGTTGCTAGTCTCCTCGCTGCTCTCCTCTGGTGGCGGCTCGCCTCCCTCCCCCACCCGCCTCCTCTCTCTATCTGCCTCAAGCTCGCATCTAGCTATCAAGGCTCGCAAGAGAGAGGAGAGGGGAGAAGGGTCGGGCGCTCTGGTTCGTCGGATCTCGCCTCTAAGCTTTCCGTTGGGATCTAGTACCATGGCCGCCGTCGCGCCGCCTCCGGCTCCGGCTGCCGCCCCAGCCGCGCCGGCGCCTTCTGCCGCTCCCGCTCCCGCTTCCGGTGCCGCCCCTGCCGCGGATCGTATCCTTTCGGTGATGGTTTCCTTGTCTTTTGTGGGGTTTGGTTTCTTTGTTGGGTTGGGTATGCTTTGCTGTGCCGTTCTTGGTGACTATGCGGCGGTGGCGGCCTTCGGCCGTCCCCTTTCCTTTCTCCTGTCTGTCCTTGCGGTCGCGCTGATTTGACTTTTCCAAAGTCAGATCGATGTGTTTTTACTGTTAGGCTTTATCCGTGGGTTGCGAGCTGCAAAAAATTTTAAAAACTTTTTGTAATTTTTAGAATAGGATTGTCGCTATTGCTTGCTAGGATTTGGTTTGCATGGTTTGGGATCTGAATACACCGTGTGACGCCTTAATTCGTCGATTTGCTGTGCAAAGAAGCCACGGATCTGCTGCAGAAGCTGTCGCTGGATTCACAGCCCAAGGTGGCGGATGCAACCGAGCCTGCTGGTGCCAAGAAGGTATTGATAGAGCAGTAGAAATGATGGATTCTTGGTCTCGTCAATGTTCGTGGCTTGCTCTCACAGTCGCCGTGACATATGCTTTTTGGTTGTTAATTCAGCAGGGGCCTGCGGCCAGCCAGCCGCTTAGCGTGTCGATCAATCCGGAGCGTTCCATCACGCCGGTGCTTCAAGATTTTATGGATCCCAACTTGTTCTATCTGCCAGCGTATTACTATGGAGGTGAGGACCACGTAAATTTCTTTTATGGTGATCGTGTACTAGCTAGCTCAGTAGGTTCCTTGTTGCTTCCTACTTGTTGGCGGTTTACCGGTTAATAGAAGCTGGATCACTTCTTTGTTTGATGAGCTCTGTGCTTGGGTTAGGTATAGCTTCTTTTCATGTAGTTCATCTTTGCTAACGAAATTGTGTCGTGCTCATCTTCAGGTTACGACGGTTCCATGAGCGAGTGGGATGATTATCCTAGATATGTAAATCCAGATGGAGTGGAGATTGCCCCAGTAAGTTATCCTTGAGGATCTTATCTTTTAGCTAGTCATCACGCGGCATATTCTTAATGTAGAAATGTTTCCAAATGTTTGGTATTATTGTCTACTAGGAGCTGTTCTGTCAAGTCCATTGTTGGATATGTAATAAGTGGAAAGCTATTCAACCATTTTTTTGAGCTTGGTTTGTATTTTGATGAGTTTTTTCTGCTGCTTACGCTCTCTGCACTTTAGCCTCTCAAATCTTATTGAAAAACATTTGTGGTGTTTTGTCTGCCACTAATATCTTGTCATGAGAATGTTGCATCTTGTATTTCAAGTGTTGTGCTCTCATATTTGTGCTACTTTCATGAACATTACAATTAACTTTTCTAATTGCCCCTTGAAATTTCACAGGCAGTATATGGAGATATTTATGGATATGGGTATGCTCCTTATGGTGCATACTCGCCTGCCAGTTCCCCAGTTCCAACAGTTGATGGTCAAATGTTTGGCCCGCAGCATTACCAGTATCCAACTGCGTATTATCAGCCTCCTACACCGGTTCCTTCTACCACTCAAGGCAACCTGCAGCCTTCTGTCGATCCTGATAAGGCAACAGCTAAGGCAGATCCTGCCAAAACAACCACAAATGATGTTCCTAATGGTACTGCTCACAGTAACAGCGGAACTCTACCCCTTGGGTCAAGCCACCAAAATTCATCACTGACCCCTGATGGAACTTATAGGTCACCCTTGCTAGGTGGAGTTCCTTCTGGTAGTTACCTGGATGCAACATATGGGTATGACAGCACAGGAGCACACTTTGGATGGTACGATGGTTCTGCTTATACAAATGGACAACAAAGAATAGCTACAACCAATCATATGCCGTCATCAGCGTTTAACAGTAATGGATCTTCAGCAAGGAATCAGAACAAGAGCACACCACAGCAGATGGTGAGTTTAGAGGAAATATGTTGATATTGCCATTAATATGGATCAGTGGTTTTTAGTACTTGCTATCTTTTTCTGCTTATGCTTTTTTCCTGACACGCTACTCACTACACTGCTTCATAGTCACCATAGGATCGATATCATTTCACTTGTAATGGCTGCATTATATTCAATAAAATTTAGCTTGATTGTGCAGAATATTGTTTAAGATATTTGATGGGATGCATTATCTTGAATAAAATTTCATCTGCTTTAACACTGCTGGAACATACTGTTTTTTTTACTAGAAGGCATATTTGTTCTATTTGAGTTTATTATGAAGATTTTGCTTGATTGTGCAGAATATTGTTGAGTGCTGAAATACGTGGCTTCCCTGTATTGTCTGTATGCAGGGCATGCATAACCGGAGACCAACAACTACAGCAGGATCAACTGCTCCTACATACCCAAATAGGATGTACCCAAGCACCCGGTCTTACAGCCAGTATGGGAATTCAATGAAAACTGGTCTTTCTTATGGAAGTAATGGCTACGGAAGTAATGGTTACGGAAGTAATGGCTATGATTCCAGGATATATGGTCAGTGGGGTCTTACTATGGATAACAGGTACAGGTCTAGAGGCCATGGTAATGGATATTATGGTTTTGGCAATGAGAGCCAAGATGGAACAATTGAGTTGAACAGAGGTCCTAGGTCAGGTCGTTTCAAGAACCAGAAACTATTTGGCCATTCCGTTACTATTGCTGTGAAAGGGCAGAGCCTTCCTTCAAGTGAAGACAAGAACACTAGTACTGTTCCTGATAGAGCACAGTTCAACCGAGATGACTTCCCTGTTCAATATGATGATGCAAAGTTCTTTGTCATTAAATCATACAGTGAGGATGATATCCACAAGAGTGTAAAATACAATGTGTGGGCAAGCACCACCAATGGAAACAAGAAGCTTGATGATGCTTATCAAGAAGCTCAGGCAAAGAGCTCTAGCTGCCCTATATTCTTGTTTTTCTCGGTAAAGATGTTCTCCTCACTTGGTATTCCTTTAAATGTTAAGTATGGTTTCGTTCGGCTAATTGTATCTCCTTCCCTGTGAACTTTCAGGTGAATACAAGTGGGCAGTTTGTTGGTGTTGCTGAAATGACTGGTGCTGTTGATTTTGAAAAAACCCTCGAGTACTGGCAACAAGACAAGTGGAATGGTTTATTCTCTGTCAAGTGGCACATTGTCAAAGATGTGCCCAATAATATTCTCAAGCACATCATCCTAGAGAACAATGAGAACAAGCCAGTGACAAATAGCCGTGACACACAAGAGGTAAGCAACCTCCAGTGTTTATTTAATTCATCAACTTACAAAAACGTATTATTTCATCCTTTTGTCAATAAAATCCAGGTAAACCTTGAGCAAGGCATTCAGATGCTCAAGATATTCAAGGAGCATGTCAGTAAGACCTCTATCCTGGATGACTTTACCTTCTATGAGAACCGCCAGAAGTTGATGCAGGAAAAAAGGGTGAAACAACAGCAGATCCAAAAGCAGGTACATGTGAATCCGAGCCTAGTCAATCATCAAATTTCATCGCTACCTCCTGTTTTTA